>CM075213.1:33490548-34124844 GCA_037577465.1 Liposcelis bostrychophila | reverse complement strand
AACTTTTTCCGAAGTGGTTTGTTGCCATCCGTGAAGGTCCGTGAAAATGTTCCAACACTTACTTTTTAGAGCCCAGATTACGTTAATTGCCCATTCTCGTCCTACTACTCCAACATTTCATCTTCGTTTTCTTCAGAATTTGAGATATATTTGATAATCTTATCACTTTATATCTTTTCCTAGAATATTATTCTTTTTGTACAGTATATTGAAAACGGATTTTCGTTCAGGGAAAGACCACTTATTTAAGAGTTTGTCGCATTACTGTAACTTTTAAAGTAGGCGATTCATTTTTAAATATATAAACATATAAATATGTACTATCCTTGGAAGGGAAAAAAAATGGGCTATTGTATAAGAATACCTCGCATTTCAATAATTAATTATATGCTCCTATGAAGACAACTCCTTCCTTTAAGAGGATAATGACTTTTCTCCGATAGGTCACAGAAATTAAACGATGAATTATATTTCATGTCATTTCATTTCGTAAAACAAACTTTCCAAATATTAAAACTCCTTTTTTTCTCTGACACGAAATACATAAAATTGAATTTCGATAAGTATCGTGTCTCCATTTGTAAAGACACTATTTTTTTTTTTTTTTTTTTTTTTTTTTGGATAATGCCATGCCGTATATCCAATGTTAAACGGGGACTTGTGAAACGTATTCCCTTGGAAGTCTTTCCGCCCTGCTCGGCCATCTAGGCTGGCTACGAGCCTATAGCAAAATAAGCTAAAATATATCATATATAAAAAAAATTCAAATTTACGGCTAAAACGTTTTATCCTCTTTTCCTTTCGGATTAATCCGTGACTGAACAGAAAATAAAATGAACGTCCTACAATTTGCATTTTCCCTTTCAGCGACAATTTTTATTCCCTTTTCGTTGTTTTGTCTATTTTATTTTATTTTTTTTTTTCCTTTTCAATTTGTCGGTCTTTTTCAACATTGTAAATTTGTCACACAATAATTATATTTATAGATGCGTCCGTGTACGCACCCGACCTTTTCACTTGAGTTTTTCTTATTCCTTTTTGTAAAAATGGAAATTACTTTAATGATTCAATAATTTTTTTTTTTTGACAGACATTTTTATGAATGCATTTATTTGAATCCCTTTCTATCGCTTTTCTAAGAGTAAAAAATTGACCGTTCATGCACGCGGTCTATATCGCTTTTTTTTTTTAGCGAATAATATTTCAAAAGGGTACTTCTATCAAAAATGATTTTTTATTACTCCTGCTGGCGACACGCGACATAGGATAATTTTCCTGTGTCGCCATCCTAAATTAATGTAATTTCTGCTGGTAAAAATTTGACTCTTGCCCTTCCTAGACAAGTAATAATCTTAACCTTTTGTTTTTGAAAAGCGCCTAGCCCATTAATTGAGTGAAGAAAAAAATTCTAGACGGTACACTTTTTTTCCGGAAAAATAGGTGTGCGATTTGACTAATTCGGATCTGGAAAATAAAAGTGTAAATTTTTACACACATTTTCTTAAAAAAGCAACGATTTTATTGGAAAAAAAAATCATTCTTGACTGAGGAAGGTTAGGTCAACGAACTGTATGAATGAATATTTATTTCTTCGGTAGTAGCACAAAATAAACAAAACTGTTTTCGATTTTTTATTACTATCCCTTGCAATTATGCTATATATTGCCATTTGTCATTTTTTTTCAAATCTTTGGGAATTTTTTTTCTTTTTTTTGTTATTGTCAGTAAGTTTGTTTATTTCCGATTTGAGAAAAACATCGGCTTTTTTAAGAACTGACCGCGCGGCTGGTTATTTTTTTTAGGTCAAAAAATGGTCATAAATATAATTTAGGATTATGAATCCGTTTTTCCCCATCGTTTCAACTATTATCAGTTGCCCTGCATTTGTTCCCTTCATTCTTTGTCGGCGACTTGTTATATCGAATTTGTCTGGTATCCAATTTGAGCTTCAGAGTGGGGTGAGTGATTTTAAAAAAATGACTCAGTGACGTCGGACAATTTTCTTGTAATTTTGTTTTGCCAAAGGTGGCACACTTAAAGGCTTCAAAATGCAGCCTACAAAGTCACCACGTTTTGAAAACTGCAATCTTGTTAGAAAAATGAATTAATTTAAGGAAAATTAATCTTCATTGAATTTTTACTGGAAATCAAAAAACAATTACAAAATTGCCCCTCTCTACGCTATAAACAGGTAGTGTCATTTAAAAAAATTTAGAGAATTTAAAAAGAGATTTTGGACTGCGAAATTGCCGTATTTGGCTTTCAAATTACAATAACACATCTAAGAAAAGTTATGGAAAAAGTAGAAAAATGAAACCAAAAGTGCGTATCACGCATTTACGGTTTGCAAAGTAGACATTCTTGGTTTTTTTTTTGAGATTAGGGAAAAACCATAGCTTTCTTTTTGAGAAATTCTGCAGCATGAAAAACTTAGACTTGATTTTTAAATAGTTTAAATTTATTGCACCAGTATTTTAACATTAAAAGCAGTATTTTTAATTTAAATTTCCAGTATTTTTGTATGTAGAAAGTCAGTCATATCAATTAATTCAGGCAGTATTTTTTATTTTATTTTTTTATTTTTATTTTTATTTTTTTTTTTTTGCCAGTATTTTATTTATAAAATTAGTATTTAAAATTCCCTTAGGCAATATGTTTATTTTAAAAAATCGGTATTTCAATTCATTTAGGCAGTACTTTTTTGACATGCCAAAAAGTAATTTTTTGACAAACCAATCATTATTATTATGAGGATGAAAAAATGGGATTTATCAAAAAAAAAAAAAAAAACCGGGTCTAATTAAGTTAGGGGTGGCTTTAATCGAATCGGTATGGTCAAATTCGAACTCTGCGTTGTCGAAAACATACTTAGACACTGTTTTACAGTGACAATAGTTGACTAGAAAGACAATAGTTGAATCTAAATTTTTTACAAAAAATCGCTATCTTTGGCCAAAAAAGGGTGTTTGGCCAGTTAGAGTTGATTCTGATCGATACTGAATGGTCATTTTCGGATTCTACGACGTCGAAAACATAAAAAACTTGGTTTGGTCCCTGCTTACTGACCACTTCAATTTTTTGCTGGTACTCTATTAATAAATACCGAAAAACATATTTAAAAAAACTGGTCAAAATATTATAATACTGACCAGATAAATACTAGCCTTTTTAATATTTGTTGGCCCTTATTATATTTCTTGGCTTAATGTTTAATTTACTTACTTATTCGGGTTATGAAACATCTCTTTTAAAAATACATGAAGTAGAAAGAAAACTGTTTATTTTTTAACAATAAGAACCGTCGTCAAGAAGCGACAGCGCTTCTCAGCTTTTGAACAAAAATTAAAATTCGGTTTATTTTTGCCATTTCAACTTTTGCGCAGAATGTTAAGAGTATACCTTGGACGGATAGATAAACGATAATGCTTTCATTGGCCCCCATTGCCCCTTTGGTCGAACTTTGCCCTTTCCTGGAACATTTTTTGCCCCTCTAACGTCTCTTATTTTATAACTGAACTGTAAGGACAACAAAATATCCAAGCAAAAAGAAACTTAAATTGCTTTAAAGCAAAGGGAAAAATTATTTATTTATTTATTACTGTTTTTGAAATGGATTTCGTCTGTAGTATGAAATTGAACTAAAAGGAGGGTTACAACAATTTCCGTCTTCCACGCTATGGTTGCGTTCTTCTATACAGAAGTATCAGTGGTGCTTTTGCTAAAAAAAAAAAAAGACCGGGCGCTTCAGTATTTTACTGAGTTTTGGTCATTTGTTCTTTTTTTTTTCAAGATAAGCATTTCTAAAGCATCACTGCGAAGTATGTAGTTTAAGATTTTGTCTCCTTAAATGACATTAGACGAAAAACTTTTGGATATTTTTTTTAAATCTCTAACTTTATTAGTAGTTATAGTACTATTTTTTTGAACCCGCAGTATTTTTTGCCATTTGATATGAAGCTGCGTGAAGATCGTGATTATTTTTTTCATCCGAGCAAATGATTTAAAAATAAATTCAAAACTTTTCGTCCAAACCTCTTAGGAGTAAGTTATTTTTTTTTGAATTATTAAAAAAAAAAAAAAAAAAATGAATTTAAAATTGTGTGAATTTTTGTTGTAAAAGCGAACGATAGGATTGGTTTTTTTTTCTTTGCTGACATAATCAAGCGGGTTCGATGTGTCGCTCGTGTCCGAATCAATTTTTTTCATTGTGGTTATTGAAACGGAATAGGCAACGTTTTGTAAGTAGGGGGTAAAGTTTATTTTATTTGTTATATTTTTAGTTTTTTTTTTTTTTTTTTTTTGGTGGTTTTGAAAATTTAAAATCCACGATGTAAGTGAACGAGCCGTCAAGAGCTGTTGTTTATTGATGTTGAAATCCGCTTAATCTTGTCCTCCACTCGTTGATTCGAATTGTTTGTTGTTTTGGAACCAAAAATCATATGGAATCGGCTAGCGAGATGGAAATCTACCTTATGAAAGAATGATCCTAAGCACAATGACGGTTTAAAAAACGTCGATGGGGTAGGGTTCCGCAAGAGATTTTCTTTTTTTTTTTTTTTTTTTTGGCAGATCTTTCGTGCGCTTTTTTTTCTTTTTGCTCGTGGTCGTGGAAATGTTAAATGTGGCAACTTGTTTTATTTTATTTTGTTGCAATTTTTTTCCCGAGTCATTGCATCAAATATATGCGGAAGCTTCGCCACCACCCACTGCCTACTTCTTGTCTTTTGTTAAAATTTGGAATTGATATTTGAATGGATAGTAAGCTCGAATTCTTTCTTTATGCTCGCGGATTTGTACTCATTAGATTACCTAATTGATATTAATAAATTACGAATTTTCTTTTAATAGCGAAATTACCATCCAAGGTAAGATAGCGTTGTTGCTTAATTCCTGAAAGGAATAATTGATATCCATTCGGATTTAGGAGAACCAAGATTTTTTTTATTTATTTATTTAGTGCGGTGGCCCAGCTAATTTCCTTTCTTATCTTTTTTTTTTTTTTTTTTTTTTGTTGCTGTAAATTAAGTGAAATCGATAGCAGAACTTAATTAATTTTTTTTTTCTTCGATATCGCACACTGTAAAAAATTGTGGCGGTAATTTCACCAAAATCTCGGTAAAGCATATTTCCCATTGTCCTGGTAAAATTACCGCGGTAATTTTACATGCCGTCACGGAATTTTTACCAGACCTGGAAATTTTACCGGAGTAAAATTCTGCGATTCATTTCCTATTTGCCGGAAATTTTACCGAAGAAGCTGATGATTCCTCCAGGTTTTCTCGGTACTTTCTCCAGGTTTTCTCGGTACTTTCTCCAGGTTTTCTCGGTACTTTCTCCAGGTTTTCTCGGTACTTTCTCCTGGTTTTCTCGGTACTTTCTGCGAAATTTTACCCCGCAATTTCGGATTTTATACCGGGATAGGAAAAGTTATTACACCGAACACATCGGTATTCCGTTTATAAATATAATTAATTGTATTCAGTTATATTAATGTTTTTATATTATAGTATGTAAGCATTAACATAAGTCAATTGAAAAAAGCAAAGAGCAGCCAAAAGTATAATTTTAAAGACTAATGCAGGGTTTCTACTAGGAAATGACACTCAAAAATAAGGTCATTTATAGATTTTTAAAATCCCGTTTTTTAGAATTTAGGTGCAAAAAAAGTTCAAATTAGACAAGAAAAAGCACTTTAGCATAGCAAAAACTGACTCCCCCAGTTCCTTTCCTCACTCAGAAGATCCAGGAAGCAAAGGTCACTTTGCTAAATTTAATAATAAAACTCCTTTAATTTTTGAGCTGAAATTAATTTCTTTTTCGTTATTTCAGGTTTCAAAAGACCCAACTGTTATAATTAATTTGATTAATTTTGATAATAAGAATTTTTTGAAATAAGATACTAAGAAATTTTGTAAAATATTTAATATGCAATTGAGTATGAAAATTTAAGCCTCCTTATCGTTATTTTTTTCAAGTAGATCAGAAAATGTTTCATCGTCCATCAAAATTAAGGTCATTTTTAGAATTTTTAGGTCAGTAGACACCCTGTCATTTTTATTTTTAATTTTACAACTTAAAAAGGAAAATTTAGAAATTTATTTACAAAAACCAGTTGGCAACACTACCTAAATTACAAGTTATTTTTAAGTATTGCCTTGATTAATTTTGCTGATTTGGGTTCCAGCGTGGGGTTTTCTTTTTTTTTTCCTCTTTTGTTCCCTGCCGCGGGATTGATTTTCAGAAACATCCTGTAAAAAAAATTAAATTTAGAAAAAAAAATTCAATAAGCAAACCACAGTTTCCAAAACCAAACATTTGATTACCTTTGGATAAACTCATATGTCGCCGAACTTTTGACGGGATAGTTGTAGCCAAAAACATAAAAGCATAAAAAACAAACAAGTACTCCTTCAGAAAAGTCGTTCCCCTCAAAAATTACTTTTTTTTCTATGACGATAAAGGACTTGGACGTCTCGTCGTATATCGAATGCCCTGAAATAATAATATAAAAAAATTAACCTTTTTAATTAGTTTTAACAAATGATTATAAGATGTTCGGAATTGAAAAATGAAAATTATTCAAGAATAGATTAAAATTACCTTTTACAACCAAGACTGGTCTAGAAGAATCGGTAGCTTTTTCAATGTCCTCAATGGAACTGGTGGGATCCTGCAAATAATATGAATAATTTTAATGAGTTAGTTATGAATGTTGCAAAATGATCAATACCGTTGAAAAAATACTTACAACAATCGTAAAAAATTTTTCTTCTCCGAAATATTCCGCCAGCATAGGAAAAAGGCAAACATTTTCCGGCACCTCCGATCCCAGTTCCTCGCCGGCACACTTCGCCTTTCGGAGCTCCTCCAAACATTGCCGGAATGAATGAGGGCAAGTTTTTTTTGCCGACCTTATCTGGCACTCCCTTTCTAAAAATTCTACAATCATCGTCGTTTTTTTAGATCTTTCTGTTTTCCAAACTTGCTCGACATTTTGCCCGATCAACTTTGAGGCGTGGTTGTAAAAATGGTCCCTTTCTTTTAGATAAGGCCAATGATTGTCCAATAAGTCGGGCGTAGTCATATTTAAATTTTCCCTTTTATTAATGTTGGCTCTCTGGGTTGGATACGTTTGATCCATCAGTGCTTCCACTTCTGAAGTACTCATCTTTTGGCTTGTGAAATCATCTAGAAGCTTTTTTTTTTTCAATTCCTGGGACTCGTTACTTTCTGAACTCGGTAAAACGGGTTCATATGCCACGCAACCGTAGCTGTCTTGCTGATTGTTGCATCGCTCTACAGCCAGGGGGTCATCAGCGGTCGAGTCTTCATTTAAAACCGATGGTACAGTTTTCTTCGATCGGTCTCTGTACCGATATCTGTCAAAGATTCGTGTTTTCAACGACTTTAAACCACTGTATACGACTTTTTGACCGGCAACATCCTCCAGTTCGACTTTAAATGCCTCTGGGTACTTTTGGATAATTTGTCGCGCCATTTTCTCTGCCGACTCTGACGACTTTTCCATCCCTACCCGTTCCATGAATGCGGCAACATTCCTTATTAACTCCAGCTCCATAAACGGAGGGTTTTTGCTGTTTTTGAATCCCAAAGGTGTTATCTCGTCTATCGGTAAAGCTGCTGGAATGGAAGGGCTTCTAAGTGTTGTTGTATCTGCCATCTGTGTTGTTGTAACTGGTCGTTCTGTAAAATATAAAGCAAAATCAATTTAAGAAAACTTATTTAAATTTCTATTTGCTAATATTTTAATTTTATTTTATATATCTATTTATTTAATTATTTATTCATTCGCACAAACCTGTTTGAAGTAATGCCGGGGAATTTGGTTGGGTTTTCTCCTTTTCCTTCTCAATTTCTTTTTCTGTTTCCTTCTCCCACGTCGTGCCGGTCTCTAAGAGCATTAAACGCAGATAATTAGGTGCTTTTGCCTCATTTACCATGTCCTCTAAAATTTCTGCGTCGTCCATTTCCGTCCCATCTTCTTCAAGAACCAACTGTAAATGAAAGATTAAAAAATGAAATTTCATAATTTCAATCCTATCAGGTGTGTATGAAAGTGAATTATTCTTACCCGATATGAAAAATCAGTAGAATCATTTAATTTTTTCGTGGCCTCGGCGATTATCGTGTCCACATCAAAAATAGTAATTTTAACCGGAACTCTTTTCGTTCTCTTGCTGTTGGTTATCTTCACTATTTTCATCTTTGCGTTGAATTACTTCAGATTATTAATTGAAAAGAAAGAAAAAAATGTTTCTTAAAACGATTTTTACAAAAAAGATAAAACGTGCAAATGCATTAAAATGCAATAAAATTGAATTGAAACCAAACTAAGTTCTTATGAAAATAAAAATTATCCGATAAAATTTTAAAAATTGAAAATGATGTTAAATGAGAATTCGTTTTTCATTTATTTTGCCAAGAAATTAATAATTAGCAGGAAATTTGTTCAGAATGTTTGAAAAGAGAAAAAATTAATAAAATTAAAATTAAAGTAAAAATTGATTAAAAAAAAAAAATTAAATCAAAAAGTAATTAGATTTAGAAAGATCTAAGTTATTCCTTTAATTCGCAGAGAGGACTTGAAACGAGACCATGCCTAAGTTTTACAAAAGATTCCGTGTCTTTTACGTAGATGTGATGTGGTTCGTAAATTAGCAGATCGTCGATTTTAACACATTCATAGCCGATAACTTGACCCAACTGATACAAACGCATGTATCTTAAAAAATCTGAATGAAATATTTCTAGTAAAAAATACACCTCTTCTTCGCTGTTTAAAATAATAGATAAAATTTTTCCAATTTTGACGTTTACTTGATAACAATCTTGTTTTAAAAAAACAGCATTTCCTTGTTTATAATTTGTGCCTTTATAGGTGATGGTACTGCACTGAGTTAGAACTCCGGTTAGTTTAGAGGCGGCTATAGCTGATCGGATTTTTTTGGAATTATAGGAAGACTCTAAAACGTTAGCATCAAAAATCTGCAGATCGTTTCTCAATCCACCACCTTCTCGTAAAAAACATTGCAACAGTTCGTGCCTTTCCGATAACGATTTGGAAACATTTTTGTAGCAGCGCAGAATTCTCATGATCCTTTTAAAAAAAGTGTGCTTGCTTTCGAATCGAAGAGTATAAAATTTCATCGGAGGTCCTAGTCTTAATATCTGCTCAGGATAATGCGTCAGATAATGGTGTTTAGGTCGAAGTTTAACTTGAGGAAATAATCGAATCCTAGCGCTTAAGTATTCATCTATTAAAATTTTTAAATATGGTATGTAACTTTCATGGATTTCCGGGGAACAAATTATTTCGGTGATTTCAGTCAGTTGAAGAAGTGCAACCCAAACATCGTCTTCGATATCTCGAATTTTATCCCCAATTAAAAGTGGAATTAATCTTAGAAATACTAAAGTCTGCCAAGCTCCTCCCGTAATTTTTTTACTGGTTTTAGACACTTTCACGGGTTTATCTCTTTGGTCATGAGTTGAATAATTAAAAAATTCTATTCTTCTTCTTAGAAGTTCAAATGAAAACCAATTTTTGTCAACGAAATAATGAATCATCAAAGAGAGATCGTAGCTAACAACCCCTTCCAATAGGTCATGACCCAGGCAAAAAGGCAAGCCTGGTTCGCAGACGTGGTAGTGTTTTAGACGATTGAAGACAGAATTAAATTTGATTCCGCGAAAATGGTTAGCTTTTTTCTTTTCTTTTAAATCATCGTCATAAGTTTTAGGCGTTCGCAACTTGAAACGACCTGGCACATAATCTTTAACAATTTCGGGATTCTGTTCATTCTCGGAAAGCTCAGAATCCTCAGAATCGCTTTCCTCATCTCCACTTTCTTCATTATCATCCGAAACATCGCATAAACCATTATTTACACATAATATTGAATCGGGTATACATTCTTCATCTGAAAGATTATCCTCAACTTCTGAGCTTTCTTCACTTTGACTTTGATGATTAGAAATATCTAAATCTTCGTCAGCACACGCGACGACATTGACATGATAACATTGCCAAAAATCGTCTCTCGTGATGTGGCAGAATCTGCAAAAGTAAGCAGATTTGCTGAAGTTTTCTACAAATCCTCCTAGCCCGTGACTTCCCAGATTGTCACCAGCTATAAAAACGATCGAACCTTTGATCTTCATGTTAATTGTTGGGATGTATATGCCTTCCTCTTCTAATTTTTTTAAGTCCTCAACTATCGGGCCGTACACTTTTTCATGATTGAAAAATTTTTCTCTGCATAGGGCAACCAACTGAATATTATTTATGTGCGTCCTTAAATGAGGAGGCAAGTTCCCCAAGCTTATATATACCGCCAAAATCTTGTATTTCGTTTTCGCAGATCCGATGGGGTTGACGACTTCAAAAGAATCCTGATAAGGGATGATTTTTAGTGAGTACGGATTGTTTTGAAAAAAAATATTCGATTTAAAAGAAGACCCATCGTAAAAATCTCTTAACACTCCGTCGTTTTTTTTTTCCGGCATGTTCAATTTTATCTCCAAAGATTTGTTAGTGAACAAAGCTTTCAATGTTTGAAGTATGGGAACATAGTGAAAGTATCGCATTTTTCCATCTATTACGCCGAGAGATATCGCTTGGGGTTGAACGAAGTTGAATTTTGTTTTATAGAACGATTTTCTTCTATGGTCCGTCTTAAGAACATTGTTTGCTTTTAAAAAAGAGCTTTTAGCTTCAAAATTTTGAACTACTTCATCAATTTTAGACTTTGGCAACTCTTTTGACAAAAGCTTCGACAAATATTGCTTCATAGTCTTTAAATCTTGCGAATAAATGATATCTAATGTTTGAACAAGATGTTGGATCGTGGAAGCGGGAACCAAAAGTTCCGTTTCTAATTTTAAGTACAAAAGCGCCAAATTAGTGAGGAGAGGATCATTATCATCACCGTAAATATTATTATCGTCGATATAGGCGGCACCGATCTGACTAACAGGTTTTTCGGCTAAATCCGTAGAATTTATTTCTATATCATTGTCCATGACTACTTCTGGGCTGGAATGTGTGTCTTCTAGAGTTACATTGCAATTCCGATTTTCGTTTTCTAGATAGTTTGTATTATTATGACGCGTGCTTACATGCCCTGTGAACGAACTTATATTGACGTAAGATTTCTGGCAATTCAAAAAAGGGCACTTAATGTATTGTCTGTTTGTCATGTGACTCTTTAAATGTTTCATTAAAGCCTGATAAGTGTCCAGCTTTTTCTTGCATGCTTTAACAGTGCAAATAAATTTTCCATTTTTATCAGCTATCACGTTTTTTGACAGTTTCTCAAATAAATTTTTTCGCGCAAGAACGTTGTGTTTTTTAATGAGGTGAGATTTTAAAACAGATTCTTTGGTAAATGCTGTTTTGCAATGATCATAACCGCAATGTAAAAGTTTACTTAAATTCGAATGAATCGTTTGATGGGCCAAGTTCAAATTTAATTTTTCTGTTTTGAAGCTACAAAAAGTGCAGTAGAAATAAGGCATCTAAAAAAAATGAATACAAAGAACAATAAAATCTAAAACAATTATTATTTGGAGAGGAGGCATTTACAAAGAACACCGCACACCAGAATAGGGAAATTGGTTTCGGTAAATTACGATATTTATTTTGAGCCAAAAGTTTGTTTACAAACATAAACAACGTATATTAAAACAATACTTAACCGAAACCTATTTCCCTATTCTGGTGTGCGGTGTTCTTTTATTTTGAAAAAAAAAAAAAAAGTTACTATACAGTAAGCGATTTGTCTAAATTTTAGGATATCGATTTGCGAAAAATTTTTGAAATAATTCTCTCCCCCCCCCCCCCCCCCCCCTTTCTGCATTGTGTTTATTTTATTGTTATTAAATATTTCATATTTATAAGTAAATAAACAGGTTATTCCTCCCAATTACTTATGACTTCGAAAAAGTGCCTTTTTTGTTTTTCAATTTCAACTTCATATAAAAAAGGTGCGTTCTATAGCTGGCATCGGGAAAACGGGCGCACATAAGCTAACAAATATAGGCAACTTGTGTCACAAAAAAAAAAAAAACCGAGATTGTTGCTCGCCTGCTTTATACTGTGCTTATGGCTCTAGCAGGCGAGCAATTCTCGCGTACTGCGGATTGCATAGCTACCCCCGCCAACCCGATACCAGCTATGAATTAAGTATCAAATTATGTTTATCATAGAGAAAAAAAAAAAAATAAATAAAAAAAAAAAAGATCCATTACCCATTAAAAATTCTTCAATAATAAATATTAAATAAAAAAATGTAACAAATAGAAAAAGTTCATGTGAAGAATTTCGGGACTGCCGGCATTAATGATTAATGGCTAGTGCTCTGTCTCCACTTGTCAATTGATTGTACCATCGAATCAATCGAACCCTAGAATTAATCATACCAAGAAAAGGACTTTGCTCCTTTTCTTATTCAAAAATCCAATTTTTTCAAATTGTTTAAGTTTTTATAACCAAAATGATGATTTGCTGTTTTCGGCAACCATTTTGTTTCCAAAAGTTAAAATTTTGAAAATACTTGGATCTATAAAAAGAGCACAGTACTTCCGGTGGTAGAAATAGTTCGAGGGTACAATTAATTGAAAAATCGAGACGGAGCATAGATTTTTTTTTTTTTTTTTCCCGTCTTTTCGCTAAATTATATATCCTTCACAGGCTAAAATAAAATTTAGCGAAACGTCTAAAGATTTACAGGCTATAGGAATCAGGCATCGGGTTGAGTAATCAAAATAAGTCAATGTTTCTTGACTTTCGCTTCCGGGAAAATTTCTTTTGTTTATGGCTTAGAAAGTATCCTGATTTTTTTTTTCGCGGGAAAAAAATTTCTTTGATTTAAAAATTAAAAATAGATGTTTTCTGTCTCTATGACCTAATTAATTATTAATTTACATAGGATCCAACTTCAAGTTAAATTTTTCCTCAGTTTACATCATTAATCTTGGATAGGCGATTTTTCAAAATAATTAACAGAATCAATTAGCTTTTTCTTAAAAGTTTCAATTCAAAGCTTTAAAAAGATTTTAAATTTAATATGCTATACTCACCACGTTGAAAACGCCAACACAATATTAAACAAATCACTAATATTTATCACCACACAATTTTAACAAACTTCTTCCACGAAGAGCAGAAGCTGATTGCGAAGAATGTGCAAACGAAAAAAAAAAATGTCAGGTACCTCTTTTCTGTACTTACTAAACCAGTTCTATTTCAAAAAGGTCTGACATTGTTCTTTTCAAATTTTTAAAATAAATTCACAAAATAAAGTTTGATGACCTCAGATTTCTTTACCTGAAAGCCTTTTACCATTACATGCTGGTTATTCTACCTGGGCATGAGTCGATAATTACCCGTTCCAGGCATATTGTCCTCTGAAAGGGTAGTATTTCCATTATCTCGGTAAAATGAGATCGACTGGTAAAAATTCCGGGAAAAATCCCGGTAAAATCACCTGAATTTTTTACAGTGCAATAAAACAAAGCGAGCGTAATTGTTTATTTTTCTTCTTTATTTATTTCAATACTCCGGGTTATATGGTGGTATTTTTACAGCTACAAATTGGCCACCTTTGTACCTGATATGCATGTGATATTTTATACTATTATTTTTGAAGTGGAATAGATTTTGAATGTTAAAATAAGACTTTCGTTTGTTACTTCCCTTTGTAACTTATCCCTTTGTAAGTCCCACTTGTGGTTAAAGTTTTGATAATAAATTGTCAATAAAATCAGAACGATATTTGGTAAGAAATTTTTATTTGAAATAGTTTAAACTTAAATTGTTTTCCTATACATTAAAAATAAAATTCGAAAACTTTTACATTTGCAGGTATTGAGTAGATCACAGGGCTATTAGAACAGATCACAGAGCCCGAATTATCTTCGTCGTACGATTCTTTCTTTTATATGAAAGTCTTCTATACAATATATTAAGTCTTCGATTCTTTCTTTTTTATATATGAATTATCATAATATTATACAATATGACAAGTATTATAGGTTATAAAATACAGTGCTAAGAAAAAGTGTCGGTTTTTTTTAAATTCATAAACAGAAGCATTTTGTAAAATTTTATTTTATACTAAATTATTTTTTATTTTCGGAATAAAATGGTCGCGAATCACATTGCCAGCACTGTTCACTGTTCTTTACACTCAACTTTCCAGACGAAACATTTCATCACTGATGCTGCGCAGTACTGCATTTACTTTTTTAAGTTTCGAAAGGTCATGCAGTTTTTCCACTTTTTCATTAATTTGGCAGCAGGCAGCCATTATCTGCCCCTGAATTTTCACCACCCTTTCCTCATCGTCTTTGGAGCTGCTTGGAGGTGACGGAAACTTATTGGGAGTCGATTTAGGAGTCGCTGAATGTCTGGCCGAAGTACTCAACAAAGACCTCCTCACCGCAGAGGTCATGAGGGTTCTTCGGCTCTTAGGAGTTTCCTGATGTTTTGGTGTCCCGGCTGTCCTCTTTGGTGTCTAAAAAGATAACATTCCGTTAAGTTTCTTAAAATCTAAACTATATATGACCTATAAAACCATAAAAACTATATATGAAATTACTTACTTTCTGCAACCGCCCGGAGTCGAAATCGATGGTGACCGTGACCGGCACAGACGTTCCCATCATTTCCTCCCGTTTTTGAAAGTATCGGTCCGTGAAGTTCCTCGCCTCATCGTGGCTTCCCAGAGACCTCATAATCATGTTCCTTAGCTTTTTTTTGGGAGTCTCCTGCCTTGCACTCGCCAAGATTGCGCTGAAAGGTATTACTGAAAGGGAAAAATGGTGATTAATTTTTACATATCAAGACCTAAGTCCAATACGATTCGATCTAGTTTCGACTTAATTATACACGAGCAGAACGTTTTAAAAGTTGGGAATTTTTTTTTTCTTCGTTAAAAATCATTTTTTATTTTTATTTTATTATCATTATTTATTTACTTAGTTAGTTAGTTAGTTAGTTAGTTAGTTAGTTAGTTAGTTATTTATTTATTTTTGACAAAAATGTAGGTTTCTTATTTGGGATTAATAATTTCTTATTCCCCTTAATATTATATTATATTATACAGTGGCGTTACTTGGCATTAAATATTGGGGGGGAATGGAAAAGAATATTTTTAAAAAAGTGGCCTAAAATAATTTTTACTACCCTTTGGCATTGAAAATGAAGCGTCATGAAAAATTATTGGGGGGGGAGCAAGATCCAACATTAAAGGGGTAATGGTCCTCCCCAAAAAGGGCCTAGCGACGCCACTGGTATTATAGTTTTTAATATTATATATATATATTTTTTTTTTCAGAAAATGCCAGATAGAACTTGGTTTGTTTCGAAATCTTTGAAAATAAGCCAAATTTCGCTTTTTGAGAAAAAAGAAATTAAAAAAATGAGATATTTGAATTTGACTGAAGTCGCAATGTCAGATTAATTGTTAAACGAATCTAGTATTTACCGTCGAAACCTGGTTTTTGGAAAGGCTCCAGCTCACGGACGACCCAGTCTTGCAATTTTTCGACTTCCATTGATCTGAAAAGCAACAGTACGACAATTTTAACAATAGTATAGCAACAGTAGGGATCGTACAAGTTTACATAAGCACTTGAGAGGAGAGGGGGGGAGGTCTTGGCCAGGGTTGCGATTCCGATGGCATTTTTACTGGCATCGGCATCGGCATCGGCATCGGAATTGATTTGAAAAAAAAAAAAAAAAACGCGAATCGGAATCGGCGTCGGATCCGAAGTTGAAGCCGGCTTCGGCGTCAGCATCAGCGTCTGAATCAGATTCAAAGCTGGCGTCGGCGTCGGCGTCGGAATTAAAATTTTTATATATATATTATAATTTAATTATTATATGTATATAGTATAATAATTTTTTAATTAAAATTCCCTTACAAAAATCTAGATAGGAAAAAAATGAGTGGAGAAATCTAAAATGATCCGTTTTCTTGAGTAATGTAAATGCGATCCACAACAACTTAATTAAAATTTATGACAAAAACTAATATTCTAAAAATAAGCCTAGAGAGACATTTTTTATTTTTTATATGGAGGAATAGCAAATTTTTGAATGGAATCGGCATAGACGTCAAGGATTGTTCCACAATCCGACGTCGGCATCAACGTCGGCATCGGCATCGGGAATTTTTTGGCAAACCGGCATCGGCGTCGACTATTTTTAAATAACTATTCGACGTCGGCGTCGACGTCGGCATCGGAATCGCAACCTTGGTCTTGGCATTGTTTAACTAATGTTAAATTGCGGTAAGAGAAATCTAATTTTTGTTAAATTTTTTTTCTTTAAATTTCGGAAAAAAAGAACTCAAAAGATGTACATTTTTCTCAATAAACTTTAACCAAGTATTTAAAAAGTCGTTTTCCAGCTTTATTTTCTTCAAAATTTGACCCGTTCATTAAAAAAAAAACTGAATATCAAAAGAATACTAATGCCCTATTTCGGGCAACTCGACTAATTTTCATTGTTATTTTTTAAAAGTTGTTATTAAGAGGATTAGTTATAATCCTGCTTTAAAAATGACGATGGAGAAGATTATTTATAAAAATTAAGAAAATCTTACACATTTATGCCTCACTCCCCCATAACAACGTAAAAAAATCTTGTACATTTATCCTACTAGTCCGAAATAACGAAGTTCTTCGTTTAAAAAAATAAATAAATAAATAAATAAATAAAGTGTTGCTTTTATTTCGTTCTCCTAGTGTAAATGAAAGCAAGAAAAGTATAGAACTCACCCTTTTAATCCTGCTTTTTTGAACATTTGAAATCCTGTCCACCCTTTCGGTATTGATATAATTTCTGAATGATTCAAAATCAAGAGATACCGGTACCTGAAAAATTGCTAGGTTCGTACAAACAATAGTCAGAGTGTACTTAGAGTGTTTAAATATTAAACGGCAATTGATCATTACAGGCAGTGACGATCAGTAACGTAAGGGTAGTCGAATTCTGCAACATTGTATGTAGTGTTTTCAACGGAATAGAATTTCATCCCTTCCACAATTTTTCATTTTTATCATTCGTCGCCTTAGTATTACAGGGTTCTATCGTGTTCATCGTAAAATAAGTTAAACATATGACATAAAAACGATAATACCCTGTAATCAGAACCGGATTTTACACTAGGCAAAACAGGCAACTGTCTTGGACCTCATCTTTAGGGGGCTGCAGCAAGAAATAAGGTAGATTTTTAAGCCTAGGAGATTTGCGGAAAAAAACTTTACAAAGAAGCAACAATTAATTAATATAATAATAGCATCAACTTAAAAGAAATTTTTGCAAGTCAAATTTTTATAATCACAATACAAAGATAGACCATATGCAAAAAGGGGAAAGTTTCCCTTTTTAATGAAATCCTTTTTAAGGATGCTTTTTTTTTTTTTTTTTTTTTTTTTTTAAGAGCAAAAAAATAAATAAATAAACTGTACATAAGTAATGCCGATTTAAAGTCTATAAAAGGGAGTAACGAAGACCATAACGACAGCCAACGGAGAGAGAGGCGGGCTCAAACCTGTATCTCCGGGGGGAGGAGCTAGGATGCTTCTTTCCCCCCTAATGAAGTTAAGCATTCTGCAAATATTGTTTTACCAATGTTTATCCCTGTTAAAACAGATTTTATAGCTTATCTAATTTATTTAAGTATTGTATGGAACTGCCACTGATCGTGCAATATTCAGAAGTAGTCCTCCTTTATTTTTTTAATTTTATTTACTTACTCTTATTTTTTATTTTTCCCCTTGTTATTAAAATCGCTTTATCGACTTAAAACGGTAAAAGTAAATAGCTGACAATATTGAAAGTATAATCTTCAAATAGTAGAATTTTTATAATATCGCTTGTTATAATTTGACTGAATGGATCACAGTCCTACGCATATAATATAGATGTTTTTTTCCATAATTTCGGGTATCTTTTTTGTCGGTGCACAAAGGCAACATAAATTAATACACGATAGGGTGAACAATACACAGGGCAACGTTCGGGAACCAAACTTTGTGGCGTCTTTTTCTTAATCTTTTCACTATACAGTATATTGTCATTATTTTTACGATCTTTCAATCATCGAACCTAAGGCTGCAGACTTTCCCACATTTTTAACAATATGAATTTTTGCTTTTATTGCTTTCCTTTTTCAATCTAAGACCGACCGATGGGATGCTTTAATTTATAAGCATTTTTTATACCTGATCCAGATTTTGGCTAGCAAAAGCATTTTTTCTTTTTTTAGTCATTGCACATCATTTCATTCCAATTTTTTTTTTCCAAAAAAGAAAGAAATTATGGGAAAAAAATCAAAGTGTTGACAGATTTTTTTGGCATTTTAAAAACAAAGCTGAAAAATCATACATTATCAGTTTTATACGAACAATAAAGAAAAATGACTCACACTATGAAACAAATCAATATCTAAAGATTTCTTTTAACCCTTTGAAAATGGAGCCATCTACAGATGCTCATTTATAGCTATATTATGGTAGTGTCTAATTTGCCCCCCCCCCCCCTTTAAGGAAAGAAAAACAATTTAGCGGATCAGCCCAGATTCTAATTCCTCTCATCTAAGACAACCTGAATCCGATCTGACCCGCAAAAGTTTTCCACCCCTCAACCTTAAAAAAAAAAAAAAAAAAAATTAATATTGTCGAAAAAAAAAACTGTCGGTCGGGCAGAGAGTGAAAGAAATTTTATCGGGTCAGCCTGGATTCGGGTTCCTCTCATCAAGGATAACCTGAATTTGAGCAGACTCAACCCGCAACTCTTGATTTTTGGATGATATTATTTTTTTTTTTAAGAGGGGGGAGTGAAAAATTTTTGCGGATCAGCTTGAATTAAGGTTGTCCTTGATGAGAGGAACCAGTATCCGGGCCAACCCGCTGAAAGATATCTTTTATTTTTTTTTGGGGGGGGGGGGGGGGACAAATTAGACACCGCCAATACAGGTCCCACCCACAGGTCAAATTTCAACGGCTGATATCATAAAGCCCATTGTGAAATAAAAGGAGTTCTCATGGAGCATGATTTTATTATTATCGGTCCGTCTTTAATTACTACTCCTGTCTCATTTTATTAATTTATTTTTAGCGGGTTGAAAATCCCCCGAAATATACTGTGCAATGAAATAACGATGTATAATATGTATGATATAACTGCTCTTAATAAAAATAAAATTTTATTTATTTGGCTGAAATAAGTCTTAGTCTTTGCAAAAAAAAAAAGCAGTATATTTCATTTTAAGTAGTTTACATTAAATTTTAATTATCAACACAACTGTACCTTAAAATTTAAAAAACGGGGGAAAATGGTGACCATCGGAAAATGAAATAAAATTCTGAAAATTTGCTATAATAAATACGATAGTTAACGCCTTCAGTCGAAGGTGATTACTTTTGTTGAACTCTCTGCATGACAAAAAGATAAACCGACAAATTGAAGGGGTAGCTTGTTGAGTTGATTTGTCACGACTGACGCTATTGAAGTTATAATTCTGGTTCAAATGGTTCAAATACTTAAAGGAGAGAGGTAGACAAGGGGTCCCATTATTTTTTCAAGGTTACGGACGCCGCTTTCGACGACACAGAGAGTTGTGTCATGCCGATATCTAGTATTAACTGCAGCTTCGGCAAAAAAAAAAAAAATTCATGATGTTTCCTAAGGGGACCGTTAATCTTTTTTCTAAATCTTGAATCATAATAGAAGCGGAACAATAACTCCTTCAATTACATAATGACATATAACCCCTTAATTGACTGATAGTATGTCTCCATTGGTGAATTAATTACATGATGTAATTAATTACAGGATGTAATTAAATGATTTTCGAAGGTACTAAATCGTTGTTTTCGATTTAGTTGGTTGGATCCACATTATAAAAAAGGATATCCAGCTCCAAAGATTTGAAAAAACAAATTAGCACCTTTGAAAACCATTTAATTGCATTCTGTAATTAATTACATCATGTAATTAAATCACCAATGGAGACATACTATGAAACCGAAATTTCGTCACATGTTTATGTTAATGCGCGTAAAAAGAAATCATGTAAGTAAGATATTAAAAATTAGGAAAATTTTGGAGGAAAATAAAATTTAGAGATCAGACTCACAGATATTGAGTCGTATTTTAAAAACAAGCAAAAGCTTTTGCTTTTTTGTCAACAATATATAAGTTTATTTGTACTTAATTAAGTTTAAATGAGTTTTTCAACACTTAATTTACCTTAGTTTAACTTAATTGAGTTTAAATAAACTTGTTTAAGTTTATTTAAAGAACTTAAGCAAAAGCAAAAAAGCAAAAGCTTTTGCTTAAGTTCGTTAAATAAACTTTAACAAAAGCAAAAGCTTTTGCTTGTTTTTATTATACGACCCATTGACAGGTGCAATATGAATCTATTACATTGCGACAAAATGAATGTTGTTTTTGGCATCCACCTATTGCGCTTTCTTAACTTTTTTCACTTCCGTAGACCATATATTGGCAGAAAAAGGAATATAAAATTTACTTCGGTACTTATTTATCTTCCTGTAGTTTACCAGTTTTATTTCTTTGAAATTAATTTTTTACTTTCAAAACGCCTAAGCTTCTGCAAGCCAAACACTATCTAATCTGGGACCTTTGCAACTGCTCCAACGAGCAGATGCTCCAAAAAAGTTTTGGCAAGGGTATGAAATTGCACTTGCTCCAAATTGATATGGTCCAAAAATTTTTGGAGCATTTGCAAGTATTGTGTGTTTTTTATATTGCAAGTGCTAAGGTTAAAAAACTTGACTTGCATTTGCTCCAAAAAAAAAAAAAAAAAAAAAAAAAAAAGATTGCTTCTATCCGTCGTTTCCAATAGTCTGATTCAGTTTTTTGTTGGAGAAAGAAATATTTTCTAAATAAAATCAGTAGTATCATCTAATTTAAAATGAGTAATATTCAGTTTTTTCAGTAACATTCAGACAACTGAAGGTAGTTACAAACCTTTAGAGATATATGTTAATATGTAATTATAAACTCACCACAGGCCGCGCGATGTGCACCTTAGAAAATTTAGTTCGAAATTATTCTGGGTGTCGACTGAAAACCATTTTTGAAATTCAAGGTTGTTTTAAGGTTTTTAAGACTCATTTTTAGAAAAAATAAAGGTTTTTTTTTTTTTTGTTTTTTTTTAAAGACAGGCTTTACTTTAGAAAAGTAGGACTAAGGTAAAAAGTAACAGTTATTTTTAGATAAGGTACAATATAAAGTTTTTTTAAATTAAAAAAAATTCCTGAATGGGTCTGATTTTAATAAGAAAAAAAGAATATATATCTTAATAGTCGAGAAAATTGGCTTCCAGAAAAACTGTATAAGTTCTAAATTTAAGGGTATTTACTGAAAATTCTGTTTGAAATTCAAGGTTTTCAAGGTTAAATTTCATATTCAAGGCTAATTCAAGGTTTTAAAGGTTTTCAAAGTCGGTAGACACCCTGTTATTGAAATTTGAACTGGTTTTCAGTTTTAAAAATAACCTACGTGGAAATTGCGTAGAAGCAATCGTTTTTTTTTTGCTTTGGAGCACATGCAACTCAACCTTTTTAACCTTAGCACTTGCTCCAGTACTTTTGGATCCAAAAATTTTTTGTAGCATCTGCTCGTTGGAGCAAAGGCCATAGACCCTCTAATCTTTATTAGTTTTTCTTCCCTTCAATCATGTCAAACGAACGAATTTCTTCGCAGGAGTGACTCCTTGGTCTTTTCTCATGGAATGGAAATTATGGTTCCATGTTCTCCAGAATCGCAATCTTCGGTCTTGCAGCCTTAGTTAAACCTTAAAAAAAAAAAAAAAAAAAAAAAAAGACATCGAAGTTTGGAAAAAAATTAGAAAACACAATACACATTCACCTAATAGCACTGAGAAAAGCTATATCATAAAATCAATCAGGAATTTAACAGATTAATTTTTACACTACTTTTATATTTTTTTAATTTTTTATTTCATAAAACAATTTTTTTTTTTCAAATTAATAAATAAACACTAGGTGGCCCTTAAAAAGTCAATTTTCGCTTTGGATAGTGCAATATGAACAGATTTAGATTGATCAGTCATGTTTAAGGGGCCACATAAGCACCAACTTCTTTGCCATACAATTTACGTTGGGCCAAGCCCCACTGAACAACATCTTGCTTTTCCCGTTTTCCTAAATTAACCAGCACATTGCATTTTACGGATTTTGATCCGCTGAGTTCAGATCTGCAATCAAAATTTTTATATCCTGCACAGTTTCCAACTTGTTTAGTGGCTATAAATTAGCTAAAAAGCACTTTTAATCAAAATTGGATATTGAATAGGTCAAAAAGGTAAAAAATATAGAAATTTCAGTTGTAGAATCGAATTCAGCAAGTCAAAATAAGTAAAACATGTGACTTATTTAAAAAAACGGGAAAAGCTTGATCTTGTCTAGTGGTTCTTGGTCCAATGAAACTTATAAAGCGAAAATAGGAGGTCCTTATGCGATCTCTTAAGCAAGACCGATCGAGCTGACATTTTACGTCGTTAAGTCTGTTGTTTCTTGGAACAAAATTAGAGGTAGCATGATCAAAAACCAATAGTTGACTTTTTAAGGGTCATCTTAATAAACACCTGTAATGTACATTGCCCTCTGTTACGGGTTGGTCTTCCAAAATCCTCGAATTTTAAATTTAACTGGTTTCTTTGATATTAGCCGAAGGTCCCGTTGGTTAAAGCGATTGGAAAGATATAAAATGCTATAACTTCTCCTCCTATGACAAAAGAAAATAAAAGTCAGAAATCAATTCCACAATTTTTTAACTGTTTTTTTAAATTAAGTGATAACAAGAGATTTGAAGAAGGTGATGCATTGCTTAGAGTACATCTAACAAAGACGCATGAATATCGTATGACAAAGGATGATGAGGTCAAATTTTATGTGGATCAAATGCCAAATCTAAGTAAAAATCAAATAAATTTTCATTCTAAATATTTCAGAAAATTACTCAAACTTGCACTTGTACTGACCTAATTGATCACAAAGAAAGTGCATTTTTTGTTTTTGGCTTACAAAAATGGCTTGAATATGATTCAAAAGGCCTGCGTTTCACACGTCTTTCCAATGACATCCATCTCAGTAATATTTCTCCTTAAACATTTTCTTTCATTTCTTTTTCCTTTTCCCTTTTTTCTGTATAAATAATATCTACGATAGTCTCTCATGCTTCCAGTTGCTTCATTTTCTATTTATATTTGTTTCATCAGTGGGTTATGTCTACATTGTTACCTGAAAAAAAACCAAGAATAATTAGTACGAAATTCAACCTCCATGAGGGTATGAACGCAGATATCTTACCTGATCCTCTCAAGTCTCTGAAATATAAAGGACCCCTGTACTTTCAACAGGGAGAGAACACTTTCAGGTGATGATGAACTAGATTAGACATCATCATCACCAGCACATGATGCAAGCAAAACACATTTGCTGAATTTTTCTATATTTTGCACATCTGCATGCTGCATCCAAAAATCTTGCTTTGATGGTGAAATTATCAAAAATAGTATGAAAGACAGATAATTTCACTGAGGAATTCATCTCTAGCATTGAATGGATATTCATAGCTGGGGACATTATAACCAATATCTGAATCAATTCTTCTATGCCCTTGCTAAAAGAAATCAGGTCCTGCTAATAAGGCGCCTTATAGCACTGCATTCAATGTTCTTCCTTTCCTTTAAAAGAACAAAAAATTCATTAAAAAAAAAAGAAAATAATAAACATCATAATTTCCTTGAAAAGATTACTTGAAAAAGTAATAGCCTATTTGTCAAACTTCAAAAGTAAAAGGGAACACAAAAAAAAAGAAAAACAAAAAAAGCAAAAGTGAACACAAATGATGCGTTGCTTTCCTGTTTATTTACAATTATGAAAAAAAGATGGAGGACAAAGATATAATGATTTCGGTTGGCGAATTCCGGATATGGTTAACCTTGTTTTTCGAACACACGGTAGATCATCTTCTCTCGAAAACCGAACATTCCATTGGCGCGATCAACACAGTGTTGACAAATGGCAGAGTGAAAAAGTCGCAAATCATATGCGTCTTTGGTATTCTGGAAACATCACCAAATAAAAATCGGTCCCTCAGTAGGGTAAAAACACTCCAGCATCCCCCTGGGTTCGGTTGGCAATGATTTCCACCCCTATTTTCTGTTTTTTTTAGTGGATTTTTAGTGACTTTTTTTTCCCCGAGATTAGGGGCGGTTTTTTTAAAGATGGCTGATGGCGGGAAATTCAAATTTCCTTTAATAAATTTGGAAAAAAACTAGTGGGTCGAGAGAAATTCGAACCAGGGTTCTCTCGCACCCAAAGCGGGAACGTTACCACATGTCCACGTGCTGAGTTGTCGATCAGCCGCTTAATTGATCGATATAAATCACGATTATGATGACTCATTTTTGCACGTCTCATCATTTTGATGACGTGATTAGGCTCCTATTGTTTAAAATCGTTCTTTTTTATTTATTTGATGTGATAGAATTTTTTTACGAGGTTGAAAAAGATACTTTATTCGTTTATCCCTTTATTGAATCTTTTTTTTTTTTTTTTTTTTGAAAAAGGTTTATTTTTTTTAAAAAAAAAAATTTTTTTTTTTTTTTACCTGCGAAGAAAGGAATATATATATTTTTGAAAAAGAAAAATGATATATTTACATGATTTTTTTCATTATTACATGTGAGAGCGAGGAGTGTGTTGCTGGTTGTCTAACCTAACCTAACCTAATAGCAAGATTGAAGTTTGTCGTATGTGTATGTTTATTAAAACCCCTCTGTGTAATGTTTATAGAGAAGTAATGGACTTCGATTTTTTCCAAACCTAACCTAACCTAGCAGATTGAACTTGGTTGTATGCAACTGTTTATTATCACCCCTCTGTGTATAGCTTATGTAGAGCAACAGACTTTGATTTTTTTCCAATCCTAACAAGTTTGAACTTGATCATATTTAACTGATTATTAAAACCTCTCAACATGGTGCTTATGTACAAGTTTAGTTGGTGTTGTGGTGGGTTGCCTAATCACCAGTTTTTTCCCAAGACAAAAGAATGGGTGAATCGGTCTACCCTTGCAAGTTTGAACTTGTCAGTTTTCAATTGTTTATTTATACATTTGCGGTGTATATATTTGCTGTATATATATATATAATATATATATATTTTTTTTTTTTTTTTTTCAATGGCTTGATTTAATTTTAAAGTGGAAAGGTGTTTCTTTCATAATGAGAATTCCATATTTAAATAAACTGTTTGCTTTATTTAATAATTATTATTTTAAATTTATGAATCTAACAATTTCACACAATCGATTTTTTTCGTTGGTTTGGTTTCCATGTTTTTCTTTGGATGAATGGATGGTATCAGCGGCTGTGTCAAAGTCAAATTTCCTTTTTTCTACGTTTGTTGGTTTTCGGTGTTTCGGTTATCGGTTGCAGGTCTGTTTGAGGTTCGGTCATGGTGGCTTTATTCTGTTTTCGTTTTGCGGTTTTTGCTTTTTTTTTTGTTTTTCTAAAAAATGTTTTGATAACGGGTGTGCGAGAATGTGATATATTTCGCGGTCTCTGGGTTCTTTGAAGGTGTACCCCATCGATTCCGTTTGTCGCCCTTGATTTTTAAAAAAAAATAAATTTTATTTCTTTTCCGTCGATGGTTGTTGGAGGTGAGGCAGCAGCTTTTTTGATAATCTTTTCGCTGGCAAGATTTTTATTTTCAATTCTGATATTTGGTTGGTTGTGATTCGATGAAAAATCCACGGCATCTTTCTACTTAACACCAGTATGTGGTATGGTTTTTTATCTTCCGTCTTCCACCAACGATTTGGGTTGGAGAATTGTTCGCCATAAAAATTCCCGCGGAGAGAGTGCATTCCACGTCGACGTAGTTTAAATTGCATTCGCTCTGAAAGCCTCCAAATCCCAACCAAGAATCAATCGTGTTCGATCTCAAAATTAATGGCGGATTAAATATTGCTACTATTTCTGGAGTAATGCCCGTTAGGGTGAATTCGTATGTGTATGGTTGTTCCACCATTACTCTAGCCGTCATTTTTTTTTATGTGAAAGACAGTTTATGTTGGTTTTTCCTTTCCCACGATACACGAAATACAATTTTAATTTCTGCAAGGAGATGCTTTCAATTACATTCGGTTTTGTGAAGACCTGAAGAAATCTTCAAAAGGAAAAATTTGCTAAATTTAGTCTCAAAAGCAGAAAAAAATCAAGAAATCATTTGGGAAAAATTCCTTTTACCTTTCGTTTATGAAGAGACTGGATTTTCCCCAGTCGGTTCTTTTACGGTGATTCCGGTTGAGTTTTGTTTTTGTCACCCTTAAATTACTTCGTCAGTCAGAAATTACTTTTTGATGTTCACTCACTGAAAAATCAACTTTAAATAAGGTGAAATCCGATGGTACAATACTTTCGGAAGTGGATACTCCCACACTCTCCATTTTTAATCTCTTGAAAGTACCACCGCTTTTGACATAGCTGGGAATATTAAGGAACACACTTCGACCATTCCCTTTGAAAAAAAAAGATGGACGAAAAAGTAGTTACAGTTTTAGGGATTATTGTTATAAGTTTTCTTTATTTAAAAATAAAGAAATAAAAATAATAATAGTAAATTGTGTACGTCCATATGAAAACCGACCGATTGGCAAATGTCGCCTAGTTTGTTTTGGTTTTTTTAGAAAGCTTTTTTAAGAAGGTAAACAAACCAAAACAAACTTTGTGACAAATGCCAATCGGTCAGTTTTCACGTGGACGTACACAATTAGACTTTGAGGAAAAGAGACATTGATTTTTCAACTTGAGGATTTTGATTTGTTACCATTTGCTTTATTTTCGTGATAATTTTTTGGTCCTGAAAAGGGCCGTTTTTCGATTTTTATTTTTTTTGTTTTTGAACCCTTTAAATTCTACATGTCAAATTTTCTAAGAGGGATTCGTTCACCCTAGCTGTCGCAGGCGAAAAAAAGGAGCGTGGTCGAAAAAGAATCTTTTCGAACGGAAAATTTAAAATTAAACAGCTGTTTTGTGGCTTTGGTTGTGTGCGTTTGAAAATGGAAGCATCGCAAAAAGAAGTCGAAGAGAAGCTGAAAACCGGAAAACTGGAAGGAATCGCGAGAGATTCGCCAATGAGCGTGACTCTTTGGTTATCGGGTTTTGCTCCCGAGTTTAAGCACGAATTTAGTCCGCCTTTAGAATTACAAAATGGTGACTGGAACATTGGTCTCGGATGCTGTACGGAATCCGATGATTTTGCCGAGGACATAATTAATGTTCCTTATGAAATAGAGGTAACGGTTGAGAAGGCTCGTTTCGGGTCAATCGGATCTTCGAAAGTTCTGAAGGAAATAATTCCAAAAAAGACGTGCAGATTAACGGAGCGAGTGACGTGCGGATTGAAATACAGTTCGAAAAATTGGCAAAATATCAGTTATCATCCCATATCGGTTGACGGAGCAATTGAAGAAATAAAGATAAAAATTGTGAAAATTCCCGAAAAGAAACGTGAGAAGAAGAGAAAAAATCCTTTTGGGGAAGAAAACGAATCGACGACTAAAAAAATCTGCAAAAAGAAAAGAGGTCCAAGACCATTTCCGGAAGTTAGAATGGAGTTCGAGTTATCGCTGAAAACGGATGAGCAGCTGAAAATAAATAAAATCGATGACGCAATGGAAGAAATGAAAGGAAAAATCATGGACTTAGAAGACAAAATCGACAATTTAGAGTGTAGAAAGAAAGAGTTGGTGATAATTGCAAAACGCAAATCTGGGAAATGTCCGACTTGTAAGCAAGAGAGAAGCATAGATATCATCTTGGAGAAATAATGACTTTAATAGACGACAGCCAATAACGTTGGTTTTTTTCTTTAACATAGATTGCGCAATCGGTTTTCTGGCTTGTCTGGGTGGAAATGAGATGATTTTTCTTTAATCAAATCCTTTCTGACACTCAAGATGGAATGTTGGAAAGTCGCTTTTCTGAAATTCATTCGAACCGGATCGCTTGAATATCTCACGGACGGGGAGCTGAAAGCTCTACCTTTCGGGTATCTTGCGTTGTTTGTCGCACGTTTATTCAAGTTGATGCTCTTCAGATTTTTCCGGATTCATGTACAAAACATCACAATATGAGTATATTCCAATATCACATTGACGGCTTGCCCTTGAAACGCTGTAAAATCTGTCATGACGTCTTAAAATTGCCTGGAGAGGACATAAAAGACCAGTGCCGACGTTTAAAAATAAAGCTTGCAGAGGATAGAGGAGGAGAAAAAAAGAATAAGAGGGGATGTTTTCCAAGACAGTTCTATGTTAGTTCTCGAGTCAGTTCAGCTTTAGCTCTCAAAAAGATAGCGACCATGGTTATAAAGCTGAAAAATAACTTTTACGCCTTCCCTTGCATTGATGAATCGGGAAGAATACGTATGTACGTTGTGGAAGCTAAAAGTTTTGGAGATGATTTGAATTTATTCCTCTGGATAAAGAGGAATTAGACGTTGTACTTGACGTCGGGAGCCAGTTCTTTTCGCAAAGATATCACAACGGGATTGTGAAAGAAAAAGAAATAATCGCCGGGAGAATTCAAATTTTTTTCCACCGATTCGAGTTGATTTTGTACGACACACCCAGTCGTGTAAATATTAATCTGAGCGTCGAGCATTTCAACGCACTTGTGGAGGAATATACGAGATTTCGATTCATTCAGGAAGTTTTCGTCCGTAAGGTGGATTTTCAAAACACCGTGTCAAACGCCATCGAGAAATATTATCAGCAAATTCGTTAACTTGCTGTCGAAGGACGAATTCAGGCGTTACCAAACTCCTTTTTAAGACGCTACGCTAATCGAGAAATCGACCAAGTCCACAAAAAATTATCGGAGCTACAGCTGTCTGATTCGAGCATCCGAGAGTTCCAAAGATGTCGTAAGCCGCAGCATCACGAAGCATTATTCGGGGATTGCCAATTCGACGGTCCTGCACAACTTCAGAGAGATTGCACGCTGTGCCAAGGGAGAAAAAACCCTCAGGGATCGAGCGAAGGTCTCCGGAGCCGCCTACTCTGAGCTCGGAATATTCTTCATAACGAAAATTATAAAGTGCTTACATTTGTAAGGTTTTATTAAATAAAAAGACAATTTTTATTAAAAATAAAAAAAAGTTTATTTATTTCTCTTAATCCTTTACAATTTTACTATCCTAATCGCAGTGATTGCAATATAAATATTTTTTATGTTTTCTAAAACCAATTATTTAGCGCCTGTGGGACGCAGATTTTTAAGATTTGGTCTCGTAGTGCCAGTAAAAATAATGTAAAAAGTGTCGGAAAACGATAACAATTTGTCGATTTCAAAAGCTTTAATTGGCATTTTCGAGTTCCGCAGGCGCTCCAGAATCCATTTAGGGATCTAGAAAAACATCAGTTTTTCGATACCTATAAAAGTGGGGTTCAAGGAAAAATTTCCAAATTAGACTTCGAGGAAAAGAGACTTTGGATGTTTCAACTTGAGGATTTTGTTTTCTTGTGGGTTCGGAGGGTGCAAAATTAATTTTCAAACAAAAAATAAATTTCGATTTTTTTTTTTTTATTTTTTTTTATTAAATATATATATATATATATATACCTATATACCATTAAAAATAAAAAAGTGTTATTTACATGACGAATCATGTTTATACGAAGGGGAAAACCATTATTTTTCTCATTTTACCTCATTGTTAAGATTTTCATATAAAAGGGTTCGGAGAAAAAAAAAACCAATTTACTTTTAACATCAACTTAATTTGGCGTGATTTTTTTTTTTGGCCCTGAAAAGGGCCGTTTTGTTTGGTTCTAAAGGACCGTTTTTTCTTTTTCCACCAATGTTGCATACCACTCAAGAGTGGATACAACATTCGCCTCGGGCAGATCCCACGCCATTTCGTGAAGGATCTCCATTACTATTGAAGGTTCATTTCTCCTCTCGTATTGCAGAGATAATTGAAGAAGTGGGCGCATGCGTTCGTCCAGCCTGTATAGCCATGCCAAATCGATCGCGCTGTCGCGATATTCTTCGTACGTTAGGTCTCCCTTCGCATGACGAATAAACAGAGAGGTGATGGGATCCTCGCCCCAATTATGTTGAAGAATGTGCAAAACCATTGACTTTTGAAAGCTCCCCATCGTGCTGCTGGATGAATTGTGTTGAATCGTGTTGATAAATCGTTGTGCAGATATTTAGAAGATTGAGGGAAATAATGCTTGAACTGGACTTTATATAGACATAACTTATTTGTATTTTACGAAAACCTTGATTGGTATTGAAATGTAGGATCCGCCCGGTCTTTTAATGATGCGCCAATTGAATCAATTCAAATTGAAATCAATCAAATTGAAATTTGAAACTCGGAACTGAAGTAAAGCAGAGCTAATACATTGCCAAGTCATCTCAAATTAATCTTTCAACATGTGTGCTTACGCAAAACTACATTAAGGTAACAAAAATAATGACATGCAAAAAAAAAAAAAAAAATTGCCTGCATATTATGTTCTAACAGTTTGAATCGGTTATAAGAAAATTGCTAGATATGCGATCTCTACCATTAAGAGACTTTTTCTTCGACCTCATCAAATATCGTATTTATCACATGGAATCGAACCTTCGTTTTAAGACGAAGAGGTTATTGTAATAATATGAAAAATGGATTTTGCGTAGTCTTTTATATCCCAGTTGAAGTTTGTGCTGACTTTTGCAAAGCAATACTGAAACATAACGGTTTAAAGCGAACGACTTTTGACCCTTGCTGTAAATAAAAAAGATGAGCATATTTTTTTGATAGGTGGATACTCCCATACTTATCATTTATAATCTCTTGAAAGCACCACCGCTTTGACATAGCTGAGAATATTGAGGCACACCCTTTGATTGTCTTGTAACTGCGTTCGACTGCATTAACAAGTATTTTTGCTTGATTTTTAATGCAACTAATAACCAATTAATAACCAATCTCAATCCTCAAAATGAAGTCGGTGTTTTGCAGTGAAAAATTAATTGCAAGCTCTGTTTTTGGTTTATGGGTGGGGAAGGGTGATAATTAACGAAAAGGAAAAAATTTTTTTCTTCAGACTTGAAACGAAAATTTTGTAATATAATATAATATAATATAATATAATATAATATAATATAATGTAATATAATACAATCAAGGATGGATAAACTTTTATTTTTCGCAATGAGGAAATACATGGGAATTGGAAGCAACTATTCATAGGTGCTGGTAGAGTTAACTTCTCTAACATCACATGTTAATTTTATATTTTTAACACATGTGTGCGTTTGTGTGAACACATTGTGAACACATTTTGAGCACATTGTGAACACATTTTGAACACATTGTGAACACATGTGTGAACACATTTTAGGCCCTTATGGTCAGTCCGTCCCTGTAAGAAGTCATTCAAGGATATAACGCGAGTCTAAGTGTGAGTAAGCTCCCAATGACTTCTTACAGGGACGGACTGACCATAAGGGCCTAAAATGTGTTCACACATGTGTTCACAATGTGTTCAAAATGTGTTCACAATGTGCTCAAAATGTGTTCACAATGTGTTCACACAAACGCACACATGTGTTAAAAATATAAAATTAACATGTGATGTTAGAGAAGTTAACTCTACCAGCACCTATGAATAGTTGCTTCCAATTCCCATGTATTTCCTCATTGCGAAAAATAAAAGTTTATCCATCCTTGATTGTATTATATTACATTATATTATATTATATTATATATATTATATATATATATTAATTACAAAATTTTCGTTTCAAGTCTGAAGAAAAAAATTTTTTCCTTTTCGTTAATTATCACCCTTCCCACCCATAAACCAAAAACAGAGCTTGCAATTAATTTTCACTGCAAAACACCGACTTCATTTTGAGGATTGAGATTGGTTATTAATTGGTTATTAGTTGCATAAAAATCAAGCAAAAATACTTGTTAATGCAGTCGAACGCAGTTACAAGACAATCAAAGGGTGTGCCTCAATATTCTCAGCTATGTCAAAGCGGTGTGCTTTCAAGAGATTATAAATGATAAGTATGGGAGTATCCACCTATCAAAAAAATATGCTCATCTTTTTATTTACAGCAAGGGTCAAAAGTCGTTCGCTTTAAACCGTTATGTTTCAGTATTGCTTTGCAAAAGTCAGCACAAACTTCAACTGGGATATAAAAGACTACGCAAAATCCATTTTTCATATTATTACAATAACCTCTTCGTCTTAAAACGAAGGTTCGATTCCATGTGATAAATACGATATTTGATGAGGTCGAAGAAAAAGTCTTAATGGTAGAGATCGCATATCTAGCAATTTTCTTATAACCGATTCAAACTGTTAGAACATAATATGCAGGCAATTTTTTTTTTTTTTTGCATGTCATTATTTTTGTTACCTTAATGTAGTTTTGCGTAAGCACACATGTTGAAAGATTAATTTGAGATGACTTGGCAATGTATTAGCTCTGCTTTACTTCAGTTCCGAGTTTCAAATTTCAATTTGATTGATTTCAATTTGAATTGATTCAATTGGCGCATCATTAAAAGACCGGGCGGATCCTACATTTCAATACCAATCAAGGTTTTCGTAAAATACAAATAAGTTATGTCTATATAAAGTCCAGTTCAAGCATTATTTCCCTCAATCTTCTAAATATCTGCACAACGATTTATCAACACGATTCAACACAATTCATCCAGCAGCACGATGGGGAGCTTTCAAAAGTCAATGGTTTTGCACATTCTTCAACATAATTGGGGCGAGGATCCCATCACCTCTCTGTTTATTCGTCATGCGAAGGGAGACCTAACGTACGAAGAATATCGCGACAGCGCGATCGATTTGGCATGGCTATACAGGCTGGACGAACGCATGCGCCCACTTCTTCAATTATCTCTGCAATACGAGAGGAGAAATGAACCTTCAATAGTAATGGAGATCCTTCACGAAATGGCGTGGGATCTGCCCGAGGCGAATGTTGTATCCACTCTTGAGTGGTATGCAACATTGGTGGAAAAGAAAAAACGGTCCTTTAGAACCAAACAAAACGGCCCTTTTCAGGGCCAAAAAAAAAAATCACGCCAAATTAAGTTGATGTTAAAAGTAAATTGGTTTTTTTTTTTCTCCGAACCTTATTTTATATGAAAATCTTAACAATGAGGTAAAATGAGAAAAATAATGGTTTTCCCCTTCGTATAACATGATTCGTCATGTAAATAACACTTTTTTATTTTAATGGTATATAGGTATATATATATATATTATATATTTAATAAAAAAAAAATAAAAAAAAAAAATCGAAATTTATTTTTGTTTGAAAATTAATTTTGCACCCTCCGAACCCACAAGAAAACAAAATCCTCAAGTTGAAACATCCAAAGTCTCTTTTCCTCGAAGTCTAATTTGGAAATTTTTCCTTGAACCCCACTTTATAGGTATCGAAAAACTGATGTTTTTCTAGATCCCTAAATGGATTCTGGAGCGCCTGCGGAACTCGAAAATGCCAATTAAAGCTTTTGAAATCGACAAATTGTTATCGTTTTCCGACACTTTTTACATTATTTTTACTGGCACTACGAGACCAAATCTTAAAATCTGCGTCCCACAGGCGCTAAATAATGGTTTTAGAAAACATAAAAAATATTTATATTGCAATCACTGCGATTAGGATAGTAAAATTGTAAAGGATAAGAGAAATAAATAACTTTTTTTTATTTTAATAAAAATTGTCTTTTTATTTAATAAAACCTTACAAATGTAAGCACTTTATAATTTTCGTTATGAAGAATATTCCGAGCTCAGAGTAGGCGGCTCCGGAGACCTTCGCTCGATCCCTGAGGGTTTTTTCTCCCTTTGGCACAGCGTGCAATCTCTCTGAAGTTGTGCAGGACCGTCGAATTGGCAATCCCGAATAATGCTTCGTGATGCTGCGGCTTACGACATCTTTGGAACTCTCGGATGCTCGAATCAGACAGCTGTAGCTCCGATAATTTTTGTGGACTTGGTCGATTTCTCGATTAGCGTAGCGTCTTAAAAAGGAGTTTGGTAACGCCTGAATTTCGTCCTTCGACAGCAAAGTTAACGAATTTTGCTGATAATATTTCTCGATGGCGTTTGACACGGTGTTTTGAAAATCCACCTTACGGACGAAAACTTCCTGAATGAATCGAAATCTCGTATATTCCTCCACAAGTGCGTTGAAATGCTCGACGCTCAGATTAATATTTACACGACTGGGTGTGTCGTACAAAATCAACTCGAATCGGTGGAAAAAAATTTGAATTCTCCCGGCGATTATTTCTTTTCTTTCACAATCCCGTTGTGATATCTTTGCGAAAGAACTGGCTCCCGACGTCAAGTACAACGTCTAATTCCTCTTTATCCAGAGGAATAATATTCAAATCATCTCCAAAACTTTTAGCTTCCACAACGTACATACGTATTCTTCCGATTCATCAATGCAAGGGAAGGCGTAAAAGTTATTTTTCAGCTTTATAACCATGGTCGCTATCTTTTGAGAGCTAAAGCTGAACTGACTCGAGAACTAACATAGAACTGTCTTGGAAAACATCCCCTCCTTATTCTTTTTTTCTCCCTTCTCTATCCTCTGCAAGCTTTATTTTAAACGTCGGCACTGGTCTTTTATGTCCTCTCCAGGCAATTTTAAGACGTCATGACAGATTTTACAGCGTTTCAAGGGCAAGCCGTCAATGTGATATTGGAATATACTCATATTGTGATGTTTTGTACATGAAATCCGGAAAAATCTGAAGAGCATCAACTTGAATAAACGTGCGACAAACAACGCAAGATACCCGAAAGGTAGAGCTTTCAGCTCCCCGTCCGTGAGATATTCAAGCGATCCGGTTCGAATGAATTTCAGAAAAGCGACTTTCCAACATTCCATCTTGAGTGTCAGAAAGGATTTGATTAAAGAAAAAAATCATCATTTCCGCCCAGACAAGCCAGAAAACCGATTGCGCAATCTATGTTAAAGAAAAAACCAACGTTATTGGCTGTCGTCTATTAAAGTCATTTTCTCCAAGATGATATCTATGCTTCTCTCTTGCTTACAAGTCGGACATTTCCCAGATTTGCGTTTTGCAATTATCACCAACTCTTTCTTTCTACACTCTAATTGTCGATTTTGTCTTCTAAGTCCATGATTTTTCCTTTCATTTCTTCCATTGCGTCATCGATTTTATTTATTTTCAGCTGCTCATCCGTTTTCAGCGATAACTCGAACTCCATTCTAACTTCCGGAAATGGTCTGGACCTCTTTTCTTTTTGCAGATTTTTTTAGTCGTCGATTCGTTTTCTTCCCCAAAAGGATTTTTTCTCTTCTTCTCACGTTTCTTTTCGGGAATTTTCGCAATTTTTATCTTTATTTCTTCAATTGCTCCGTCAACCGATATGGGATGATAACTGATATTTTGCCAATTTTTCGAACTGCATTTCAATCCGCACGTCACTCGCTCCGTTAATCTGCACGTCTTTTTTGGAATTATTTCCTTCAGAACTTTCGAAGATCCGATTGACCCGAAACGAGCCTTCTCAACCGTTACCTCTATTTCATAAGGAACATTAATTATGTCCTCGGCAAAATCATCGGATTCCGTACAGCATCCGAGACCGATGTTCCAGTCACCATTTTGTAATTCTAAAGGCGGACTAAATTCGTGCTTAAACTCGGGAGCAAAACCCGATAACCAAAGAGTCACGCTCATTGGCGAATCTCTCGCGATTCCTTCCAGTTTTCCGGTTTTCAGCTTCTCTTCGACTTCTTTTTGCGATGCTTCCATTTTCAAACGCACACAACCAAAGCCACAAAACAGCTGCTTAATTTTAAATTTTCCGTTCGAAAAGATTCTTTTTCGACCACGCTCCTTTTTTTCGCCTGCGACAGCTAGGGTGAACGAATCCCTCTTAGAAAATTTGACATGTAGAATTTAAAGGGTTCAAAAACAAAAAAATAAAAATCGAAAAACGACCCTTTTCAGGACCAAAAAATTATCACGAAAATAAAGCAAATGGTAACAAATCAAAATCCTCAAGTTGAAAAATCAATGTCTCTTTTCCTCAAAGTCTAATTGTGCACGTCCACGTGAAAACTGAGCGATTGGCATTTGTCACAAAGTTTGTTTTGGTTTGTTTACCTTCTTAAAAAAGCTTTCTAAAAAAACCAAAACAAACTAGGCGACATTTGCCAATCGGTCGGTTTTCATATGGATGTACACAATTCACTATTATTATTTTTATTTCTTTATTTTTAAATAAAGAAAACTTATAACAATAATCCCTAAAACTGTAACTACTTTTTCGTCCATCTTTTTTTTTCAAAGGGAATGGTCGAAGTGTGTTCCTTAATATTCCCAGCTATGTCAAAAGCGGTGGTACTTTCAAGAGATTAAAAATGGAGAGTGTGGGAGTATCCACTTCCGAAAGTATTGCACCATCGGATTTCACCTTATTTAAAGTTGATTTTTCAGTGAGTGAACATCAAAAAGTAATTTCTGACTGACGAAGTAATTTAAGGTGACAAAAACAAAACTCATAACCGGAATCACCGTAAAAGAACCGACTGGGGAAACTCCAGTCTCTTCATAAACGAAAGGTAAAAGGAATTTTTCCCAAATGATTTCTTGATTTTTTTCTGCTTTTGAGACTAAATTTAGCAAATTTTTCCTTTTGAAGATTTCTTCAGGTCTTCACAAAACCGAATGTAATTGAAAGCATCTCCTTGCAGAAATTAAAATTGTTTCGTGTATCGTGGGAAAGGAAAAACCAACATAAACTGCCTTTCACATAAAAAAAAAATGACGGCTAGAGTAATGGTGGAACAACCATACACATACGAATTCACCCTAACGGGCATTACTCCAGAAATAGTAGCAATATTTAATCCGCCATTAATTTTGAGATCGAACACGATTGATTCTTGGTTGGGATTTGGAGGCTTTCAGAGCGAATGCAATTTAAACTACGTCGACGTGGAATGCACTCTCTCCGCGGGAATTTTTATGGCGAACAATTCTCCAACCCAAATCGTTGGTGGAAAGACGGAAGATAAAAAACCATACCACATACTGGTGTTAAGTAGAAAGATGCCGTGATTTTTCATCGAATCACAACCAACCAAATATCAGAATTGAAAATAAAAATCTTGCCAGCGAAAAGATTATCAAAAAAAGCTGCTGCCTCACCTCCAACAACCATCGACGGAAAAGAAATAAAAATTTATTTTTGTTTTAAAAATCAAGGGCGACAAACGGAATCGATGGGGTACACCTTCAAAGAACCCAGAGACCGCGAAATATATCACATTCTCGCACACCCGTTATCAAAACATTTTTTAGAAAAACAAGCAAAAACCGCAAAACGAAAACAGAATAAAGCCACCATGACCGAACCTCAAACAGACCTGCAACCGATAACCGAAACACCGAAAACCAACAAACGTAGAAGAAAAGGAAATTTGACTTATGACACAGCCGCTGATATCATCCATTCATCCAAAGAAAAAACATGGAAACCAAACCAACGAAAAAAATCGATTGTGTGAAAATTGTTAGATTCATAAATTTAAAATAATAATTATTAAATAAAGCAAACAGTTTATTTAAATATGGAATTCTCATTATGAAAGAAAACACCTTTCCACTTTAAAATTAAATCAAGCACATTGAAAAAAAAAAAAAAAAAATATATATATATATATATATATACAGCAAATATATACACCGCAAATGTATAAATAAACAATTGAAAACTGACAAGTTCAAACTTGCAAGGGTAGACCGATTCACCCCATTCTTTTGTCTTGGGGGAAAAACTGGTGATTAGGCAACCCACCACAACACCAACTAAACTTGTACATAAGCACCATGTTGAGAGGTTTTAATAATCAGTTAAATATGATCAAGTTCAAACTTGTTAGGATTGGAAAAAAATCAAAGTCTGTTGCTCTACATAAGCTATACACAGAGGGGTGATAATAAACAGTTGCATACAACCAAGTTCAATCTTGCTAGGTTAGGTTAGGTTTGGAAAAAATCGAAGTCCATTACTTCTCTATAAACATTACACAGAGGGGTTTTAATAAACATACACATACGACAAACTTCAATCTTGCTATTAGGTTAGGTTAGGTTAGACAACCAGCAACACACTCCTCGCTCTCACATGTAATAATGAAAAAAATCATGTAAATATATCATTTTTCTTTTTCAAAAATATATATATTCCTTTCTTCGCAGGGAAAAAATAAAAAAAAGTTTTTGTTTTAACAAAACTAAACCTGTTTCAAAAAAAAAAAAAAAAAAAAGATTCAATAAAGGGATAAAACGAATAAAGTATCTTTATTTCAACCTCGTAAAAAAAATTCTATCACATCAAAATAAATAAAAAAGAACGAATTTTAAACAATAGGAGCCTAATCACGTCATCAAAATGATGAGACGTGCAAAAAAATGAGTCATCATAATCGTGATTTATATCGATCAATTAAGCGGCTGATCGACAACTCAGCACGCGGACATGTGGTAACGTTCCCGCTTTGGGTGCGAGAGAACCCTGGTTCGAATTTCTCTCGACCCACTAGTTTTTTTCCAAATTTATTAAAGGAAATTTGAATTTCCCGCCATCAACCATCTTTAAAAAAACCGCCCCTAATCTCGGGGAAAAAAAAGTCACTAAAAATCCACTAAAAAAAAACAGAAAATAGGGGTGGAAATCATTGCCAACCGAACCCAGGGGGATGCTGGAGTGTTTTTACCCTACTTCCCTCTTTTAGGAACTTCTTTAATAACTTCTTAATCTGAAACAAGAATAATTTGTGAATAAAATGAAGGTGATTCGACCGAAAAAAAAAATTAATGAATGAGTTGCTACAATATAAACTTGCAAAACGCTCTCCTAAAAAAATTTCAAAGTTGTGTATCTGCGACCTTTGTAATTCTAAAGTCGCTATTTTTAAAAACAACGAGCTAAATGATGCTACAATACTTAGTTCTGGAAAAAAAAGGGAGCTATCCCTTAATTATAATGATATTTTACATTGGCATTATAAAGATAAAAACGAGTTGGGTCATGACAATAAAGAATGTTTTGGTGAAATATTGGTGGAGGAACTGATACATTATAACGAATCCGAAGACTGCCTTTGGTTCGAAAATCTTAAAATTCATTTATTTAATTTCTTACAATATTTCCAAACGACTGATTAAATAAAAACCGATTGTACATATCCAGCGACCATTTGGGTTTGTCGTTAGTCGCAAAGTGTCCGGCATCTCTCATCAAAAGCTCCGTGAAGCTCCTAACCGTTTTTGCGTATCCCGCTACTTCCTTTCCAACAATCCAAATGGATCTCTTTGCGGTTTTGTATTCTTCAGCACCTTTCCAGTTGAGTTTCTAAAAATGAAAGATCATAAGAAAAAATTGACGGAGAGATCAGGCAAAGCAAGCCTCGTCTTAAAAATACCACCACACAATGTTACAGGTTAAAGAAATGCCGAGGACGAGGAGAAAGAAATCAAAACTTATCGAGATTCAAACTTTCTGTGCTAGGGTCAGTCCAAGCTCATCATCTTGTACGCACATAAGCTAATTACTTAAAGGACGTTACGCGGTATTATTAAGCACTATATCACCCATCAATTACCTGCACGAAGTTAATCGTTAGCGGATAAGCCACAATTACGTCTAGCTGACCGTTGTAGATCAGCACACGACAATCATTTTCCAGTAATTCTTCCAGCAGCGGCCTAACGGATCTCATGATATCACTGCGTAAATGATAGTACGTTAGATAGATGCCGTTTAAAGTTGAGTTACCAACATGAATAGCTTCTCTGATCTGAAAGTAAAAAATATGTTAAAGAATAAAAAAAAAAAACTTCTTTTTGAAGAACACTTACGTCTTTTCTGCCATAAGTCTCAGTTTTAAGTTTTAAGTCTAAATGTGAGCCGCCTTTAGATTGCAGTAAATAATTATAAACGGAAATATCTCCAGTCATTTCATCCATCAAGCCCCACATATCATTGGTAATGGCGCCTGCTAAGAGAAAGTCTCCCGCTTCTACTGATCCGGCAATTTCTGCACTTACTGCATTTAACTGATTTCTTTGATTTTCGTCGATTAGTCCTAACTGGTATAAGTAGTCGCCGTAAACAACTTGATTTACTGGATCGACCCTCCCATTGCCTATAGCAATCCCTTGAAGATTTATACTTTTTGGTTGGGTTTTATGAATTGCGTGCGCAATGGCCGTGACGTACTTTCCAGCATAAGACACCCCAGCTAAGAAGAACGGGTTTTTCTTCAGTTCCGGGAAAAGGCGAAAAAATTGCTCCAGCATTTTCACCATGCCATCAGCGACTTGAGCGTCGTCGACCGCGTAGTGACCTCCTTTCGTGAAGCTATAACCTGCTCCAACGGGATTGTCGACAAACAACAAGGAACTATTTCGATTCCAGGAATATTGGTTGCGCTTCAGTTTACCCTTTTCGGTGATGGTATAGGACCTAATCCCCCGAACACATCATCCAGGGAAGGATGCCAGGACCACCTTCTAGCCAAACGGTTAAAGGGTCGTTCAACCAGTCGTTTTTTGACGGAAAAAACCAGAAAAATAAATTGTCACCGTGCTCTTTGTGATCGTGATGAATCCTGAGTAGCTTCTTATGCGTGGTGTCAGATCCGTTACTAAGGCTAATCTTTGGCTTCTCTGATTTTTCCGTTTTCAATGTAGGGCGTTAAGAACAACGGTGAAGAAGGATCGCGTTTGATATTTATTTTTGATGATGAAAAAGCTAATACATTGAGAACGATAACTAACGAAACTGTCCACATTTTTGAATCGACACTTAACAACTAAACGGAAAACGTCATACGATATTTTTGCAATTGATGCATCCATCAATTAATCAATCAACGAAATGATATCTCAAGGAATAAGTAATTACATCAGTTTCGGAGTTAGCCTGGGAAACTAGAGGAGCCTTGAAATCCTTAAGAGCATTTTACATTTCATCTGCACACAAAAAAAAATGTTAGTCAAATCAGCCCAAAAAAATGTCAATTTTGAACCCACTGCCTTTTCAAAAGTCTTCTTCTTTCAAGTGCCGTCTCCGCGACGAAGATTGGCTATCATCTGGCAGATTTTTACTTTTGAGACCGCCGCTCTAAAAAGACTCAAGGAATCAACACCAAACCAGTCTCTGAGATTCTTAAGCCACGAGGTTTTCCTAAGGCCTTGCTTGCGCTTACCCTCGATTTTTCCCTCCATCACAAGCTGAAAGAGGCGGTACTTTTCATTTCTAATCACGTGGCCGAAATAATCGAGCTTCCGACGCTTGATCTCGTACAGCACTTCCAACTCCTTTCCCATACGAGCCAAGACGTCAGTATTTCTCACCCTGTCAGTCCACGAAATTTTAAGCATTCGACGGTATACCCACATCTCAAAAGCCTCCAACTTCTTTTCAAAAGTACCTTTTAATACTTAACTTACGGACTTTTTTACTTTCAAAAATTTAAAATAACATTTAACTAGTTAAAATAACTTTTTAATCAATCTAAAAAAAGATTCGGCTCGAAAAGTAGCCATTTTTGCCCGAAAAAAGTAATAATTACTGGAAAAAAGTAATATTGACTAGAAAAATGTTAATTTAAGTTAGATATTAGCACTGGGTTCAAAATTGGCTTATTTTTAGCAGATTTTACAAGACTATTTTTTTGTGTGTGAGTCAGTCTCTAAAGGAAACGGTGCCCCCCAATTGACTCCCAGCTCAAAAACAGGTGCAGTCATGGGCGGATCTAGAGTGGGCTAGCTCCCCTCCCCCAGGAAGCAGAATAGCCCCTTCCTAGAATATTGAAAATTATTTGGCCTGAGTAGGGTCAGCCCCCTCCAGAAATTTTTTTCCCCTAGCCTTAGCCCCCTCCCCCTTGAAAAAATTCTAGATCCGCCCATGGGGTTAGTTTAAAAAAACCGACTTCAGAATCGTGATCTATGCAAAGTTTCGGATTAGAAATAGCCTTTTTTGGCAGAAAAAAAAATGATCAATTTTTCCGACCTTTTAAGCTCAAATGGGCACGCTTTTCCGAGGAGTAAAAAATCAGAAAAAAATTAGGATTCATATGGACACCAGAGGAACCCCTATTTTGGGAGTACGCAAATTAAAATTCGAAACGTCGCAAAATAAGGGACACCCAAATTTTAGGGTACGAGCCCTGAAAACTGACCAAAATTTCGCTCACAAGTTCTATGAATGGTACCTCAACATCTGAGTTACCTTGTAATTCAAATTAAATGGAAACACTCTGTGACAAAATGAAATGAACCTTTCCCGGTTTATTCCCCCCCCACCAAACAAACGGAACTTTCAATTAAAAATTTCGAAACTTTTAAAATCCGCCCTTTAAACAAGGATCCCAACGAATATTAATTTTATTTACTTTAGAACCTTTCTTAAAAGATGAAACAGAGTTCCTTCCGATGAGCAAATAACGTAAAGAAATGAAAGTCAAACGGAAAATCGGATTACAATGCTCTGAAAGAGCTTTCAAGATAAAAGACGGGAAGCTTGACTTTCAAGATTCGATGACATTTTCTCTTTCAAAACAGGGACGTTTGATTCTCGGCCTATGACAAAAACTCGAATAATAGTTTTGTTTTTTCTGGTTGGATCTCGAGGAAAACCAATTCACGGCGCCGTAAAAATTTTTTTTTGTCTTGTTTCTTTTTTTTTTTTTTTTTGCGTCCTAATTTTATGTTTGTGTTTCGCCCGTGTTTTAAATGACGAAACCAACTGGAATAATGGACGCCATTGACATGTTTTTCTCTTTATTATTAAGTAAACCCCAAGTTGGTAGCCCATTAGATTTCCGGTAGTTACCACGGTAAACATGGCGGCAATGGATTTTTTTTATATCTATTATTTTTTTCCCTCCTCTTCAGGTCGTCATATTCGAAACTTTTCTTTTCGCACGTTTTAAGTCTATAAAAGTAAACAGTTTTTATGTATTTTTTGTAGCGACATTTTGAAAAATGCATTTCACGATCCGTGAATCACGTCATTCATCCCGTGCACGTCGATTGCTGATCTTTTTCTTTTTCCCCTTCTTTATCAGACGTATTAAGTTTCCTTGTCAGCAATCGGTCCTTCTGGGGTCAGTTTTTATAATTCTTTTGTTTAAATAAGTAATGTAATATTTTTGATCAGATCTGCGAAGGAATAAAAAAAAATATCTATATTTGTTGTTGTCAATATTTGAAATCAATTTTTCTCAACCCTCAGGTTCGGAAAATATTGCCCCTTGGGATTTATATTTCCCTGGCGAATAAAAGTTTGTAATGTTATCCGTCTGTTTCTTGATCAGGGAAAGTTTTTCCTTTTAAATTTTAATTTTTTTTATCTTTCACAGGGTAGGAGCAGCATTGGTGGTGGTCTTATCTGATTTTGGAATTATTTGACTTCAATTCTGGTCGAGTCCTCCATTTTAGGCACCCATCGAGGTTTTTGCACATTGTATGGGGAAAAAGATGACGTAGACTTTTGACATAAAAAGTGACGTCACTAATAAAATGTTTCATATCCGAAGAAGTTTATTTTATTTTGTTGTTCCACGGAAAATAGATTTATTTTAGGATAAACTATTTTTTTCGATTGGAACATTTTTACTTTTACTTATGTATGACATCATTCGGTTTCGGAATGAGAACGTCATCACTCTTATGACTGAGCCCGTAGCCAGAACGAAGAGCCAGGGGGGGCAGTTGGGCTTGTTAAGGGGGCAATAGGCCTTCATTCCCTATATCTGTCACAATTCACTCCAGGGGGGGCACCGAGTCAGCCCAGGGGGGCGTTGCCCCCTGGCCCCTCCTTGGCTACGGGCCCGCTTATGACGTCGATAAGACCTTTCCTATTATGACAGATATTACGTCATTTTGATGTCAGAAATAAAATGATACAGGAAAGTGAAATGCCTGATGACGTCTCCAAAGGATTATTTTGGCTGATTTTTCACCTTCCAGGTGGTAAGGAAAAATACCTTTCGTCTTCTAAAGTTTTCCATCTACACGAGAAAAATTTTTCGAGACCCCATACCGAATCAGGCTTTGAGGTATCTCAAATTTTACATCGTCATTCTTTCAGGACTTTTTAATGCCTTCTCTTCCCTCCCCTCTTTAAAATGATGAAGTATTATTGTTTCCTGTGTAATTTAAGAGTACACAGTATCCGTAACAGCAGATAAATCGCATTTTTCTTCTTAATGAAGACAAATCTTAAAAAAACAAAACACCAAGAAACCTTCAGAAAAAAATTTCCAAGATTTTTTAGTTTTCCTTTTTTCAAGATTTTTCTTCGTTTTTCCGTAAAAAGAAAAATACGATTTATCTGCTGCCACGGTGCATACTCTTTAACCCAAGTAGCACAAGAGGGATTAGGGTCTTTTAGACATCTAGAAATGTTCTGTAGACACGCTAATGTCCCTCTAGGCACCATCTCAAGACAAAGACTTCTTTTAGAGTTCTGAAAGATATCTTTGTCTTGAAGATCGTGCCAAGAGGGACATTAGCGTGTCTACAGAACATTTCTAGATGTCTAAAAGATCTGAATCCCTCTTGTGCTACTTGGGTAAGAACTACTCCTAGTCTGCTAGTTCCACGGCCTGTATCCGACTAATGGTCCGTGAACCCCAGACTGCCACCACCCAAAATGTTTTAGTCCCTCACTCGCCGATTATTTTCAGCATTTGCCTTTTTGACAGTCCTTGACAGTAGCTTAACAAATGACCCTTGCTATTTTGTATTTCTGAAACACAAATACAAAAAAAATTCCACCAAAATAAGAGAAAAAAAAATCGGTTCTTGAGATTACACCCGCCCACTTATTTTATTTTCTCATTCTCTCCCCTCCCTAAAAAAAAAAAAGTGACAGTAAAGGCAATTTGTCACTGGAAAATCTTAACAGGCGAAGCTGGATTTATATCCGGTTCTCCAGAAAATATAGTCCCTTGTCATTTCGCTTTTACGGAATAAGTTTAATCCTCCGTAGCCGTGAACTTGAAAAAAAAAAAAAAAAAATTATAAATTATTTTTCTCTCCCCCGTAAGGTCGTCTATAACATTAAACCATTACATATGATCTTTTTTTGGAATTCGATATCTCATACATTCCATCTTTTTTTTTCTCTTCTGGATCCGCCCTTCGCGTGCAAAAAGAAATATAATAAAAAATTCTTCTGCGCGCCATTCATACTGTCCTTCCATGTTTACGTCTTGTGAAATTTTCACTTTTCGAGAGGGGATAAAAAAAAAAAAAAAAAGGAGGGAAAAGTTTGGAAATTAGATAAAAAAGAAGAGGAAAAAGATAAAATCGGGGGTATAAGAATTGATTAGTTCAAAAATAAAACTCCATTACTATTTACTTAACTTATTATGAAATCGAAAACTAAAATTTCTTGCTGGCCGTGACATTTTCTTTTTTTTTCCGGGGAGCTTCTTTTTTTTTCCTTTATTAGTCTTTCTCATGAAACTTTTTTCCGCTTTTTTAGAATATTTTTTAGGAAAAGCGGGCCACTGTTGACTTTATTTGAATAATGGGATCCCTTTTAAAGAGGTGAGCGTCCTTGTTATTAAATTAAAACGCTCTTTACAGCATTTAGAATAAATTTAACGTTATTAAAAATTATTGCCTTCAAAAAAATTTTCCCTCCCCGGAAAAATATTTAAAATTCGATAGCGTTTAACCTTGAAATCTCTTTTTCAAATGTATTCATAAATGATAAAAAAATTCATGACAAATAAATTTTCTAGTTTTCTTCCATATTTAAATCGAAAAAAGATTTTTTTTTGGATGCGGAGACGGTTGGACAAGTTTCTCGTAGCGTCGGTCCATATTCGGGGATCGTTAAAAATCTCATGCTGTGTTTTTTTTTCTCCTTCTCCGTTGTAGTTTACTCCATGAAAAAAAAAATTATACATATATACGATACGGTCATTAAAAACTTCTTTTCGTCGGTCAAGTTATTCCCTGTTGTGGTAGGTTGAATCGTTACAAAGTTTTTTTTAAATATATTTCCATATAAGTTCAGGCCTACGGATATTGCATTGGTTGGTGAAACTTATCGATTTCCTTATTAATTTTTTTTTCTTTTTTTTCCCTACCAATTTCCTTCAATTTCCTGAGCATCGTTTGTATTGGAAGAGGATGGCTTTGTCAAGGGAATCAAACATTTTAAGGTTATTCAAGCAATATCAAACCGAAAAAAAAAGATTTATTTTAAAAATAGAAGTAACATTTATTATTTTCTTTGTCATAAATAAACATTTATATAAACACTTTTTTTAATAAATAAAAAAAACTGGATTCATTTTAAAAATTTCAAAATTAAATCCTGTTTTTTTTTTTTTTTTTTAATTACTGCTTATTTGACATAATAAAAAAGACTAAGTTTTATTACGCGAAAAAAACATTCACGAGAAAATCTTTGTTTTCATAAGAAATTCAAAAAGGGTTGTTTCACTATATTTCCAATAATTTTTTTAACTCTCCAGTAATATAGGGAAAAAAATCAGAAAACGAAATCTCATTTGTTTTGACTCATTCGGAATGTTTTTATCTTTTAAATTTCAATTAAAAATTGACGAAATTTCAGCTCGATTTTAACGCTTTTGAAAAGCGCAAAATAAAATGGCGACTGGTTGTTTTTATCGTTCCGTTCAAATAACCAGTTCGAATCAGCAGTGAATCAAATGTATGAAAGTTTTTTAATGGCGAATGTTTTTGTTTTGAAATTAAAAACCAGTCATTCGTCATTTTGACAACGAGTAAAAAGAAATATTAAATATGGATTCGATCCATTATGTGCTAACAAATCGCAAGACTCCAGTAAAATAGTATCCGCGAAGCTGCTTCGATTAAAAATTTATCCATTTTTATTTCAAAACAAAAACATTCGCCATTTATAAAATTTTCATACATTTGAGTCACTGCTGATTCGAACTGGTTATTTGAACGGAACGATAAAAACAACCAGACGCCATTTCATTTTGCGCTTTTCGAAAGCGTTTAAATCGGGATAAAATTTCGTCAATTTTTAATTGCAATTTAAAAGATAAAAACATTCCGAATGAGCCAAAACAAATGAGGTTTCGTTTTCTAATATTTTTCCCTAAATTTCTGAACAGTTAAAAAAATTATTGGAAATATAATGAAACAGCCCTATTCCTTTTCGAATGGTACTGGGAGCCGAAAGTAAGAGACCAAACAAGAGACCAACGAAAGACCTATATAGGGTGTCCGTTTTTAGACTGTTTTTGAATCCTAGATGGTTAGGTGCATAGGATCGCGATATTCCATCGCCCCAGTCCTATCAAAATGCACCCTAACTGTTTTTGTATGTGCCATAAGTTGGCGCAGCCGCGTTTTATTTTTTTAAATAATTGAGCAGTATGTTTAATTTCATTTTGCCCTATAGTTTCAAAGACGCAGAATTTGGTTTTAACTGAAAAAATTGCGATGGGTTCGGCAACGACGTGACTTTTTTGCCTGAAAAACTTTATTAAATTCACCAAACAACTTGAACCCACACAAAAAAAAGCAGAGAGTTTTAAAAAAAAATAAAGGAAATAAAATAAAATAAATAAATAAATAAACATTCCGATATGTTGGAAACTAGCCGCGGAGTTTCTTCTCTCGTTCTTAAAAAGATATGGAAACTGCGTTTCATCGAAATTGCATTTCATCCAAAAAATTTTGGACGAAACGAATATCGGTTATTTTGCACTTCATCTAAATTGCTTTTTATCCGAAAAAGTTTATGAAAAGCAAATCAGCCGATCTTGCATTTTCTCCAAATTGCTTTCTATCCAAATTTGTTTGGATAAAAAGCAATAAAGTCGTTCAGCAGTTCATCCAAACTTTTCGGATGAAACGAATATTGGTTATTTTGCGTTTTATCCAAAAAAAATTGGATCAAACGCAAAACAGTCAATATTCGTTTCATCCAAAAAAAATCTTGGATAAAATGAATATTGACTGCATTTGACCAAATGCTTGCCAAATTGGGATAAAACGAATATTGGTTACTTTGCATTTTATTCAAATTACTTTTTTTCCGAAAAAAAAAAAAAAAACTATTGAAATAATTACAATACCGTTTAATTCAAAAATATTAAACGTAAAAAATTCTGGATGAAACTAATATTTTCGTTTTGCGATTTATTCAAATTAGCAAAACATTTGGCCAAATGTTGTTTCATCTAAAAAAAACTTTGGATAAAGCGAATATTGACTGTTTTGCGTTTGACCCAATTTTTTTTTGGATAAAATGCAAAATAACCAATATTTGTTTCATCTAAAATTTTTTGGATGAAATGATGTTTGGATAAACTGCAATATGCCCACATGCACATAAGCCATATTTGAAAAAAACTAAATCTCTTCTTCATACGCTTAACACAAAAAAATTCAGCCGAAGAAAATCTTGCTCATTTATTCTTTTTCCTCTTTATCTATTTAGGCTCTCTAGTCAGTTCAGCAAGGAATCGTCCATAAATTATTTTTGGACCATTCTGAGCCGACTGTAAGCACACCCGAACAATTTTATGATCCCTAAAATTATTTCATTTCTTTTTTGTCTTGAGTTTTCTTTATGAAAAATATTAAAGCTATTAGATAGAAAAACAAAATAAAAATTTTTAAAAGCTCTGTTTGGCTAAGAGTCACAAATACTTTATTTTAAAATTAAAACATTCTACAGGCATCTACAGCGAGTCCACACTAGGCGTCCTGTTAAATCTGGTTAAAACTTATTATCATTCGTTGCTAGGGTAATTTACCGAGAAATTCTCAAACTGGGCTACATAAGCACCAATTAGCCGAAAGAAATACCCCGTAAATTGCAATGATATAACGAATTCAACGAATTGCAAATAAAGGGCACAGGTTTCCTATTTAAAAGTTTGATTTGATGCTAATACTGCCAACATTTAAAAAAAAAAAATTAAAATTAAAAAAAAAAAAAAAACCAACGAAGGAAAAATGAATGAAGGCACGAACTGAACTCCACAAAAAAAAATTCATTCAATTTTCCTCATTGAAAGGTTAAAAAATTTTATGTTAAATAATTAAAGCCTTCGGGGTTTATAAAATCAGGACCCCCTGAATTCAGATTGAATTTGAAAAACCCATTCTCAGAAAAGTTTGAGGATAAACTTACAATTTATTAATTGATATTTCATTCGTTGTAAAAAAAGACGTTCTCGTAAATATTCATTTAAAAAATAAAAAAAAAAACCGCCAAGCTTTGCACCGACAGCCATATATATATGCATAGAAAACAAAAGATTTCGTTAGGAGCAACGTCCATGTAATCCAGTCTTTTAACGTAATCAATCACTTTCCTTCTCCAAACCATCCCTTTCTTTGCCTAATAGATTAAATTAGACAATGCCCCATTTAGGAATCGAACCTAATGACGCAAAAAACATCCGACAAAATGACTAGAGCAATTTTTTAAAATAATTGTCTGAATTACGTAAAGGCTCGCAGCGTTAACAACAGTCTTTTTTTTTATATATATTCGTCGTTCGTTTTATATAAAATTGGCTTAAAATATATAACTAACAAGCAGCAAACGATGTCGGAATATATTTTTTTTTCCTTTGCCGAAAAATGTGGACATCGTTTAACTGCTGAACAAAGCAAATTTTTTGTAACAATTTTTTTTTTTTTTTTTACTTATAAATGAGAGAGATCAATACTAAATTTTATTTGATTTTAAATATAATTTTCATAAAAAACGTCACACATTACATTTTTTTACTTTATATTTACAAATGATTTTTTATACATAAAAAGCAAAATAAGGCATTTATATGAATCGAAACTTGATTACTTATGAAAATACCTTATTTTATTTTTGAATTTAAATAAATATGTAGCAACCGGTGGTACTTTAAAAAAAAAAAAGTTATATATACATATATAGATAAAAGGCATAAATTTTTCCTCTTATTATAGCTGCGGGTTGCAATCATTATTACCCTTTTTTTTGGTACAATAAAAAAAAAAAAAAAAAAAAAAAGAAGGGCTGAGAACCACGAGACAAAATTTTAACGACCTACAGACGGGACATTCAATTTATAAAATTAGATCGTTAAGAAAAAATCCGACGCCGTCAATTCCCCGACATGAAAATTATTATAGGAACCTAACGATCGCCTTTCTTCTTAGGTAAATAAGATTTTTTTTTTTTTTTTTTTAATGGGCCTTGACCGTCGTTGAAAGTTATTTTGAGTTCACGTTTGAAATTAAAAAAAAAAAAAAAACAAGGGGAGGTACAGAATCCTGATTGAAAGGTTCAGGAAGAATGAATGAAAAATGAGAAATTTTAATCAAGTGCTTTCCTTTACCTTTAAAGGGAAAAAGCGGAACTTTAAACCGAAGCAAATGACATATTATTGGAATTTTGCTAAATTGTAAATTAAAAGAAAAGAAAAAATCCGGAAAAAGAATTAAGGGAAAATTCATTTACACGGTTGTCAGGAGCGGAAGGATCCAATAGGTAATCTGTAATGAGTGTTCGATTTCTCCCTAACATCGAACTTGAAAGAAATTTGTAGATTAAAATCAGTTGAAAGAACAACAAGAGCCAAGTGGCGGAGAATGGATTTGAACCCTTGACCCTCCGGTTTGCCCCTGATAACTCTAAAAGGAGCTACTCCTTTAGTGAAAGACTCGAAGACTAAAATCCTTAAACTATTAGGATTATGAAAAAAAAGGTGTCTTTTTTAAGTTTACCTTAGGATCTCCACAGAAGAATCCCTTCGAAAGAAAATCGTCTTTGGGGGTCGTTCAAGTATTACGTAAGCATCTTGGGGGGGCACAGTGATCCGGATAAAAAATAAATGGCCAAAACTCATTCCTAAGTCTATGGGAAACTTAAAAAGAAGGTGAAGGTGTCAAAACTTCGATATTTTGTGCAATTAAAAACCTGCTGCCCGTGTCCCAAAATTCAAAGTGGCGGGCATAATATGGAAGCAAAAATTTTTAATTACGAATGAAATGTCGTGAATATTTACATTTAGGTATTTTTGTGGCTGCTGATTTCATATCTGGAATAACTGTTTTGAAATTCAAGATGGCGGAATTAGTATGGCGACAAATTTACTGATCTCGAATCCGCTAATCGTTTTCTAAAATGTTTTTAAGGGACTCCATAAATCGAAAAAAATTAATTCACTCGTTGTATGTTCGAAATTCAGAAAAACGATTTATGGATTCAAGATCAGCGACCTCGAAAACCCCTCGGTACAAATTTTCATTAAAATTAAAAAATTTTTAATTATTTTCACATTTGTCCGCCATCTTGAATTTCAAAACAATTATTCCAGATATGAAACCAGCAGCCATAAAAATACCTGAAAATAAATATTCACGAAATTTCATTCATAATTAAAATTTTGGCTTCCATATTATGCCCGCCATTTTGAATTTTTGGGCACGGGCAGCAGGTTTTTAATTGCGCAAAATATCAAAGCTTTGGACTCCTTCACCTTCTTTTTAAGTTTTACACAGACTTGGGAATGAGTTTTGGCCATTTATGTTTTTTCCCGACCACTGTGGGGCGGGGGGTGGTCCACATTAACCACATTCGCCATAAGCTAAGTATGGCAAAAATGTCTTAAACCGGGGGGGGGGGGAATCTAAATTCACCCAAATCATGCTTACGTAATACTTGAATGGTCCCTAGAACTAAAGAGTGGGGGGGGGGGCATTTAGCCCCAGAAATAGTAATGATAATTATTGTAAGTCTTACAACAATTTTGTGTCCCCATAATTTTCATTAAAAATCTGTAAAATATTATAAAAAAAAACTATTAACAACTTTACAGATTTTTAATAAAAGAAACTTACGGGTTTCCAAATTATAATAAGCTTTTATGCACCCCTAGCGATCATCTCTATCTGTCCATTTACAGTATGCCCCTGAAATCTAAAAAATCAATTTCGAAGCTTTCGAAGGAAATAAAAACCTGAAATGAAACATGCGGTAAATAAACGATGAATTATTTGTTGTCTTTAAATTCAGATTCCCCCCGCCTCCCCCTCAAAAAAAAAAGAAAATGTTAAAAAAGCATTTAAATCTCGCCACGTGCCGTATATTTCAATTCATCATTGATATTTATAAATACCAAAGTCCCGACATATTTAACCATTGGGATCCTCTTCGAAAAAACAAGCTTTTTCCTCGTTTTACACGATACTCAAGGGCCTAGTTTTGATAAGGAAAGCACTTCATTTTCTTCTCCTCTCATTGTGCTTTTTTTTTTTCCTCTTTAAGTTGGAAAAACAAAGCGAGCAGGGACGCATTTCGGACAGAATAAAAATTTGAATAATTTATTTTTTTCTAAAGAAAAAAATGGTTTTAACATTTTCAGCTAATCTAAATTTTTATATTTTGCCTCAAGGAAAAGCCGTCTAGTCGTCTTCATGAAGTTGGTCCCATAAGGACTTGTCTAAAAGGTATCGACTAAACTGCATTGCCACCCGCATTCACATCAAAAAATATAAAAAAAAAAAAATTCTGCGGCGGCGAATAAAAATAAGCAACAGGGGATTCCTCGAAACTTTTTATCATTCGTCGTTTTACCATTTTTTTTTCTTCATCCCCCAAGCACTGAAACTTTTTTAACCTAGGAGTAACTTAAAAATTATAATAATAAAAAATTTTTTTATATATGTATAACCAGTTTTAGGGATGACTAGAAAACGTTCTAAAAAAATCTAAGGAGGTCTTTCTGTTATAAAAAATTCGTTTCTTTTAATCACTTAATTCATTTTCAATGCAGAAGTAACACCAGAGAATATTTACATTACCACAGTCGTTCAAAGAGGACGGAAAGTACCGGCTTCGATCCCGAAGAAAAGGAAATTAGGATGAGTAATTTTATGGTTTCATCTAGTGATTGCACGGTAGTGGGGTTTATTCAATACCGGTAGTACGGTAGAAATTTTGTTCAAATACCGGTTTTACCATTCAATACCGGTATTTAAAAGATAAAAACAATATGGAGCTCTATTTCATAGTTTTCGCGTGAGGTAATTTCGAATCCGGGTTTATTTTTCCACCTAACCCTTCTAAATTCTAATTAATTTCATATGCAGTCAAGTATTTTCATTTTTTAGAATTTATGTGCTCTTTTTAAGTCAACGAATAATCAAAATTTTCACTTCACAAACTTCTTCCTGCAAAATATCGGCACTAACAGCTTGAAAATAATGAATGACTACTGAAAATATTTCAACAGAAAAAAAAATGATTTGATGAAAAATAAACATAAGAGGGTAAAAAAAAAATTCTAAGAAAAATTAGTTTTAGAGGAGAAAACAGGAGTTTTGCAAAACAATTCCTAGGAAATTCGGCTGTTTAAGTAGGGTCAAGTGGGGGAAAAAAAAGCCAATTTTTGAAAATTATGAATAACGTAGCAATTAATGTTTAAAAAAAAATTTTTTTTCGGTACAAAGTTTTAATTTTATATCTAGCTTATGTTTCGAAAGCAAATATGCGTCTGTTTAACCAAATATGGTCAAAATCTCCGAAAAATGCTGCCTTTTTTTACCCGCAAAGTGGGGCAAAAACGAGCCAAACATGAGGTAATAACGTGACACCCGCGAAATTAACACCACATCGAGTTTTAGAAAATTTTTTTCGCGGTACAAGGCAAGATAATATTATTATGAAATGATATTTTGCCGTAATAAAGCGTTTACCTTTCCCAAAAGCACTTTTTCGTCATCTTTCACAATTTTCACAAAACCAAAACATTGCACTCAATATGGCGTCGATTTTTTTCGAACATGCAAAGTGCCATATATCGAATGGCTTTTTTTTACCCGTGATGGTGCCTCGTTTTTACCCCACAACTTTAAAGCTATATAACTCGTGCTAAAATCAGTTATTTGTAAATTTCGAACCACATAATGATTCCTCAGTCATTATTGTTTATTTACGTTCCGTAATATTTTCACCTGTTTTGTTTTTTTTTCGAATAAAATGTAATTTTAAAACAAGTGTCAACAATTGCTTTTTCAAAACAAAGCCGAATGTTTAAGAAATATTTTTTTTTACCTAAAAATATAGGAGGAAATGAAAATCTTAACGACATAGCGAAATATAAGCTTCAAACTTTTATCATGAATTTTTCGGAACTTTAAAGATCTGTCATTAATCCAATATTCAAGTGTCTTTTTTTACCTCAAATTTTCAATGGCCGTTTTTTCCCCCACTTGACCCTAAGTCAGATAGCGGCGTGAGCACAAAGGCAAAACCGAAAATGCGTTATCTTTAGCTTGCACTCCTTAATTTTGATAATTTTTGTTTTTTTCATTCAATAGAACTAATTTTTTTCCTTCCCTTCGAAACATTAATACCGGCCTTTTTGAACGGTAGTACCGGTACTACCGTTTTGCCAAAATTTCCCAAAATACCGGTAATACCGGTGTTACCGAAACCGGTATTGCAATCACTAGTTTCATCTTTGAGATTATTACTCAAATCGCGATCCACTCAATATTAATTCCTTCAGGGAGGCAGCATCAACCTCACATAGCTTACCCTCGGAATGGTCCCTAAAATTATATTGGGAATTTTTTTTCTTTACACGATCTTTTTAATTTTTGACTCTTTACCCTTTACCCAAAATTTTAGCCAAAGAACACCGCACACCAGAATAGGGAAATCGGTTTCGGTGAAATATGTTCACCCAAAAAAATGCTGCTTTGGGTCTAAGCAAAAATGCTTTGCAAAAATGCTTTGCTACAAAGCATTTTTGCATAACTTAGGTCTAAGCAGTATAAATGTTTTGTGTCAAAACTCGTGAGTGCTTTGCCGCAATGCATAATGTTGATAAGTCGAGCCATGTTGCTTTGCGGCAAAGCATATTTGATTTGTCGCTAAGCACCATCGCTTGTATTGCGAACGAGACATATTCCTTTTTCTGGGTGTTGTTTAAAAGTTTGTTTACTGACATAAACAACGTATATAAAAACAATACTTAACCGAAACCTATTTCCCTATTCTGGTGTGCGGTGTTCTTTGACCAAAAATGACAACTTTTCAGTCATAGATAAATTTTGATTGCTCAATTTTAGTCACTTGTGATTTTTCACTATTATTTTGACAATTTTTGATAAGTTAACATCTTTTTCTCTGGGAAAAGTCGCGAAATAATTCTTTAAATTTGGAACACTAGGCAAACGAATCCATTTGCCATTCATAAAATCTAAAATTTCCTGCTCGACTACTCGTCACTAGAAATGCCAACATGCCTCATGTTACCATGTTATGTTAATGACGGTAACATGTCATTTGCCACCTCGAAAACAACGTAATGACGACATCTTTCTCAGTGGAAGAAAAAGGTCTGCCAGGAAGAATTTAGCGATTTTATTGGTTAGAAAGCAAAAGAAATTTCGTTAGTTTTTGGAATTCCAAAAGGTAACGAAGTATGAATAAGACATGTCAGGGGCCCCGACTTTTAAAAAGAACGATGGGTGCTCAACATAAAATAAGTCTATTCTGTCTTCCTCTACCCCCCCCCTCCCCCTCCCCGAGACTTACTCGACTGAAAATAAATAAAGACATTTATTAATTGTATGATTTGCTTTATTTTATAATGATTTTTTTATAAAACTTTATCACTTTTTTTAAGCTATAAGCAAAAAAAAAAAAAAGTTTCAGAAAAATAATAACGAAAGAAAACTTGAAAAGGTTACCTATTCGCTTTCAATACTAAAGGTATTTCTTTTTACGGCAGTCCGCATAATGAATTCAGTGGCTATACTCTTAATATTTTCCTTTTTTTTAAGGAATTTTTTTTTAAATCATAAAATTTCGATGGGTGCTGAGCACCCATTCTTTTTTCCCTGAAGGGTGCTCCAACCCCGGAGCACCCACGAAGTCGGCGCCCCTGAGACAGGTTAATTCCAAGAATCGAAATCTGGAAACGACAATCTCTTCGTAAATGATTGAAAAATCAAACGGAAAAGTTCTCTATAGACACAGCATAAAAATTCGCAATTCTCTCCTTTTCCCAGAAGGCTTAGGCGTTTTTGCATACGAACTCCTTCTTAGCAAAGCTTTACTCTGGAATTTTTCTTCCAGATTATTTTCTCCTTAACGAAGTCTGTTTCCCAGAACCAAATAAGGAAAAGCTTGCGGAAAAAGAAGAATTCTTACAAGTTTTCCCCGCAGGATTTCCTCGCAGCAAAAATTTTCCTAAAAATTTGAACAAAAACATCAGGAATAATTCTCGAGAAAACTGGATGGAAGAAAACAATGGAAACGTTGGAGTTATCGGGGGGAAAAACTTGGAAAAACACGAATGCGCAAAATACAAATTATTGGGCAGAATCTTAAAAAGCTCAACGCAGGATGGGGCTCGATCCAAACCATTTAAAATTTTTTAAGAGACAGGTAAGCCTCTCTCTCAATCCAACATCGTGACCGATGTGTGGTGGTCGAGGTAAGCCTACAGCTCGCAAAAATAAACCTTTGTTAGAACTTTTACAACATAATCTTTCCTTTCTACGAGTTAAAAAAAGACTAAAAATCTCTTTTGGCAAAAAAATTTCAAACGAATTAAAAGAGCTTATGTGAAGTGAAATTTCCCACAACTTTTTGAATTAGACTCACGGTAAAAAATTTTATGTTAAAAAGAAAAGTCCACACATGTTATTACCCAAGTAAAAGTGAGTTATAAATCCGACCAATATGTTGTAGAAACTTATAACAAGATGATAAAACATTATAATCTTGTTATAAGCTTTTTCATCACACGGTCAGTTTATTTACAGACTATTTTACACCGTACCTTGTGATAAAAAATATCTTTCAATGCAAGAAATGCAAACGACTTGCCCGTCTCGACTTATTTAAGGCCCTCGCCTTCGGCTCGGGCTTAAAACTGGCGACGGGCAATTTTGTCGTTTGCACTCCTTGTATTGAAAAATACTGTTATTATGTATTACTCGGACTTATAACTCACTTTTTCTTGGGTATCTTTTGGCCAGTATTTGATTGGGATTGATTGGGAAATGAGCAGTAAAAAAATAAAATTCGGCCAGTACAATTAATATTTCCGGCCACAGTATTTTTTGTAAAAAGTTTAAAACTTATCAATTACTTAACACAAAAGCTTTTGAAACTTTTTTTGGACGCCTTCGCTTCTGTTTTTCACCAATTGGTACCTGCTTGGCCACTGGAGGAGGTTTAGCATATTTCAAACGGATGGCAATCCCAATAATATGTTTGCAGATAAACGATTTAAAAAATTGGGGACACGTGCAACTTCCTCCAGTCCAGTTTCCTTTTTCCTTCGGCATTTCTCTTTAATTCCCATCTTGTGCCAGTAGGAAACTGAGCAACTGATCACTCTAATCGTTACAATTTAAACTGGAGCAAAAAAAAAAACCGAAGAACGAATGAAAGGGACCAAGGTTCATCAAAGACATTTATCATCAGGAACATCATTAAAGGACCGGAGCAGATGAAGCGGGCTAATTTGGAATTATTATTACACCGCGCTCCACGGTGAAGGATAATCTAGGAAGAGAAGGATATTTGCATAGTTTATTTTACATCAGAGCTAAAGCGTCGAATTTGAAAAATCAATCAAATGGTCGTTGTTTATTTATTTTTAGCAAAAAAACTATTACGTGACAATTTTAGAATATGACTTTTGGTTCTAAAGTCAAGACATTTCAAAAATCCAGCAAGCTAGCTAGCGTCCGGCTAGCAGGAGGACGAATCGTTCATACAATCATTTCGTGAATTTCTATCTTTCATGCTTTAGGAGAGGAACTTTTGCATTCAACCCAATAGCTATGAAGTTGTTGCTTTTTTCGTTAGTGCCATAGCACCAAGCAGTTCTTCACAGTCTTCAACAATTTTCATCGATTTGCTGCAGTCGCAAGTAAGGAAGGTCATCGGGTCGGGTTATGCATTATTGCGTCTGAAAAATTAAGAGTTTAAAAAGTGAGAATATTATAAAAGAAAAAAAAAAAAAGAATTCTTCTTGAAAGATATACAAAATGAAAGAAGTTTGTGACTGAAACTGGAGCGTAATTGTAAATCGAGGTTTACCTGGAATGCGAACGATCATTTCGTTCTAATTTGAAAAACAAGTAATTAAGCTAAACTTTTACCGTTTTGTTACTTCTGCATTGGAATAACAATTTCCTCTTCTATAAAATCATAGATTGCTCGCTGCGGTATAGCAGTGAACTAACAGTTTCTACTAACAAAAGGAAGACACTTATAATTTTTTTTAAAAAAAAAACTCGCACTATTTAACTTTGAAAGCGCAACCATCTCAGACCAGTAGATAATTACAGATTTTACCTACTATTTTGCATCCTTTTTTAAATCTCGAACTTTGACTAGATAATTTAAGTCATGGCGTCAATTCAAAAAAATTCACGGAACTACGTCATTCTGACATCACGTCATCCACTGCTAACTACATAAGCAACTGAGCGGGACAATAAAACAATCAAAACAAGTTGGAGAAAAATCCGCCATAGAGTAAAGATTCTCTTTATAAAAGCTATAACTATAAATTAAACTATAATTCCCTGAAATCGTCCATTATTCTGCGATCATTACTCCATTTCCGCGGATTACCCCGATAACCAGCGAATTTTTCTTATTTTTGTCATTTTGAATTGCATTTTCTGCGTCTTGAATTCCGCCTTTCCGACTCGATGCAAAAACTTTTTGTACAATCACCAGCGAACATTAAAAAAAAAAAAGTTTTTCAGACTATTATCACCCAGTAAAAATTAACAGCGAACATGATCGTTGTTTTTCATTTGCCCCATTATGTCCGCAAGTTCGGAGCTCGTAAATTCCGATTCGTCCAAATCTTGCAAACTGGAATTACTGATCGTGTTTGAGCTAAACGTCTTCGTCAGTTTCAATTTCCTCGGCTCATGCCCGTTCTCCCCGTTTTTATTTTCCGCGGAGGAGTCCTTGGAAAATTTATTGAGGGTCGCGTTCGGGAGTAACCGAATTTTTTTCGCGATGCTCCCGAAAGTGGGAGCCTGAGATTTACTTTTAAATAAGCATTTATTCGTGAGGGAAGCTATCCCCCTTTTCCCTTTTTCACAGTTCAAACATGTACATTTGACTTTACGCTTTGCATTTAAATTGTTATTTTTCAATCCGCTCGTTATGTTATTCGAATCCACGTTCGTTTCTTTTATAGACGGATTTTTACCGTTACACTTAGGTTCCAAATTTGCCGAGTGCATTAATATGTTTTCGGTTATTGTTTGATTGTTGTTTCCCTCGTCGTTTTCCCTCCCGAAGGAAGTGGTCAACGTGAGTTGGCTGGAATTGGAAGAGCCCCTAGACCTCGGGATGAGTTGCTCCCTCTCCTTGATCTTGAGGATTTTCGATTCTCTGTTCGTTGGATTCGTTAGCAAAATGACGGATTCCGTATGTCGAATCGGCCTCGCAGTCAGGATTTGCTTGTGAAGACCCGAGTCCTCCTGGTGATTAGGTACACTTACGGTGATTTGCTGGACGTTCCCGTTCATCGGATTCTTTTTTTCGTTGTGTTTGACCTCGTCCACGGGAATCACGTTCGTCCCGTTTTGGTTGCAATATTCCAATTTGTGGTTGTGCTTTGAGAGAGCGATGTAGAGCTTTTTCTTGGCAGCGGTTTTACGTCTTTTCCCACCGCAGAATTGAGCAAGTGTAGACTGAAACAAAAAAAGAAAAGAAAATTCTTGAAAAAAAATTTCTTCATACGAAAGAAAAGCCGAGATTTTTTTTTCCCTTCCCTTTGTTAAAAGGAGGATTACACATTGTCGATCTTTTTTTGAAACCCATTATGGATAACCATTATCCCATCTTTTTGACGCTTTTTTTTAAAAGGGGGAGAAGTGAAAGAAAGGGTAAAAAAAAAATAGAAAAAAAACCCTGAGCATCTTTTTATTTTAGATTTTTTTTTTTTCCTAGAAATGAAAAGATTCGTAATCCGGTCTAAAATTTCGCACGCTGTGAATGAGGAGAATCTGTCATTTATTTTACGTCTCTTTTTTTTTGGAAGTTTGAGACAATCAGACATTGACGAATGTTCCGTTGCCGAAAGTTTCAAGTCTTGTCACAACAACGCAAGATTAATTTCGACAAATCGCCATCGATATTTCAATGACCTGAATATTCGTAAATGTTTTAAGGGAATGGGATGAGACAGAATTTTTTTATTGTTCACAATAACGCATGCATGCATTATTTTTTGTTCTGCTCGAATGAATGAAAATTTTGCACGTAAGTCACGTGCGATATTCCTTCAGGAGTATCCGTTTAATTTAATTAAATTTTGTTAATAATGTAAACTTTTTGCCTCCCCATTTTCTCTGCCAATTTCGTTTAGGGCAGTCTCCACTTGAAAACGTTCACCGCATTCGCGTTGTCCGTCTTCGCGATTAACGTATTCGCACCGGAAGTACTTTGAAGGTTTTATTCCCGTAAACGTTTTTGGCATAAAAAGAGTACCGTATATTTCATTAAGTATACAAAATTGGCTTACCCAGAATTTGTTTTGGAAGAGATTTATTATCTTCCCCATGCCCGAATTAAGATTTTTCTTTTTAAATCCGTAAAAAAATTTTTCAAACCGCCATTTTTAATTAAAATTTGTATTTTCATTAAATTAAAAAAGCCATTTTTAATGTTTGTAAATAAAAAAAAGCAGAAGATGATCAAAAAAATCGTAGTAAAAGATCCACAAAACTTCCGTTGCGAATACGTTCATTGAGAAGGCGGATAACGCGAATGCGGTGAACGTTATCAAGTGGAGACTGCCCTTTTAAGCTGAACTAATAATAAAAATCATACTGGAAAGCTCAACCTAATTTTTTTTTTCGCAAGTCTTCCCTGCTGCCGAAACTTACCGCTAATATTTAATAGTACCATTGAAAATATTATTTATCGAATATTGAACCTTCGAAACTAGTAACGAATATAAAAAAATGTCCGTCACAGACATTCCTCCTTTATTCGATCCGCGATATTTTAAATATAAACTTCGATAAATTTTTCTTAAATTGCCGGTCCAAGAAAATCCCTCCGGCGATTAAACTCCCGAAAATCATGCGGCTCAATAAAATGTTATTTAGCCCGTTTTCATTGCTTAAATGTTACAAAAAAAATGCCCGTGACCTAAAAATACGATTTGTATAAATATTTTCGAAAAAAAATAAATACACTTCGAATCAGATATTTAACTTTTTATTCGTCAACAACTTTTTTTTCAGTCACTCAGAAAAACTTTAAATCATATAAAATAAAATAAAAATGCAAATGAGTCAGAGACTGACAGCTAATAAAATATAATTTGGTTAGATTCCAATGAAAGCTTCATTCATCGTTTTTGGGGAATATACCGCGCCGCGTACTTAATACAAAAAACAAAATTATTTCTTTTTATTGTTATAGAATTTTAAGCATCACGTAAAAAATGCTTTTGCAGGAAAAAGCATAAAAATTTTTCAGCGACTTTTTTTTTTCTTACGAAAAACGAGGTTTACGAGGTTTTAGTATAAGCTTTTTATCACTCCTTGGGCATTTCTTTGTTTTTCATGTTGTTTCCATCCATTACAGGTAACCCATTTTCATTTTTATTTTTGGTCTGGTGACGCATGGTTTTTTTCATTCCGACCCTGGGAAGTAAAAGCAATCATTTTTATGATGAAAAGGAAGCAAGGATTGGGGACTCCTCCGAAGGAATCCCTCTAATAGTGAAATTTTCACGGGAGTCTGGAAAAGATAAAGTGAGATTAAAATAAAGAAAACGAACTAATCTTTTTATCGTTTTACATTCCCTTGTAAGGATTTAAAATTTAAATTTTACCCCTTGAATGTGTAACAGCTCCTTCCCTTAAATGAAATTAACTTTTATGTATTGCGCGGAGTCATGAGTTTCGCATCATTTCACAAAAAAAAAAAAAAAAAAAAAAAAAGTTTAATTAACATACAGGTAAAAAAAATTTAATTAACAAATCAGATCTATTTTTAAGACAAGAATGAAGTCTTTAAAAAAATCGAAACTTCTATTCGTTTTAAAAATAAAATTTTTTTCACGAATGATTTCTTCTTTTATTTTTCTTTTTTTTATAAGTTTAACGTTGAAAGGAACAGTTTCGAACAAAAGCTGTATTCGTTAATGGAATGTTTGTGTGGAAAAGAGGAAATGATAGAAAACATACAAGAGGAGGAAGCTTTTAGATTTATAAGAAAGTCTGTTTGACGGAAATATCGGGAGTGGAAAAGAATGAGGGAGTGAAGCAGATAGGATTAAAACGTATTTTAATTAAAAATCAGTAACAGCATAAAAAAAGCACCATATCGAATTCCTTAGCGTAGGTCGGGGTTTTGGAAAAAAAAAAGTAAATGTTTTGAGTTAATAAAAGCTTTGCTTTTTTTTTTCTTTTTTTTTTTTTTCTCGAAAATGGTAGAATAAAATCTTTCTTTTTTTCCTACTTTTTCTCAACTTTATTTATCTATTTTTTTTATTTTTGCAGATCGACCGTCTGTTTATAGTTTTCCAGCTTACATTCGCTTTTTTTCTTATTGATCAGATTATTTTTAGAGAACGTCAGGCATAATAGTTCCTTACACAGTGTAATACCTAATCATATTTAAACCGAAATAATTCAGAGTAATAGCGCCTAAATGAAGTTTGCTTATGCAACCAGCTCAATGCGAAACCATTTTTATATGGCTACAATCCGTAGGCGTAAGTAAAATAGAACATCGTCGTCCTTGCCAAGGGGTTTTCCATGTCGCTGATTTCGGATTCGAGTTTTAAATTGTTAAGTTCAATACGGCGAATCCAAAATGGAGGTCCAAAAATGCTTAAAAAGAAAGTCTTTTTGGGATTTTTGAATGTTTGCATCTTTAAAGCACTCATTTGCTAAGTAGCGTGGCTAGTTAGGACTTATTATTTACGTCGATTAGGCTTAGTTTCCATTTCCAGTTTTAAATCGAAATATAAAAGTAAAAAAATGCAGGCATCGAAGTCATTTACCCCTTCGAAATTAGAGACTTTAGAGACCAAAATCGGAAAATTAGAGACCATTTAGAGACTTTTAGAGACTGAAAAAAATTCATTTTCCATTACTTGTAAACATAAAACGTCATTTTTTCATATACCTAAGCGGGCGAAAAATGAATTTTCATGTTATTGAAAAGCCAAGTTATTCGTGTTTCTAAACAAAAAAATTCCATCTTTTTTTCAGGAAAAAAAAAAAATAATAATAAATAAATAAATAAAAAAATAAAAAAAAATAAAGTCACTAGAAAGTCATTCTGGATTCGAATTAAAACAATCTATCACAACTATCTATTACATCTTTTAAGAAATATCTATTTAATTAAATTTCAGAATGAAATTTTTCTTTCTGTCAAATATTATAAACTTAACAATGATTTTAAAAAAATTAAACAAGTGGAATATCATATCATATTTTCCTCTTTTTGTTTAAACTTCTAATTCTCTTTATTTCTACAGTTTTCCTTAGCTTTTCAATTTTCTTGACCGCTTTCCTCGATAGATTTTTTTTTTTTTTTGTTTGTTTTTTTCACTAAAATTTCTCTTACCAAAAAATAAAAGATGGCCTCCACGAACTCGGCCAGAAATGAATCAGAAGGGTTTTTTTAAAATTCATTCAAATGAATAATAGGGTGATCAGAAAAATAAAAAGTGTTTCCGATTTTGTTCTTCACGAAAAAAAATTGGTTCATTTTGGGGTAAAAAAGCAAGAAAAATTTTGAAACAATTTTTTTTCAACGATTTAGGGGTGGCGCAGAGCAGAAAAAGGGCCTAAACTACAATTTTTTTCTTAGCATTTAATGAAACGAAAATTTGGCGCATTTTTCCGTAATTGAATTTTACAAAAGTGGACTTTATAGGTATTTTTGACGACGTAGAAGACGAATTTCACCATCCCGATTTTCTCAGACCAATGCCTGAGTCGCTATTACCGCTTTTTTAGCGCTTAAACCTCATTTTTTGGGCTTAATTTTAATTTATGTACAAATTTGGAGCCCCCGAAATTTTTTTTCCCTTTTAAAGTTGCTTATACTTATGAAAAAAAGCCCGAGGAAAACAAATTTCAGTATCCCGATTTTCCCCGATCAACGCCTGAGTAGGGGTATAACTAAAAATTTGGTTTTTGGGCTAAAAATTGATTTTTTTGCCAAAAAATGGCGCTAATTCCTTGTTCGTTTTAGAAATCATGTTCAATGACATTTTTTACTCAGGACACTCCAATTAATAAGGATCTTTTGTGTTTCGAATCAATTTCCGAAATTTTGTTACGGTCACATAATTCTATTATTATAATTTTTTTAATATGTTCCAAATTTTTTCAAAAATTGTGGTTTAGGCCCTTTTTCTGCTCTGCGCCACCCCTGAATCGTTGAAAAAAAATTGTTTCAAAATTTTTCTTGCTTTTTACCCCAAAATGAACCAATTTTTTTCGTGAAGAACAAAATCGGAAACACTTTATTTTTCTGATCACCCTAATGAATAATACTTAAACGAAAGAAGAAGCAAGAAATTAAGAAAAAAGAGACTTTTAGAGACTTTTTACAGAATTAGAGACTTTTAGAGACCATCCTTGAATTTAGAGACTTTTAGAGACTTTCAGAGACCACTTCGATGCCTGAAAATGGTATATACTTTTCAGCTTATTTTTAAATTGAAATAGATTACGGTGCACCCGACCTTGAAATTGTGGGTAGTAGCACTCATTTTGTGTTACTGGAAATCCAACTACACATTTACAAATGAAATAAATAGTAGACATGAAAAAATTTGTTGCATAAATTTAAGAGTGCGAAGTAGCTTGTCCCAACAACTGTAGCCTCTGTAGTACATATTCAGCCCAGCGAAAAAGGTGACAAAGGTGAAAAAGCACTTTAAACATCATGAAGACGTCAAACATATACGCAACGTATATGGCGACGCAATTGGGCATGGTCACCTTCTGAAACTATTCCGACGTCTTACTCACGTCAATAAGACATCATAACCGTCATAATGTTTGTATTTCTGTACGTCAGAGCCAAAAAGTTCAATATGCAAATTCAAGATGGCCGTTTGTTATGAGTAAACAACGTTTAGCGGACCTCTTTTAATTTAAATATTGAACCTTTTGACTCTGACGTACAGATTTCAAAATCGAGTTGACGTCAATATGACGTCATAAAGTCACATACCGGTCGTACTCTCTTGACGTCAAAAATCTCGTAAAATAGGTTCAGAAGGTGACCTACGAAAATCTAAAGCGTCCCCATGACGTCACCTTTTTTGCTGGAAGATGCCAATGATTCCGACCCATTTTTTAAAATCAAACTGCCATTCAACTGTTTCTAAAAATTTTAACGTTCCGATTCGGATTCTAAATAGTTATTAAAGTTATAGTTATTGAAGTTATTATTAACTGTTCGACACGACGTCGGCTGAGTGGCGAGCGAGCTCGACTCCGAAATGAATGGTCGTGTGGAGTCTTGGTTCGAACCTGATTTCAGTCAGGATTTTTTTCCGCCAGCATTCACCTCTGATACTCATGTGTGTATCATGTGAAGAAGACCGATGTGTCACAGGGTTCGGATTCCCTGTCTAAATAAAGTAGGTCCCGCTCATTCGTAAAATACCTTTGCGATATGAGTGCCCCGTCTTCGAGCTCGTCACTCGATACATTAAGGGGTATGACGTAGTAACGCCTAAACCTTACACCAAGAAACCGAACTTGGTAAAGGTAGGCGCCGGGTCATAGGGCTTCATGTCCTGATTATGCCGAAAAAGAAGAAAGAAGAAGAAGATTATTAACTGTTCATAACTTTACTAGTTACTAATAAGCTCTATTTGTTAATAAATATTTATTATTCCGTTTACGAATCCGATTTCATTCGAAATCTAATCGGAACTTCAACCCTGCCATCAATACGAAATTAGGTTTTAGATACACCAATTACAGCAACTCCGTAGGTGCAACGACAAAAAATTAATCATTTCGGAACTTACTGTAAGATCTCAAAATTCAATTCCTTTGAAATTCTGATTTCAAACACTGCATCAGCAACTAATTGGGATACTTTCAATAGCAAAGCCTACGGCAGAGCTAATCTGTTCGACCTTTCATTGCAACTCCCATTCAAGATTTTAATCGCGCCTGGACTCAATGGTCCACACCAATGAATCAAGTCGTCCACACGTAAGTCGCAGAAAACACAAAAAGGTTTTCTTCATTTTGAACTATGTTTTTGAAAATCATTCGCGTATAATTTCATTTCAGAATAATTAGACCTCAGAAGGTTCCGTTTCCCAAAACCAATATAAAACATTTGAAATCTCACAAACAACGATAATTTTCCAAGGATAAAACCCGAGAACACCTACTATCATTAACAAACGGTGCAAAAGGGATCGTTTTCTCGAAAAATAATGTCAAAGCCCCGCATTTGAATTTCCTGCAACGCCACATTTCATCCAGAAAATAGATTCCATCTGCTGGAAATCCCGCAATAAATGGTTCTTTTTTATCTGACGGACGGAGTAAAGCGGAAGTTGATTAAATGATATAAATCGGGGAATCTTGACCGAAAAAAAAAATATCTTTACCCGGGTCTCGAGAAAACTCTACTTTTTAGAAGGAAAAAAAAAAAATTTCTTCATTAACTTCCGGTCAAAAAATGAAAAAAGACGCGAAACCGGTTTGTGTCAGACGAAAAGGATAACCGCGTCCAATTGGCGATTGATTTAATAAGACTTTTGTGCGCTTAAATTCCGAATAAAAGGCGCCGTGACAGATATTACTTAGAAGAGAGATATTAATCTAAAGCCTCGTGGCGACGTCATCATCAAACACTCGTTTAATGTAAATTCAATTGAACTGGAATTTCTTTTTCCTCCTCCTTTTCCTAACGACCATTACTGTAATCTTAATTTTGTTTTCTTTTAATGCACGACATTTTTGTAAAATTTTGTTTTTGATGACGGTGTCCGAATCCGACCAATAGCCAAGAAAGTGTTCTATACCTCACAGTCAATACCTCAGTCTTGATGAATATTCGATTATATTTGATGTAAAACCTCTTTTGACAATTGGTTTAACTTCCCAGATAGCATTTTCAGTCTATTGGACATCCTGCGGATTGTCCATGAGGGGTATCCATTGGACGTCCAAGGACACTTTTTGGATCAGTGCGGACATAGGTAAGGACCTCTTCGTTTCCTTTCATTTCCAACTAAGTGAATGTCAACAGGGATTGACGTAAAAGTCAAGATCTCGAAGTAGCAAATTCCACATTAGCTAGGCATTGCACCAGTTCTTCAAACGAGCACGGTGCATTGGCAGCGCTCCTAACAGTATTTTTTAAAAGTCTTTTCGAGAAGAGTCGTTATCATCCTTGGCAGCTTATTAAATAAGTAAGTGATTTCTTTTGTTCTTGGAAGTTTGTCAGCGATATAAGTTTTAGTGAACTCTGCTCTGAGAAGGTGATTACTGCATGTTGAATGAAAAGGATGCATAGGATAGGATGTTTTTTTTTAACAAATAGGACCAGTTGTGAAGCAAAATTAGGACAGATAGTTAAAATATTATGTGATATAAACAGAGGTGTAAAAGAGGTAGATTTTTATATTTTGAGCACAGCTCGAATTGCTCTTTTTTGTAAAAGCAAAATAGTCTAGATTTTCTTTGGTGGTCACGGTAGGAAACTAGCAACTTATTATTTCACAAAAATGTCGACAAAATCTGACTTCACAGCATGATTAAGAATCAAAAGGACATTCCAAATCTACCAATTTTGAAATCTTACCTGATCATCCTAGGACCCCTGGGGGCCCAAAACTTTTTCGCGCGAGTGTTGTATATCATATGAAAGCTCGCTGGGTATGTTGTCGAATAAGACCATACCGAAATCTCCAGCTTTTATAGACATCGAGATATTGCAATTAAAAGGGGTCCAAATTGAGTGTCCATTTTTGACCCCTTTGAACTGCAATATCTCGGTGCCTATAAAAGCTGGAGATTTCGGTATGGTCTCATTCAACAACATACCCAGCGAGCTTTCATATGAAATACAACACTCGAGCCAAAAAGTTTTGGGGCCTCGGATGATCAAGTAAGATTTCAAAATTGGTATATTGGAATGTCCTTCTGATTCTTAATCATGCTGTGAAGTCAGATTTTGTCGACATTTTTTGAAATAATAAGTTGCTAGTTTCCTACCGTGTGGTATTGCCATATATCCTTAGGCCATAAGAAATGCGTGAATGAAATATAGCATGATATAATGCTAGTTTTTCTTTTAGGTCGCGCACAGTTGAGACTCGTATTTAAGACAAATTTTGCCCATGACCGTTTGCTTATAAGGTATTTTATGTGTGGAGTCCAACTAACAGTATCATTAATGGCATAAGAACTTTAGTATGACTGAGAATCTCATATTCATGTGAATAATGTTAACGGAAGGCCCTAAACGGTTCGGATTCCATCTCTAAATATAGTAGGTCCCGCTCATTGCCCGTAAAAAAGGCATGAGTGAACTCGTCTTCGAGCCTATCACTCGATACATTAAGGGTTATGATGTAGAAACGCTTAACACGTTAAAAGCGAACTTTACTTCTCAAGCTTGGTAAAGGTAGGCATCGGGTCATAGGACTTCAAGCCTTGACTATGCAGGAAGAAGAAAAAGAAATTCGAGGCTCAAATACCAAGCCCTGGATAATCAACGGAGTCGAAATCGGTTTGAATTAAAATTACAGTGCTGTATATTTTCGGTCGTCCTGAGATGAACGCAACTATTCTCTGGGCATTCCGTGAATAGACCGCAAAAGAATTTCACTATTCGAAATATGAAAAGAAAACAAAAATGGCTGCATTAATGAGGAACAGGTCCAACCATTGTCCCAAGGAAAAAATAAACCATAAAAATGGGATTTATTAGCTCAAATATACAATTTCCATTCCCTTATTTTTTTTTATTTTCCTCCTGAATAGGAATTTACTAGCTTCAGAAAGTAGTTTTTATGGATTTTTGTTTTTGTTTCGGTTCACCCTTTTTTCCCAGAGCAACGGGTGGGGAGGGATGCGTATAATATTACAACATCCTTATGTTAATGAAGGTGAAAAATGCAACCGAAATCCAACTGTCAAAATTGATATTTCCGGAAAAACTCATCTGAATCGTCATCCCTTCGATGTAGGTCGAATAACGGAAATAAAGCAAGCAAACATTGAACGTGGTACTTCCCCGTTATAGAATATGCATTGTCAAACGCTAGGAAAAACGTAAAATGGGATAACGTCTTTACAAAATGAAAAAAGAAAAAAAAATGTAAAAGAAAATAAATGTCGTTGTGATTGAAATTGCCACGCAGTTTCTTCATTTGTACCGATTCTTCCGGGAAAATCGTTTGTTTTTGAAAACATGGGAGGCATCGTTGTTTTAAACGTCGAAACAAAAAAAAATTATAAAGACGCAATTTGTACAAAATGCCTCTTTTGCCTTATTTTGAGATTCGGATTTTTTACCGAAGGAAGTAAAAACGTAAAAAATTTTAATAATTCAAAAATTCTTAAAAATGAAAAAAAAAAGTGTGCTTAAGCGAAGCTTAATTTAATTCGAAGGCAAATATAGCCGTTAGAAAAATCTCCCGGAAAATTCAAAAATATTTTTTGGTATTACTAAAGAAACATTTTTCGAAAATTCAATTTGCAAAAAATAAACTGGCGAAATTTTTTTTTTTTAATTTAGGGGGCAGGGTTTTATTGGAAATATTACCAGTTTAATGTTCAGCTCCTTTTGAACTGCAAGTGGAGAAAACGAACATCCCCATCCATTTAGTCATTTTAATCATGATTCCGACTTTGCTATTTGTTCATTGTTAATGAATATTTTTTAGAACGAAATAAAATGAATTTTCCTGGAAATGTTATTTAACAATCAAAGCGCCCATAGACAATTTCACAGAGAATCAATCCAGTTTTCTTGAATTTTCCTGGAAAAACAATTTCGCCCCCGGATGAATGACAAGGTAAAAATTGTAATATATCAAAAGTTAACAATATAATATAATATTACAAAGGCAGAAGCTGACAGCGAAAGTACGCCTATTAGAAGCAATCTTTGTCAAAGAGAAAAATAAAACAAAATAAAATAAAACAAAAGAAAACAAAAGTAAAATAAAGCAAAATAAAATAAAATAAATACAGTAGCAAAAAAAAAAAAAATTAAATAAATACTGACTAGAATAGAAACAATAAAGATGATACTACACGCCTAGCAAAAGGGCATCGAAAGTACCGAGGGGGGATCTTTTTATTAATTATTTTGGAGTTTGAAGTTATTTCAGGTACATTTTTGTTTACTCACATTGGAAATAGTAAAAATAAAAATAAAAATAAAAATAAAAAATAAGATAAAAAATAAAGATTATCAATGAGGATCGAAAATAAATCTTAAAAAAAAATTAAAAGTTCAATAAAATACAAAATTATTTAAATATTAAGAATTAAAAAACAAAAATGACATGTTCTACGTGCAAATATACCGTATACTTTCAAAAATGGTATACATATACGTTTGACTTCTCTAATTAGGTTTGAGTAACAAGAACCAAACTTTTTTTTCTGTGAAAGACCATGCTTGACGAGCGCTGAAAATTGTCAGAAGAATAAAGCTGCTTTTATCGCAACATTACAGCTCCTATTAGCCTCCACCTTTTAAGCAAAAAGAAAGGAAAAAAAAAATGCCTAAGGCATCTTATATTTATTAAAATCGGACGTCTGGTAAAATAAATTACTTAATTTCAGTTGATCTTCCCCTGTCAGACTGAGGAAAAAAGAATTTCATTCTTCTTTTCCCACCCCAACAAATTATTACTTCACTGCTGACTCAAAAATTTTGTTTTTTTTTGCCACGGGAATGCTTGTAAAATTGTTATGTCCTACACAAGTTCCCGTGTTAATATACACAAGTTCGATGACAGTTTTACTATTCAAGTTTTTGAAAAAAAAAAAAAAAAAGCGAGAGAGAGACGATCTATTGCATAAAATCAAAATAAATTTAAAAACATGGAATTCAAAAACGTAAACAAATTTCATATGACAATCAGGCAATTTTTAGCACTTGACAAAAAAAAAAAAAATTGTATTTTTAGAAAACTGAGCAGCCTTTGCCCTCGACCTTCAACTTCTTTTTTTTTGTAGTAAAAGCGTATTTTGACATTTCAGAATTATAAGGCTTCAAATCGATTTCTCAATTGATATTTGATTCTTATGCTTGGCTTATGTGTTCCGCTGGAGTTTTTAAATTAATTTGAAACCATACGCAGAGCCTTACCAGAGCTGGGAACAAATGCTGAAAAGCAATCACATTGATCAAGTGACCGTGACTGGGCTTAAATAGGATTAGGCTCAAGTCCACTGTTCTAGAGTGTCCCTTAATGTGGCAATTTTTCAAATTTCAAATCGCTTACCCCCAAAATTGGTTCTCCTTGGAGTACTGATAAACCCGAATTTTTTAAATATTTTTTAATCGACGGGAAAGAGTCGAGAATTGAGCTTAAAATTCCAAAAATTGCCATAAGAAAAAAAAAATTGAAATTTTTTCCCCAAAAATTAACCCAATTTTTTTTTTAAATTTTTTGCTCGACTTGAAAGCTTGGCGAATGAGCTTAAAGTTTCGAAAATTGCCATAAGAGAAAAAACAATGGACAATTTTTTTTTTCGCGAAAAAATGTGGCTTCTTATCGGAAATTTTCCGTAGATCAGATCACGAATCTAAGTCCGCTTTTTTTTATTATATCTGGTCTGATTTTTGAGCTAAAGACCAAACTACGAGCGAAACTGAGGACTTTCTATGTTTTGTCACTTCATCACCTTTTTTTTGCCAAATTTTGGCTTTTAGCTGAAAAACCGGATTAAATATAAAAAAACGGACTTAAGATTCGTAATCTACGAAAAATTTTCGATAAGAAACCACATTTTTGTGCGAAAAGAAAATTGTCAATTTTTTTTCTCTTATGGCAATTTTCGGAACTTTAAGCTCAAGTCGCCACGCTTTCCCGTCGAATAAAAATTTTAGAAAAAAAATTCGGGTTTATCAGTACACCAAGGGGAAACAATTCTGGGGGTAAGCGATTTGAAATTCGAAAATGGCCAAAATAAGGGACACCCTACTGTTAATGTTTTTGGCCTAAAATAAATACGATTCCGGCATTTTCTTAATTTTTTAAGAATAAAAGGTCGTAGGATTGAAGTCCCCCTTGCATCTTATACGCCTGTCCGCCTCATACGATGCCATTAAAAATCCCGTATCGTAAATTTTTTGTCTCTCTCAGCTTTTTGACTTGTCTGCGGGCCTGATCTGCTGGTTCATGTCTCATGATTTATCGAATACAACACTCAAACATCTGAAGAATGCAATAAAAGCGAAAAAATCGTATTTCTTTCTGAAGTTACTTTCTAAAGAAAGTTCACTGTTTTAAATAAACAAATTTTCAAATATTGTCTCCGGAGGAGGAAAAAAAAAAATGCAGATTTTCTCTTCCCAAGAGTATGGCATTACGGCGAAAAATGCATTTGGTGTTGCTACGGGTAACGGGATATTGCAAGATTTTTCGTTTTACATTTTCTCATTACAACTTCCATAATGGAAGTCGAAATTGGAAAGAAAATCCTTTCTATTTTTATATTTTTATAAGACAAAAAAAAAAAAAAAAAAAGAAAATTCATCGAGTGTAAAAATAATTTTAAATATTCCTTTACCAAAAGTGATTCCACGGATAATTTTTCCTTTTTTTTCCCCCCGAAAATGGGAGGGAAACCGGGTTAATTTATTCAGTTCACACCTTTCTGTAAGAATGCCACGTGTGGAAATAGTGGAAATAAACTATCCGGAAAATGAATTCCTTGATTTGATTTCGAACAAAGGAAAAGGTTAGTAGGGCAACCGGAGGATGATGATGAAAAAAGAGATTTTGGGAGCACTATAAAAGCCATCGGAAAAATAGGAGAATTTCCTTTTTGCCATATAATATATACGCAATATACACAAAATCCGATGAGGATCGATAGGAATGTGCGTTATAAATTTATATGAATATTCAAGTTTTGTATGTTTTTTGACAACTTTTGACTTTGCTAAAAGTTTTATCGGATAATATTTTCGGATCACTCGTCCCTGGGATTTAATCGTTTTGTTTGGGATTCTATGCTCGGTTTTCTGTGTGTCTTTCTGTTGCAAAGTTACTTAATTTTTTTAAGAGGAAGGACATACTGAAATTGTACGTATGCTTTGGGCTAAGGAAATTTGTTAGATGGCTTACTAATAGGGTTACCAGCCGTTTCTTTTTTTAGTAAAAACGTTTACTTTTCCATAAAAAGTTTTTTTAAAAAACTTTTTTAACGAGAGTAAAAAAAATGGTTTTTTTTTTTTTAAGTTTTTGTGCTGACGATAAAACTTTTTAAGCGATGTCAACCTTCAAAAAATTAAAATATCAAAATAATTGCACCTTTCGCCCTTTAAAGCCTTTTTACAGTGTGAGGCCAAAATTTCACGCTAAAACATGTTGCAGTAACATGTTGAGACATGTTACAATGTTACAAACATGTTGCCAACATTTTTTTTAACATGTTGAAGCGTAAAAACATGTTGCGCAACACTGAAAAATGAAAAATAAAAATTTGCAAATGTTTCTCAACAAGTTGCCAACATGTTTTTAGCGCTGCAACTTGTTGAGCAATATATTACCGTAAAATATTACTGCATTTTTTTTTTTTTTTTTTGGATCAACTAAGTATACTGGACCCCTGGCGGAAATTTAAATTGGAAAAACAATATAGGAAAAAACCTATCATGATCCAACATTGATCCAGTCTTGGTAAAAATTCCAATACTGTACAATATTGGACGCCAGCAATTGTGCCATAAGTTCAATCTTGAAAAATATGTATAATACAAACTTATGTTGCCATAAGCTTAATCTTATGAAAAATTTCATATTTGGATACTCCGGACTGCGTCATATAGCTACAAAAATTTCAAAAATTATTATAAGAGTAATCGAATTTCGATCGATATTCAAAGCTTCAAAAACCAGAGTTATAATTGTTACATGAATAAAACATGAATCTGCATTGTAATCAAGTTTCTCAAGCAGTATTTGAACATTCATCAGTTTCATGCAATTGCTTATAGCGATTCAAGATTCCATTTTCCCGTCTGCTCTATTTTCCTCGTCTTCCCTTATGAATTTAATCATCATCAGGTTCGAATTTGAATTGCCGTCGGAACGTTTTTTCAACGGTTAAAGGATAATACTTTACAAAAATATTTTTAATAGTAAAACAAGTTAGTTTAATTGTCCACAGAGATCTCAGGGTTGCCATTGCACTCAAAGCTCAAAGAGGCTTAACTAATTCAGAAAATCGCTATATTTTTCCAGAACATTCAGCGATCTGGCGGAATAATTTTACATCGAAAATATCAAAATGTCCAGTGAACGTCCCATGAAAAGAGTCATCAAGTTTTTTTGCTTTATCGACCGCAGGGAGAATAAAGCATTGCTTTTAGCACAAATTTCAGATTTTTAGTTTTTGATATTTTTACACGTTTTGAAGTCCCCTGATGCCGAAAAAAGCAAAATTTGGATGGTGGCCGTGTGTGTGTATGTGTGTATGAATGTATGAATATATGTGGAAAAAAAAGTGTCTGTCGGAGGGAAAGCAGAAAAACGAAATAACGGATCTCGATGATTTTTGGTGGTTAGCAACTTCTAATGAAATGTAGGTGCTGATTAGTTTTTGAGCCAAATCGGTCCAGCGATTCGGAAGCAGTGAGTGAAAATGTTAAATTTTCAACAATTTCAAGATCTTTTTTGATTATACATCGCGAACGCAGCCACCGATTGAGTCAGATTTTCGTACCGCAGTAGATATTCATCCAGATACGCTACCATTAAAATTTGGTTAAATTCAGTTGAGTGGTTCAGAAACGGTGAGCAGGGCTAAAAGTATGGGTATAGGCCTAAAAACCGATATCTCCAACTTTTGAAACGTCACGATATGACATCATCTATTACGTCAACAAAGCGATTTGGATGCTGATTGGCGGGTTTCTCGTGGGAGCTAACGAAAAAATAACCGTATTTTTGAGAATATTTTCGGGGTAGAGGATTCCGAATCTGAAATAATTTTTCCGAAATTCGAATTCCTTATGGCCGTATTGCGACTTTGGTGGACCTCTGATCAAAAATCTAACCGTATTTTTGAGAATATTTTCAGGGTTGAGGATTCCGAATCTGAAATCATTTTTCCAAAATTCGAATTCCTTATGCCCGTACTGGGGCTTTGTTGGACCTCTGATCAAAAATCTAACCGAATTTTTGAGAATATTTTCGGGGTAGAGGATTCCGAATCTGAAATAATTTTTCCGAAATTCGAATTCCTTATGGCCGTATTGCGACTTTGGTGGACCTCTGATCAAAAATCTAACCGTATTTTTGAGAATATTTTCAGGGTTGAGGATTCCGAATCTGAATCATTTTTCCAAAATTCGAATTCCTTATGCCCGTACTGGGGCTTTGTTGGACCTCTGATCAAAAATCTAACCGAATTTTTGAGAATATTTTTGGGGTAGAGGATTACGAATCTGAAATAATTTTTCCAAAATTCGAATTGCTTATGGCCGTATTGCGGCTTTGGTGAACCTCTGATCAAAAATCTAACCGTATTTTTGAGAATATTTTCGGGGTAGAGGATTCCGAATCTGAAATAATTTTTCCAAAATTCGAATTCCTTACGCCTATACAGCGACTTTGATGTCTCTGATCAAAAATCTAACCGTATTTTTGAGAATATTTTCGGGGTAGAGGATTCCGAATCTGAAATAATTTTTCCAAAATTCGAATTCCTTATGCCCGTACTGCGGCTTTGGTGGACCTCTGATCAAAAATCTAACCGTATTTTTGAGAATATTTTCGGGGTTAAGGATTCAAAATCTGAAATAATTTTTCAGAAATTCGCATTCGTTGTGCCCGTACTGCGGAATTGGTGGAACTCTGATCGAAAAACTAACCATATTTTTGAGAATTATGTATATAGTCGATAAAGCACTTTGATCGGTTCACCGATCTCATTTTTTTTTTTGTTTTTCTTTCAGTTCCAGGACTTTAGGACTAAAAAGTATAGACTATAAAATTTATAGTCCTCGTATAAAATTAGCAATTTCCGTCCTGAAGTAAGAGGCCGCTTGAAGCGCATCGCGCTGCGATTGGCGGCCTCGTTGCAAAACATCGCTTTCAAGAGCACAAACGTAAATGGCTTTTCATTAAGAAAAGTACAATTTTTTACATTTTTAATTAAAAATGTAAAAAATGATTAATAATAAAGTAATGTCAATCAGTAATTGAATCGAACAAAAGTAATTTTAAAAAATTAGGAAAAAAAAAAAAAAATTAAACGATTTAAAGGAAAGCGACGAATATTCGAAAATGTTTAGTGTTCGCGTCAGGCGGTTACGTGGCTCAGTGGATGCGGTTTCGCCTTCCACTTGAGAGTACGAGGTTCGATTTCAAACTGAGGTCGATGTTTTAGAGTTATTTAATCGATTTAAAATTTATGTGGATATTTAAAAAATTAAACTTGAAACCTCGAAACTGGAAACTCGAAAAAAAACGAATACAAATCAGAAACTAAAAATTAGGAAGAAAAAAAAAAAGAACCGGGAGGAAGAATGTAATTGATACCGTCATATCGTCATTACCGGACTGAAAAGTAAAGCATTCAGACAATGACTTAAAACTTCATTCGCAAAATTAAGTTTTCAAGAGCTTGAAAGAGCTAAGAGTTTTCACTATGCTTGAAAGTGTGTGTTCTACTCTGAGTAATGAAAAATGGGTCTTCTACTCTGAGTAATGAAAAATAAACCTTCTTAGTAAAGAAATATGGTCTTCTACTCTGAGTAATGAAAAATGAATCTTCTACTTTGAGTAATGAAAAATGGGTCTTCTTAGCAATGAAAAATGGGGTTTATACTCTGAGTAATGATTAATGGGTCTTTTACTCTGAGTAATCAAAAATGAGTCTTCTACTCTGAGTAACGAAAAATGGGTCTTCTTAGTAATGAAAAATGGGGTTTATACTCTGAGTAATGAAAAATGAGTCTTCTACTCTGAGTAATGAAAGATAAACCTTCTTAGTAAAGAAATATGGTCTTCTACTCTGAGTAATTAAAAATGGGTCTTCTTAGTAATGAAAAATGGGACTTCTACTCTGAGTAATGAAAGATGAATCTTCTACTCTCAGTAATGAAAAGTGTATCTTTCACCGCAGTGATCAACGGCCGATAAATTTCAAGGTTCGACCGATTTCGTTTGAGGCAAAAAGTTTGTGTCATACTGTACTTAAAATATTTACCTTTGACACCTGTAATGAAAAATACTATTACGAAGAGGCCTAACGGACGCATGTTTGCATTGTTTCATAAACGAACGTTTCAGTGAATTTTCCTCGTTTACCTTATTTTTTAATACGCAAAAAATGTCAGCATTTGCCAGGCGATCAGTTTGTATATTTTCCTTCGTAACTACATCCGTCTCTTTAAATGTTTCTCAAATGCCTCGAAAATGTTTTCCTTGTTGCTCCGAGGGGAAATAAAAAGAATTTAAAAGAGAAAAGTGGATTAGAAGTCAAGCTGCGGGATATAATGGACGGTTTAATTATTATCTTTATCCCTCCCCTTATAAAAATTAAATTCTTTCCAATTCTTTTTTTCCACTTCTTTTTTATTTCTCTTTTCTTTAAGACTACGGTTTAAACCTAATCAAAAAGCTATTTCCCTTATTCAGTTTCAGTCTCGTACGCACAAGACTCTACACGCTCTAAGACTTACCTTAAAAGCTTCCCTGAACTTATGCGACATTATATGGTAAAGAAGAGGATTAATCGTCGTCGATAAATAATACATGACCCCGGAACTGTAAGTCAGGAAGTTGTAGATATAAATAATTGTCCTCCCTGGATTATCGTTCAAGTGACCATACATGGCGACGAGTCGTTGCGCGTGAAAAGGTGCCCAACATATGAAGAAAGCAACTACCACAGCAACTGAAAAGAAAAAATAAATAAATAAATCAGATATTTCAAATAAAATTTTCCGACGAGATTTATAAGACAAAAAAAAATTTATCGGTTTTTATAGTTTAATTTATCAAGATCGGATTTTGTTGTGAAGCTCAAGGTTGTCATCTTCATTCCTTTATTAAGGGTTCCTTTTTAATTTATTTTATTTTCCCGAAAGGGTAAAAAACGATTTGTCAAGGTTAAATATTTAGGCCCGTGCCGGCACAAGAGAAGCATAAATTATATAAAATCATGAATAAAGTATACAGAAAATTGGGCATACATAAAAAATGCATAAATCACGTTCATAGCACATAACTTTTTTTAACATAAATAATTTGATGTTCCTAGCATAAATTATGAATATCCAGATTTTTGTGCTTAAAAAAAATAGGCAACATTTTGTAAAAATGTATGAATGTCCAAATTTTTATATAAATTATACAAAAATGTAATATATCTTTATATATATTACTTTTTGAATCCCTTTTTCTTAACCTCTTCGAAGTATTCTGTTTGTAAACAAACCTAAAGTTTATTATCCGAAAACTCGGTCAGATTTTTACGAAACTTTAGAAATTTTATGAAGGTTTAGAATGTAGTAATTAAGATTTCTAATGGTAAATTCGACGAATAGTGCTCTCAATATTTTTTAACTTTGTATGAGAGAGAAAAAAAACGCAAATTTATAACTTCTAATGTACATTTCTAAAGGATATTCCGTTCGAAAAAAATTCATACAGTCCGTAAAAATTTATCCTGAAGGCTGTGTTGGATAATAATAAATTCGCAAGGAATTCGCAAGGTCTGCAGCGAATGTCCTATTAACACTTCCTAAGGACGAATTTCGGTATGTAGCCATTAGTAGGGGGACTCACTGTATCCAATTTTTTTTTTCGCAGCGATGGATCATACAAGTATTACGTAAGAATTTTTTTTCTAATTTGTACCCCCCGCCCCCTGGGTGTAAGCAAGCGTAAGAAATGGTTGACCCCCATCCTCGATATTGCGTAAGATTTTTTTTTCTTTTTTGACGTAGGACTACGTTTTGGGGGTCAATGTGGAACAAAATGTTTGTGGGATGTCGGGAGTCAATTTTAGTCACAATAAACTTTGGATAGGCCTAATATTTAAATTTTTAGAAATTTTCTGAAAAAATTACATGGAATTTTTAAAAAAAAATTATATTTTGTTTCAAAATATTAGACGACTAAAACGAAAGCATGGACTTTGAAAATTTCTTTTAAATTTTACCTTTAAAAAAGTTAAATTTGAAATGATATTTTGACTTTTGGCCTTTTTTAATAGTAAAATTGGACGATATGAACAAAAGCAAAGACTTACAAAATTTCTTGTAAATTAAAAAAAAATAAACTTTTACAAGAAACTTAAAGATGCTAAAGCAAGGACTTAAAAATTTCTTGAAATTTTATTAAACTTTCTTCCAAATTTCCGCCAAATATTGATAGGTATTTCACAAATACTGAAAAGTATTTTAGAAATATTGAAAGGTATTTTAAATCGAAATTTTATATTTATATCAAAATTTCTACATAAATTATATAGAAATTTAAATAGAATTTCTATACAATTTCAATAAAGTTTAACCGAAAAGGTTGCAAAAGGTAAAGTAAAATGATTTAGAAAATGTTCGGGAGATTCTTGAAATCAAATTAAATGAGTAATTATTAAATTATTTGTAATAATTAAAAATAAAAAAAGGAATAAATTAAAAAGACAAGTGGGACCCTAGCAAAACCCCGACATTCAAAACCCCGACATTAGATATCGGGGTTTTGAATGTCGGGGTTTTGCTTTTTGCCTTTTATTATATTTTATTTTTTATTTATTTTAATTTATTTTTAATTTTTTAAAATTTTTGAAATGTCGGGGTTTTGAAATTTAATATCACTTATATAGAAGGTAATAGAACTACTAAGAATTAAAATATAGAAAATTTTCTGAGCAATAAATTGCAATAGAAATTCTTACAGAGATTTTCCAAACTCCTCCCACATATATAAAAAATCGTAAGAATTTCGAGAACCCCCTCCCCCTTCCGGTCTTACGAAATACTAAAACACCTCCTATGGGGAGATTTGTCCTATATTGCACTCGGTCTGTGGAATTTCCGTCGGTTTCTGCCGGTCTGTGTGGTATTTTGACTTTCTGCTGAAAGCTCCCTAGAACTTCTCAGTTCTCTAGCGCTTTCAGGGAAATGTTCATTTCATAAAAGCTCATAGACTCTGAACTCAGGAGGACCTATTGTCCCTGAAAATTTAATCAAAATCGGTCGGGAAGGGCTCCATACGTGTCGGGCATCGCTTATTTTCCTTAGCGTTTTAATATATAGGCATGGGCGGATCTAGGGAGGGGGGGGACTGGGGGGTGCTAGCCTTCCCTAGAATTTTGAAAATTATATGGCCTGAATGGAATCAGCCCCCCCCCCCAGAAAATATTTTTCCCTATTCTGAGCCCCCTCTAGGAAAAAATCCTAGATCCGCCCATGTATATAGAACTTAACTGCTGATTTCAAAACCCCGTCATTTAAAAATATTTTTAAAAATAAAAAATAAATTAAATTAAAAATAAAATATAATAAAATAAAAGTCAAAAATCAAAACCCCGTCATTCAAAACCCCGATTTCCAATGTCGGGGTTTTGACTCGGTCTCGACGAAGTCCTACGCAAAGTTATACATCTTTGCCTTCATAGCCTGATTAATTTTTTTGTTTTTGGTTTTTTTTTTTCTTAAGAGTGCAAAAAAGAGATTTTAACTTTATTTTCATGTTATTTTCATCTATAAAAAAATTATCGTTGCAATTCCTTCTTCTTTTTCTGAAATAAAATTTTGACTAAGCGTCAAAAAGAGAGCAGTATTTATTTTTAAAAAAGTTAATGAATCAATAAGATAACATTAAAAATCAATGAAAAAAATAAAGATTATTTAATAAAATAAAATATGAATTTAAAGGAATCATAAAATGAAATGATGAACTAATGAAACCATTTTTACACTGAATGATGTAGCAAATTTTTTTATAATGGCATACTTTTAAAATTTAAAATCTTCGGTAAGATATGGAATCCCCCCTCTCCTGTTAAGTGCTTACGTAATGCTTGTATGATCCCCGTCTTTTTGTAAAGAATTTTTTTTTCAATGAATATTAATTGCATTTTCAGGTTTTCGAGACAGCAGATTTCGAAGATAAAAACCCTTTCCCCTGAAACGCGGCGGGAAAAAAAAATTGAGTACAGGTGAGCCCAACCTCCTTGTGAATCAATTATTATTCAACGCAGCCTTCAGGATGTATTTTTTCTTTCGGAATATCCTTCAAAAAATGCACTTTTAATTACAATCTTATCTAAAAATTTATATAATTTTGAGCTTTTTTTCCTTTATACGAGGTTAAAAGATCTCGAGAAGACTATCCGGCGTTTAAAAAAGCAACCTGCCATTAGGAATCTTAAATTTCCATTTCCTAAACCTTCTTAAAGTTTCGGAACAATGTAACCGGATTTTAGAAAAAGTAAACTACAGGTTTATTCACCAATAAAATGCTGTAACAGTGTAACCATGGCCTAAAGATTAAAAAAAAAAAAAAAGGTCGATAAACCTTCAAGAGAGAGAAACCCCCCCCCCCCTTTTCTCGCTAAAAAGATTAACTTTTTCAGTTTTTCCGAGTTGTAATCTTCTATCTATGCATGTACGTGATTGAGTCAAAAGGTCTACTTCCGTTTGTCCCTTTAAAGCAGCCGAGTTTTCCAAGTGGAGTTTCGTCACGCATCGGTTGCATGTTATATTCTCCTTCCGTTTTGAATGAATCAAAACTTATGAATTAAAAAAAAAAAGGCGAAATCGGCACAAAAAAAATCGCAAGAGGAATCTTTTCCATCATCTTGGAAAATCTGATCTTTTTCCACAGCAAAAAAAAAAAAAAAAAAAAAAAAAAGTAATCTTTCCCCCGGAAAATATCCGATCATAAAATTAATTAAGTCTGTCTTTTTTACGATCCAGTTCTAAATTTTTATTTGTTTTCTCTTTTCGAAAAGTCCACTGTTTCCCAAATATTTAAGCCAAGATAAAGTTTTGGCAAACGGGGTCATTCCTTCTCCTATATATATACCATCAGAGCAATGGGAAGAAAAAAAAAAACGAATATAAAATTTAAGACGAAATTAAATATAGAATCGTCACTTATCGCCGTTTATATGTGGGAAATTTTTATGAGAATAATAAAAAATTTTATTTTCCGTATAGTGATTCCCGATGAAAGCTCAAAATGTTGTCACATATTCGTTATTTAATGGATACGAATTCATTTTTTTCTTTCTTCTTTTTTGTGATTAACTATATTTAAATTAGTTAATTCGGTTATGGTTAATATCGAAGTTTTTTGCTAATTTACGAATTTATGTAAAATTTGGAACGAGTCCAAATTGAAATAAGGGGAAAAATTCCGGGATATCGTTTATTTTGATAGATTTTTTTTTTTTTTTTTAATAAATTACGAACCGCAATGGACCACCGTTTTGCTAATTTTTAAACGGTTTCGATTATTTGTAAATTGACGGGGGGAAAGGTAAAGGGAACAGACAGATCCATTCGAGAACGCTCCAGCCCTCGATTTTTTTGGAATACTCAATACTCACTACCGGATTTAAGTGAGAGAGAAGGGGATTGCGTTGAGAAGATTACCTCCCCGAATCGAAATAACAATTTATATTAGAAAAAATGCAACTTTTTGAAATTTAATTATAGGGAGTAACCTCATGACCGGCGCCTCCCCATAATCTCTACTCCAAAAATGAATTTTGGATCTCCTCGGGGCACTTCCCATATCAGGCTTAAACCTATAATAAATTCCCTACAAATACTTAGGAAAATGAATGCCAAATAAAATTTTCTCAGAATTTTGATTTTGTAATTTGGAATTTAATGATTAACTGAATAATCAGCTACTACATTACAATGTAAAGTACGATTTTTGGAATAATAAAATTTAAGATTTTACAACGGGTTTTTTCTTAATAAAAACTCCAGAAATTAGGCCGTAAAAATTAATTTAACCTCTGCTGTATTCTTTTACTGAATATCTCCCCGGTTCCCTCTTTATGATCCGCATGCCGACTTAACCCCCAACTTAGTGGTGTGTTGGATAAACTAAATTAAATTAATTTATTTTAAAAATTTATCGCATAAGGTCTTTTCGGAACTCTCTAGGTCCCATCTTCTTTTTGGAATAAATTAATTTTTACGGCCTAATTTCTGGAGTTTTTATTAAGAAAAAACCCGTTGTAAATTCATACTGAGTCCGTAGTCCGCCGTCCACAAGATATCTAAGATTTCTTCGAAGTTATAAAATGTATACGAACTGCAACGCAAAAGCATTGATAGAAAATTCTGATTTTTATTCAATTTTTTTTTTTTTTCATTTTTTCCGATCAAGTGAGAAGTTGAAGAAAAAAAAATTTTTCTTTCAGTCGTCGAAATTGAAAGGAATAAGTTAAACGTCAGTAAGTAAATATCGACAGATAAGTCAACACTGACAACACGAATAAACAGACCTGTCGCTTAGTGTTCTCGTTACAAATAAACATTTGGACTTGTGTACACGACCCTTTTTTCTTCGGGTTACTTACATTCTCTTTATTTATTTTTTGTCACGTAAATTTAATCGCTAAATTATTGCAAAATGTTTAGACATTTCTCTTTGATATGTCACTTTTTTTTTTCTTCCGCATTTCGTTTTGCAGTTTTTCCACTTTTTTATCTAGTTTTCAGTCTGGAAATCCCGCAACATATACAGTATATATTTTCTTCATATTCGAGGGCTAGGATGGAACATCCATGAACATTAGGGTGACCCTTATTTTGTCAATTTTCGAATTTCGAATCAATTACCCCCAGAAATGGCTCTTCTTGGTGAACTGATAAAACAGAATTTTAAAAAAATTTTTACTCGACGGGAAAACGTGGCGGCTTCAGTTTAAAGTTGCGAAAATTGCCCAGCACGAGAAAAAAAAAATCGAAAATTTGGTTTTCGCGAACAAATGTTGTTTGTTGTTTCTAATCGGAAATTTTCCGTCGATCACGAGTCTGAAGTCCGTTTGTTTATATCTGGTCCGGTGTTTGAGCTAGAGACCAAAGTACGAGTGAAACTGAGGACTCGGCAAATTTTGTCACTTTACCCTTTTTTTTGCCATATTTTGGCTTTTAGCTCAAAATCCGGACAAGATATAAAAAAAACGGACTTCAGATTCGCGATCTACGGAAAAGTTCCTATTAAACAATACATTTTTTTGCAAGCAAAAAAAAAAAAAAAAAAAAAAAAAAAAAAGAAAAAAAGAAAAAAAATGGCGATTTTGAAGCTTAAAGCTCAGGTCGCCACGCTTTCCCGCAGAGTAAAAAATTTTTAAAAATTCGGGTTTATCAGTAAATTAAGAACAACCATTTTCGGGAGTAAGCGATTTGAAATTCGAAAATTGCCAAACTAAGGGACACCCTAATGAACACTTCAAGTCGACCACGACCATAGGATTTTAGGGTTTCGTTCTAGGGCCCATTATTTTTCTTTTGAAAAGGAACCCTCAGTGGTATTCCTTCACCGCAACCTAAAATTTCACAAGGAAATGAAGAAAGCGAAAGTTGAATTTGGAACAGGATTCTGAGAAAGGGAATTTAGTAGCTTTTTTTCAAAAAATTAATGTCGTATCGCTTACCGAAATGTGGGTCATCTCATGAAAATAACATTCGCGGAAATGTTATTTTTTTTTTTTTTTTTTTGTAAAGTGAGCTTTTTAAAAAGCTGTATTAACAAGAAAACAAAAACCAACCTTTCTCCGATCTGTTGTTTTTTTTTTTTCTTTCTTGTTTTTTTCCGCAACAAAAGAAAGGTTCTACAAAAGAATAAAAAAAAAACCACTTCCTAGAACAAAATTTTAATAATTGACTCAATTAAAAAGAATACATATTTGGAGAAGAAAAAAAAGCGGAAGCAAAATTATTCGTTTTCCGGATGTTAAAAAAAAAAATAAGAAAAAAAAAAACACTTAAGAAATTAAAGTAATATTCTTTCAATTACTCAAAAATTTTGCCTGCATCGTCAGCAAATGTTATTTCATCTCGTTTTATCCTTTCACCTTCTCGTTATCATCTTCCTTTGGAGCTTTTCTCTTGGAAATTTTCCATTTTCTACATAAATCGGATAATAAAATAGCGTCTATTTTTTTTAAATTCTTTCCGCTGTATTCAATCACAAAAATTTTCCAAAAAGGAAATCGACCCTGAAAAAACATAAAAAAAAATTTTTTTTTTTCCCAAGGCCTTCGCCGAAAATAAAACACGCTTGTGCTAGCCAAAATACGAAAACGGCAAAGTGTTAATAATTGAATAACTCGCATCTTTTAGAGAGAAGCTTTTGGAAAAGTTGAAAACAAAGACGTGAAAAGTAAAGACTCTAATTTCCATGTACCATTAAGTAAAGATTATTGTTCTCGACGGAATCATATGTAAATAACGGGTTACCCCCCGTTTCGGGAAAGCTCCAAGTGGAAAACCCTTTAAAAATAAAATAAAAAGAAAATAATAAAGATGATTTTTTTTTGGTCCGTTGAAAATCGCCCTTTTTTTTTAAAATGCCAACTTTTCGAGTGTTAAATCGAATCGTAAGTCAAGTTTACGGGCTCATATCCTCCTCTCTTTTTTATATTCATGCCACGTTTATTTGTCTCTGGACTTATTTCTTCCTTTTTTTTCCTCCGGATTTTTTTTTTATAGGAAAAAAATTTTTTTTTGTTTTTGCACCCACAGGAATAATATCTCAAAGATTCGACCTTCAACTATTGACCTAATTGAAATCTTTGACCTATTAAATAAATAAAAAAGGTTCGTGATTTTGAAAGGATCTCCTCATTTTGCGTGATTCGACATGAACGACACGTGAGATGAAATTAGAAATGATGTAAATGAGGGACAGGGTGCTTGATTGACGTTATGAAATGTGGATTTTTCAAGTGAGATGTGAAAAAAAAAAAAATGCTTAAATGAAATTCCTTCAGCTGTGCTTTCGCTAGTGTGTATTTTAAAATCTGAAAAAACCGCAATACTTGATGCAAAAAAGGTCATACGGTTTCAAAATGTTTTGAAATATTTTGAAATTAATTGATTGATTAATCACAGAGGTGTGAGGTATTTAGTCGCGATGTTGCCAGGAGATTAAAACAAAAATTATCAACGGTCCTCGGCACACTAACCAGGGCCGAGGGTTCGATTCACATGGAATAAAATTCGTAATGGAAACCGGCTGCTTCATACGGTGGTCCATTTTTGTGGAATCCACAAAAATGTGGTAAAAATCTGACTTCAAAGCTTTATTAGAAATCAATTAAATATCGAAAAACCGTTAAAACCAAAATCCTATCTGCTCATCCTGACGAGATAAGGGGTGGGGGATAGTTGCCTTCTTACAGGAGAATCTTTAAACCAGGGCTGCGATTCCTATTCCGATTCCCGAAATTATTCAATCTTTTTCGGGCCGATTCTGATTCCGATTCCGATTCTGATTCCGATATTTCCAGAATGTACTAATCGTAAAAAGCTCTTATTAATATTTTTCAGCTCAATTTGAATCAAAATTATTTTTCGATGCCGATTTCGATTCCGACTGCTTGAAAAATATTCAGGGTTCCGATTCCATTTAACTTTTGAACCAATCGATTCCGATAGCGATTCTGATTCCGTTTAAAATCAAAACGACACTGCAGCCCTGCTTTAAACATGTTAAAGACCTTCATGAGCTACTGATTTTTTTTTTTTTTTTTTTTTGTAAGCACTAGGGTGTTCCTTATTTTGCGAATTTTCGAATTTGATGTCGGGCTGGTTGGAATCTCGTTCTCTATGGGACCATAATGAACCCTCAATTTTTTCAGATTTTTTACTGAACGGGAAGGCGTGCCGACTTGAGCTTCAAGTTCCGAAATTCCCATAAGAGAAAAAAAATCGACCATTTTTTTTTCGCGGAAAGACGTCGTTTCCTATCGTGAATTTTGCGTAGATCACGAATCTGAAATCCGTTTTTTTATATTTGGTTTGGCTTTTGAGTTAAAGGAGAAAATGTGGCAGGAAAACCTGGTTCATTAGGGCTCCATAGAGAACGAGGTTTCACCCGGCCCGACATCAAATTCGAAAATTCGCAAAATAAGGGACACCCTAGTAAGCACCAAGATTGGGAACAATTTAACGCCAAACATGTTTGGCGTGAAATTGCGCTTAAACACATTCAAAAATCATCTGAAAAAGCTGTGAAAAGTGAACCGCATTTGCAATGATATCACATAACTTTTATTTTACTTTTTTTTCTTTCTTTAAAGAAGCAAATGCACTTCGAGCAAGATTAGAGAAACTTTATCGTAAACAAAAAATAATTGAGTTGAAAATTGCAACGTCACCATACTGTTGCTGCTCTCGGTTGCAAAATTCAAGTCATCGGATTAAAAAAAAAAAAAAAAAAAAAAAAGTTAAATCTAAGTGTGTAATTAAAAATCTAGCCATTTAATGCGTTAAAATTTCCATTAAGCTTGAAGAACAGGGGCTAAAATTATTGGAAAAAGCTACTACTACACATTCGTAAAAGTTAAGCAAAAAAATTCTTCCCTCTCCTCTATTCAATAAATTTGTAAATGCGTAGTATTCTACACTGGTGGAAATTTTGGTGTGTCGTATCGATATTGAAAATTAACGCTTGTAGACCTCGGATCGCCATCGGACCAATCTTGGCCAAGATCGATCCGATCTCCAATAACGGCCAATATTGAAAATATGTTAAATTCTCATTTGACCGATATTGAAAAGCGTTAACTTTCTGAATGGACGTCCGAGGTTGGATCGATGCTGCATCGACATTCATGATCTCAAAATTTCCACCAGGGTAGACTGTGCGATAAAGTGTCCCTTATTTTGGCAATTTTCGAATTTCAAATCGCTTACTCTTAAAAATGGTTCTCCTTGGTGAACTGATAAACCCGAACTTTTTTTAAATTTTTTACTCGACGGGAAAGTGTGGCGACTTGAGCTTAAAATTCCAAAAATAGCCGTAAGAGAAAAAAAACAACCATTTTTTTTTCCGCGAAAAAAGTGGTTTTTTATCGGAAATTTTCCGTAGATCACGTATTTGAAGTCCGTTTTTTTTTTTTTTTTTTTTTTTTTTTTTTTTTACATCTGGTCTGGTTTTTGAGCAAAAAGCCAAAATATGGAGTGAGAAAAAAAAGAAAATTTCCGATAATAAGCCACATTTTTTTCGCGAAAAAAAGATGGCAGATTTTTTTTCTCTTATGGCAATTTTTGGAACTTTAAGCTCAAGTCGCCACGCTTTCCCGTCGAGTAAAAAGTTATAAAAAAAATTCGGGTTTATCAGTACACCGAAGAAGACACGCTACTGAGCAAATATTCGAACAACAAACTACTGCGTAGTATTCTGGATTTCTAAGTACACAAAATGTCTAGTACTAGACACAACTTAGTACTTGTTTAAAGGATGAAAAACTTGAACACAAACCTATTTCTAAAGATTCAAATTCCTAACTCTATGAATCTTAATCAAATTATTCTTCAAGAAAAAACTTTTTCCCTCGATATGAATGAAATTATGAAAATAAACTCATCCTTTTTTTCTTTTCTGTGCCCTGTATGATATCTCCTCCAATGAAAGAAATGTCATTACAAATCGTAGGAAAATTCCACCTTATCAAATTACAAAACGAAACGATTTCATTTTTCCTTATTTTGCTAAATAAATTGAAAACAAATCCGAGCGAATTGATTAAAAAATCGAAATGGAAAATACGGGTATCATTTTGAAAACGGTTTCGAAATCGTCACTTTAAATCGACATAACAAACAGAGAAAAAAAAATATTCCGTTTCATTAAAATTTTACCAAATCACGTTTTTAGGCTCGAAACGACTTGTAAATAAAACAGGGACTAAAAAGAGCTTTAAGAGTATTCAAAATTTGGCTTAGCTTCCTCTTTTTTTTTTTTTTTTTTTTATATTTGTGAGCCAATCTCAACCGGACCATTGAACAAAGGCCATCAACGAAATGTTATTCTTGATCCAGAGGTTGTTTGTTACTTCGGGGCACACCGGAAAGGAATTAATGATTCTTTTTACGACTTTCCCTAGACTTTTCAGCGAGGGGACTGAATTTGTGTTTGGGATAAGATTTGTTTCCTGTTAGAAAAGAAGGAAGAGATAAGGTATAAAGCAAAAACACCAACTCTTTTATAAATCGACTCGTCCTTCCCTTCAGTTGAACGGAACTTCTATTTCTCCAATTTGCAAATACCCGGGGGTAGTTATATGTTCGGATGTAAATAAAAAAAAAAAAAAAGCAACTCTCTTTTCGAAGAATCCTCCTTTGACCCAGACAAAGTTCTTTTCCCAAATGAAATTTTTTTTTTTTTTTTTTTTTTTTACTCTTTCTTTAATAGGGTGATCAGAAAAATAAAAAGTGTTTCCGATTTTGTTCTTCACGAAAAAAATTGGTTCATTTTGGGGTAAAAAAGCAAGAAAAATTTTGAAACAATTTTTTTTCAACGATTTAGGGGTGGCGCAGAGCAGAAAAAGGGCCTAAACTACAATTTTTTTCTTAGCATTTAATGAAACGAAAATTTGGCGCATTTTTACGTAATTAAATTTTACAAAAGTGGACTTTATAGGTATTTTTGACGACGTAGAAGACGAATTTCACCATCCCGATTTTCTCAGACCAATGCCTGAGTCGCTATTACCGCTTTTTTAGCGCTTAAACCTGATTTTTTGGGCTTAATTTTAATTTATGTACAAATTTGGAGCCCCCGAAATTTTTTTTTCCCTTTTAAAGTTGCTTATACTTTACGGTTACGGATTGAAAAAATTTGGAACTTTAAAAAAATTATGAATAGAATTTTGTGACCGTTACAAAATTTCGGAAATTGATTCGAAACACAAAAGATTCTTATTAATTGGAGTGTCCTGAGTAAAAAATGTCATTGAACATGATTTCTAAAACGAACAGGTAAGGAATTAGCGCCATTTTTTGGCAAAAAAATCAAATTTTAGCCCAAAAAACCAAATTTTTAGTTATACCCCTACTCAGGCGTTGATCGGGGAAAATCGGGATACTGAAATTCGTTTTCCTCGGGCTTTTTTTCATAAGTATAAGCAACTTTAAAAGGGAAAAAAAAATTTCGGGGGCTCCAAATTTGTACATAAATTAAAATTAAGCCCAAAAAATCAGGTTTAAGCGCTAAAAAAGCGGTAATAGCGACTCAGGCATTGGTCTGAGAAAATCGGGATGGTGAAATTCGTCTTCTACGTCGTCAAAAATACCTATAAAGTCCACTTTTGTAAAATTTAATTACGTAAAAATGCGCCAAATTTTCGTTTCATTAAATGCTAAGAAAAAAATTGTAGTTTAGGCCCTTTTTCTGCTCTGCGCCACCCCTAAATCGTTGAAAAAAAATTGTTTCAAAATTTTTCTTGCTTTTTTACCCCAAAATGAACCAATTTTTTTCGTGAAGAACAAAATCGGAAACACTTTTTATTTTTCTGATCACCCTATATCTTTAATGGATTTCTCATGAAGTTAACAATCGAGAGTCAAAATGGTTGTTTATCAAAGTTTAAAGCTTTCCTTGTAAATCTTGTTTTAAATTCAATAAACAAAAGTGATCTGCATTGCTTAATCGACTGGCCTTGAATGTACCTTTAGCTTTTTGCATGTCGGCTATCACGTTCATGGTCAGTGAATTTTTTTTTTTCTCCTTTAATTTTAAATTAAGCAGATTCTTTTTACGACCTCATTTTTTGAGTTATGTAAGATTTTGCGAATGAAGATGATTAGCAGATGCTTTAGGAAAATTTTTGAAAAAATAAAAGGACGAATCCTTTAGATACGCCTAAACGTGATCAGTAGGGTGTACCTTATTTTGCGAATTTTCGAATTTGATGTCGGGCCGGGTGGAATCTCGTTCTCTATGAGTCCCTAATAAACCTTGAATTTTTTCAGATTTTTTACTGAACGGGAAAGCGTGCCGACTTGAGCTTTAAGTTCGAAAATTCCCATAAGAGAAAAAAAGTCGACAAATTTTTTTTTTCGCGGAAAGACGTCGTTTCCTATCGGAAATTCTGCGTAGATCACGAATCTGAATTCCGTTTTTTTATATCTGGTTTGGCTTTTGAGTTAGAGGGCAAAATATGAGCAAAAAACCTGGTTAAGTGACAAAACGCACTAAGTCCTAAGTTTTGCTCATATTTTGCCCTCTAACTCGAAAGCCAAACCAGATATAAAAAAACGGACTTCAGATTCGTGATCTACGCAAAATTCCCGATAGGAAATGACGTCTTTCCGCGAAAAAAAAAATTGTCGACTTTTTTTCACTTATGGGAATTTTCGAACTTAACGCTCTAGTCGGCACGCCTTACCGTTCAGTAAAAAATCTGAAAAAATTCAGGGTTTATTAGGGCCCCATAGAGAACGAGATTCCACCCGGTCCGACATCGAATTCAAAAATTCGCAAAATAAGGGACATCCTAGTGATCAGTAAAGCCTCCTGGCTAAAGGGGGTAATGCTTTCGTAATTGGGTATTGATGGAATTCAAGGTTTGCCTTTTAAGATTTTCTGATAAAAGTAAAGTGACGAAAGGTGAAAAAGAAAAGTTTACGACTTTCTGGAATTCATCCTCCCACATCATTAAAGTCTTTCTTGCATTTGTAATTGTTTTTGGAATTTTATTCTGCTTTTCAGCCATATTCCACAATTTAATAAAATTTTTATTGGAATAAAAAGCTCGGAGGTAAAAAAAAAAAAAAAAAAAATAATCGGACTGAAAAATTTATTTGCTTACATTTTTATATTAAGCTTATGGCAACCTGCTTTTGTTTGTTGTTTCTTTTCCTGATTTTTTACTATCTCTATTTTTTTCATCGGACTTTTCAATATTTAGAGTAATGGAACCGTCGGGCTACCGGGAATCCGTTTTTAGACCATGATTAAATTACAGAAAAACCAAAGTAAATCACGCAAATTCACGCAAATTTTAATAAAAAACCAAACCTGAACCCAAACCCGAACCCAAATCGTTTACCAAAAAAAAAAAAAAATACCGGACCGAAATCGAACCGTTTAGAAGAAAAACCAAACCAAGCCAAACCGAGCCAAACCGAACCGAACCAAACCTTTCCTGGTGGAAAACATTTTCACCGAAACCAAATGGAATTCGATTTTTCAACTTAAAAATAAACTGAACCGAACCGACCCGTATTGATTTTTGGAGCCGTTTTGCCAAACTTATCTATGAGTGATGAAAAAAATTTTTTTTACCACTGCCGATGTTTTGCTTAGGTAAGAATATTGGACAAAAAGGTCGAATAAAAGAGCAACCTGAAATGTAATTATGATTCGATTAGATTTTTCCGAAGGTTTTTACAATAAGTACCATTTATCGGTAAAAAAAAGATAATTTCACTAATCGTCAAAAACTCTTTTCAATATTTTTATCATAAGGGTTATAATCCACTGACGTCTACATAGGCATCTTAGATTACAACGAAAATTCGAAACGCATGAGCCAAGACCATGAACCATCGAAAATAAAATAACATTTTCCCTTTTATAATGTTTTTCGTTGAATAAGTCAATAACGCTCTCTGAGCAAATTAACACCCCAATACATGTTTAATTCTAATTCACGTCTCATACGTTGCCAACCTTTGTATTTCATCCTATACGTAGGATGTTTCCATTTTAACCAATTCCAAATTCCAAGAATTTGAAATTTCACATCAAGGAATTGAAAGGAGTCAGCTGAAATTTTTTTAAAATTTTTGACCAGACTTTACCGGCCTCTCGGAAACCGCCTACTATTCAGGTATTTTCTATTACATTCCAAAGAGTGTTTTACGAGAGCATGTTGCAGTTGTATTTTCTTCAAAAATTTTGTAAATCCCGTAGTGAATCATTTAATAAACCGAACTTAAAAAAGTTTTTACAGTTGTAACTGTAAAAACTCAATTAAATAAATAAATTAATTTATAAATTAATTAAATTTAATAAATAAATAATTAAATTTAGTTGTTAGAGCCAACATGCCCTCGGTAAACTTAATCAATTATATTTTTTTCTCAAAAATACCGATTTGATTGTAAAATTTTGGTTTCAACGGAGTCATGTCTGAGCGTAAAGCTAAACCAACACGGCGTTTAACAGATTCCATAATTGGATTTGTCTACTGAACCATCCTCCTAATTTTCCTAAATATAGAGAAGGTATTCGAGTTATTTTTTGCCATTTTAAAATTTCATGGAAATCTTCCTTACACCGTGCCAATCACAAAAAGTAAATTAGGAAACAAATGAGATAAACTCCAGGGGATGTTTACCTTACGGGGAAAAGTTTTACAACTTTCACATTGAAACAATAAAATATACAAAGTGAAGTATAAAATCTATTTACTCCGCACTCAAGTGAAACGAGGAAAAAAAAAAAAGGAGTGTTGAAAACAGTTTTCACAATAGTAAAATTTTCTTTTTTTTTTTCTTCCTCCGATAAATCGTATTTGAAAACCCGCGGAAAAATGAAATTGGGTCAGCGTTATAGAAAATTTTCATTAGAACTGAGAGAATCGAAAAAGCATTTTCTCTCGAGCTGAAATAGTTCAATAAAATAATACTTTTTTTTTTTTGAGTAATGGTGCATCTTATTGCAGTGGGATTTTAAATCGATTGATGATGACGCGAATTTGTTTTATTTTCCAGTTAAGGCTTCCCATATAAAAATAATCTCAAGGTTTCTTTTTTCTAATATGGTTTTATAAAAAAATTACGCCTCAGTGAGAAAAATAAATTGGGTGTAGAAAAATCGCGTACATTTAAGCAGGGGTAGTGACTATATAATTATATAGCTAATGGTAAGGGATTAAGAAATTATATATATTAACTGGTCAAAGAAAATATATATTGTAGTTAACGGTGACGTCATAAAGCCCTGTAGTAGGATGAGTCATAATTTCTCATAAAAATTTGGCTTCCGGGTCATAGTGTTGAGATTTGAATCACCGAGTAGGGTGGTTCAAATTTTCCTTACTTTTCCCGATTTTGTTCTTCATGCGATTTTCACTTTTCTTAAGGTCTAAAAACGAAAGGTAATTTTTTTTAGATTTTTTCAATCACGTTTGGGGGTGGCTCACCGCCATTTTGTGCTAAAAAAAATTTTGGCATTTTTTTAAACACATTTTTCTAAAACTTTAGGAGCAATTTTTTGGGACCAAAACTAATTGTTTATATTTTAAATTATAATAATCCAAAAATGACAATCCCGTTTCGATCAGGAATCCTGATCGAAACGGGATGTTTGGCCATCAGAAGTAGCAATTTTTTGGTGAAAAATAAATTTTAAGTCGATTTTCATCCCTCGGACAATTTTCTTTTTGGGAATTAAATCATGCTAAAATACGTTTTTGACATCGTAGAATCCGAATATGACCACCGCGTTTTAATCAAAATCACCCCTAACTAGCCAAACACTCTTTTTCAGCCAAAAATAGCAATTTTTTAGTAAAAAATCGAATTTCAAGTCTAATTTCACAAAAGATTTTGTGATTTGGATCAAAACACGATGGTTATATTCGGATTCTAAGACATCGGAAACATATAAACAATTAACACAACTTTTTTTCCATCTGGAAAAATCACAGCTTGAGAGTAAAAAGATCATCGCTATATCAAGAAATCGGAAAAGGAGGTTTAGGGCTTATCAGTGTCGGACAAAAAGCAAAAGCGCTGCTGATTAGAACATATTTGCGAATAAAAGAAACAACCGAAACAAATTTATTCAACGTAATAACCAAAGCATGGACAGACCGGACATTTATAATATCCCCAAGCTACTTTAATACAATTAATAATCAAGTATAGATCCCTCCTACCCGTCAAATCTCCACGAAGCAAATCTACAAACACCTGATGGAAGAGGCCGCAGAAAGATATAGAGTAGAGATAGAGCAAGCAGATCGAAATTGGATAGCAATATGAAAAAACTTTAAACGGGAAGTTCTACCCAGCACGACAAGATCTCTATATTACATCTTATTACATGACGCAACCCTCACCAGCAAAAGCTCTACAAATGGCATCAAATCAGCAACGATCTATGTCAAGAATGCCAAAAGCCTGATTCCGTTAACCATCGTATCACATCCTATGTAAATGAAAACATTTGGAAAATGATGAAGCAACATATTTTTAATTCATTAGCTCCAAATGAAAGAATAAATGATGACCAACTTCACCACCTAGAATTCAATTTTAAAAAAACAACAACAAATAATACCATCACATGGCTGATAACACATACTGTATTTTTCATTTCAGAAGTAAAGACATTCAAGAAGGCAACAGCCGAAAACTGGAAGGAATACTTACGCAGGATGCGATACAGGCTTGGCAGTAGGAAAAAGGATCTTGTAAACCTTTTTGGGACAGTGGTTCCGATATAAATTTCAGTCTAATCAACCAATTATGTGATATTAAAAAAAAAAAAAAAAATGTTTTCTTTAATTGCGCCACACTCGGTGGCACGTAAAATTGTAGTTATAGGAAAAATTAAAGTAATTTAAAAGAAAAATTCAAAAATGAACTTGTTTGTAATCTCTGTAATTCAGGTACTTGCAATCCCCGTTGAGGTAAATCTCAACGGGAAAATACAATTTCTTCCCTAGGTTAACAATATACAATTCTGTAACTCAGTGCAGAACAACACCAAGTCCATTCAAGGATTACAACTTCTTATTTCACACCTGACTATACAAAGCATACAAGCGTTGCCAACTCAAATTAATGTCTTCTGCGAGTTAACATTTCTTGCTTTGTTAACGAAATAAACTTAGTAGCAGAAGGAATAGAATCAGTTCTGCCAACCGTTGAGCCTGTATACCTTTTGTAAAGTCGGGTTTGAAATAAGAAGTTGCAATCCTTGAATGGACTTGGTGTTGTTCTGCACTGAGGTACAGAATTAATTTATTACAAAGGCAATTTTTTAGTTTTTCATGAATAAATAACAACAGGAACACTGAAATTACTGACCTGCTATTGTTAATTTTTTTTCCTAAAAAAATATTATCCTAGGAATATATATAAAGTTTGCTTTTGTGATCAGGTCGTTTCATTACTTAGCAAAATGAGGAAACTTCCAGTATGTGTATAATAATAAAAAAAAGGCCCCCAATTTTTTAAATTTGTGTAGGGCCTGAGGTGAGCGTCTTGATCGTAGATTAGGGAAGCTTTTTCATAATTTTTTAATGACTTCCGTTGGCATTTACTTGCCGAAAAAATATTTGGTAGAGGTAAAGCTGTTGGGGCAAAATTATATATAATTTATATATAAAATATATATAAATTATATATAAATTATATATAAAAAATGTATAAATTATATATAAGAAATGTATAATTTATATATATTTTATATATAAATTATACATTTTTATATAAAATATATATAATTTATATATTATATATAATTTATATATAAATTATATATATCTTATATAAGCTTATGTCCATATAATTTATATAATTTATATATAATTTATATTTATTTTAATATATTTTATACAATTTCAATTATATATATTTTATATATAAATTATATATATTTTATATATAATTGAAACTGTATAAAATATATTTAAAATAAATATAATTTATATATAATTTATATATAATTTATATATAAAATATATATAATTTATATATAAAAAATGTATAAATTATATATAAGAAATGTATAATTTATATATAAATTATATATAAATTATATATAAGATATACATGAATTTTATGCATAATTTATCCGACTTTAAAATCGAGAAGTTTTAAACTTATTTAAAATTGGAAAAATACAAACAACAATAACACCAGGCTTTTTACAGGGCTTGAAGCCCCATCGCCGCATCGACAGCAGTCCGCCATTTGGACCTATCCTGAGCCGCCGCTCGCCAGTCTATACCCCTAGGCGGCCGTAATCCGGGGATACATTATGCTCCCATCTTAGCCGAGGTCTTCCTAAAGGTCTTGGACTTGTAGGACGATCATCCAAAACTCGTATAGCCCGTGTAGCCGGCGTCCGTGCCACGTGTCCCTCCCACCGCAGCCTCATAGACTTGATCACATCAAGTCTATGATGACTTGATCACATCATATTATTTATATGACTGCCCGGTAAGCCTTCGGATTTCCTCGCTAGTCTTGGCACGGACGCGTCCGGATACGGGGTCTATATTGGGACCCAAGGATCCTCCTAAGGAACTTATTTTCAAACACCAGCAATCACTTCTCGGCTTGGATCATTAAGTTCCACGTCTCGCAGCCGTATGTAACAATGGGGCGCAGGGTGGAATTATAGACGAGAAGTTTAGAACGGTGGGACAGGGATTTACTTCGGAATAGGTGGTTTAGGAAATGAAGGCATGGGGTACCACTCTGGATCCTCGCTTTGACTTCGTATTTGGTATTATTGTTACGCGTGACGGTGGAACCCAGGTATCGGAACTGGGAGACTTTTTTTGATTTTTTAAACGACATCTTGAGGTGCCGCAATGACACCGTCACTCGTAACTATGATACCAACTACGAAGTCAAAGAGAGGATCCAGAGTGGTACCCCATGCCTTCATTCCCTAAACCACCTATTCCGAAGTAAATCCCTGTCCCACCGTTCTGAACTTCTCGTCTATAATTCCACCCTGCGCCCCATTGTTACATACGGCTGCGAGACGTGGAACTTAATGATCCAAGCCGAGAAGTGATTGCTGGTGTTTGAAAATAAGTTCCTTAGGAGGATCCTTGGGTCCCAATATAGACTCCGTATTCGGACGCGTCCGTGCGAAGACTAGCGAGGAAATCCGAAGGCTTACCGGGCAGTCCTATAAATAATATGATGTGATCAAGTCATCATAGACTTGATGTGATCAAGTCTATGAGGCTGCGGTGGGAGGGACACGTGGCACGGACGCCGGCTACACGGGCTATACGACGAGTTTTGGATGATCGTCCTACAACCGACTTACCGAATTTCGGTACCTAGGGTCGTATGTCACCAGCGACAGTGACACTAGTTTTGAGGTCGCGGCGAGGATTCAGAGTGGCAATCGTTGTCTTTTTGCCCTAGGCCATCTCCTTCGTAGTAGAGTTTTATCTAGACGAGCGAAACTCCGCATTTATAATGCCATAATCCGCCCTGTAGTCACGTACGGCTGTGACACTTGGAGCCTTACCGTCCGCGCTCAAGAGAGGTTGCTGGTATTCGAAAATAACGTCTTACGCCGCATTCTAGGCCCTAGAAGGGATCCAACTACTGGCAGGGTGCGCATGCGTTCAAATGACGAGATCCGAAGGCTCACTGGGCTACCTTTAATCACTAGTGTGATTAAGTCCCGAAGGCTCAAGTGGCGGGACATGTCGCTCGCGCACCTCCGTCAAGATATATCCGATAGGTCCTGGAGGGCAGACCGACGAGTCCAGACCTCAAGGAAGACCCCGGATCAGGTCGGAAGATAACGTGGCGGCAGATGCGAGAAGGTTGGGAGTGCCCGACTGGCGAGTTGCCTGCCAGAAGAGGCCCGATTGGAAGAAGGTTTATAGCGCGGCGATAGGGCTCCAGGTCCTGTAAAAGCCAGGTGTGTGTGTGTGCGCGTACATTTTCGTCACTTTGGCGACCGATTGTGCAAATTCCCTTATCACTTTCGCGACCTGTGCACTCTGGCGACCAATACCCTGGTCGCCAGAGTGATCACGCGCTGATCACGACCCGAGCACGTGCAAAGGGCGTGACCTTGGCCGGGTAAAATTTTGGACTTATACGGTTCTGGAACTCCGGTCGTCACAGTGTATGGCAATGTGCGTATTTATGTGTGTGTGTGTGTGTCCTACAAGTCCAGGACCTTTAGGAAGACCTCGGCTAAGATGGGAGCATAATGTATCCCCGGATTCCGGCCGCCTAGGGGTATAGACTGGCGAGCGGCGGCTCAGGATAGGTCCAAATGGCGGACTGCTGTCGATGCGGCGATGGGGCTTCAAGCCCTGTAAAAAGCCTGGTGTTATTGTTGTTTGTATTTTTCCAATTTTAAATAAGTTTAAAACTTCTCGATTTTAAAGTCGGATAAATTATGCATAAAATTCATGTATATCTTATATATAATTTATATATAATTTATATATAAATTATACATTTCTAATATATATTTTATACATTTTTTATATATAAATTATATATAATTTATATATATTTTATATATAAATTATATATAATATATAAATTATATTTATTTTAAATATATTTATACATTTTTATATATAAATTATATATATTTTATATATAAATATATATAATTGAAATTGTATAAAATATATTTAAAATAATATAAATTATATATAAATTATATATAAATTATATAGGACATAAGCTATATAAGATATATATAATTTATATATAAATTATATATAATATATAAATTATATATAATTTATATATAAAAAATGTATAATTTATATATAAATATATATAAATTATACATTTCTTATATATAATTTATACATTTTTATATATAATTATATATAATTTATATATATTTTATATATAAATTATATATAATTTTGCCCCAACAGCTTTACCTCTACCAAATATTTTACTTCCAAATAATAACCATTTTACTGTCCAAATGTTAATTTTTTACTGACAAAATCATAATATTATACTGACATTTTTAATTTTTTACATCTTACCGAAATTGCCTTCTAATACTTGCCATTTTGTATAAAAAAATACTTCCCATTTATATTAAAAATACTTGCCAATAAATGGAGGCCTTTTAAAATGTTTCTCTTTTATATTGTATACCATTTTTTCAAATAAAAAGTATTTAGTTAAAAAAAAAAAAAAAATTAATTTTGGTTTCAAAGAATTGCTCTTAAAGTTTGAAAAATGTGTTAGAAAACTGCCAAAAAAAATTTTTTTAAAGCACAAAATAGCGGTGAGCCACACCCTAAACGTGATCGAAAAATTCTAAAAAAAATTACCATTTGTTTTTAAACCATAGGAAAAGTGAAAATCGCATGAAGAACAAAATTGCGAAAATTTGAATCACCCTAATCACAGCGCCAAAACGTCAAATTTGAACTTTTAAATTTGACGCAAAACAATTACGTTTGGCTCTGGAGAACCAAACGTAACTGTTTTGAGTTTAAAAGATTGGGAGACCGTGACAAAACATGCGATTTATACAGAAACTTTTAGGATTCGGTTGTTGGCTTTGTGCGAGGAACTCGAAGAAAAACATATTGACAAATCAGGCAAAACTAGTCTTGCTTAGGCGTTTTTCGTAGTTTTTAGGCAATCCTAATTTAGAGTTTTGCCTAGCCTAACTTAGCTGCCTAATCTTAGCTCCTAATTTAGCTGTCTAACCCTTTTTTTGTGTGTGGAAGCAGTCCGAAAGGGCGCGATTTCACGTCAAACATGCCCATCGGTTGGGCCAACATTTTTATCGAACATTTCCCTCGACACGTTGGGGAGCTCATGTTCGCCGAACATGTTCAACACTTTTTATCAAACACAGCACAACATGTTCGGCGAACATGTTGTGCTGTGTCGAAACATTGCGACTCAACTATGATGAATCGGTCCGGGCGAAAAGATACAGAAAATACTTCGTGGAGTGTTCCGCCTCACAGGCAAGAGAGAAAAATAGTAGAATTTCTTGACAAACCGATCTCCTAAAAAGAGTTATACAAAATTGTAAGGAGAGGATGTAATTTAAGGGAGTAAAATTGGCTGTGGTTCATCGAAAAGTATTTCCTTATTAATAAATTTCAAACATCGGAAAATCCCGATAATTGGTACCAGAACTTCCTTACTTCCTATTCCCATAATCTACAAAAGATTTTAAATCAACAAATTACCGCCTTCAGTTCCTAGTCTATCATGTAAGAACAAAATTTTACGACCCAAGACCTGCGAAAGTCGGACTCTGTCAATCTACAGGTCTTATTCCCTGCTCTTCAATTTGGAAATTTAATTAGAATTAAGAGCATATGAACGGCGGAATCGACTAAATAATAAATCAAATTAAACTGAATAGCTTTGTGAATTCACGTGAAAGTAATTCAGAAGGGAATTAACAAGTGTTGCCGCTGCAAATATAAAAATGTAATCATATATGACAAAAACTCAACAAAAGCGACCTAATTCTTTCTTTTTTTTTTCCAAAACACAATAAGACTTAACTTTCACCCTGTTGAATTGGAAAGCCCACACTTTTTTCCTTGCTATTTCCTGCCTTATTAACTCTCTTATTCCTCTAAAGCTTTCGCAAAAGGCTCTTTCTAATCGACGGTTCGCTTCAGTCAATTTGCGGTGATGCTCTCAACATTTTGCGGTTTCGAGATCCGTAAGCTTATTCGACTTCTCCATAAGTTTCCCCGACCCCGCCAGGTTAAAATTAGCAAAGACAATCCGTGAAAGCAAACATCCTCGTGAATGAGGATTCATAACATTTTTTTCTTTTTTCCTGGAACAAATTCCATTTACAAGATCATAATATCTTGAAAGGGAATGACCTATTATAACGGAAATGAAATTTTCTCGGTCATCGTCCTCGAGGGAGGGAAAAAAAAAAAAAATTGATGTCTTTCAAGGAATTTATTCTTCGCAGGGGTCAGTTAGAGAGAAAAATAAGAGTGACAGATAAATAAAAGTGAAGTATCTTCCAACGAGACAATATGAAAAAAATTATGAAGTGAACATTACCGTCAAATCGGTTTTTTTTATTTAGCTTAAAAAAAAAAGCCACTTGTATGCTTTCAGAATGGATTTATAATCTGCTTTAATTGAAATGCGGCATTTTTCATTTAAAAAAAACAGAGGGCTTATTAAAAAGAAGATTTAAAAACTTCTGGAGAAAAAAAAAAAAATATGGAAAAGGCTGCCGACTAGAGGATTTTAAAAATATTTCATCCTGGGAAAGGACTTCACTTACAAGTACCCTCATTGCCACTCAACGACAGATTTTAATTGGATTCCGTTTAAAGTTTAATGTATCCGTGGATCGGAAATGTTTTCAAATACCTGAGCAAACTTTTTTTTTTTTTATTTTTTTTATTCACGTCGTGTCGTTTTACAAATGTTTAATTAAATAAAAGAGGTGAAAAAAAGGATTAATTTAAATACAGATCAATTCTGTAAGCGTTTTATCTTCACTTTTTTTTTCTTCCGGTTTGTCCGTAACATGATCAAAATCAATCAATTACCGTAGCCGGTCAACGCTCTTTTTATTTTCATTAAAAGAGGATCAAATAAGCTTTTTGTGTAAGTTTTTTTTAATTTAAAAAAAGCACACAAAAAGGATGTTAATATAACATTAATGTCATATTAATATTGTCACATTTATATTAATAATATTGTATAAATGTTATACTCCTAATATATTTATGAAAACCTTAATGCTATTTATATTATTATCCGCACACTCTAGGAGTGCTTCCTACCTAGGTAGCGCACACTCTGGTAGCCAAAATAATTCAATTTTTCAACGGCCGTAGATGTCTGTATGGCTCTGCGCCGCCACCGCTGTTTATAAATCTCAACGACCAATCAGGAAGCGTCTTGCGTACAAGGAGCGCTTACGGTGGTAGAAAGGGAGAACTAATTTTCGGGTATTTAAGCGGGACAAGATCTCCAATCTACAAGGAATAGGATGTCCGGACCTGTCTATACGGCCGTGGCTAAAATTGAAAAAAATCAAGATGGCGGATCCAATATGGCGGGCCTTTTTCCAGAAAATCGATCTTTTAACCTGAACACGTGTTCGGGGGGGGTTATTGAGACCTCTGATTTCGAGGTCATTTTTAACATTTAGGATGGCAAATCAAGAGGGCGGACGTTTTTCTACAATTTTTTTTTCTCTCAAATTCGTACCTAGGGGGTTATCGGGGTCGCTGATTCCAAATCTGAGGTAATGTTTTACAATAATTCAAAATGGCGGACCTTATTTCAAAACTTTTATTGTTTGGCTGAAGTTACACGAGTTTTAACTTTAGAAATGTTTTAACTAGCGAGCTCTCCACAGCACTGAAAATAAAAAACAGAAGGTGGAATAATCAAAAATGACAGTTTCCGTTTCTGAGCTTGCATAAGCTAAACATGGGCGCTACAAAAACGTTTTCACCCCTTGCTGAAAAATGACTGAATAATTAGAGTTTGTTCTCACTTTGACTTCGAATCACGGAATACAAGGGCACTTCCATTTTTGCAAAATTAGAATCCCAGTTCCGATTTTATTTCTGTTAGCTAATTTTTTCACATTAACTTGGAGATATAACTTGTGAAAAATCAAAGCTTTCATCAAGGCTCCAATACTGCTAAGTGGAACTGCTTATAAAAATAGAATGGATTTCTTGCAAAGAAAGTTGGTTCTAAAGTTCACCAATCTAAAAAAAAAGATATTTCATTTGGCCACAACGAACCCTATCAGTACCGGAAGCTATATTAACGGATCCTACATTACAAAGTTAGACTAAGTAGCAACAGCAGCCCGTAGAGCTGCGAATTGCACGTAGAATACAAAAAACTTCTGTTCAGATAATTTTGTATCTCTTCCATTCAACATTTTCTGTTTTTTTTTTTTTTCTTTTTCAAAACAAGTAAAAATACGACCTTTAATATCAAAACAATAAACTCCAAGGACGACGGAGCTACAACACACCTCGAAACAAATAAAAATCACCCCCTTGATTTCTACCTGTCACATCCCTCTGAAAACAAGTGTCACAGAGTTTATATAAAATTATGAATTTTTTATCATTTCCTTTCCTTAATATTAAAGAAAGATTTCGAGAAAATATTCCACGACACATATAAGTCGTTAAACAACTCTTATAACCCATTGTCACGTAACAAGGATTTTACCTTTTTACCCTTGATTTAGAAATTTAAAAAAAATTGCAATCATTAATGTCGTCGTTAGTCTTCAACTTGGCCTTTTTTCCCTCCTTTTCAGATTAAAAAAAAAACATTAAAATAACTCAAAAAATAATGCAAAGAAAGATATTTTGGGAGTCTTAAAAAAAACTCAAAAGTTATTAATGTCACTTCGAAAAAATTTTCGTTTCGGAAGACCGTTATTCTTTCATTGACTTACAACTTGTTGAAAAAAAAATAGGGAAGGGTTTTGACGCAAATCCACTATCATATATAATCAGATTCTTATACACATACAGTGTGTCTGATCGCCAAATCTTTAAAGTTTTTCGAAAAAATCAAATGCAAAAAGAGCAATATGAAAAGTAAAAAGTCCGGTTAGGGGGTTCGAAATATTTCCGAAAAATTGTACGCCGGAGAAAAGAGCACATAATATTTTACGTAATTTAGAAAATTTTCTATCTGGGCGAGCAAAATTTCCGCATCTACACAGTAAAAAATTTTATGTAAAAATTAACATAATTATGTTAAAATCGGTCTACATAATTTTTATGTTGTTTTTTGTTTATGTTTACCTTTTGGAAAAAACAACAGAAAAAATTTGTGTAGACCGATTTTAACATAATTACATAATATTTTTTACTGTGTACAATGCCATGATCCGTCCTGTAATCACGCGTGGCTGTGGTACCTAGAACCTGACTATCTGAGAGGTTGTGGGTATTCGAAAATAAGGTCTTACGTCGAATTCTAGGCCCTAGACGGGATCCAATCACTGGTAGGGTGGGCAAGCGTTCAAAAGATGAGACCCGAAGGCTCACCGAGGCACCATTAATAACTAGGTACGTGCTTTCGGAGTGCTTCCTGCTCTGGAGTGAGTGGGACATGTTGTGCCAAAATTTACGCATTTTGGCTACATTAGGACATTAGTTTGGGCCAATTTTTATCTTTTTTTCTCCAATGGAAAAATATGTTTCTGGGCCATTTTTTCGCGTACTTTCACGTGGTGATAGCGAAATTTTGGTCCAGCCAGGACTTGTCAGTGAAAAAAGTTTTTGTGATTTGACTGATTTCGGCCATTAAATTTGGCCACTTTTTACCTTCGGCGCCTAAGGCAAAATACGTGATTTTGGGCCAATCTTTTGCGTACTTTCACATGGTGAAGGTGAAATTTGGGTCCAGCGTGGTCTTCGTGGCGAAACAATTTTTTTCAAATTTTGGCCATTTTATGGCCACTCTGGCCTTTGGAAGAAAAAACCAAAAAAATGCATATCTAGACCAGTTTTTTGCGTACTCTCACGTGGTGATAGAAAAATTTGTGTGCAGCGTCAACTTCGCAGCGAAAAAAATGTTTTCAACTTTTGGCCTTTTTTTGGTCACTTTCTTGTTGAAAGAAAAATATAGAAGCTCATGTAACATGAAGAAAATAATTTTTTTTCTCTTTAAATGGCCATTTTGGCCACTGGGCCATTTTTTAAAAAAATAAAAATTATGCCCTTAGATACCCCTTTGAAAGAGCTTTTTTTTAGTTTTTTGGATTCTTTAATCAGACAACCCGTTCTCTGCCAAAAACATAAAAACTGAATCAGCACTCCCATCCCCCTCGGCTTTCATTTCGACCCTAATATTTGACCAAATGTACCCCCTCCCTAGGTCCTACCGATGGGTACAAGTCCAAAAAAAAATTAATTTTGAGGCACAACCCTTATGGCAACCCGGTGGCAGCCTTTATCTCATACAAATAAAAAAAAGTTAGGGGGTGGCACCTCCAAAAATCCAAACTTCGCAAAATAAGAGCCACCCTACTCCAAGCCCTGTAAAAGCCTGCTGAGTGGTGTGTGTACAAAATTGAAAACCCTGTGTTCTCGGATTCTCGGAAGAGAAAATCGCATTATGTAATAACATCAAAGTCTCGATATATAATTTTTAGTCAAATAATATTTTTTTTCCCTCAAATCGAGTTTTCGCAAGAGGAATCATGGCACCGAGCCGATGATCACTTAAGCTTCTCGTATATCGAAGGATTCGAATAAAAGTAAATATCTCAGACGCTTTCCTTTTTTTTTGTAACCTCTCACTATTTGTTTACATTATCCCCAGTTTTCCCGGGTCAACTTAGAGAAAAAAAAAAACGAATTCGCCTTTTAATTTTTTCGCTGGGAACAATACAAATTTTTCCCATAAAACTAATTGAACCGTATGAATACAAAACCACGTGAATAGCGGAAAAATAAAAATTCGTAATATGGGTCGTTTGCTTTTGGCATATCCAATTTCGGAATGATGATTGGAAGTAGGAGTACATCGACAGTTCAAAAATCCTTTTTCCCCTACTGTATTTAAAATCGTTTTTCACTCTGTAGCGATGAAATGTTAATATGTCGGGAGAGAAGGAGAATAAAGGTTAAAGGTATTAGAGAGTGTAATCTACTTACAAAGAACTCACGCCTTGTTTTCCCCTTCAGGTCATAGTCCTTTTTGCAGGAATTAGCCTTGGGAATTTATGGCTTTATAAAAAAGTCTAACCCTAGTTAATATGAAAGGGGAAGAAAAATGAGGATCGCAGATTAATTTTCTGAAGTAGTAGTAGTCAGTCCAAAAATTTTAGCCTCTCGCACTGAGGTGATTAAACCTCCACAAAAAACTGCACCGTTAAAAACAGTTTTCGCATTTCAAAAATCAAAATTGTTACTTCAGAGACAAAACGAATCGATACAACCGTGTGTTGCAGAGCAAGGAGAAATTGCTTTTTATATTGAGGACGGTTGACCGAAAACATAAAGTAAGAAATGATAAAATTATGTAAATTAATACGTGCATTATTCATAATAAGGTATGCTTGATATTAGCGGCAATTAAAAATGATTAAGATCTACCGGTTTTTAAAAAAAGATTTTTTCTTTTTGTCCTTTAGTAGGTTGACGTGGGTGTTATTACTATCGATTTTTACTTAAGAATCTCGTTTGCTTTTTTAAAAAATGGAGAGTTATTTGAAAGTGAAAAATATTAAAAATTCTTTCAAATAAGATAATGTGAATAAAAAAGGAACGAAAAATAATTACTCAAATTAAATCACATTCGCGAAACACACATTTTAAACACCAGTCCCAATACCTACTCTTAAAATATCACATTAGTTTTTTTTGCCCATTTTTTTTACCAAAACAAGATTTCATTATCTGAACAAAAATTTAATTCGAGTTTTTCGCTACATCCGAAATATTCACTCCAAAAGGTTTATTAAAAATAATTCGATGATAAAGGTCCAAAGCCCATTTCGGTTGATCACGGGGAACCATATGCCCTGAATTTCTCACCAAGATCTCTGTAAATTTTCCGGCGGTTTTAGCATAACCGGCTAGTTCATTTCCAACAAACCACATATCCCGTTCTGCTTTCTGGTAATCTTTTGTACCAGTCCAGTTTAATTTCTAGAAAAAGAGGCAAATCATTGACAAGTGAAGGCTTAAGCGTTAATATTTTTACTACTCAAAAGCGGAGAATATGACCACTTTCAGAAGGGAAGAAGTAGCCGATCGAATTAGGAAATAATGTTTCGAAAGAGGTAAGCACTGACGAAACATGTTTCATCGTGAAACTGCAGCTTTAATGAAGAACATAATGAAACGATTGATATAAGAAAAAGGAAAAAGAGAATGGTTTCACTTATTTATGTTGTTCATACCTGAATAAAGTTGACAACTAATGGATAAGCACAAATAATATCCAGTTGCCCAGCATAAAAAACCACCCTATAATCGTGATTCAGCAACTCCTCAACCCAAGGTCTTATGGATCGCATTATATCGTCAGCAAACAAGCCATATACATCCATATTTATCAAAGAGTAATTCGCATTTCCAACATGGATAGCTTTTCTCACCTAAATATAAAAGAAAGTACAGAATGGGTATCAGCACTTTGAACGCAATAAAAAAACAAAACACAGTACAGTTCTACAGAACAAGATATTTCTCGTTATAGTTCCATGCAAAAGCTATTTAGCTTTACACAACCACTTCCGATCTAACAGAACGAAGCCATAAGGTAAGTGCAGCTTTCACACAGAACTATTCTGTACTGGGCAGGTCCACTGAGCTATGTCCATCACAATCTTGCATGGAGATATACTCTTTTGAACCTCTGCCTGAAACCTGTTTTAAGCTGCAGCGATTCAAAACAGTATATCTCTATGCACGATTGTGATGGACATAGCTCATTGACCTGCCCAGTACAGTATTATGAAAAATACCATAGTGTCTTAAGAGTACGTACTTCTTCTCGAGTCACAAAATCTTCAATTAACGCCATCGGTGGTGCCTCGTTGTATAAATAATGATAAAGACTATAATAACCGAAAACTTCTTTAAATTTGTCGAAGAGTTCCCTGTACAACGTAAGGGCGAGCTTGTATTCTCCTTCCTGGATGCTTTTAACTATAAACTGCTCATATAAATTCAACATCTTCCTAGATTTCGAATCGATCAGTCCCAACTGATACAAGTAGTCGGAATAATTTACTTGGTTTATAGGGTCGGTTAAGCCGTTACCAACTGCAAAACCTCGTAAATTGATTTCCCTGCCGAAGGGGCTGTTGTGTATGTAATAGGCCAACGTCGGCGCGTGCTTCCCACCGTACGATTGCCCGAATACGAAAAACGGATTCTTCTTAATTTCAGGGAATAGTTGAAAGAACTGTTGTAACATTTTGATAAGCCCTCGACCGACTTCGTGCTGATTTTTAAGGTAGCAGCCGCGAGTGGTAAAACTAAAACCAGCACCAACGGGGTTGTCTATGTAAATGACAGAACTGTTCCTATTCCAGGCATATTCGTTAAGAACTAACGTGTAATTTAACGTCAAACGGTAAGGGCTGTTCTCTTCTAGACAACCGATTAACGAGCTAGCTCCTGGACCTCCATTCAGCCAGGCCACCACGGGATCGTTCAACCAGTCGTTTTGCGAAGGAAAAAACCAAAAAAACAAGTTGTCCCCGCAAGTTTTATTAATGGTGATGAATCCGGAGTAACTGGTAACATTGTACGGAGTTAAGTTTCTTACTAAAGATAAATTCCTGGCTCTCGTAATGTCCCCTCTTCGGATGTAATTCGATAGGAGCAGCGGCCGAAGAGAGGAGTTAGAAGTTTTTGTCTCTGACGATCGGTAAAAATCCCCGATAAAACCGAAAGTATTCGTGACAAAAAGTGAACAGAATAAAAACTTATACATTGCCCACGAGTTGCAATTTACAATATGCTAAAGTACATTAAAACCTGTGACGTTTTGGCATATCTAGATCTTTCCGAATGATATATAATCGATCACTAATAGAAGTCATTCAGGTTTTTTAATCGCACTATAAAAAAAAACCAAACGGCTTTTACGAATTCTGAATTTATCTCAAATCAAGTAGTAGCACTTTCCTATAACAAATCGATTTCAGTAGAGTAGCGTAAAAATATTTTTTTTTTTTAATGTTTTTTTATTGGCTTAATTCGGATAAATTATAGGCCATAGACAGGAGTAATGGGGAATTACCAACTTAAAGGTTGGTATCAAGCAGAAGCGTTCCTTAAACTGTTGCAATGGAATATCCGCTCGATCTCCACCAACAAAACTGACCTTGAAATATTACTACAGAATAAAAATGTAGATGTTCCCTGTTATGCGAAACATGGTTGAAGCCCAATCGTACATGTTCACTAAAGGAATATAATATTGTCCGCGCTGACCTACCGCACATTAGAGGGGGTGGTGTTGCCATCATTTGTAAAAAGGACATCCCTTTCTCAGTGTTTCCCCTAACGACACCGTCCCAGCCTCAGAATATTGAAGCTCTAGCCATCACGGCCCAGATTAATAATTCACCATTTTATTTCGCTACGGTCTATGCTACGTCCGACATCAAGGTACGAAAGGACGACTTTTGCAAATTACTTGATAAGCTTCCTGGACGTAATACTTTGGTGGCCGGGGATTGTAACAGCCATAACCCATTATGGGGCAGTGAGAAGACGGATGGCATTCGTAGTGAAGCGCTCATTAAACTGATGGACAAAAAGAATTTAGTCTCCCTGAATACGGGCTTGCCAACTCTCCACACCAACCCGAGTCAAGCCCAAGTCATGTATCGATCTTACTTTTATCTCATCAAATATGGCTGCTAAGAGCACATGGAGCACCCATTGGGAGCCGTGTGGGAGCAATCATATTCCCACAATAACCCGCGTCCAATTACATTCTCCCAACCAGACAGAGACAAGTAACCCCTGCAAAAATTCCGGATCCGGTCCGGCGTCTCTCCAATCACCCCCAAGATGGAACACAACATCAGCGGATTGGAACAAGTTCCAGGAATCATTAGAACGAACGGAACCTATCAACAGCGACCAAAGCGTAGAAATAAAAAAAGGACTTAAAAACGCGGTAAACTTGTTTTCGTCGTGGGATTAGAATAAAGATTAGGGTATCTCTTGCCAGAGGGTAAAATATTTTTGAAGTGTCGTCCCCTGAAAATTTGAACTTTACAAAAGAACCCCGCACAAAATAATACAATTTGGCTGTCGGATAAAGTTTACATTTAAAAACAAACAAAAGAAGAACAAAAACAAGCGGAATTTTATTCGATAGCCGAATTTCTAATATTTCGTGCGGGGTTCTTTGCAAAATTGCAAAATTTTAACTCTGTATCTCCACTTCAACATGTGCCAAAGTCATTTTTGATTCTTTCCAAAACAACGACTTTTTTTTGTTCTCGTTCGACTGTCCAGCAATATTTTCTTTCTTTTTTTTTACTTTCGAGTGGCCGCGAAGCGGGCGCGAAGAAAGTATTGCCGTGGTCGAAAAAGGGAAAATCGTTAATCCTGCGAGTTTCTACATGAAACTTATATAGTTATACTTAGAATAAAATTCTGAGTTCCCGGTTGTCCGCCTCGTACGCCTCGTACGCCTCGTACGTCACGTACGCCGCGTACGCCTCGTACGCCGCGTACGCCCGGAGCTTTTTCTCCGCTATTACGCATCGGATCAAAAGGAAATTTTGCACACGTATTTTTCGTCGAAAAATAAGAGGGGGTCTTTTCTTATTTTTTAAAAATTTAAAAAATTACGTAAACTGCAAATATTTGAACTTTTAAATTTGGTTTTCTTCTTGTGACGATAAATCTCGAACCCGGCTACAAATCATCACCAATTTTCGTACTGTAGTAGATATTGGTCAAAGTATCATACCATCAAAATTTGGTTGAAGTCGGATGATTGGTTCACAAATTATGAGGATTAGGCTACGTGTAAACTAGGCCTAAAAATCGATATCTCGAATGACGTAATAAGTCATATCGATATATCGATATATCGATTAAGTCATATCGATATCTCGAGTTACAGGAACAATCGATAATTCGGATTTTTTTTGTGGGTACAGCGGATTTCGCGGACCTTGGATCAAAAAACTAACCGGATTTTTGAAAATATTTTCGGGGTAGAGGAATCCGAATATGAAATTATTTTTCCAAAATTGGGATTCTTTATGTGGATACAGCGGGAATCGTGTACCTCGGATCAAAAAACTAACCGGATTTTTGAAAATATTTTCGGGGTAGAGGAATCCGGATATGAAATTATTTTTCCAAAATTGGGATTCTTTATGTGGGTACAGCGGGATTCGTGTACCTCGGATGAAAAAACTAACCGGATTTTTGAAAATATTTTCGGGGTAGAGGAACCCGAATATGGAATTATTTTTTCAAAATTGGGATTCTTTATGTGGGTACAGCGGGATTCGTGTACCTCGGATGAAAAAACTAACCGGATTTTTGAAAATATTTTCGGGGTAGAGGAATCCGAATATGGAATTATTTTTTCAAAATTGGGATTCTTTATGTGGGTACAGCGGGATTCGCGTACCTCGGATCAAAAAACTAACCGGATTTTTGAAAATATTTTCGGGGTAGAGGAATCCGAATATGGAATTATTTTTCCAAAATTGGGATTCTTTATGTGGGTACAGCGGGAATCGTGTACCTCGGATGAAAAAACTAACCGGATTTTTGTAAATATTTTCGGGGTAGAGGAATCCGAATATGGAATTATTTTTCAGAAATTGGGATTCTTTATGTGGGTACAGCGGGAATCGTGTACCTCGGGTTTAATTAATACCCTTTGAAAACCTAAACTTGATTTTTTACATTTTTTCTTTATTTCAACTTCTTTTTTCCACCAATAAAGCCGCGAGAAAGTTTAATGGGGTGCGTATGCACCCCCATTACCATTCTCCTTGTTTTTTTAAATTACAGTTGAAAGAAAATTACAGAAAGAAAAGTACGATCATTCTCAGAAAATTATTTGCAATTAAGTCAAGCGGAAGTATTGGAAGATTTTTTTATACGGCAGTAATGCTTTATGATCACAGGATGATCCAAAAAGTGAAATATATTGCATTTAATCTTCTTCGTTTAAAATAAGATGCTGCTTGTATATATATACCGTATATATATACACGACTCGAAAAAGTGGCAGTATATTTATCAATGGTTTTTTTTTTTTTTAAATATAAAATTTAAGAGACGACGAGTATATCCAATACGAATTTTTAAAAGAATAATTCTTATTTGTGACTTTCATATTTTTTTTTTAGCTAACAAATTTATAAGATGTTACTTTTTTATATTTTAATATTTTAATATTATTAAAATATAAGGGGAAAAGAAAGGAACAGAAAATTTAAGGACTTAGAAGAGGCTGACATTGAAAATTTAAAACTCGATAACTTCGCCACTCTCAATGGCGGAGTTTTTTTTTTCTTTTTGAAATTTTAAAACCAACTAAAACTTCTTTTCTTTCGAAGCCAGCAAGAAAATGGAAATCGGATGAAGATTATTTATATTGCAAGAAATCATTAAAAAATTTAAAAGTAGTCAATGACGTAGGGAGCGTTTGGTAAAATTAGCAGAAGATTTCGATAATTTATTCACTAAAGATGAAAAAAAAAAAAAGCAAGATGTTCTCTTACCAGTTGATTCAAACAGAAAGCTCATTCCTTCCATTACGAAAAAGAAAGTCATCGCTCCGATATCCAAAAAATAATTTTTCAAAATACTTTTTTAAAATAATTTTTTTTAATTAATTTTTTTAAGGGTGCAAATTCACATTGGAATGTTGGATCAACATGTCCTGAATGTTGTAGCGGAGCGTTTGGACCAACATGTCGGTACAACATTGCCTTTGACATTCCCTTGATTCACCAACATGATGGTCCAACATTCCACAGTGAGTTTGCACCCTAACATTTTTAATTTTTTTTTTAAATTTTACTGTCTTTAATATTATTATTTACTATCTTTATATCATTTTAAAACATTATATAACAAATATGAACAAATTGTTATTAGCTCCTTATTTACGCAAAATTAATTTTCTCTAGAAATCCGCAAATAGGTCATGCAATAGGCAAATAGGTCATGTATTCACATTTTTTTGAGACATTTTGGCTATCTTGAAATTTTTTTAAGTTTTGGGGCTGGTCAGATAGGAATGACCCACGTCCAATCTACTTATTAAATTCATTGCATTTTTTGGCAACGAGAACCAAAAAATTAATTTTACTCAACGTGCGGCTAATTCAACTAACTTGGGTAATGTAGTAAGACTTACCTGGAAAAAGAAAAAAAAGAAAATTTTTCTTTCCATTGTTTTAAGCACAAAAGCCAGGAGGAAAAAAAAACAGCCACTCGGCTTCGGATTCGAAACTTGTACTCAAGCGTGCATAGAGTCGCCTTTGTCCGGCGGTCCAACGACGATAGGTATCAATTTCCCGGGGAAGTTGATACCTATCGTCGTTGGTTAATAACCGAATTTAATTCAAACTCTAATGCATTTTAACCTCAAGGAGAGAAAAAAAGATGGTTCTTTTAAAAATCGGAGGAAGAAAAGATTTTTTTTTTTTTTTTTTTTTTGATTAAACAAGATTAAACACATTAGCAAGAGGAAAAGCAAGCCTTTCCACAGGCATCTGCCCTATAATTATCGTCAACAATCGCCCAAATCTGTAAGACACGGCTAGGCTGACTTTTCTTTTTATAGCCATTCTTCTTTTTCTTTTAAGTGCCAGCTACGAAGATCGGCTATCATCTGGACTATTTTCACTTTATCGACCGCTGCTCGAAAAAGACCCAAGAAATCGACGCCAAACCAGTCTCTAAGATTTTTGAGCCACGAGGTTTTTTGAGCCACGAGATTTTTATAGCCATTACTTTTTTTTTTTTTTTCTGGCCATGATAGGGGAGTAAAAATATGTAAGCAAGGTCAGATCTACGATAATATACACTGACCCAAAAATATACGGTATATAATGCATCTCTTATTGAAAAAGTACCAATTCGGCAATTCCGATGATTAGACTCGTTTTGAAGACCCTTTATAGACTTAAAAAGGAAATTAACTACTAATTGCTGAGAGACTTGATACGAAGAGAATAAATCAGTAGAATGAAGAAATCTCATGGCTTAGGCCTTTAATACGAAGACACTCTCAAAAAAAACAAAAGAGTGATAATTCGAGGACGTTCGGAAATTTATTTACTGGAACGAAATCGGGGCTGAAGTTCTCCCTTTTAATGCAAAACGTAAAGGGATTAAGAATTTATTTCCTTTTGTAGGATTAAGGATTTTTCTTTTTAATCCTATTACGGTTCAAATCCTTGACCTGGCTATCACGATTTGAATACAAATTTTAAAAAAAAAATTCAATCAATTTCTGCACACGTGGCAGCTTGTCATTTCCCGTTCAAATTATTTTAAGATCGAATGAAACTATCGAGTTTGCGAGCTTGTAAACCCCAAGATATTCCAGTACATCTTGCAAAAGGCACCGAATAGTTTCAATAGTTAAGAAGAGCTAAATACCCCAGGGGCGAAATTAAGGTCACCAAGCGAATGCATCATTTGTTGTGGACGGCAAAAACAACAAAATCCCTTAAGAAATAAAAATAGTTGGCTGAAGCTACTTTACGACCTATCACAAGCAAAATTAAACAAGGAGAGAGGTGAACTTCTACGAAACCAACAGATTTTACTTATTGCATTCGATTCTTCCCCCTTTTAATTCCATTTACAATTGCCAAAATGTGCGTTTCTCTCACGCTATTAATTTTTTTTTTTTTTAAAATTTATATTTATTACTTGAAAATATAAATAAGCAATAAGAGCATTTTGTTGTGATTTATTTGAAATAAAAATGGCTAATGGAAGGCCATTCGTTATTTTTTATTAACATCATGAGACAGGTGCAAGCAAAAAGCAAATGCATTTTAACTGCACTTTTATTTATATTCGTTCGAAGTTTTTTTTTTCGAAAGTAATTTTCAAATTGTATCATCCCGACGTCAAACTTTCCCGACTTAAATGCGAAAAGTCGCATCTTTTCCGCATCATTGCCTTGGAATACAAACTTTCGTCCCGGGGATGAAGGAAACTTTGTTCCATTGTCTCCTCACTTTTTCGGTGAAAGGCACTCCGAGTTTAATTAACAAACGGAAATTATTCTCTGCTAATTGAATTAATTCCAGTCTTAATTTTCCTTGTATAAATATATTAATAATTTTAAAACTGATGAAAATTTGTCCCCGGTTGCAGAGGAATGCAAAAACCATTTCCCTCCCCGAGTTTCACGACATAATATTTCGCATGCATGCGAAGGAGTGAAATGGCTTAAACGGTTTTAAGGCGCCGACAAAAGCGGGAATAATAATACCCTTTCCTCTCGGTGAAAAGGCGTTATTTATTCTCTTAACTTTCCCTCCGCTTATCTTAAGGAACTCCATGTACATTATAAATGGACATTATTAAGGGAAATGTTAAAGGTTGACAATGACTCTACGTTTCGAGGAAGATTGATGATGGGGATGACGCAAACGGATCTAATGCTGAAATTCAGATACGCTCATTTTGCATAAATATTTTCCCCATACTTTTTTTTTCTTATGAAAGACCCAGAAAAGTTAATTAAAAATCTTTTATTAAATTAGCCGGGTATGAATATTTAATTAATTACACATTATCATTTTTAATGGTTCCACTTTAAACATAAAAAAGTATGGGAGAAAGTTTGCTCGTGGTTTCATATAAACTCTTCAAAGGAATTCAAAACATTGTTTCGAGTTTGACTAAAATTATTAACGAGGTTCGACTTAAGTCCGACAAGTAACGTCATCAGTCTGGTGACTGATAAATCATTATCATGTACGGTCCACACAATACCCGATTAGGGTATCCTTCCTACAAATTCCCTAGTCAGTTGAACTATGAGAGGTTGCAAGCCTAATCCTTCTTCTATATTCCCTAACAACGTCACCTCCCGACTAAAAATTAAATTAGCTTAGGGATTCTGACGAAAAGTTTTCGATTCTATTCAAGAAACGGTTTAAAGACCGTTTAATAAATTTTCCATCCAATTTCGCCGTGATTTATATTTTGGTAAAGGAGCAGCCTCGGTTAATTTTCGATAAGGGGTCACAAAAGAATCCAGCGGGGCTGGGGCGGGAATAAGTAAGCATCAACAACCCCCAAGGAAAATTCTAAATTTTCATAGAAAATGCCTAAAGCCGAAATTCCAAGCTAAAACATGTTGCAGTAACATGTTACTGACTCATATGTTGCTCAACATGTTGCCGAACATGTTGCATTATAAAAATGGCAAAATGTTGCGCAACATTCACATTTTTTGCAACATGTTTTTAGGGTGCAAATTCACTATGGAATGTTGGACCCACATGTTGTACCAACATGTTTCACAAACGAACGAATCGACTATTGCAGAACAGACTATTGCCTTACCCCTACACCGAAATTAGTGAAATGTAAGTTGGACCAACAAGTTGGTAATTCTGCAATAGTCGATGTTGTACCAACAAGTTGGTGCAACATTCCATAGTGAATTTGCACCCTAAAAAAAATTTTAATTTTTCGTTTGGGTGCAAATTAGGGTGGCCCAAAAAAAATCGGCCATCTCTGATTTTCGTTCCCTAGCAAAAAATGGGTTCTTTAGGGTCTTGGAACACTTGTGATTTTTTTTCAGATTTTTAAAAAATTTTTTAGAGGTGGCGCCCGAATTTTTTATGTTTTTTTTACTTTTCGCACTTTTATTTGATCAAATTTCAAAAATTCGCAGGAAAAAAATTTGATGACATTAAAAATTGATCTTTTAAGGGTATAATACTTATGTATGTATGTATTCAGAAAAAATTTGATTTTGCCGAAAAATGAGACCTTATGGGTGTTATATGGCTTATTTCGGCGAAAACGGGTTTTTTTATATCTGGCCAGCCCCAAAAGTTAAAAAAATTTCGAGATAGCCAAAATGACCCAAAATAATGTAGATTCATCGCCTTTAATCAAATTTTTGGAGAAAATTTATTTAGCGTGGATATGGACGATTTTAGGTTAAAAAATAATATTTTTCAAAATTTATAAAATTTGTTTATTATTTTATGGTGTCCCAATTTTGATTCTACACCTCAAAATCGATTCTACTAGCTCCAGATACCTTCTCCAATTTTTTTCAGATTTTTAAAAAATGTATAGGGGCGCTACCAGCCTTTACAGGTTTTTCTCGAAAAATGGCTTATGCTAAAAGTGTGATTTTTTTGACCGCAAAATAAAAGTCGGTCTTTTTCAAATCTGAGAAACTACTTTATGTTTTTTGACCCGCAGAATCCGAAAATGACCATAAAAATTACGTACGGTTGCGGGAAAAACCCGATATCTCCACACCAATTACCAATTTTAACAATTATCATTACTTATCAATTGGTGTGGAGATATCGGGTTTTTCCCGCAACCGTACGTAATTTTTATGGTCATTTTCGGATTCTGCGGGTCAAAAAACATAAAGTAGTTTCTCAGATTTGAAAAAGACCGACTTTTATTTTGCGGTCAAAAAAATCACACTTTTAGCATAAGCCATTTTTCGAGAAAAACCTGTAAAGGCTGGTAGCGCTCCTATACATTTTTTAAAAATCTGAAAAAAATTGGAGAAGGTATCTGGAGCTAGTAGAATCGATTTTGAGGTGTAGAATCAAAATTGGGACACCATAAAATAATAAACAAATTTTATAAATTTTGAAAAATATTATTTTTTAACCTAAAATCGTCCATATCCACGCTAAATAAATTTTCTCCAAAAATTTGATTAAAGGCGATGAATCTACATTATTTTGGGTCATTTTGGCTATCTCGAAATTTTTTTAACTTTTGGGGCTGGCCAGATATAAAAAAACCCGTTTTCGCCGAAATAAGCCATATAACACCCATAAGGTCTCATTTTTCGGCAAGTATTATACCCTTAAAAGATCAATTTTTAATGTCATCAAATTTTTTTCCTGCGAATTTTTGAAATTTGATCAAATAAAAGTGCGAAAAGTAAAAAAAACATAAAAAATTCGGGCGCCACCTCTAAAAAATTTTTTAAAAATCTGAAAAAAAATCACAAGTGTTCCAAGACCCTAAAGAACCCATTTTTTGCTAGGGAACGAAAATCAGAGATGGCCGATTTTTTTTGGGCCACCCTAGTGCAAATTCACTATGGAATGTTGGACCAACATGTTAATAGAACAATTTGGACCAACATGTTGTACCAATTTGTTGGACCAGCATTCCATAGTCAATTTGCACCCTTACGCTTCAACATGTTGAGTAACATGTTGGCAGAATGTTTCTAACGCTGCAACAAGCTGAGCATCATGTCTCAAAACTGAGACAGGTTTTAGGGTGAAATTTCGACCTAAGCTTCGCAAAGCCTCCTATTTCAAGAAATCAATTTCTGCAATTTTCTGAAATTATAACTAAATTGAATTATATGCCCTTTTGTAACTCACTAGGTCATTTTTTCTCAATGAACAATTTTTTTTCCTAAAGTCTGTAGCATAAGAACCTTGGCCTAAATTTTCCACAATTTTTTTTTTTTTTTTTTTTTTTTTTTTTTTTTTTTTTACAGAAATTATATTTAATGGCCATGCCCATGAACTCAACCTAAAAATTCTTTTTTGGTCCAAAAAAATTTAGGGTACCTTTCAGGACCCAGGGAAACAAAATTGGACCGGGGAGCCAAGATCGATTTTTTTTTTTTTACCACCCTAATACGACATCACGCCGAATGATGAATGAACAATATTTGAATCATATCGATCCATACAAACTTAATAATACAGACTAAAATGATGTGACCTGGAAGAAAATAATTTCAGCGAAGAGGCTGTATCAAGATGATTTCTAATCAATCAAAACTGGAATTCACGTAAGAAATACCCCTAAATACATGAGCAAAAACCTCTTATGTAAAATAATTCCACGAACCCAATCCAGAAAATTATTATGTGAGAAGTCTTGTAATCACTTCAATAAACCCAAGCATCTTATCAATTAACTTGCTCTTTGAGATTTGATCCTAATTAGCAAAATTAGGTCGGAACTTATTCATAATAAAAAAAAAAAAAAAAAATACCTGATACTTTTAACATGTTAAGCTTATGTGGATGGATACGATTCTAACGTGTATTGTTAATCCATTGATTCCAGTAAAAACTTTCCGAAAATCCCGACGTGGCGGATATTCCAGGAAAAAATGAATACTCCGGAGAATAATATTTTATAGGCTATAGAGGACTTTTCCGTAAGGCCGAATTACACACGGCTAGTGTACTAGCTCGTCTCCTATATTTAACTTTTGTACAAACTACTCGCTAGCTAGTAGGAGCGAGTAGCTTATACTTAAGATAAATATAGGAGACGAGCTAGTACACTAGCCGTGTGTAATTCGGCCTGTAGACAAACCGAATAGCATTCTGGGTATTAAAAGAACGTGGTCTGCTCGCCAGGGGACAAACAAACCATAATAATGTATATGGAAGTATAGGTTTTACGTAATTTTTGTTATTTTGAAGCGACTTCCGCGATTAATTGTGATTGAAAAATTATTTTAGATTAATTTTTAAATAATCTGGAATTTATCTACCATTACTCAATCTCTGGAAAGTTCGAAATAATATGTAGAATCAAAAATAAAAATAAATCTTACAAGTCAGTATTTTTTCATGTATTTATTATTATTATTTTTAAAGATGAATGGCGTTCCCAATTATTGATTGGTTGAAATGGCGGGATTGGAACCAAATGGCGGGATTGGTCCCAATCCCGCCATTTCAACCAATTATTATTTTTATTTTTTTAAAGTTTGAAAAATGACTAAGTCGAAGCATTGTTCTCATTCCACTTGCAATAGCGACTCAAGGTACCATTGGAAAGATTATATGTGTTACGCCCCGTTTGTGAAATTGCTCAATTCATGAACCGGGCAAAAAAATTGCCCCATTCATGAACTGGGTAGGCTGCTTGCCCTGTTCGTGAATCGGGCAGCTAAATTGCTCAGTTCATGAACTGGGCAGCCTTATTTTTGCCCATTTCATGAACGGAGCAGGCATAAAATACTAAATTACACGATCGGGGCAAGGGGTTTGCCCCGATTCAAAATCATTTCTTTGAATGAAACTAAAATAATATTTTGACCTAAATATGAGACATAATGGAATGAGTTAATGAACAAATGCAAGATTACATAATGAAATATACTGAAACTTGAAATATATGAAAAATCATTTCATTTTTTAAAGTTTCCCTCCAAGTTATTTTTTTCCCCCGCATGAAAACCCCGGATGGCATGCTGAGTAGCAGGCATGGCCGATTTTGTTGCATTTGAAACATTCGGTGTGACACCCTTTTTGCCAGTTGCACCTTTGATAGCCCTATTTATTTTTCAGGCATTTAAGTACTACACTGGTCATTCAGATGCTTTTATAACGTAACACTGGTTCCAATCCCCCCCTCTGAAAAATATTTAAATTTCATTTTTAGAAGTCAAAAAAATTTTCAGTTTTATAGTAAATTTTAATCAGTTTTACGAGTTGGAAAAATTTTTTATTTTTTTATTTTGAGGAATAGGCCTAATTGAGAAATTATTATTTTTTTTTTTAAAGTGAAATAAAATTGCAATAATTTTAATATTAAAATTACGTAACACATAGCCCAACTCCCCCCATCCCCCGTAACAATGCGTAACAACTCCTTCAATCATGACCCTCCCCCCCCCCCCGCCCAGGCGTTACGTAATACATGGACGACCCCTTTCCCGCTTTTTATTTAATTTGTAATAAGTCTAGGTATATTCTTAAAGTTTCATTAAGAAACAGTGCTAGAAACTTTAAAAAATGAAATGATTTTTCATATATTTCAAGTTTCAGTAAATTTCCTTCTGTAATCTTGCATTTGTTCATTAACTCATTCCATTATGTCTCATATTTAGGTCAAAATATTATTTTAGTTTCATTCAAAGAAATGATTTTAAACCGGGGCAAACCCCTTGCCTCGATCGTGTAATTTAGTATTTTATGCCTGCCCCGTTCATGAAATGGGCAAAAATAAGGCTGCCCAGTTCATGAACTGAGCAATTTAGCTGCCCGATTCACGAACAGGGCAAGCAGCCTACCCAGTTCATGAACGGAGCAATTTCACAAACGGGGTGTAACATATGCAAGGAGTTAAGTTTTTTAAATTTGTGCAACCATCTGAAGATTTGGAAAAGTGTAAAAGATGGATTCAGGCTTGTCGAAGGGAGCATTTCACTGTTAATAACTAGTATCTGGGAGAAATTTTACTCCTGATGCTGATTCCGATTGCGATTCCATTAAATCAAAATCGGGACAGCATCAGGGGATCATGGAGCATCAAAAGATCAAACGCGATTCCGATTCCGACGCGATTTTTCAAACGCAATTCCAATTCCAAATTACGCGAAAAATTTTTGCGATTTTGATTTTGATGCTGATTCCATTTCCGATCCCGATTAAAATCGATTTGGCATACCATCCCTGCTTTTGAAATACAACAGATTCCGGTTTCGATTCCGAATAAAAATTAATCAGAATTACAGCCATGAGATAAAGTCTAAGAATGAAAAAAATGTGAAGGGGAATGCAATAGTAGACGATTTCCTGCAACCGTGAGCGCAGAGAATCCCGAACTCAAAAATTATTAAAATTATGGGATCGCTGCCTTTTGGAAAACCAAGGACATAAATCGCGGAAAAAAAGTCGTTAGTTTCCGAGGCAACTGTATGACGTTTGAAGCTTTATATATTTCGTCTTTAAAAATTCAATTTTTTTTTTTTTTATTTTTTTTCGAAAACCAGAAAGTCGATTGTTTCTTTATTCTTTTTTTGAAATCGCCTACGTATTTTTTCCCCACTAAAACGAAAAAAATATATATATATAACCTTTCAGCAAGGGTAAAATAAAAATAAACTTTTAAAGTGTGTCAGGTAATTGAAACGAATGCATTTCTTTGGCTTAGGTTATGGGAAGAAATTGCCCGAAAGTGAAACACACGCAGTAAAAGTGAAAAACCTCTAATATCAAGTCCCAAAAAAACGTAAAGTTTAATTAAAACTCGAAAACTAATTAAAATATTTAAGACCCGCAGGGCTATACCCTTGATATCGAAGACCATGAATCTTGATTTACGTAAATAAAAAATTGTTTTTCTTTTTTTTTCCCCCGTGGATTTATTTTATCTTTTTTGGGGTGACTTTATAGCAAAGCATAAAGAAATTTTCATGGACGCAAAAAAATAAATAAATAAATAAATACAGAAAATAAAAAAAATTTCCACCGAAAAAAAAAATATATCGGGCAGTGATGCTGTTGCTGACACGTATCAGTGAATAATAAAAGGGATGAAAATGCGGTTCTTTGAATCGATTGACAACGCGAATTTTTTTTTTTCCTCATTTGGTTCGTTGAACCAATGAAGAAGACGTGAGGCTGCATTATATCGTCAAAATTATCAACAAAAAAAAAAAAAAAAAATTCTTTTAATCGACGTTTTCTATTCACACGCATTCAATATTCCTATTTTTCATTTTTTTTTTTTTTTTTGCGCTCTGATTCTTCAAAAACCCGGATAAATTGATATATTTACCCCACCTGACAACCTTCGCTATGCATAACGTCAGCTCATAAGGCCGTATATAAATGAGTCTCATTTATCTCTTTTGATTCCAGATAAGATTCATCAGTCCTATATCCGATCAACGAACTTAGATATTTGCGGAGGAAGGAGGAAGTTACGTGTTAACCTCGTCATATGGGAAATAAGGGTAAGGAAATTTTTCGTTTGTTTATTCTTTCAGAAACAGTCTCATTTTTTTTATGTGTCGTAAAAATATAAATAAATACGTATAGAGTCAGAGATGAATTCACAACAACGTTGAGTAAGAGCTTTTGGTATATTGCAATATGTTTCCGGGGGAAAAAAATGTGGATGGCTTCTGGGAATTCTCGTTGATTGGTTTTATTTTTTCATTTAAAAAAAAAATTTTTTTGTTTTCTTTTTGGATGATATGAATGAAAACTGAATACTCATCTCACTGTTAGAAAACGGTAGGTTTGGTGTATCTTTATTTTTGATCAGATACGCAAACAAAAGAATACATTTCATGTTTCGTTTAGTGTAGGTTTCAGCTTTTGACCTTAACAGTACGAATTCTTGAACTCGGGATTCAATATTATTCACACTATCTTAAAAGTTTTTTGACTCGCAACAACGTTGCATCTTTTTTCGCCGTGTAACTATAACTATAACTCTTCCATTTTTTCTCAATATACTAGAAAAACCAGGGGTCTGAAGCTTGGAAATCTTGGCTGATGCAAGAATTTTTTTTAAAATTCGAAATCGGCACCGGTGCTGGCACCGATACTGGCATCTTAATTAAGTCCAGATTTAAGTGATTTCACAAGAAACAAGTCTGCTAGGTAGAATGGTGCCAGCATGATTCATCATAAAATGATATTTTCAGAAACGTTAGAATTATGAATAAATAAACAAACACCACCAAGACTACTATTAAAGACAATTTTATTAATCATTTACTGGACTGCGCCCCCTCTCCAAAAAAAAAAAACAAAAAAAAAAACGTCTAGAATGGCTCTTAAGATTTGTTTCTACTAAAATCGGAATCGGAGGTGGCATCGGCACCGGCACCGGCACCGGCACCGGCATCGGACTCGGATCCCTGAGGAAAACACAAGAATGGCTTCGGCCACAAATGTGAAAAGATATGCCAGACCGCCACTTAACGGCCGAGCTTGAACTTGTGATCTTAGACCGAAATTTCACGCTTAAACTTGTAGCAGTAACATGTCGAGACAACATGTTACTCAACTTGCTGAAGCGTTAGAAACAATAGGGTAACTCGACTCTTAATTAAACTTTGGACCGGTAGTGGATCAAATAAGGTAATAGTGGACCAAACAAAGTCAGCCAATCAAAATTTAAAAAAGACTAAATATTTACAGTTTTCTGAATTTTGATTTGTTGTCTCCACGTCAACGGCCCAGTACTACTACATGGTCCACTACCGGTGCCATGACCCTAGTAGCCCAATTGTGGCCCCGCCAACATAGACAATACGAGACAACTCGTTAAAAACAAGGATTAAACAACATTCGAGGTCAAACAACATCTTGTAACGTGTTGTTTGAGTTAAATTTGTAAATAGAAGGCGGTGGATTTCAAGGGGTGATCACTTCCTTAGATAATAGAACCCATAGATAGGACAATAGCGTCAGAAAATGTTCATATGGGCATCCATAAGCTAAACACGAGGTAGTCTCAATTTTTTCGGACCAAAACAAACGATGTAAATAGAATAGGAATGTCCAACAATGCAAACTGCAAAACAGATATGAGTTCTTCCTCGAAGATCAAGAACACTGGGGAGTTTTGCATTTTGTGGCGTGTAAGTAAGTGGTATGTGAAAAGTTTTTATTCTTTACACAAATGAAGACTCCTCGGGAATAAACAAAGATGTCCACGGCGTTTGCGTTGGACATCTTTGTTTATTCCCGAGGAGTCTTCCAATGTTAATTCTTTTCATTTTTTAATTTTTTCCAGATGATCCTAGCATTCTGCTCATGGAGCAGAAACGATTAAGAAACAAACGCAAGAAGAGCTGGAAGCATTTGTTCTGATCGAGAATCACGGAAGCCCTGAAGGGTCACACAACTTGTTTATTTTTCACTGCCAGTTCAACAGGCAGCTGATTTACTGCCAGTTCCAAAACCGGCAGCGTAGGGTTACCGCCAGTTCCACAACTGACAGCATTTTAAGATAATGGTTTGGCAACATCTGAAAACGTGTAATTAGAATATTTGGTAAATAAGAGAATTTGTAAATAATAGTAGTTTTAGGAGTTGTATGGTGCAATCTTGTAAAAAAAAACTGAAAAATAGAAATAAAAGGACAAGTTTCATACTCTGCCGCAGAAAGAAAGTCCAAGGCGAAGTATCGAAATTAGAAAAATTAAGAGGGCAATTTGCTAATGCTTTAAAAAAGAAATAATATTTTTCTTCATGTTCTTCTCAATATTTTAATTTTTTCTGTTATTTTTTAACTAAAAGATTTAAAAAAAAAATCTACTTTGATTTCTCAAGGTAAACAAATCCAAGCAAAAGAAACTTGAAAAGTAAAGATGATGACGAAAATGATGTAGAGTCACGTTGTCAAATCGACGTGTGTCTTCCATTATATACTATGGTGCATTGATTATATTTTGTTTTTATTTCAAAAAATTTTCATTTGCCCTAAATTTATTGTCATTTTATCAGTCTATAGCGTACTTTAATAACATGGAACCAAATCGGATTAAAATTTGAAAAGAAAAAAAATATAAAAAAAAATAAATAAATAAATAAATAAATAAAAATCTTTAAATAAACGAGTCTATGGCAGAACCCCTAACTTCAGAACCCCTAATTTTACAAAACCTCTACTACGGGTTCTGCAGTTAGGGGTTTTGCAAATGGCGAAAAGAATAGTAAATAATTATAAAATACCGTAACGGAAATTACGCTTTTTTAATAAATATCTTCATTTTTACCGGTATATATATGACATATGTTATCACATGTTCTTGTCATATATTTATCACATCATTATTATCACCGACGCAAGATTCGCTATTTTCCTTTAAAAAAGTGCGGGGTGTCTACCAACCTGGAAAACCTTTAAAACCTTGAACTAGTTTTGAAGGAGGAAGGTTCATAATTCGGGCTCCCCGATAAATTGTTTGTCAGTACGGGTCAGTAAATGAAACCCATTCTAAAAATATCTGCATATTAAAATAGCCGTTTTCCCAAAGCCTCATTTTGCGGGACCTGGCCAAACTTCGACTTTTTAAAAAATAAAAAGCTATGATCGAGTATACTTTGAGTATACTTTTTTGCCAAAAACGCTTCCTACGGATTGCTTATAGCGTGCAACAAGTTGCTACTTAAGCAAAATGACTACTGTACCATTACGGTTATTTTAGGTAAATTTGGTGAGCCAAGTTCATTATCAATATTTTTCGGTGGAGTATGAGGATATTTTTCGATGGGATTTGAGGATATACCGAAAATATATCTTAGATATATTTTAAATATACCGAGAGGTATATTTAAAAATATATCCCTGTCTATACCCAATTTTTTCCACGTGGGAAGCCCCTTATGGACCCTCCTCCTCCTTTGAATTGAACTTGAAAATCTCGAAAACCTTGAAAAAACCTTGAATTTTAAAAATGATATTCAGTAGACACCCTGAAGTGGCTTTAAAGTCACCAAGAATTATCAATAAAAAATATCTTTCACGTGAAAACGTAAACGTCGAATTTATAAATCAAGCAGCTGTAAAGCCTCTAAACCGAAATTGAAGTTGGAAGGCGGTTCCCAATTTTCTTTGTTAGCCTGGGAAAAAGCGCGCAACGGTGGGAAAATGTTTTTAAAAGTTTTGGCGTTGATTATTTTTTCTAAATTTTTAAAAGCTGGTAAATTAAAAAAAAAATAAATAAAAAATAAAAAATTAAATAAAGTCAAATAATTAATATTTTCGTTGAATTTTCGCCATTTGCAAAATCCCTAACTGCAGAACCCCAATTAGGAGTTGGCAAATTTAGGGGTTCTGAAGTTAGGGGTTATGACAAGTACCCAAATAAACAAGACTTCTTGAATATTTTTTTTTGGTGTTTTGTTTGTTTATTGAACATTTAAAAAATGCCGCCATCTTGCTTTGCCTCGTTTCGAGTCCGTAAACAAGTCAAGAGCAAGACCAAAGGAATAATTCTCGCCTTGTCAGAGACCAGTAGATGCCAACAAATTATTCAACATGATGAACCGTAAAACCATGTTGGGCAACACTAAAAAACGAAAAATAAAAATGCGGAAATGTTGCGCAACGTGTTGCCAACATGTTCAGCAAATGTCGCCAACATGTTTCTATGCTGCAACACGTTCAGCAATAAGTTGGCAGCATGTTATCGTAACATGTTTTAGCTTGAAATCGCGGCCTCAGAGAATTTTATCCATAAACAGATTATTTTAAAACTCAGCAGCATAAACGCGACTTTCCCAATAAGGATAATCATGCACATTTCCAATTTCATTACGCTTGAAAGGGCTTTCGCTAATCCACACATAAAAATCCCCCTACTTTTCAGAATTTTCTTATCAACAACCGCAACATGCACTCGGACAATAATATTCAAGACAAAATCTCCGTAAAGTTGTAAAAACATAATCAGCCCCTTATTCGCTTATGTCATGAGAATCTCGTTAAGAAAAATAAATAACGGAAATTACTTTTTTTTTTAAAAGGTCATCAATCTTGGAGTTATGAAAAAATGATGAGAAATCGAATATATCGGAAAAATGTTTTTACACGTATCGGGGAGTCATAATGATCTCAAAGTATTAAAAGTTTTTTAATACAAAGTGAACCCAACAAATTTTCCCGGGAGATTATATCCACAGGAAATTCATCTGGAACAAAATTGGAGTTGTTTATCGGTTTCCAGAGGAGAAAAAAAAAAATCAAGGTCATACAATATTTTTTATCGGTTTCTTCCGGGATGACGTGTCCAGCATTCGAATGACGAGCGTAAAAAATTAGGAGTAAAAAAATAAAAAATGATGGAACCTACTCGAGCTACTCCATATTTGCAGCTCGAAATTAATTACCGTACACGAACACGAAAAAAACGAATTATTTAAACGCTGCCTTTTTTTAATTGATGCCCATAAATAATCGATGCCCATAAATAATCAAGCTAAAAATAAAAATTTGGTTTTAAAAATTACCGGGAAGCCATCTTCGCTAAGTAGCATCCTCTCTTAGCCACTATCCTTAGAAACGGAGGGAGGCATCAGGAGCTATCAATCATTAAAGCTTAGGACAGGTTTCAAACTGAATGAGCTATTCGCCCTGAGCTGAAAAATGTGTTAAGACTCATCGCCGGTAGCTTATTACGCACCCAGCTGCAAAGAACACCGAGATCAAAGCAAAAAAATTTATAACGAATTTTTTTTTTTTTCCGGGAAAAAAAGCACGTGTAAGCAATCGCGACATCGCTCGATCGGAAAAAATTCCACATTGATTAGATACGGGAATGCTAAGTATGACTTTTCAATTAGATTTAACCATTTCGAGCAAAAATCGTTATTCCTAAATACAACTCCTGGTAACGGAAGGTCGCGATAATCAATCAAACGCAATTTAATAAAACAATAACAGACTTTTTTTTTTTGCTTTTGCAAAAGGTCTATAATTCAATATAATGAGTCCCTATGGTCAATGCTCGATCCGCTTCAATAATAAATAAACTTCCTTTTAGAATGTCATCTATAAACTATTGTATATCGGAAAACCATTTCTATTTATACGAGAAAATTCCCTGAAAATTTTGCCGTGACGAAGGTCGGACAGGGGAGACAAGAAAAAAATTTTTTTTCTCTCTCTCTTCTTTTCGGGTTACAAGCAAAAGAATAAAGGAATCCCCTTACGCGTTTCTCAAATATGATGGTACTGCGATATTAAAAAGAAAAAAAAAAGGGAATAATGGATTCAAACTTTGGAGCTTTTGTGCTTTTAACCGACCCGTGATATTTTTTAAATTCTTTTTTTTCTATGAACTCTGACGAAGAAGGCAGTCACTAAAATTGTGTTCAGTTAGTTCACAATTTAGAATTTCTTAACTCTGCCGCCCATGGATCCATGTATGGGCTCATGGATTTTACAGGCATCGAACTCATTTAGCCCATCAAAATTAGTGACTTTAGGGACCAATAACGGCTAAAATAGTGACTCTTAGGGAGGAATTTAGTGACTTGAAATATGTATATCCAAAGTCTTTTAACGTATTAGACGAAAATGATTATATTCGCTATCATTTTTAATCATTTTATTTGTAAGTTAAAATTAACTTTTTATTAATTTTAATAAAAAGGCCAATTAATTTTAATAAAAACCATGCAACTAGGGGTTTTTGAAACCGAATATTTAAAGTTTTCAAAATAGTCAAAATTAAAAAAAAAAAAAAAAACCAAAATTCAAGATGGCGGATGGTTGGTAAAATCTTATTTATGATATAACAGGTTTTATATTCCAAATTCGTAAACGCTTTATTCAGTGCTCTTTTTATTCTTATGAACTTAAAAATGCAAGAAAATAACGGACGGACAGTCATTTATCCGATATTTAACAGGAACTAATGATTGCACGGTAGTGGGGCTTATTCAATACCGGTAGTACGGTAGAAATTTTGTTCAAATACCGGTTTTACCATTCAATACCGGTATTTAAAAGATAAAAACAATATGGAGCTCTATTTCATAGTTTTCGCATGAGGTAATTTCGAATCCGGGTTTATTTTTCCCCGAACCGGGTTCATTTTTCCTAACCCTTCTAAATTCTAATTAATATCATATAATAAGTATTTTCATTTTTTAGAATTTATGTGCTCTTTTTAAGTCAACGAATAATCAAAATTTTCACTTCACAAACTTCTTCCGCAAAATATCGGCACTAACAGCTTGAAAATAATGAATGACTGCTGAAAATATTTCAACAGAAAAAAAAAAATGATTTGATGAAAAATAAACATAAGAGGGTAAAAAAAAAATTCTAAGAAAAATTAGTTTTAGAGGGGAAAAAAGGAGTTTTGCAAAACAATCCCTAGGAAATTCGGCTGTTTAAGTAAGTCAGATAGCGGCGTGAGCACAAAGGCAAAACCGAAAATGCGTTATCTTAAGCTTGCACTCCTTAATTTTGATAATTTTTGTTTTTTTTTCATTCAATAGAACTAATTTTTTTTCCTTCCCTTCGAAACTTTAATACCGGCCTTTTTGAACGGTAGTACCGGTACTACCGTTTTGCCAAAATTTCCAAAATACCGGTAATACCGGTATTACCGAAACCGGTATTGCAATCAACGCTTCACCTATGTTTAGCTTATAAGCAAAACACCTTTTTCTCCGTAGAGGCGTTTGTAAGTTTAGAAATAATAAAAAAAAGAAAATATTTTGGGGGTTGTTTTTACTGCTACTTTAGAATCTGAAGTCCACATTTCGAAAAAATTGAAATTAAAAACCGCGGACTATCAACTTTCAAAATTTTCAGTTTTCTTAATTATTATTATTACTCGAATAGTAACAGGTTTTGGAAAAATAATGACAAGTTAATTTTCCAAGAGGCAGTTAATTTAAAATAAGTAATTCTTTGGGGGCAGCACGTGCTACCTACGTAAAATCCTATGTTAGATTGGAAATTAGGGTGCCAGAAAAAATACAAATCCATATCCATATGGCTTTTTTCCAAAAATTTAAAAACCTTTGTTTTCTGAGGGGCCACCAGTACCCCCTAGCCCACGTAAAAACTAATTTCAGATTCGGAATCAGCGACGCCTAAAACCCCCCAATGCATACAAATGATATTTAAAAAAATCCGGGGAAGAGGTTAAAAAAATTAAAACTGAGTTTGCATCACCGGTTGCATAACTGAACAATATCAAGCGCATCACTTTTTTTTTTTTTTAATGTCCCTTGGGCCTAATGCATCACTTTTATAGACATAAAATACAGAAAATAATATTAGGAGGAATATGGTCCGTGGCTTTGCGGAGAATCTGGGGGCCCCGGCGCGAAAATTTTGAAAATGAAAAATATTTTCCAACTTTTTTTAAAATTTATTTTTGAGAATGTTGAGTGCCAAGTTTTAACATTATTCACGATTTTTTTTTATTTCATGAAAATTAAAACGAGATTTTAAGGCTCTTTTAGTTCGTAAGCCCCGGCGCAATGCACCCTCTGCGCCCCCCTCCGTTACGCCACTGAATGGGGTATTTCCAAATTTCGAAATTTGACCGACCCAAAGGGTTAAAAGGAACAAAAAAGAAAGACCTAAACAGACAAGCATATTTATCAATGCAGTACACAATGTGTACTACACATCAGAAAACAACAAAAATTTTATTAGACCAAAAAAGTGGATTTCTTCTTAATCGCAATATTTTATCTGTGACGTAGGGACCGGAGCTAAAACAAAAAGAATTTATCATCGCCGGTGGAAAGGTCTAACGGTGTAAAAATTGCTGTAAGAAGTTTTTTTTTTTTTTTAAATATATTTTCCTTTGTTTTCCGGGGCTTGAGGTCGTTTTTGATTACGTGTCATTAATTTTAGTTGCCATGAAATGTCATTTCCTTGCTTTTGAAGTCGCAAGAAAATTTCGCACAAATTAGGATGCTAAAAACGTTCTGATAAAAGATGAAATCCGGTCTTTGAGCTTTTCGGTATTGAAAAAAGTTCAACGTCCTGGAGTGTTTTTCCTTTCTTCATTCCCTTTGGTAACGGTCTTAATTATGAAACGATCGGGAATTTGCGGATGATTTAACGTAAAAAAAAAAGAGATTTCAACGGTTCTTTTCAAGAAAGTTCAAGGACATTTCAAGGACGAATGTATCGTTCGTTTTCGAAAAAAATATTTCCTTTAAAGTTTCTTGGGAGATCAACTCACGTATCTCAACCAACAAATAATGGAGATACGTCAGCTGTTCCACATGTACATGGGATGTGTCTACTAGGAAATGAGATCCGAAATTAAGTTTTTCAAGGCCCCATTTTTTTCTTTTTTTTAAGTAGAAAATTTAGGTTCAGAAAACGTTTTTTAAGCAGAACGGATAATTTTTTATTGGTCATCAAAATTAAAGTCATTTTTAGGTTTTTTAGATCAGTAGACACCCAGGGACAGAACTTAAGTCCCCTATAAAATTTTTTTTAAGAATTTTCTTTTTGCTCCAAAATTTGGTTAAACCTCGTTACAAAAAAGATTTCAAATTTTACTTATTTTCAACCCTTCTTAATTTCCGAAAATCTTTCATCAATCTCATCCTCTTCTTTTCCCACTTTTTTCACTCCTTGTTATCATGATTTGCTTTTCCTTTAGATCTTCCTTTTATTCTTATCAAACATTCTCTGTGAAGAAAAGGCACTTTCTTTTGGGAAAAAAAATCAGATTTAGAAGAAGAAAGTCCGAAAATAAAAACGCGGAGCGAAAGAGTGAAAAAAGTAAACCCCAAGTAAATAAAATTAAAGACTAGTCCTAGTCCGACTCCCATTCGAGTTTACCAATCCGCAGTCTTTCAATATTTGCCTCTAAGAAATAGGTCCTAAGAGTATATACGCTAGAGGTTTCCCTTTTTTCTCCGTATCTTTTCCTCCCGCATTGGATTTTTTTTTCTTTTCCTTTCGCAATATTTTTACCCTTAATCCTTAACACGCAACCGCTCTACGAATTTTCATTCAGTGCCCTACCCCTCAAGGATCCAAAATCCTTCAGAATCGTATTATGTTAAATGAACCAGAGCTAAATTCCACTTCAATGCAAATATGAATTTATTCATACAGGGGGGGATCAAACTTATCTGTTATTACCTTCTTTTTTCCCCCTTAAACGATCCTTAGAGTCTTTCAAAACTTTAAAGGAAACTTCGTTGCATAAAAATTGTTTCACTCCATGGAAAATGTTTATAAAACTACTTTTTATCAAAAAAGATCTCGGGTCCCCGAAAAACGTTCACATTTTTATTAAATGAGATATAACTGAATATTATTTTGAAGGGAAATGATTGCATTGAAAAGAAACTATATTTTCATAGAAAAAAGTCTCTTACTGAAGTCTCAAAAAAAGCATAAGTTCGACATGATGACATCAGAATTTATGTGTCAAAATTAGCTAGGGTTCAAAACCTAAAAAATCTCTCGAAAATTCCTGGAAAATCCAGAAAATATTTTTCCAAATTTTAATTTTTGCATAATTTTGACCAAAAAAACCACCCTTGGTTCCAGTAAATACTCGCCCTATGAGTTAAAATCTTAGGTGCCTACCGTAGATTGGAGTGAAGTTGAAAAGGTGGGGTGAAGTTAAAAGGAAATTCAAAAAAAAAAAAAAAAAATTCTAGGTTTGTTTTAGGCACTAAAAATAATTTTTTTAAATTTCATTTAGTGGATATTGTTTTTGGGATACTTAAGAAAAAAATTTTACTTTTAGTGCCTAAAACAAACCTAGAATTTTTTTTTTGAATTTCCTTTAAAGTGTTTCGATAGTAAAAGCCAAAATGTTCCATATTCTTCAAACTCGCACAGATGATATATCAGGTATCCGCGGACCTCCCTTAAAAATTTAAGCAAAAGTTACTTTCTAGTTAACGAGTTAAAAATTTTTAAAAATATAAAAAAATACATGGCGTTATATGGGAAGTTCCAAAAAATAAACAAAGCGTTTTCATTTATTTACGAAAAAAGCCTATTTCTAGATGTTCCGATTTTTCCAAAAACTAACGTAACATCTGTTAATAGGTATCGAATTAATATTAGCTTTAAAAAGTGAATGTAACTTTCTAGTTTGAATGTTTCAGCAAAGAAAATCGGAAGCTTTGTTTATTTCGTGGAAAAAAATGGATGCCATTTTTTTCTTTTCCGTAGGCTAACAATAGGATAAAATTTTTTTATTTTTTCTTAAATTTTAACGAAATTATAAGAAGATCGAAGAACGATGCTTTTTTAACTAATAATGAAGCGGTGCTATCGAAACACCTTAAACTTCTCCCCGAACTTGAGCTTAAAGTTCCGAAAATTGACACAAGAGGGAAAAAAATCGACAATTCTTTTTTTCCAAAAAAAATGTGGGCTCTTATCAGGAATTTTTCGTAGATCACGGATCTGAAGTCCGTTTTTTTAATATTTGGTTCGGTTTTTACGCTAGAGACCAAAATACGAGTGAAACTGAAGACTTGCATTTTTTTTGTCTCTTTACTGCGTTCTTTCGCCTTATTTTGGCATTTAGCTCAAACACCGGACCTGATATAAAAAAACGGACTTCAGATTCGTGATCTACGGAAAATCTCGAATAAAAAAAATCACATTTTTTCGCGAAAAAATAAAAATTCGAACTTTAAGCAAAACATTTAATTGAAAAAAAAAAAAAAAAAAAAAAAAAAAATACAATTTTTAGATTTTTTTTTTTTTTTTCGGGAAAAAAATCCATTTATTGACAAATGGGTTTTGATACCATAAGCTTAACATAGATGCTACTATTTTTTTAAAAGAAAATTTCAAACGACCCACCCCCGCCGGAAACACCCCTACTGTTATTCACTTTTTGATGGACAACACTTTCCCTTTTAAAAAAATGGATTTCAGGTATCAATTCGTCTATTTATCCCTTCATAAGCTAAATCTAGGGGGAAAATCAATGCAGTTTTCCGGGAAATCTTCTTCGTTGACAATAACTTGAATTATTGAGAATGTTAAATTGGTTTTATTATAGCAAATAATTATTTTATAACATTTTTAGCATTTTAATTTAATGATTTAATGATCCAATATAATTAGTCATCCGCCATCTTGAATTTTGGTTGTAGCGAAATTTTGGGTTCGTATTCGAAATATTTGACTTAATTTACCAGACTTTTTCTAGACCCTGTATATCAAGAGGGCTTGAAGCCATTCAAGCATTAAATAAGCTTTATCAAATAAACAAGCCTCTCCTTACTTATAGTCCTCAAAAATAAGAATAATGAAGATTCCTGGCCATCCAACATTTTAACGTATTGTAATACTAATGAAAATAATCAATAACATTTTTAAAAAATAAAAAAACCAAACGATGAATTTTGCAACTGACTAAATCACTGAGCGACAGCCAAAGATCGAATTTACATCACACTGGAACATTTTGCGCAGATCCCTTAAGGGGGAAAAAAAGTCGAATGTCAGAGGAAAATATATGGGAAAAATAAAAACCTCAATCGTGTATTAAGACTAGTGAGCTACCTTTTCACACTGAAAACATAATTAAAATTTTCCGTTATTTTATTCATTTCGAATTTCTCTTAATAATTTAAATTTTGACGCGGAACCAAAATAAGGGGCAACAGTAAGCAATTTCACGCGGTTTTGTTAAAAACAACCCCTCCACATCCTTAATAAAGGTTAATAAATGACTTGAAGTGTAAAAGTCAGCAGTTAGTATCGCAACTAAATTTGTGGGCGGAATAATATATAAAAGAGAGAAATTTTAAGGGGGGGAAGCGGTGAATTTTTCTTTTACGTGTGGCTTTTTACGATGAAAGGGTTACGACTTGTCCCGCAACCCTCATTTCATTTTTTCCCTCCCTTTCCTCCTTTGCCTTCCCTTCGCCTAATAGAAGTAAATATCGCTTTTTAAACGAGTTCGTGGCTTGAATTTTCGGAAAATTGAACCAGTAAATCGTCCAACGAAACTATATAACGATTGGCAGGAGAAGAAAAAAAAATCTAATTGGAATTCCCGAGGAATTTGTGATGAGGAAGAAAAGCATCAGGTTTCGCCTAAAAGGAAAATGGTTGTTTTGCTGGTTTTACCTGAATCGAATTCCAATTGATAAACACTTAAAAAGAAAAGAAAAAAAAAAAAGGTTTTCCGACAGATGTTTTCTAAATAAAATATCGGGAAATCGCTTAATTAAATTCCCGTTGTATTTTGTATGCGTGGGTTGTCGCGGGGGGGAAAAAAAGAAAGAAAGCGATAAATAATCACTAACATAAACTACTGAAGGTGTCAATTTGTGAGGAGAAACAAGTGAGATACAATGCTGTCACTTAACTGATGATTAATATGTCTCTACAGACTTGCAAGATTCTTTTCCGGGGAAAATTCTGTATAAATGTTTTCTTGTTGTTTTCCTCCTCGGGATTGATTTCAAAATGAAAAATTCTTAGAATTATTTCGAAATATGAAGTGATTCAAGCCTCGCAAAACATTTGTAAAATCCGTTTCTTATATTACAGGATATGACAAAAAGTCAAAAACTTCTTCAACAATCAGGGGAAAAAATCGTTGATGGGAGAGCAAAAATGCCTTGTGACAAAACATTTGTTTTTAAAATCATGCGAAAACAATAAAAAAAATCTTGTCAAGAAACGATATCTCCCATGTCGCGAAAAGTTTTTGCTTCGCTACGAAACATTCCGGTTTTGTTGCAAGACAGAACGTGTTTAGAACATTTACTTTTTCTGAGTGAAAGTTTAACTAATTTTAAGGTTCAGAATTGGATCTTACATAACGATAGTGATACAAATGAGAACACAGCTGCCTATTTATATACACCCCCCCCCCCCCCAGGGGTTCTAAAAAAATAATACCAGTCTGTTGACCAGTTGTTATTTTAACATCAGAACAATATCAGAATCAAAATTTTGATCGACTTACGTCCCCTTACAAAACAAAAACATTTCAATTTTTTTTCTTTTAAATGTTACCTAAATAATAAAATTGAAAAAAAAATGTCACAAGAGATATGAAATGTATTATATTTAGGTTGGTAACTATTGTGTTCTCCTGCCACGTTTATTCTTGTATGTAGTGAAATATAGAAATGTATATACGTTGAAAGACGTGCGTGTATTATTTCATTATTATAACCCTCAAAACATTACAAATGGCGACGAGGATTAGGAATTAATTTAATCTATTTAATCTCTACGTCCGTTCCAAGCTGGAATATGGATCAATTGTATGCGCTCCTTATTGCCAAAACTATATTAAATTAATAGACGGCCTACAGCATAAATTCTTACTTTATCTATCTTATAAGAAGAATGGGTGTACACCCCCTATCGATACCCACATTACCAATCTTCTGGCAGAGTTTAATCTCACCCGACTGAGTGACCGAAGGGAGCTTGCAAAAGTTTTGTTCATCATGAGGCTTGTAAAAGGATCAATTAATGATCAAGGCTTTGTTATAGGTTTGTTGGAAAAATTAATTTCAAAACAAAGTCATCGCTTCATTTCAAACCGGTATCAATCTGACCACCAAACCTTTTTAATTGTACCATGAAATTATTGTTGTGATCCGCAACTGAATTTTTTAGATTTCCGGTGTGATCCATAACTAGCGCCAACACCCTACGTACGTATATTTAGAGTTTAAAAAACTTTTTTTTTTTTTTTTTTTTTTTTTTTGAAAATTTGAAAAGAAATGGAAATATTTATTTAAATAACATTTTCATAACTCATAGATGGGAAGAGCCCTTTCCCATCGATGTTTAGCGGGCGGAAAGGCCTTTTTCCCGCATAGGAACTCGCCATGTTTAGCCATGTTCTTAGTGTTTGTAAACAAACAAATGAGGTATTTTTTTTTTTTTTTAAATCACTTAAAAAGTTATTTTTCATTCCAAGTGTTTTGAAAGTCTCCATTTTGACTTTGTTTTCTGCTCCGGAAGTAGAACATTTCGCGGTTCTTCAACTGACCTCGAAAGTAAACATTTCAGGGCTAGCGCCTGAAAAGAAATTACTTTCGAGAACACTTTAACAGAAAATGGCGTCTGTCGACTGTCTCGCAGCAAAAAAAAAAACAGCTGGAACCAATCATTTCACTTGAAATGAAAACTATTTTTCTCTGCTGCGAATCGAACGCTCGATATCTTGAAGTCTCGACCGTTTGCCGCGCCTCGCTTCGCTCGGCGCGCAAATTCGGTCTCGACCTCGAAATTTCTCGCTTTCGATTCTTGCCGAGAAAAATACTATTTATTCGTTATAAAAAGTATCTTGTTATTCTAGGGTGTCAAATGAATTTTCCTCGCTCGGTTTCCATTCAGCCCTCGCTTCGCTCGGGCTGAAACGGAATCCTCGACGGGAAAATTCATTTTCCACCCTAGGTTAACAATATACTATTCCGTATAAGGGTTCATTGGTGTTAATACGATTATTTTTGTTATTAATACTTTGCTTCGATGATAGTATTTTTGCAGCTTTAAATTGGATACCGGCCGGAATTTTAACTTACCTGAAAATGAAAAAAAAAAATTATTTTAGTAAACACAATTTTGTAAACCAATTGACAAACCAAAGACAATTTTGTTGAAAAAATAAATCTACAAGTAACATTGAATATCGTTTTCATACTATATACACACAACCTTACTGCGAAAAAACCGCCAAAATCCAAGATTACTGTCGTTTTAACTGCTGTTAAAGTGGGATTTACAATAAAATGACCGAAGAAACTACAATTCAATACACTTTAATTGGAATCGAATTAATTTGAGAATGTTAAGAGGAATATTGCCTTGCTTTTAAAAAAATTATTCGATTCAAATTAAATTTTTGTAGGCGGAAAAACCTTTCTTCAAAAAAAAAAATTAAGTTCCGTCCATGTTTAAGTTGCAAAAGAACGATCAACTAAGAATCTAAAATTCATCGGTAGAACATCCATAATTTTGTGTATTTGACACAAAAAATAAGTCAAAAGCACAAAATTTTTTACTGTACATAAGTTGGGCTAGACTATGACACAAGCCCTGAGACAAAGGATGGAGGGTGTGCGTGCAGCCTTTCCCAACAAAATAGTATAAATGAAATTTCGAAATTCGGTCATGCCCGGCTAACTAACTTCGATTTGGCTCAAGAGCAAACTGCGATGTTTTCAAAATATTAAAAGAAAATTACAATATCTGTCATTCCCGGTTAACTTTGAATGACTGCACCGGATATTCTGCGCCCTTTTCAGGACAAAGAAAATAATGACGGGATCCACATTGCATACATTTCATGTATTTCTCAAACAAATAAATCATTTTCAAAAAAATAGTTTTATTCCAAGATTTTTTTTTTTATTCAGATGAATAAAGAAACGGCCATATCAAGTTATTATAGCGAAGGCCTTGAAGAAGAAAAAAGTTATTAGTTTTGAGGAGAAACAGATTTTAAGGGAAATAGGGATGTTTCGGAAAATAACAGTTTATCTTTTTTTTTTTTTTGGCATCGGAAAAATGTCAGGGAGATACTTATCAACTATTCACGAGTATAAAATTAATGGAAGTGGCGTTACCCAAGAACGACATAGGGAAAAACGTCACCTATTCTAAGACGATATTTTTATCTCAGGCGATAAAAGTCAAGTTCGAAAAGATTTTTTCTATACAGGCGATAAACCTTCACAATAGAGACGGAAAATCGGTGTAAATATTGAACAATAAAGAATTCACGTAAAAATCAAGGTGTTGCCTTTTTTGCAGTTCAGTAACAAATGTCATCTTAAAAATTGATTATAAGAAATATGGTACGTAAAATATTATTCGATGTGGCATTTTTTGTTTTTTAGTCCTGAGAAGGGAAGGACTATGCCTAACCCTTTTAAGGACGATGGTATCAAATCTGATACCAACAAAATGAATTTCGTGGGTCGATAGCATCAAATTCGATGCCAGTATAAGGGAGCTCTGATGAAAACAATTTCTGAAGTGACTCACAATCAGTACGAAGTGGTTTTCGGGGTCGCTGATTTCAAATCTGACGGGAAAAAAATTCTACCTCGCAATTCAAGATGGCGGAGGAAGCGTAAAGCATTGAAACTCAAACTCCCGAATATTAATTGTGCATTATCTGTTAAGAAGCTGCAAAAACTTCCTTTGTCCGAGTATCCTGAAGTCTAATTAATAGGTATTCACTATTCATTAGTAAACAAATAGAGCGGTTCGGCATCGCCTATGTTTAGCTTATGAAACTGAAAATCAGAACACATAATTACATTTGTTTTGCTTCTGAAACTTGTGTAAGTTAAACACAGGCGTTATAAAAACCTCCCGAAATGTTCAATTCCTCTAAAATATCCGCTCTACATCAGCAAAAGCTGGTTTAAACGCATTTTTTTGAAAACTTCTTTAAATATAATAAATTTTCAATTCAGATTTAACACAGGTTGCATACTTAACTTTCCTAAGAGCGCTTTCAAATTCTAATGTTATTTTCTTTTGATTTAGAGCTTAAGCTTTTATTTACATGAATAAAACTTCAAAAAGAAATTTCCGTCCACGGGGGTGATTTTTCAAAATTGGCTTCCGTCGTGAAAAGACTAATCAAAACGTACACGATTTATATGAAGTTCTACAGCCGTTTCTTAAAATGTGCTTTACCCAAAGAGGAAAAAAAGGAGAGAAAATTAAATGAGCTAAAAGGGAGTTTTTTTTAAGGAAGTGGAAAGTGGCGAAAGGAATAAAGCGGCTGTCAAGTTTTGAAATATGTCTTTAATTAACTTTAAAAAAAAAAAAAAAAAAAAAAAAATTTCCGAAAGAGTTTATGCGGACAGACGTCATGTTATCCTTTTCTCTTATTATTGCATTTACATCAACCTTTTTTTTTTTTTTTTTAGAAACGAAAGAAAAAAAAAAGGCGGTGATAGAGGTAAGTAAAGGTTTTTAAATCCTTTATATTCCGTTCCGACTGTCTTAGTCATCCCACGTACAAGACGTATTAACCCGTCTGATTTGTGGGGCGGGGACTGAAAATTATGTGGCGCTACGTTACTCGTAACTGCACAAAGAAGAAGAAAAAAAATAATATAAGGATCATCTACTACAACCGAATACAAACTTTATTGCCTATTCAATATAAACGGCCGTAAATTCTTTAGGCTTCGTGACTGGGAAGGTAAAAAAAAAATAATTAAAATGACATTTATTGCAAAATGTGGGCAGGAAGAAAAAATCGTCACATGTCGGAAACTGCCACAAAAAAAAAAAATTGCAAAGGGTTTTCATTTTGTGAATATTTAAAAATTGAACGTATTAAAATCTCATTAACTATAATTTTTTCCACGCCTCCTCTACATTATTTTAATAAAAACAAAAGAAGGGGGAAAGAAAGAAACTTTATTAAAATAAAAATGAAACTTTTTCGTTAAGAAACCCTTTCATATTAAAAAAAAAAAAAAGAAAGAAAGAAACCCGAGTGACCTTGAAATATCTCGAGGTATCATCTAGATAAGCATTATATTATAGCTTTAATGAAAGTGCTTCGACCTACGAGCCCAGATAATAAATGTGACACCCCGCATTATTTTTACGATTTTTTATGTAATAATCGATAATCATTTAGGTTTTAGCTTTTTAAGCTTGACTAAATGAAAGGAAAGCTTTTAGTCGGATAAAAAAAAAAAAAAAGAGTTAATTCCACGTGTAATGCCTGATACGATCGCATTAAATATCATCCTCATGACAAATGTTATGTCATTAAAAAAAAGAAAATTGGTTGAACCGTGGAAAAGTCTCACATAAATTAAAATCGTTCTCTGTAGGACGGATTATACGTATTACATTATATTTTTCAGTACAATAAAAAGTTAATAAATGATGAGAACGGAAAATTTTTGAAATTAGCCTCTCCGGGGGATTCGCGACATTTTCTGATCAATCCCTTATATTATCATCATCATTATATAAAAGGAATAAAAATTATTTTTATAAGAAAATAAAATTTGATTCCTTTTTCAATGAAAACGCCATATGAGGTTTCCGTAGTGTGGAGGAGGGTGAAAGAAATCATGGGAGATTTTTTAAAGACTAAGAGGGTCTCGACGAAGGAAAACTTAAGAAAGAACAACACCTGGTTCAAGTCTCAGAGCCTGGATTGGTATCAATTCGAAAAAAGCCAAAAAGGCTGCCAAAATTTAAAACAAAGGTTTTCCTTCTGTTGTCAATTACAAGTTTCGATTGTGAAATACAGGAGTCCAGCTCAAACTGTACTACAATCCAATATTAAATAACCCAGCAGAGGAAAATATGCTTTTGGGCATCGGATTTTCTTCGTTAACATTCGAAAGTTTTTGATAACCGAAATCCTATTATCCTATGCGAAATCCACATTTTATTTAATCTCCCACACAAGTACCTCAATTGGTAGAATTACAAAACAAATTAGAGCATATGGCTGCGACCGTCTGAATTCCCAGACGTGTTATAATGACAGATGTTTAGGTAATGAAAAATTGGAATTTGACAAATGTGGACGTCTACCTGAAAAGGTCCAATCTAAGAATTTGTATCGTGATGAAAGGTTTTGATTGTAAACGATTAGAAAACGAAAAAACAAATGATGTTTTCTATAAATTTTGGTTCCCGAGTAGGGTGGGTCGAAAAACACGAATTTTTAAATTTGAAAATGCCACTGCGCGGAAAAGTTGCATTTTAGCCTCGATATTAAGCCGTCCTAACGCAAAATAGGCCACTTTTTGACCCCCCCCCTCCCCCCTTGTAACACACCCGTAACGCAACCTGTAACCCCCCTTCGTTATTACGTAACACGGGTTCTACCCCCCCCCCCTTTGAAAAATATTTAAATTTCATTTTTAGAAGCCAAAAAAAAATTTCAGCTTCTTGATCAATTTTAATCAAATTTTAGGAGTTAAAAAAATTTTTTATTTTTTTATTTTGAAGAATAACTGGGAAAATTTTTTTTAAAAGACTGAAATAAATGGAAATAATTTTAATATTAAAATTACGTAACGCATGGCCCAGCTCACCCCCACCCTCCCGTAACAATGCGTAAACCTCCTTAGATCCCCACTCCCCCCCCCCCTCCAGGCGTTACGCAATACATGGACAACCCCTAACTACAATTTTTTTTTTTTTTTTTTCAGATTTTTTGGAAGCCGATTTCTGCTGCCTCCCAGAGGCCTAAAGTTTTTTAAAGTCTCACAAGGGCCGAAAAAATTGGAACCGTGTTTTAGATCGAAAGAGTTCATTTTCTATCGAAAATTTTCCGGAAATTCAAAAATGAAAACTGTTTTACAGAAATTGAAGCCATTTTTTATTTATGAACAAAAAACGGCTATTATTAAACTCTTTCGGCTAATATAAAAAAAAAATGGCTCTAATTACTGTAAAACTGACTTTATTTTTGAAATTAACGGAAAATTTCCGATAGGGAATGAACTCTTTCGGACCAAAATACGGCTCTTAATTTTTCGGCCCTTATATACTTTGTAAAACTTTAGACCCCTGGGAGGTAGGTCTCCAAAATTCTGAGAGAAAAAAAAAAAAAAAAAAAAAACAATTAGTGTTAATATGGAAGCTAAAATGCAACTTTTCCGATGATTTCTTTTCTTACAAAAAAAAAGCATCTTTGAATTATTATGCAGAGTTTTCGTTTCCAATTACTGCATTTGAAGAAATAGATGCCGGGCATCTGTGAATGCACATGCCGGGCAACCGGGCCTGTGTGACGAGACTGAATACAAAAGACAAGTATCAGTGCTGCTCATCCAATATGGCAATAAGATGAAACATCGTGAAAGTGAAAGTTAGAATTTTCTTATTCCAAAACATTTGAAAACATTTCAAAATGTTACAAAATCTTTCAAAACATGCAAATGTCTCATAATAATTTCAAAGTGATGGTAATTTTTTAACACGCAAGTTTTAAAGAGTGAGTTATTTTTGTACTTGAAGTTATAAACACAAACTGCAATGTATTTACTTGTCATAATATAGTATCATCGGACTAAAATTTGTTTCTTATAGAAATAAATTGACTTGCAAGATTGAGTTAGAAGAAAAGCATAACCATCAGACAGAAAATGCTGCGGCTTGGAATCTTCTTCACCCGGGGTCGGAAATAACCGAAAAATTCTTAGATATGTTCCAATCCGAATTTCCGGCAGAGGATGTCTTGCACAAACATGAGCAAGATTTGCTTATAGAACACGGGGAGCATATTTATACGGAAGCCCTGAAGGTTCATAAAACTAATTTTTTTTTGCTGTCAGTTCCGGAACTGGCGGTGTTTGTTCCGGAACTGACAGACAATTCTGTTAGCTCCGGAACAAGCACTGTCAGATCCGGAACAAACAGTTATTATTAGAACTGTTAATTCCGGAACTAACAGTTGTTATTAAAACTGTTAGTTCCGGAACTGACAGTTTTAGTAATAACCGCTTGTTCCGGAACTGACAGTGTTTGTTTGGAACTAACAGATTTGGCGGTCAGTTCCGGAACAAACACTGTCCATTCCGAAACAAACACTGTCAGTTCCGGAACAGACAGTTGTTATTAGAACTGTCAGTTCCGGAACTGACAGTTTTAGTAATAACCGTTGGTTCCGGAACTGACAGTGTTTGTTTGGAACTAACAGATTTGGCGGTCAGTTCCGGAACAAACACTGTCAGTTCCGAAATAAACAGCTATTATTAAAACTGTCAGTCCCGAACTGACAGCTCTAATAACAACTGTTAGTTCCGGAATTAGCAGTTTTAATAATTTCAATAGTAACTGTTTGTTCCGGAACTGACCGCCAAATCTAACAGTTATTATTAAAACTGTTAGTTCCGGAATGGACAGTGTTTGTTCCGGAACTCAGAGCAAAAAAAAATTACTCTGATGACCCTTCCCGGCTTCCGTACATTTACAATTTCTATACGGAAAGGTGCCCTTTTGCACTCGTGCCAGAATTGCGTTTGCTATTTGCGTGCCTCTTAATATTTGTTTACTTTGCGAAGATCGAATTAATGGTGACAACGGAAAAAAATAATTTTGATAATGAGAAATGCGCTGCGGAGGCGTCATGTTTCACGCCTAAGAGTAAAAAGGTAAGGGTAATTATTTCATTTTTGACCGTTCCTTCAAAATCATTATAATTTCTTGAAATCTCATCAACTGACTTTTGTTATGCAGTTTAAAGAAAAGAAAAAACAATCAATTTCCGATTTCGTTTTTGATAAATTACTGTTTTAATTGAATCTGTAATGTGTGGGAACCAGTGTAATTTATTTAAGGATGGGGATCCTCCTTGACACGAATTTTCAACAGCGAAAAAGTTTCACAGTATCTAAAATTTATGATGCGGAGAAAATATCATAAAACATAAAAGAGTCTCAACGATATCCTACTCTTTGGCTCGGTCAAAAAAAGTACAAATCTGATTTTTTTAAATCCGATTTTTTTCCTCCGTTGCCTAACGTGGAAATTAAAGAGAAGAAAAAAATTTCAAACGTGTGAGAGATAAAAATTAAATGGGAGGAATTTTCTCATTTCGAAGAAGTCATAACCGCAAAATTGTTTAGTTTTCCATGTGAAACTTGGAAAGGGAGGAAAAAAAAAAGAAAAAAAAAGAAAATGCTTTTTATAAATATTTTTGCCGATATGGATGTAAAATGGGGAGGAGGGGAACAAAGCGGAAGGGTCTCTTATATGGTTTTTTTTTTTTTTTTTTTTTTTTTTTAATGAAGTTAATTGTGCTCCTCTCAAAATTTAGCAGCAATTTTTTTATCCAATTTCCAGGAAATCATACATCGTTTATGCACTCAACTAGGGAAAATTACGATTGCCTGGGTGTCGGATCAGAAAGTTGCCACTTAGTGAAGGGAGAGCTTATTCGACCTTAAATTCGGAACCTACAACATTTACAGCGTAATTCCGCGTCATATCCTTTCCTCTAGGAACTACGTCGCAGGCAAAAATAATCAAATTCAAAACCTAAATTCAGCACTCACAATATAAGTGCTCATTAGAACAGAGGAAACTGAATCCAATAACGCCGTGGAAAATTTTCCGGCAATATTAAATCTTGACAAAATATATATTTTATTATGAAATCCTAATTCCCCCCCCCCCCCCGGACTCCCAACTTCAAATTTCCTCTCGTCCCGAAGTCAAACCGAAATAATTAAATGAAAATTATTTCCAATTTAATTTCTTTAAATACTACGCGTAACCGAGAAAGAAAACAGATCAAAGTTAAGATAAATGATTTATTTGAAAAATATCGTTTTCGGATACCAATTTTACGCTCAAGGCAGCATCGAATTCCATAAATTTGACAGCAATAAAGCATCGGCAATAATGACACTAATGATCATTAAATCTCAAGAAAAAAAAAATAAAAAAAGAATCGGAAGCAGGAAAGATATAAATAGAAACATTTCTGTTCGCTTTCTTCTTCCAAACTAATTTCTAATAATAACGTTATCCATCCTTTGCAGAAAAAATCAATAAAACAAAAAAATAAAAAATTTGATGGACGATTTTGTTTTTTTGAGTTCAGCCGGAATTTAAATCGGTTATATTAAATTTTTCCTCCCTTCTCAAATCCCACTTTTTGACACCGTTTAACGACTTGAATGAATTTATCTAATTCGAAATTCATGTAAAGATCGATCCCGGACTTGAAAGAGAAAAAACGTCAATAGCAGACTGCTTGAGAGTAAAATATGACAGGCCATTTTTTACGAAAAAGAAAACCATTATCGGATAAAAAAAAAGTTGTTACGTACGGTATTATAAGTTTTCTTAATTAGTTTGCCTAAATCAAACTTTGAAACAATGGATTTTTCGCTTTTTTGCGTTTTTCTTCGTAAAAATTTTGTTTTGTTCTAAAAAACCCATTAAAACAAATTTCTTTTCGATTAAAAGGTTTTCTTTTTTTTTCTATTCTTTTTTTCTCCCTACCGAAAACGATGTTGACTAAGCAATGTAAACATTCAAATGAGCTCTCCCACAGCTTATAATTTAAATCAACAGTTTTATGCAACCATATTTGAAGGAGAGAAGTCGTTAAATCGAATTATGTTTCGTGTCTGAGAAACACCAAGTTTCCTGTTCGGGAGGGGAAAAAGAATGTAGCGAAAAGGTTTGAGCAACAGACGAGAAAAAACCAAATTATTTTAATTGGGTACAATTTTCCTTCCCCTTTTTTTCGGAAAATTATTACTTATACAGATTTGATGATTGGAGATTAATGACGTCACATAGAAAATAAACAACATGGTTGATTACTATGGAAGATTTTAATTTCGTCTGTGAATATACTTTATACGCATTTTAATTGAAACTTATTACAGCGTCTTGTGGGGTTTCATCAGTTAGTCCTGTCAAGGATGTTTAAAATTAACAAATTAAAATGAAAGAAAATGGGACAGAAGGAATTTAGGGCAACACGGTACCTCAAAGAGCATTTTTTTTTTCCATAAACGGCCGGGTTGGGAAAAAACGAAGAGTTAAGAGGGCGAAAAAGTTTGCTTTACGTCTTAATGGATGGTGTAAATTCCAAAGTTTGATTTCAAGGTTGAAAAAAAAAAAAAAAAGAATTCACTTAAATTAAAAAAAGTGGAAAGTTTAAGTTTTGTTAAAAAAAAAAAAAAACGGGTTCCTTTTACTTTAAAAAATTGAACTTATTTAATGGACCGTAATATTCATTTTTAATTAATTCATAGGTAATTCAAATAATGCAAAGGCAATGAATGCATGCCCAACTAAGTTGAAGTTACTGAAGCCCTAAAAGGTCAAGTATCTGTTTTTTTTTGTTTTTTGTTCCGAAACAAACCTTGTCTGTTCTGGAACTGGCACGTTTTGGTTCATTGCTTGCTCCGGAACAAGCAATGCCAGTTCCAGAATAAACAACGTTTAATAAGTAGACTCCTTGTTCCGGAACCGAATTTTTAATCGATTGTCTGTTCCGGAAAAGACGATTTTATTATTAAACGCTGTCAGTTCCGGAACAAACATTGCTTAAATATGGATGTTTTTTTGGGTATTTTGGAACTTGTAGAAATCAAACGAATCATCTGTCAATTGCCGACGTTTCGGTTACTGTATATTTACCATTATCAAGGCTATGAAACACAAAAAACATTGCTTGTTGCGAAAATATTTTCGAAACAAACGTTTCGAAAATATTTTCGCGAGGAAAGCAATTACATTTGTTTTCGAGTATGTTCGAAAATTTTCGATGATGGTTCGAAATTTTTAAAAACTTTTTGTCGATTTGTCAATTTGAGTGCAAATTCACTTTGTAATGTTGGACCAACATTCCACACTAATCTCGGTGGAGGAGTAAATTCTGCAATAGTCGATTTGTTCTCTTGTCAAACATGTTGGTACAACAAGTTCGTCCAACATTCCAACAAATTGGTATAACATGTTGGTCCAACATTCCATAGTGAATTTGCACCCTTTGAGAGAAAGATAAAGAATGATGCAAAATTGAATTGAACTAAAAAGGGTACTTAACCGCTGAAACATGCATCCCCTATTTCGTAAAAAATTTAATAGACCCCCAAAAATAACATAGAACATCTTTAAAAATTTGGAGCATAATCGAAAATTTTCGAACATATTCGAAAACCAATATTTTAGAAATATTTTCGAAATTTTTTTTTATTTTCCAACAAACCTAAAAACTGCTTTAAGGCAGGGGGGGTGTAATTCTCTCAGTTGGGGTTATCGGTATAGGGATCAAAGAGGGAACCAGGAATTAGGAAGAGGGAACCAACTTATTTTCGAAATTTTCGAAACATCTTGAACAAAAATGTCAGTATTATTTAAAAGGGTTCTTCAGTTTTCATTTGATATGCACCTTTTATCATAACAACTCTTTTTTCCACCGAATTTTTTTTTTTTTTTTTTTTTTTTCAAGTGATGCTTGGATTTTTAAAGCGGGGTTATTTTAGATACATTTTTGTAATTAAATATCTTCATTAATACAGCACTGACTGTAATGTGATTATACGAAAAATTTCATAATAAACATGTTTGTGCTCATTCACAAAAAAAAAAAAAAAAAAAAAAAAAAAAAAAAAAAAAAAAAAAAATTAAATCCTATCTACCTACAATAGCATACAATTTTCTTGACAAAAAAAAATTGAGATGATGGTTAATCAGCCTCAAAATAATGTAAAGCCATTTGTGTGAAAAAAAAAAAAAAACAGATCATTTTATGTCAGAGCTATATCAATCAAGAAAACATATCGATATTTCCTTCTCAATATCAAATGTTTATCATTTCTTTTCTCAGAACTCATTTTTTTGAAAGAAACACTCAATACCTAATTTTTAAAACAGGAAAACAAAATATTTTTTCCAAGAACCCAACAGAAAATCATCTCCGTTGTATGATTTCCACACAAATACGAAATATAGTACAATGAAAGAACATTCCCCCTCCCCACCCTTACATTTATTCAGTGGCGTTTCCGCTTTAAAAATTAAAATACAAACATTTTCTTTTTCCCTTATCAGAAAACTGCTAAAAACACACATCGGAAAGAAAAAGTTTTTACGTCAAAAAAATTGAGTTATGGATTTTTGTATCTTTTGCAGTTTTGAGATATCTTTGATTCCTTTTCATTTAACACAATAAATCTTGTTAAAAGTTACGTACGGTAAAAGATTGTTCCCTTCGATATTTTGTATAAAACTTAAACGAAAGTTCGTGAAATACGTATAAATCACGGGAGCAAATTAGATATGACTTTATAATTATCGAATTCGTTCGGAAAAATCTGTTAAGGTCAATGTTATAACTTAACAAAAAGTTGAAAACATATTTATTCATTTTAGGAGGGTCTAAGGACGTAATAATCAAAATTCCAATAAATCTCCTTAATTGTCCATTTTTAAAAATCGGACATTCAAGGCATACCGTCATATCCTGATGTAAACAAACTTCTTATTTGGTTTCGATCGGTTGATCAACACGTTGATTATCGTAAATAATTTACGATAATCAATCACTGACAGAAATTACCCAATTTAAATCACTCCGTTATTTATGTTGCGCCCAAAAATTCGTACTAAATGTTGGCCTAGAGGTACCATGAAAGGGAATTTCGTGGTGTCGGGAAGTACTTCCTTAGTTCGAGAACACTCCTGGTTTTGTTTTGTATAAGTTGTATTAGGAGTCACAGAGTACCGAACAAAGGGGCTACTGTGTACTCCAGGTGGGCTACACAGTAAAAAATATTATGTAAATATGTTAAAAACGGTCTACATAAAGTCTATGTTAAGTTATTATGTTAAAAAATCAACAAAACTTGTATGTAAACAGCAAAAAAATGACAATCGTTAATGGACGCAGAACATTAAACAAAACAATTGTGTTATTTTTCTTAACAAAATATTTATGTAGACCGATTTGGACATACAATTTGTGTCAATTTTAACATAAAATTTTTTACTGTGTACATTAAGACACTTTTATTTTTTAAAAATACTTGAAAACTGCTGAGAATTCTTTCAAAAATTAAACTTATTCTAAATCATTGATTATTTTTGATTGTTATGTTCAAGCCTAGATGCCAGAACTTGTTTTATTATGAAAATATTAACTTTTTAACGAGAAAAAAAATTAAGAAATCACGCAACTTAAAATGCTAAGATGCATTCTGCTGCACCCACCGGTCAAATTGAAATTAAATAGCTTTTCGCACTTGATTGCCCTGTATAGTCCCTTAAACAATCATCCTAATTTTACTCAAAATTAAACCATAAGAAGCTAAAAAAAATTAAAAAGAAAAAAATAATTATGATCAATGGGACTTTGTACAAATATTTCAATGACGATGTCGCATTGGTGCTAAATCCGCATCGTTCCCAACGTTTTGATAACGTTTTTACTACGTTCACCATTTTTTAAAATAAATAGCGAGTCATTAACAGAACATCTAAAGAGGTACCAATCGTTTTATTAAGACATTTTCCGTTTACAAAAACCAATAATTTGTCATATCCTCTACAATTATTCAAGATATTCAGGTGTAAACATGATTGTACAAAGTAGCCCCATTTTTGTTAGAACGGGCTCAAAAATGAATAATTTTATTTTCCTTAATTTGTTTGAAATGCTGCAACTCAAAGCCAGAATATGACCATGAAAATATATCGGCCAATAACCCAGCGTCATAAGAAAGCCGTTTCGTCCATATTAAGCTTATCAATCATTTTAATGTAATCCTCCATTTCTTTATTTTTTGAGCCAAATTCGTTCAGGGAAAAAGATGTTTCTCGCGTGAAAATGTACTAAACAGCTATTTTTAATCTGAATAAGAGAGGACAGACCAATAAAAAAAGCCAAACATTTGGACAAATATGACAAAAAATGGCTAAAACATGGTTTTTGACACAGAAATCCGCTATATTGGGTCGACGTAAGATTTGAAATCAGGGGCCCAAAAAACCTCTCATTTGATATTTTCACGCGGTTCCTAAAATAATTGTATAATTTACCCAAATAAATTGTCATACATTTCAGTATTGCCGATAGCATAACCAAAATTGATTTAAGCCTTTTTTATTTTACTTATTAATTTTACGCTAAAAGAGGTGCTTAAAAAAAAAATCGTCTGGGAACGGATTTTTATTTTTGATGACTTGGTCGTGAAAAGGTTAAAAATTATTTTAGTCCGATTAGCACGACCGAGATTCTCGGACGAGCAAAGTATCAATTAACATAATTCTATTTTTGGTTCAAATGAACAATCATTTTCCAGGAATAAAATAAAAGCACTAAAACCTCTGATCAGGCCGAAAAGATCATCTCTCTCTTTTTTTTTTTAACATCATATTAAAAAAAGAACCAATTAAAAAGATTTATTCCATTTCAAAAGGGACTTACTCAGCATTTTAATAACATGACTTTGAGACGAGGCTGTCCTGTGCCTGGAGACGTCACCTGCTCCTCTCTCGCTATTGACCGAGGGTCGTTTAACCGGGATGAGATTTGATCTCCTAAGCTTAAGTCCGATTAACACGTAAAGCACACTAATTACAGTCATCGGAGTAACGAAAAACACCAGAGTCGATAAAAAAAAAGCGTTTTCGATCACCATCGTTTTAAGCGTACAGTGATAAACCACGTCATCCGGATTCCTATCCATTGTCGGATATTCCTCCATCACCCCGAACTGGATGGCTTGCGGTATCGCCAGACATAACGCCAACACCCAGATAGCAATGACAAACTTAATGGCCCGGGATAATTTTGACAGGGTGTGAGATTGAAAAGGATGACATATCGCAACGTAACGTTCAACGGTAAACGCGGTTATGGTTAACACCGTAGCGTTTGCGGAAGTTTCCGCTGCGTAACTTTGCAATATGCAAAAAACTTCACCGAATATGAATCTTCGCTTCGCCCACATCACCACGATCTCCTGCGGCATTCCCCATAGTAACAAAAGTAAATCCGACACCGCCAAACTGAACAAATAATAATTCGTGGCGGTGTGCATGTGCTTATTTCTAGCTATCACCACGCACGTGCTTATGTTCCCGATTATTCCCGTCAGGAAAATGGTTCCGTAGATAATAGTTATCGGTATGACCACATACAGCGGATCTCGGTACTGTTTCGGAGTTTCCGCGTACTGAGTACCGTTTAACGATTCGTCCGTTTCATTGTAGAGAACGAATCCGTCCGGCAGTGGAACATCCTCGATATCCGGCAGCGGATTCATCTTTTATGTTTCCTTCTTGCCATTGTGAGATTTACCGAGGTCAAAAAAAAAAAAATCTAGATGGGTTGACTCCGAAGAAAACCAAACCGCACGGCGATTTACATTTCGGAGAATCCGTCAAAGAGAATGATGAATGAACTTTCAAATCCACTGATTCATTAACGAATGACGTAACATATTTATATGCAGTTTGCTGCAACTAGGGCAGTGAGTGCATCACATCTGGTAAAAACGAAAATTTATTATTGGAGAATAAAATTAACAGCACATAATTTTTCGAAGTGTTTACAAAAGTTATCAGGAAGTTAATGTTTTATATTACAATAGAGCCCCGTAATTAGAGGGAGGCAAAGAGCGGCTCTGCTCTCCCAGAAACAAGTTTCATGAATCTCATAGCAACAATGTTGTTTACACCTGATCAGTGGCGTAGTGCATCAAAAAAAAAAAAAAAAAAAAAAATGCCCCGGCCGTGCCTGATCAGGTGACATGATATGAACTCTACCGACTTTTTCCAGGTTCACATCTTTTGGCCAATTATATTTGGTCCTTTTGACGTTAAAGACGAATGCTTATCGCAGAATACGAATATATTTCCAAATTATTTGTGACGATTCAGTGAACAATTTTCGTTCATTTTCACACGAAAATGCCTCCAATACTAAGGATTACCGTTTTAAAAAGAGACAGGAGAATAGTATTTTTCAATACAAGGAGTGCAAACGACAAAATTGCCCGTCGAGACAGGCAAGTCGTTTGCATTTCTTGCATTGAAAGATATTTTTTATCACAAGGTACGGTGTAAAATAGTCTGTAAATAAACTGACTAGGACTGAAAAGTGGACTTTTCAGTACCGTGTGATGAAAACAATATTACAAAAGCGAAGTTAACTTGTTTACTTATCTGTACACATTGTCGAAAACAAGATGACTACTGGACAGGAGAGTTATATTATTTCTGTCGAGAATGCAACAGACAAAGAATTTGCTTGGAGTGTTCTGGAAAATTTCATGATGAATTTTTTTCTCTTTCTTTACCTTAAAAGAATTTTTTAACCAGAAAGCTCGGCCATGTTTCTCTTCTTTGATTTTGAAAAAACATGTCAAGAAGCCAATCAACTTTACAGCCCTGAGGAAGACTTTGAAATATAGGTCGAAACGTTGGTTTGAAGAAAACGCTTTATTTCTCATCCTGTTCCAATATTGCCGAAAGCCAATTATCAATTAATTAAAGGGGAGCGATATCTCTAATTTCAATCAACTTTATTCAACCTTTTCGAAAGATTGTCAGGTTTTGCAGAAGAGGAAATCGGCAAAATATGCTATTTTACGCAAAATTTCCCTTGATACCTTTTTTTAAAAAAACCTAGACATATTTCAAATATTCCTCCTTTTCATCGGGGTTTAAGGTAAAAAAATAATTAAAAACTATCGACGATTTAAAGACGTCGTCGGATGACGTCCATTAGCGTGTCCCTTATTTTGCGAATTTTCGAATTTTAGATCGTATACCATCCAAATCGGTGCTCTATGGTGCACTAATAAACCCGATTTTTTCCCAGATTTTTTTTGGCACCGGAAAGCGTGCCGACTTGAGCTTTAAGTTCCAAAAATTCCCATAAGAGAAAAAAAGTAGACAATTTTTTTTTTTTTCGTGGAAAGACGTCGTTTCCTATCTGGAATTTTGCGTAGATCACGAATCTGAAGTCCATTTTTTTATATCTGGTCCGGCTTTTGAGCTAGAGGCCAAAATATGAGCAAAACTTAAGACAAAGTGCCTTTTGTCACTTAACCAGGTTTCCTTGCCACATTTTCTCCTCTAACTCAAAAGCCGGACCAGATTTAAAAAAACGGACTTCAGATTCGTGATCTACACAAAATTCCCGATAGAAAACGACGTCTTTCCACGAAAAAAAAAATTTTCGACTTTTTTTCTCTTATGGGAATTTTTGAAACTTAAATATAAAGCTCAAGTCGGCACGCTTTCCGGTGCCCAAAAAATCTGGAAAAAATAGGGTTTATCAGTGGACCGTAGAGCACCGATTTGGAGGGCATACGACTTAAAATTCGAAAATTTGCAAAATAAGGGACACCCTAACGTCCATTTTAAACACATTTTTAAGGTAATTCGAGGTCATTTGACGTCAAATGACGTCATCTTCCAAAAAAAGACGTCAAATAGTCTAAAAAATAGATCGAATTAATTTCCTTAGAAATAGACCTTAAATGATCGTAAAAATCAATTTAAAAAGAACGTCATCTGACCACCAAATTTAATGCGTCACTTTATTTTCTCGGGTAAAATAAGGAGCAAGCCCTATAGGAGTTTCCAGATAGATACCATTCTTTATTCCCAAAGGCAGCCAGAGACTCATGGGCACGGTGGTTAATTAGAAAATTATTAATCTACAAAAATGTGGAAAAAATTCGACTTCACAGCTTCATTAGGAATTATTAAAATATCCAAAATCAGTTAAAACCAAAATCTTATCAGATAAGGAGTTGAGCTTATGCTAAACTTATAATTAGGCTAATTATACACCTAGGCTACACTTACTACCACTCTATCCATAAGGTAAGCATAGACGCAACCCTTATCTCGCTAGGACGGGCAAGGATTTTGGTTTTAACGGATTTTCGATTTTTAAGTGATTCCTAGTGAAGCTGTGAAGTCAGATTTTTACCATATTTTTGTGGATTAAAAACGTCTAGTTGACCACCGTGTGGGGGAGATAGATCCAAAAATGCACTTTTAATCTTTGAATATAAAAAACCTGTCCTGATTAAGTCTTAGAAAAACTTCCAATACCTCCTACCCCCCCCCCCCCCTTATTATTCAACGCCAGCGAATCTCACATAAGCCCGATTTTGACAGGCGTTACATTAAAATCCCAAAAAATTGATCCTAACCGGATCCTGTTTAATATTTCCACCAAAGTGACCTTCTTCCAGGACTCCAGCAAACCTTTTTTTCTCTCAATAAAGATTATAACCTAAAAGGTTTATGGGAAAAAAATGATTACATGAAAAAGTTGATTAAAAACTTCAATTATCCTTAGGGTTTTAATATGAAACGTTTAAATCAATAGAGGTAAGAGAGATGAGATAAAGCACTTAAGGATCAAATTAAGATGTTAAGAAAATGAGACTTTCCTTCGGTTATTTTATTTTGGGATATTCAGTGCTTTAATTGAATATAATAGCTCAGCAATAATATGTTTTCTTTAGAAGAAAATAACAAAGGTCTGCTGCGTCTCACACAGTAAAGTTTATATTTAGAAAATATTTTGCAACCTCAAGGCTCAGGTAAAGAAATTTCCCACGCTAATAGGATTTACCTCTTAAACCAATTTCGATTATTATAAAGAAACTTTCAGATTAAAGAGTTTGTTACTTAACCGAAAATTTTTTAACCCTGAAAAATAAGTATTCTGGGAAATTAAAAAAAAAAAAAAATAACATCATCAGATATGAAAAAATCATACAACGCCTTGGGGACAAATACAACGCAAAATTTCTAGACCAGCATATGACTAAAAATTTCGCAGAAAAATTGCTTTTTATCCATGATAAAGATCATTTCAAGACAGAGATTTAGTTACATCCCAAAATTATTCTCAGAAGCGATTTCTTAAAAATTTTTCAAGTTTCCATTTCCCATCTGCAAAATCATATTTTCCTACATGCCCGTCAAAACTCGAAGAAATAAAAAAGAAAAAAAAATGCAGGAAAATTTAAAGAGGAAAAGTCAAAAATGAACAAGAGCAGCGTTTTGAAAGCTTTTGATTGTTCATGTAAAGAATATTTAAACTGCCTTTTGTTTATTTTGATTGAAAAAAACTCTCTTGATCCGCCCATCAAGAAACGTTTTATAGATTGCAGGTCATTTTATAAATCAGCTTATGAAAACGAAAAATCCCCTCTTGCCAAATAGCTATCAAATTAAATTTTCGATTTTGAAAGCTATTTAAAAAGCTCTTATGCAAAAAACAATGATCTCAGCCATTCACGATAAATCACATTTTTAAAATAAGCATGAAATCTCGATCCCTGTTTAACCGATATATCATTTTGCTTTAAAAAATCCACATTTCCTCTTCAATTCCTGTTAAAAAAAAAAAAAAAAAAATAGAAAAGAATCTTTAAAGTATGTTTCTTTTGAAATTTTCCTTCCTAGAAAAATTCTGAACATAAAATGTTTAATCAGGTATGAAAAAAAAGACGATTTCGCATTTTCAAGAGAAAAAAAAACTTTTTTTTTTTTTAATGGAAAAATCGCGGAGCAAAAATATTTTGAAGATGAAAGTCCTCTTCCGCATAAAACCAAAGTTTCCTAGAATGCTCTCAAGATGACTCCTCCGATTTGACAAATGAAAGACATTAATTTTGGCAAAGTTTTCAGTTTTGATGAATAACTATCATTATGATAAAATCTTTGTTTTTTAAAATAATGAATGAGAAGACGAAATTTTAAACAAATTTTCCCTTAACCGCAACCAGTTCAAGATGGTACGTTTGTCTCTAAAAGAACAACAGCGTGGGACCCACCACAAAATTGTAAACATAATAAATTACAATTAATTTGCAGTAAAACAATTTAAAAAAAATCGTTTTTAACGAGGCTCTTTGTAATAGCAAAACTATTCCAATTTTTTTTTTCCGAAAAATCATTTTCATGCAAAATTTAAATTACTAAAAGTTCCATATAAAGTCGTCTCTGCAAAACTGCTTTGCGGTTTTTCCTTTTGTAGTCCGAAAAACTCCACGAAAAAAAAAGGAAATTAAAACTCAAATTTAAATTTAAATTACCTTCCTTTAAAAAAAAAAAGGAAAAAAAGAAAAACAAAGTTAATTATGTAGACCAAAAAAAATTAGGTAAATGTATATCGCATTAAAAAATAATCCATTGTTAAGAGGAGGGACCAGAAATATATTACGCGAAACCTCGGAAGAGAGACAAGAATCGACGATTCTCTAAAACGAAGTTGCTCACCCGATTAACCGACAACAACTGACTGAATCGCAACGTGGTTGGGTTTGGGACTCGTTACATGGAGAAGACGACATTTTTTTTCCCCTGCGGAGGCGCTTTCTAATTTTTTTTTTTTCTCTCTGGGTTTTTTTAAATAATCATTATTTTATTTATGATCGCTTTATTATTCAATACAAAAGTTTAATATCTTGTAGGTTAATGACGGTGAATGGAAAAGGTGGATCGCGTGCTTTTTTTTTTTTTTTTTTTTCAGCGTTGATTTTATGGCTTAATCTGTTGCCTCGTCGGGATATTAAGATTAGACGGTTTTAAAAAAAAATCAAAGTCACAAAGTCCAAAATTAAAGTCACAACGAAATTTCACGCTGAAACATTTTGCAATAAAATGTTAGGACAACATGGTGCTCAACTTGTTACAACGTTAGAAATATGTTGGCAACATGTTAAGTAACATGTTACTTAACATGTTACTTAACATGTTCCGCAACATTGAAAAATGAAAAATCAAAATTTGTAAATATTGTTTAACTTGTTGCTAAGATTTTTGCATGCTGCTGCATATTTTAAACGCTGCAACACGTTGCTGAACGTATTGAAACTTGAGAAACATGTTGCCAACATGTTGCAGCATAGAAACTTGTTGGCAACCTTTTATTTTTTACTTTCTTGTGTTGGCAACATGCTTCTAACACTGATGTTTCGTTAAGTGTTCCTTTTGATGCAGCTGATGTCAATGTTCCTGCTGATACAGCTAATATTAATGAACCTGCTGATGCCACTGATGCCTTCAACAAATTGGCAACATGTTTTTAACGCTGCAATGCAGTTGAAACATGTTGCCTTGTTATAAATATGTTTTAGCACAGAAACGTTTGGCAACCTTTTAATTTTTTATGAAATATTGTGGTCCTGATTATTAATTATATTGTAAGATTTTTCGTGGGAATTGGATCAGAATTAGAAACCTTGAAATATTCAAGGTGGAAAATAACAAAGGAACATCAATTAAAATATTAGTCGAAGCGGCGAAGGATGGACTCGAACCACCGACCTTCCGTTTTCATGACGGCTGCTCTACCACTAAGCTACCTCGACACCACGACGAATATTCAATTGATGTGGTACTTAGATGGAATATGATGGATGGAAAGATTTTTCACGTGAAACTTAAAATGTGGATGGTTTTGAGAATATAATATACGACTAATATTTTAATTGATGTTCCTTTGTTATTTTCCACCTTGAATATTTCAAGGTTTCTAATTCTGATCCAATTCCCACGAAAAATCTTACAATACTTTTATTTTTTATTTTCTTATGTTGGCAACATGTTTCCAACACTGCAACAAGTTGGCAACATGTTTTTAACTCTACAATACTTTCAACAACATGTTACTAACATTTTGCAGCCTAAAAATTTGTTGGAAATCTGTTATTTTTTACTCTCTTATGTTGACGACATGTTTCCAACACTGCAACAAGTTGGCAATATGTTTCTAACACTACAATACTTTCAACGACATGTTGCCAACATGTTGCAGCATAGAAACTTGTTGGCAACTTTTAATTTTCTACTTATGTTGGCAACATGTTTCTAACACTGCAACAAGTTGCCGACATGTTTCTAACGCTGCAATACAGTTGCAACATGTTGCCTTGTTACAAAGATGTTGCAGCACAGAAACTTGTTGAAAGACTTATGATTTTTTATTTTATATTGGCTACATGTTTCTAACACTACAAAGAGTTGGCTACACGTTTCTAACGCTACAATACTTTCAACATGTTTTATAACAAGGCAACATGTTGCAACATAGTTGCAGCATGTTGCCTTGTTATAAAGATGTTGTAGCACAAAAAGTTGTTGGCAACCTTTTAATTTTTTACTTTTTTATGTTGGCAACATGTTTTTAACACTGCAACGAGTTAACATTGTGTTTTCAACACTGCAACATGTTTCTAACGCTACAATACTTTCAACAACATATTGCCAACATGTTGCAGCATAGAAACTTGTTGGCAACCTGGGGTCATGTACATATTACGTAAGCATGTTAAGGGGGGGGGGGGGGTCTCACACTTCCTTACGTAAGCTTTTTTCTACTCTGACCACCCGTACGAAAAAGGGATGCATAAAACTTGTATTATTTATACAAAAATTATACATAAAATATACAAAAAATTGGACATGCATAAAAAATGCATAATTATGTATAAAGAACTTATATTTTTTTATCCTACAATATGATATACATAAATTATGTATAAAAACTTTAACTTTTTTAACAAATTTTTTTTTATCCTCGGGATGATTATGCATAAACTATGATAAGAAACTAAGAAACATAAACTTTTCAACGAAAAATATACATATAATTATATATAAATTATACATAAATTATACATAAATTATATATGATTATACATAAATTTACATAAATATATATAAATTATGTAGGTCCAAATTTTTGTATAAATTATACAAAATTAATATATATTTTTTGTATTTATTTTGCAAAAAATTACATATTTTATGCATCTTTTTTGTACGGGCAGGAATTTTTGAAAATAAAATAAATAATTAATAATTAATTCATGTTTTTTTAAAATAATGTAATTAACATTAGAGAATAATTTCTATAAAAATTCAGTAAGGACTTTAAGGTGGAATATCAGCCACTTGTGAGTCAAATCAGGTCCTTATAATATAAAAATTAATTTTCCCGTCAAGTAAATTTATCTTAGTTAAAAATAATTTAAGACTTTTCCTTCATTTAATACGTAGAATAATTATTTATTATATTTATGTTTGCAATTTTTAGATATTAAGATGCTTTGTTTGTAAACTTTTTGCCATTTTCTTATTTCCGTTTTGTTACCAACCTAAAACTTTTGAAAAGGATGCTCAGTTGAGCATCTATATCGAAAAATTGTAAACGTAAATAAAAAATAAATAAACGATACTACTTATTAAAAAAAAGAAAAGTCTTAAATTAATTTTAAATAAGAAATTTACTTGACAGGAAAATTTAATTTTTATTTTACAAGGACCTGATTTGACTCACAAGTGGCTGATATTCCACCTTAAGACAAAAATTTACAAGTCAAGTGCCGTTGGTTCCATTAAAAAAAAAAAAAAAAAAAAAAAAAAAAAAAAAAAACTTACGTAATTTGGGGGGGGGGGGAGGGGGTTGAAAATGGCAAAAAAAAATGCTTACTTAATATATACATGACCCCCTTTTTATTTTTCATTTTCTTAAGTTGGCAACATGTTATTAACACGTTGAATATTTACAACAGCCAACATGTTTTATCATGCAATTGCGGCCGATCAACATAGTTTTTACTTGCTACGTTAACATAAATTGCCATAGCAAAGCCTAATTATCATACAAAAAGTTACATACATGTAACATACATTATATGATATACACTACATGTACGTTAAAAATACACAAATTTTTTTACTGTGCAGTTAGGTCTCAAATATCCCAATGAAGGAGGCGAAAACAAAAAACATTTTTCCAGAAGCTCAAAGCGAGCGGGATTGTAAAAATTCCATTCCCAACCATCGCTCAGCGGTTTTCCTTAATTCAAATCAACGAGATCAACGAAACCTTAAAGAGGAAGAAAGCAGTACGAGGAAAACCAAAGGAGGAAAACTGAGTTAAATATTCTCATACTTTCAAAGCTTATGTAAGTTTCCAAACACAAGCGACGAAATTTTTCCTTTCGAAATATTTGCAAAAAGATGTATGGCGAATCAGTCGGCGGTTCCGCGAAAAACCTCCTTAACGAACTTCAATTCACATTGTTGTAGTTCTCGGCTCTATCTTCATCTTTCCGAATAAATCTCGTCGATAATAACGGCAAAAGACTATTGTCAAATCTGATGTAATTTTCATATCTCTCAAAGATAATTTTATCATTAAAAGCTGAGATACCACTGTTCGCATGCAACAGTTTCGTTTAAAATTTTCAAAAGATATGTGGCTTTTATTAAAATTACTGCTTTGCGTCGGGCTCGCCTCTGCTCAAGGCGGTCCATTGTTATTGACGCCTTACATCAATTCCGGAAATATCGAAGAAGCCAGGAAATTATCTTTAGTCACATCGCTGACTCCGAACATAACGAGTTACTCCGGTTTCATCACGATCGAGGAAACATGCGATTCGAATTTATTCTTTTGGTTTTTCCCGTCTCAAAACGATTGGTTAACGGATCCGGTGACGCTGTGGCTACAGGGTGGACCCGGAGTTTCCGGAATAAAAGGAATGCTGCAAGAGTACGGACCTTATAAGATAGGGGAGGACGGGAATCTGGAGCTAAGGGATTATTCGATCAACCAAAATTCGTCCGTGATTTATGTGGATAATCCCATCGGTTCGGGATTCAGTTACTCCACTTACGAATGCTACGACAAGGACGAGCTCGTCATCAGCACGAAACTGAGGAGCGGGTTGGACCAATTTATGAAATTGTTTCCGGAAATAGCCGACAATCCGTTTTATCTCGGAGGAGAAGGTTACGCCGGGAAGTTTGCGACTCTGGTAGCTTTTGACAATTACTTAAGTGAAAATCAAACGTTTAACCTTCAAGGACTCTTCATCGAAAGCGGTGCTGTTGACATGCCGCATCAGTTCGAAATTATGGATTATTTGTATCAACTCGGAGAGGCCGATTTAGTTTATTACGACGTCGCCGGGTATTTCGGCAGCGAAATCAAATCACACTGCGATGCACTTGATTTCGGCTACGCCAGTTATTCGTACCAAAACACCTATTTAGACATAGTGGGAGATGCAACGGGATATAAGGATTTTTACAATTTAATGTATGCTACGAAGCAACCACTTCCAGAAGTCAAAGACTTTTTAAACAGTCCGGGAGTAAGTATAAGGGAAAACGGGTTTTGTTCCTTTCATACCTAACCATATTCTTTGTAGGTACGAAATGCTCTTCATGTAGGCAACGTCACCTTTCGAGACACGAACGATTTGACCGCAGAAAATCTTTACTACACAATAATGAGACCTGTAAGGGGGCAGATCGAAGTCTTGCTAGAACATTACAGAATTCTCTTTTATAGCGGTCAATTAAGCATGTCTTTTCCATACTCATCATACAGGCGCTTCATAGACGTAAGTATTGAAATGTAACTTAAGCAGTCGATCAATGCCATTAATTAGCTTCCCAGATAGCAATCTATCCGGCCCCAAGAACGTCTTCAGGACGTCATGAGGATATTTCTGTACTAGGCAGGTCAACTGAGCTACGTCCATCACAATCGTGCATGGAGATATACTCTTTTGAACGACTGCCTGAACCGGTTTTGAGCTGCAACGGTTTAAAATCTCCCTGCACGATTGTGATGGACATAGCTCAGCTGACCTGCCTAATACAGATTTATTGGACGTCTATTGGACTTACTTATGTCCGCATAGATCCAAAAAGCGTCCTTTGGACGTCCTACGGACATCCCACGGATTTGGATATCCTGTAGATATCTAATGGACAATCCATAGGATGTCCAATGGATTGAAAATGCTATCTGGGTTGTGAACACCCATGAGCTAACTTAGCTAAATTTTGCATCTACAAGCATTGCTGAACTTTTATCTAGTCGATTAATAGACCACTGTTCGGCAAGTTTTTAAAATGTCATGACTTTTCAGCACATAGTTTGGCCGGGAGCTGAAGAATTCCGAAATGCAACACGTCAAAATTGGCATGTGGATGATGTGATTGCTGGTTATGTCACGACTGCGGCTAATCTGTATGAAGTTTTGGTTCGGAATGCGGGGCATAGAGTATTGGCGGACCAGCCTAAATGGGGAGTGGATTTGTTTAACAAGTTTACAAATAATGCAAAATTTTGAAAAATTAATTAATAAATGAGGTGGGAAATATGATCGAGTATATATGTGAACTTTGGTTGGAAAAGCTATCTGCGATCCATCAAAAACCTTACGTGAACTTATTGATTAGAAAACTTACATCAGTAGTCCGGAAAAATAACTAAATGGCCAAACTCATTTCTGTTCCAAGTCTGTGTAAAACTTGAAAGAAGACGAAGGTGTCAAAAGCTTCGATATTTTGGGCAATTAAAACCCTACTGCCCATGCTCTAAAATTCAAAATGGCGGGCAAAATGATTGGAATTTCATATTTGGAATGATTTTGTTAAAATTCACGACGGCGGACTTAGTAGGTTGACAGATGTTTAAAAAAAAAAATTTAAGTTGTTCAATTTTCATGAAAATTTGTACCGAGGGGTTTTGAGATCGCTGATCTCGAATCCATAAACCGTTTTTTCAAATTTTGAACATGCAACGAGCAAATAAATTTTTTTTGATTTATTGATTCCCTTAAGAGGAGGCTTCAGATATTTATTCAAATATACCAAAATAAATTTCCATGGTCTAAAACTCTTTTTTGGAGATACAAATTAAAAATCTGCTTCGTAGCGAACTTTATATTCATACTGGCATCTTTCTTTCAAAATTTCAGATTCTCCGGTTGTAAAGAAACTCCGGAAAACGTTTTCAAAAATAAATATCGGGAATATATTTTCCAAAGCGTTTTCCGGAGTTTCTTTACAACCTGAGAATCTGAAATTTTGATAACGAAGCAATATGGCGTTACGTTGACTGAAGTTAGTTGGAAAAAAAAAATATGCACACTAATCATTTACAGCCGCCATGACAGTCGATCGACCTGCCCTCTTTTTTTTCCTTTTTTTCGCGAATTCGTTCTCGTCTTCCGTACAAAATGAATGCCCAGGGTATTGACTGCCCTAGGGCAAATTTAATTTGGGGTCAAAATTTAGTTAATCATTTTCAAAATATTTTCCAGGAATTTGTGATAGCGTCTGCGGAAGGTTTAGATCGAGATAAGAAGCCTTACTGTGTGTACCTAACTTATTTTTGAAATATCTTTTACCTTAAAAACTTAAATTTTTTAATAAACCGTATTATCGTTTACGGCGAAGAATTATGCACCAGCAACACACGTAAGTCTTTTGTCGTTTTACGCCATGAGCAGACGAGCTTTCCGTACAAACAAAAATAATGGCGGATGTTTTGAAAAAAAAAAAAAAGTTTTATCTCATTTAATTTCGTTTAATTAAATTAAATTATAAATCATAAATAAAATCTCTTTTCTAATACCGGTATAGTGTTGTGATATGTAATTACTTTCGTTGAAATGGCAGTACTTAATACGAATTACATAAAATTTAGTCGGTCACGATAGGGACCGATACGAAACTAAAATTAAATTGATTACGATAAACAGAAATCAATTTTATTGGTTCTTTCCAGCCAGCACAAACCTCTTCTTTCCTCCGAAAATTTCGTTTCATACGAATTTTGCCTGATGGTCGGCGACTTAAAAAATTTTACTCCGACTTTATTTTCCGAACGCACTTTGCAAACGATGCAGAACACCAGAATTAAATATTTGTTTACACCAAAAAAGTAAAATAAATTTGTCGTAAAAACTTGATAATTGTTGTAAAATTTTGATATGTAATTTGTATTAAATACTGCCATTTCAACGAAAGTAATTAATATATCACAACACTATATTAGAAAAGAGTTTTTATTATTATTTATAATTAAATTAAATTAAATTAAAACTTTTTTTTTTTTTTCAAAACATCCGCCATTATTTTTGTTTTGTACGGAAAGCTCGTCTGCTCATGACGTAAAACGACAAAAGACTTACGTGTATTGCTGGTGCATAATTCTTCGCCGTAAACGATAATACGGTTTATAGTAAGTAAACAAACAATTCAAATTTTAGCTCAAAACAAAACCAAACAGACGAAACTTTTTACCAACCTTAATATAACGGAGGCTTTGTTCTACTGCTATCAAAATAAATTAATAAAACCCGTATTTCAGGAGAAGAAAATGTATTGTAAGGAAATTTTCATTTTTGAATGTAAGTAACGATAGCTATTTTTTGATATTACAACAAAAATTTTTGTATGTTATCGCTAATTTTAATTTACTAACTCAAACTTGAAAAGCGCGAATTTTTTTTAAAACCACCATTTCAACCCGTATATTTTTCTGTTTTGTTGCAAGATTCCTTGTGTGTTTCTTGTCTTGTTCTTGTAAAATTTAAAGAGCTTTTTCAAGACAAGATGCAAGAAATTCTTGAAATTTCCTGTCTTGCCGTACATCCCTACTCCTGCCTTGATTTCAAAAGTGTCCCAGGTAAGTCAGAAAAGTTGAGAGTTCTTAGAGATGTTTTATAATGCGCTATTGCCCCACCTTGAAGACGTCTTTAAGACGCTTTGTCTTTAAGAGGATGACATCTTTAAAAAGTCTTCAAGGTGGGGCATTATCGTATTTTAAGACATCTTTAAGAGCACTCAACTCTAAAATTCTCTTTAAGACGTTTTAACCGTTTTGAAGAGAATTTTCTTACTTGTTGGGGTTGCAAAAAATCCTACAGGATCACGCCAAGGGCATATCGACCGCTCCGAATTGGTCGGCCCAGCCCTGGTTCTCGTTGTTTTTGAAAATGTTATCATATCCGCTGATTCACCTCCGAGCTAGCTCATCTTTAAATTTTTTCAATAGAGAGCAACGCTTATTCTGGAGCAAAACTTCCCTGGTAGCAGGAATTTTATCCGGGAAGTCTACAAGCGTCGCCTGATTCCGGAATCTTCTTTAGGTATATCTTTGGCCTCCTTATTCAACTCTACATGTAAACAATATGAGTCGGCTCTCCGATCATACGATCATCGATTCTACATCAAGAGAACTTAATCCTTTTGGGGTTGAAGTCTCATGTTTTGTCATTTCTTTCGGAGCTTTTTCAAAAGGGCTTATCTTATAATTCCTTGAATTGTACGCGTTCGGTTATAGCTCTGCTGACCGATTTTGATTTGGGCGGGGACCTAAGAGTCAAACGTTTTTTCAAGGGTTTTGCCAACCTCCGGCCTCTACGATCAAGATATGATATCACCTGGGATCCTAAGACAGTTCTGGATTATTTAAATTTGCTTTTAGACAACGAGAACCTTGCTTTGCCTCAAAGCCGAGGGTCCCTAACCAAGAAGAGTATTCTCGAGTGATTTCGTGGATAGATCAAGACCAAAATTTAAAAAAAAAATTGTTTTTGAAAATTGAGATAATGATTTGAAAATCACAAAAAATAGCGACGAATTAGAATGTGAAAATAGATACAAGTGGCGAGAGACAGGAAGGGCACACAGTGAGGGAAAAAAAAAAAAAAACCTCTTTCGCGGAAGCTTTCTGGCAACAAAACAAGCTGAAATGCTAGTTTCCCAAACCGAATGTAAAAAAAAAGAACATTTCGATTTTCCTTCTTCTGGATTCAAAGACCAATGATATATCGCATTTTCGGCGTCAAACAAAACCGAAAGAAAAATAATAGAACACTGAAAAAAAAATTTATATCTGCTAATCAGACCGTAACGTAACATAATATAAAATAAATCGACGAAAGCCCTTTTGCACGAAAACCTTTCAAATAATTGGAAAAACGTTAAGTCGTGCATTTAAACCATAAAAAACTGGAAAAACTAAAAGACCAATAAAAGTAACTTTAAAAACGTTCGATACTAGATAAAGCGCAGAAAGCGAATAACTGACCTTATAATACAAAAGAAAGGGGAAAAAAAATATATTTATATCTCGGACATTACCGAATAAAATATCCTTTGCTTGCACATGTCTTAAATTCTCCCCGTTCATTGATTGGAGATTTTTACTTGTTGAACCCATGCTTTTCATTTAACAATTTACTTCCATCAGATTTCTAACCTTTCATATAAATTCTTGAGAGGAAATCATTGGAATTCGAAACTGGATCATGTCGTAGGAGAAAATGACGTCAGCAAAACCGATACCGAATCTCTGTTGTTGTTGCTGCAAATGTACGATACACATTCGCAGATTTCCACGATGGGGTGGAAAACCCATATTCGACTTGAAGTGTCATTGTCTAACAATTAACTTAAGATTATACATGGTGCTTATGTGATCCAAGAAAGCGAAAGAAAGAAGAGGCTCAGGAATTACATGCCACTTGGGATTTTCCGTGTTTAAAAACAAAAGCTTCGACTTTGAATTTGACGTAGACGAAGACTAAGACTAAGACGAAGGGAATGAAGATAGGAAAGGCGTGAACATTACACGGTGGTTTCATTCATTCATTTAGCTGGACAAACTTCAGAAAATCGATATCTTTCAAATCATTGTCTGAAACAATATATTATTGATTGCACTGACTGAATCCAGGTATATGACCGCATTTTTTTTCCTTGAGCTATACAATATAAACACCGCAACCCACCGAATGAAAAATTAAACTGGATAATTAGTCCATTAAGCGAACTTATAATCAGCGCAGCGTAAGAATTAGTTGCCACAAGCTGACCCCTAATATTTATTTTTAATATTTTAAGTGAGATGGAAATTTCGCGTCAAGAAGTTTTCGAAATATGGCGATCGGAGGAAGGAGATGAAAAGAAAGTACAAGTACTAAAATATTTACACAAAAGCTCGTCTACCGGATGAGGGCGACTTCGTGGTGAAGATAATCATTCACATCATTCCGATCACACATACAAATCTTTCTGTTTATCAATGCTTAAGTTTTAATTTTAATTTAATGTAAAAGTTTATTTACAATATTGCCTGCCCCTGCACGCATTATCTGCTAAGGGGAGACAATTTCATGTATTTATTAAGATTTTTCTCAAATAAAATAAAATAAAATAAAATAAAAAAATAATGATAGAGATCTGAGATTCGATTTGCGATTAAGTAAGGTAACAGGTACTACGTATCAAAATATCCTATTTCTTTTTTTCACTTTTTACATTTTGAATTTATTAGCAAATCCAGAATTTTAGGGTCAGCGAAGTTGGCGGTACAATTTTGAGCTCGAATTTTCTGACTATTACCAAGATTTAGAGCTTTTTTTGAGCTTTCTAAAAAACCAAGTCTCCAAATTTGAGCTTCAAAATTAAAGGATATATAAGCATAAATCAATAATGTACCGCTAAATTCATGGGCGGTACAATATACCGCTCAAATTGGGAGACGTACACCAGTGTATTGCGCTAAATTGGAGCTTTCGGAACACCATCATACCGAATTTTTAGCTTTCAAATTAAGGCTTTCATAAAATGTTTTTTAAAAATGCTGTGTACCGCCAACTTCACACATCATGATTCGGTGGGTTCAGAGTCCAAACCAACTGCATATCGTTCTCCTGAATTTGAGCTTTCAAAATATATAACTTACAGAATTTGAGCTTGCACACCAAAGGCTAGCAGAATGGCTTAAAAAAAAAAAAAAGTACCGCCAACTTCACGCCATTGAATTTACAAGCTCAAATTTTTGCACCTTGGCCAGCATTTAGAACTTTTTTTGAGCTTCAAAAAAAAGAAAGTCGCCAAATTTGAACTACAACGGAAAAATTTGAGCTTCACCAAAAACCATCGGAGGGAATACTGGTGTACCGACAAGTTCAGCCAATTAATTTCAATGGTCGAATGTTTGGACCATGGCAAGAATTTAGAGCTTTTTTTGAGGTTTCAAAAAAACCAAGTATTCAAATTTGAGTTTCAACGGAAATATTTGAACGTCACGAAAAAACGATCCCAAAGAAAATCGGTGTTTCGCTAGCTTCACGCCATCGATTTTCAAAGCTCAAATTTTTGGACGAAGCTCATCATTTAGAGCTTTTTTTGAGCTTTCAGAAAAACAAAGTCTCCGAATTTGAGCTTCAAAATTACAAAAATATCTAGGCATAATCAATTATGTACCGCTAAATTCACAAGGCGGTACAACAAATCGCTCAAATTTTTAGACATACACCAATGTATTGTGCTAAATTTGAGCTTTCAGAAAGGCAATTCACCCAAATTTCGGTTCTCAAAATAAAGCAAACATTAATTTTTTTTTAAAATGACGAGTACCGCCAGCTTCACGCCGTTGAATTTTCGAGCTCAAATTTTAATATATGGACCATTATTTTGAGCTTTTTTTGAGCTTTCAGAAAAACCATGTCCTCAAATTTGAGTTTCAAGGGAAGAATTAAAACTTGACGAAGAACGTCCCTAGGAAAAATCGGAGTACCGCCAGTTTCACGCCGTTGAATTTTCGAGCTCAAATTTCGAGACAAAGTGCAATATTTTGAGCTTTTTTTGAGCTTTTAGGGAAACCATGTCCCCAATTTTGAGCTGCAAGGGAATAATTATAGTTTCACGGAAAACGTCCCTACGAAAAATCGGAGTTCCGCCAGCTTCACGCCGTTGAATTTTTGAGCCCAAATTTTTGGTCAAAGTCCATTATTTTGAGCCATTCCCGATTTGCGAAAATTGCGAAATAAATAAATTTAAAAAATTAAATACAAGCTTAAGCACATGCTTAAGTTGCAGGAAAAGGATGTTCTACCAATGAATTTTGAGGTTTTTCGTTGATTAACTAAGAATCTCAAATTCATAGGTAGGAGCATCCTTTTAAAAAAAAAGAATCTATGAAACTGAGAGGTCAGGGATGGGATCTAAAAAGGGAAAATTTATAAAAAAAGAACAGGAACACCCTTAATTACTGCAAACATGTTTCGCATAAATATGACAAACATATTAGTCAACATATTAGTCAACATATCCTCAAGTTACTTCACCAGCTGATTAATAACCATTTGTCTTTATCGATCAGCTATCGATTTTTATATTTTTAATTGTTTATTATTTCATTTACAAATATTGAGGCAATGTCCTTGGGTTAGCGATTCAGAGCATTTTTCTAAAAGTATGATTTCCTCAATTTTTAAACAAAACGTCTGAATTATTTTTAAAAAGTCGAAAAACTTTGACCGTTAAAAATCAAGAAATTGGATTGGTGGCTTAAGTCGCTTTTCAAGAACGACGATGTTAATTTTATAATACGCTAACATCGGGAATTAATAGAAAGAAATTAACCTTTAAAACAACATAACGAGGAACATTTTATGTCGTTATATAAATATTAAAAAAAAAAAAAAAGGTAAACATTATGATATTTTTAGTTTACGACCTCCCAAAGCAGAAACCGATTAAATTTCGGGAACACTTTCGTCAAACTTATAAATTACAATAACGACAACCTTAAAAAAAAAAAAAACTTTCGAAAGTAATACTTGTCATCGAAAGCATTAAAACTCCAATTAGCATATGATTTACTGCGAAAAAAAAAAAAGGACGCTCAACATCCGCATGCGAATCGACATAACGCATTTACGTAATTCACGAAAATTCCCTGAACGATTTCCTTGGTCCTTCAATTTTCTATTTTGTGTGTGCTTTTCTTTTCTTTTCATTTTGCGTGACCGGCCGATTTTTCCCTCTGAAAAATAAAGGGAACAAAAGGAATATGATGCCTAATGCTCTCAAATTTCTCATTGACTTCTGGCCACGTGAACACGTAAACTTGAAACTTCCGTGATTAAAGCCCGATGTTGACCTGATTTATTGCTCAAAGCTAATATTTATCTCGGGATTTTCGAGAAAGTTACTGGAAAGTCATCTGTAATTTATCGAAGGAGATTCCCGCATTTAATATTTCGTGATGATTTTTTTTTTTTTTTTTTCATTCCCCCCCGCCATCTGAAGTCTGTGAATAAAGATGTCCATTACTCATCCTTCCGAAACAATAATAATCGACGCCTCCTTTTCTTAGTAAGCAATTAGCATTTAAAAAAAAAAAATTAAAAAAACGGAGGGGGCAACCGCATAATTAAACGCCATTTTTTTTTTTTTTTTACAAAACCTCCCACGATTTTTTATAAAAACTGCAAACTCGTCGTCGTTTCTCACTCCACCTTTGACCATTTCCTGTTTTCTCGAATGAAAAGCTCTTCCTCAAGGATCGCGATATTTTTGTAGCATAAATTTCTCAATAGACGAGAATTTCCATTAAATTCATTACTTGATTTTTTTTCCCTGTTTATTGCAAACATAATAACGGGAACGAGCTTCCAAGTTTACATTCAACAAACACGATCAAAATTCAGGAAAAAGGGATTGCTGTCGATTAGTCGACCTTGATCCAGGCCTATGTCAATATCACCTCCAAGGTTAATTGAAGAGACTGGGAGGAAACCTCGTAGGGAAACTGCATTTTTTTTTTATTTTATAATTTCAACCGGGACCTTTTCGTGTTAATAACGTATGAATAAAACATAATCACGCTGATTCATTTATTCAACTTGTTGCATTTTCAAAATTAAACATGCGGAACTGCAAACCGTTTTATAACGTGATGAAATGTCAACGGCTACAAATTTTCATCTATCGAGATATAAATGCGATAAAACCATCAGTATATTAATTTTTTGTCCTTCTAGGAATGTTGTGTACCAGTCTCGATGACAAACGTTCCTCAAATAATATCGAAAAACATTAACATTAATATTAATATTAAAGAAAGGCCAAAAATATTTTTTGATTGCAGGAGGTAACAAAACGGTATTTGAAATCAACGCTGTGTTTTAATCAATTAGAAAATAATATTTCAGGGAAATATTATTTCACCTCCGACGCACGGAATTGTTTTCGCAATAAAAAAAAGTTTCTCTCCGAGAGACTAGTACAGCGCTCTAGCGGTGAAACTGGGAACTATTTCAACAACAAAAAATAAACAATGGCGTTTAATTTTTTTTATTGCGAAAACACTGAAAAAAATTATCAAATTTAAGAACCATAAAGCCTTTTTCATACATTTTAATATTAAATCTTTGGCTCTGAAACATGACAAAACTTTTTGGCGCGGTTTCGGTGCGATCCAATCTCATTTTTATTAGTAAAAAACCTCATTTTTGAAAACAATTTTTTTTTATTATTACCTTTTACCTTCTTTATTATACGTGAGCTATAGGGTGCGTCGAAAAAAATCAAGTGTCTGGGATTTTTGCTCCCCGGTTAAAATATGATTATTTGGCTATCGAAACACCTCCCTAATTTTTTTCAGCTCAAAAAAAAATTTTTTTGATATGCCCCACGATTTTTTAAGCTTTTTCGCCCAAAAAAAGGGCTTTTTTTCTTTTATTTCACAAAGTTATAAAAATTTGTGCAGGGCTTAAACTTTGTTATAAAAAATTGAAATTTTGAGCATAGGTTTCAGGTATATAGAGGTACCTAAAAAAAATTACGCAGTCGTCAAAAAAGCAGTTATGTCGTTTTGGCAGGGGGGCCATAGTGAAAACATATTTTTGCGAGGGGCCTTCGAGCGGGGAGGGATCCGAAAATTTCAAAATAGCCAAAATGCGTCTAAAATATGTGGAAATGATGTGGCACTTGAACCGTTGCGGGCCTAGTATATATATATATACGCTCTGTAGGGGGCTAAAATAGGGCAAAATTTTAAAAAATTTTAGACTTTGTTTTCGAAACACATTTTATTCGATAGATCTCGTAAAAAGAAAGCTTTTTTATATGGGACACTTTTCGTTCCCATTATTAGTTACGGAGATTGGCTAAATTTAATGTTTTTGGCTAAAAATTTAATTTTTGGGCCAAAAGCTTATATATCTCCACAGCCGTTTGATTTAGAAGAAATGTTCCATGTAATTTTTTACTCAGAACACTATAATTAAGAGAAATAATCAACTTCCAAACCGATTTTCAAAAATTTTGACTCCACTATAATTTTGAAATTTTTCAAAAATTTCAATGCATTAAAAATTTTTGAATCAAACGGCTGTGGAGATATATAAGCTTTTCGCCAAAAAATTAAATTTTTAGCCAAAAACATTAAATTTAGCCAATCTCCGTAAATAATAATGGGAACGAAAAGTGTCCCATATAAAAAAGCTTTCTTTTTACGAGATCTATCGAATAAAATGTGTTTCGAAAACAAAGTCTAAAATTTTTTAAAATTTTGCCCTATTTTAGCCCCCTACAGAGCGTATATATACTAGGCCCGCAACGGTTCAAGTGCCACATCATTTCCACATATTTTAGACGCATTTTGGCTATTTTGAAATTTTCGGATCCCTCCCCGCTCGAAGGCCCCTCGCAAAAATATGTTTTCACTATGGCCCCCCTGCCAAAACGACATAACTGCTTTTTTGACGACTGCATAATTTTTTTTAGGTACCTCTATATACCTGAAACCTATGCTCAAAATTTCAATTTTTTATAACAAAGTTTAAGCCCTGCACAAATTTTTATAACTTTGTGAAATAAAAGAAAAAAAGCCCTTTTTTTGGGCGAAAAAACTTAAAAAATCGTGGGGCATATCAAAAAAATTTTTTTTCGAGCTGAAAAAAATTAGGGAGGTGTTTCGATAGCCAAATAATCATATTTTTACCGGGGAGCGAAAATCCCAGACACTTAATTTTTTTCGACGCACCCTAGTGAGCTATATAGATCTGTCGGAAATTTTAAAGACTCGAAAGACGCGTGCCCAATACATTAAAAATATATAACGCGAGGGAGTCTTTTTATGATCCCACTCGAATCTATAATTCGGGATAACTCGGTATCGTCCGGTATAGTTCGTTCTCGGGCGCGCATATCAAAGAAACTAGCAGTTATTTTCACAACGTTTTGGCACGAAGTGTTTATTTTGCATAATAAAGAAGTTTTTTTTTTTTTTTTTTTTAATTAACTTGTTTCTTTTCTCATATTTAAGTAAAGATTTTGTTGCTCCACTGCCCGGGGAAAATATGCGGATCTTTCAATTTGGTTAGTATTCAAGAATTCGAAAAGAAAAAAAATAAAAAAAAAAATGGTATCGAATATAAAAACATCTTCAATGCCCAAAACTTTAATTTCTGGATTTCCAAATGAATATGAGTATAAGGAATTGTGAAACTTCAAAGAATGCTAGTATATTTAAAATTTTAATTTCCGACATATTAAAAGCATCAGGTTCCCAAATGGCCCCTATTTAGTATCTCAAGCAGGCAGCTGGAAAACCCTGCCAATGAGGGACATCAGAAGATGTAAACATCATTTAATTTAAAAGATCTGACTTAGGAAAAATAATTAAAGTGACGTTGTTTGTCTCAAATTTTATAACTGTGTGTAGTTGCATTGGATATTTGAAATGCAAATTTAGTTGCTACACAGTTTTAGATGAGTATTTAGTAAGTTTTAGTAGCTACAATCAATTTTTTTGAGTACCGTAGATTGGGGTGAAGTTGAAAAGGTGGGGTGAAATTAAAAGGAAATTCAAAAAAAAATTCTAGGTTTATTTTAGTCACTAAAAATAAAATTTTTTATATCAGTATCTTAAAAACAATATCCACTTAATGAAATAAAAAAAAATTATTTTTAGTGCCTAAAATAAACCTAGAATTTTTTTTTTTTTGAATTTCCTTTCAACTTCACGCTAATCTACGGTACCGTTTTTAACGCTATGAGACATGATTTGGGATTTACAGGTTTTTAATTGGTAATTAATTTTTATGTTTGGCATCTCCAGCCTAAAGATTTTCTTTGAGTTGTGTACTTATGGTTTTCTTTCTGTACTACTTTTTATTATGGACTATATCAAAGATAAAAATTACATGAGGAACAGAAATTAGGTGCAGGAAACTGCAGATTTAAAAAAAAAATTAAAGCTATATACTTGATAAACAAGCTACAGTGATGTTTAACAGCCAGATTCGTGGTGCTCTGGTTGAGATTTTGAACGAAAACGGTACGCGAAAAAATTAATTAATCGCTTTTTTTTCGGGTTTCTTTAGATGTTTAATTTTTATTTTATTTTTTTAATCGATATAATTTTCCACCGCCCGGCTAAATGTCCAGTGGTGTATACGAACTAACACCTTAAGGCTTTGTATTACATCATTTTCTCGGCAAATTGAAAAACATCGTCAAAACCGAGTTTGTAAAAATGATTATGAATAACGCAATAAGTACATGAACCGAGGAGTGACTTTAAAAGGTCGCATGTCCATCTCATTTTTAAAATGGAGTGAGCTAATTTTGCTTTCAAATATTAATACACGAACATTTTCTGCCTAAACAACTCAAACGAATTGCATTTGAAAAAAAAAAAAGATTGGATTATGAAATTATTATCAAGATTGGACTTATGACTGCAGCCATAATCTTAGGCACCTTCATGAAAAATTCCATACTTGACCATTTTTAAGAAACCTTAATCTAGCATAAATTACCGGGAATTTATCCTGGAACAAGGTTTCCCAAAAAAGTACTGAATGGTCAGGTATTTGTTGTCAGGTATCAGGACAAGTTTTGTCGATTTTTTAACACAACAACACTGAAAAACTATTTAGTTAACCCAACCAAAATGTTAGTAAAGCAATTACTATCCCAAAGATTTTGGTCAGGGCAACCAATTTTTTGGTTCAGGTGACCAAATTTAGTTGGCTGAACCAAAAAATTGGTTCGCCTAACTAAAATTTTCGGGGTGATAATAACTTTACTATCATTCTGGTTGGGTCAACCGAAAGTGTTTTTCAGTGAACGTAACATAGACTTTATGTAGACCGTTTTTAACTTATTTACATATTTTTTACTGTGCAGCAGTCGAAATCGGAATCGGAACCGAAAACCGGAATCTGGCTGAAAAATAGGTTGGAACGGAATCTCAATCGGCATCGATAAATAATTTTGATTCAAACTGAGCTGAAAAATGTTAATGTAAGATTTTTTACGATTGAAGCATCAGAAACAGAAACAGAATCGGAATCGGCACCACTGAAATATTTTCTAATTCGAATCGGAATCGAAATCTGAGTCTGAATCTGAATCTGAATCTTAAATTTTTGTTCTCGAGTCGGAAGCGGAACCGAAACCTCACCTCCGCCTGATCCTTCTTAACGCTTTTTGAAAATTCTTGATATGCGAAAAGGCATGATTAATTATTATTAATCATTAAGCATGAAATCTACGGCTGATTAGTTGAAGTATTACAATCTGAGTTCGCAGACACACTTCTAACAATTAAGCCTAATCTAGAGGTCGATTACTTGATTTTCGGTCAGAAGGCGCCAACAATTTTAACAACTTGTATAAAAACTTACTCATAAAAAAAAAATTGTTATTGTCGAAAATGATAATTATTTTTATCAAACATTTATAATTAGCCAAGCCTAATAGCTCGGATTTTTTTTTTTTTTTTTTTTTTTTTAACAAAAGCAAATTGCTTTGACACTTTTAATAACAAAAAAAGAGCATAATTACGCAGCATTAAGGTAACTTTTGTTGTGTTACTCAAGTCATCAAAATAAGGCATTAAAAATTTCTTTTATCGTATTTAAAACTCGGGAAAATAACCTTGCACTCAACACGACAACGGCAGTCTACTTATCTTCAAATATTTAAAATAATATCAGTTAAGTGGTGTGACTCCCAACATGACCTTTGACACGTCCGATAAAATACGAAGCACATGCGAAACCTTTTCAGTCGGCTGTTAACACCAACATCGGCAACATGTTAGTTTTTTGGTTGATTGCATTTAGCGTGAGTGCATCCGGTTTCGTGAATCCGTACCCCAAATCCAAAAATGTCATATCCAAAAGTGTGAAAAACGCAGGGGAACCTCTTCTCCTGACCCCGTACATCGAATCCGGGAAAATCGATGAGGCCAGGAATTTATCTTTCGTTCCTCCGCTCAAAGGGAACGTGACAAGTTACTCCGGGTTTTTAACGGTCGACAAAGATTGCGATTCCAACATATTTTTTTGGTTTTTCCCGGCGAGGGATTCCTGGGAAACGGCTCCGGTTTCCGTCTGGCTCCAAGGCGGTCCCGGATCCACTTCCCTTTACGGGTTATTCGACGAAAACGGCCCTTACGAACTCACTCCGGAGGGCGATCTCAAAGTCAGGAAATATTCTTGGAACGTGGCCAGCTCCTACGTCTATTTCGACAATCCGGTCGGGACCGGCTACAGCTACACCGGGAGATTGGAATGCTACTCGACCAACCAAACTCACGTCGGCCAAAACTTACTCCAAGCCGTTAAGCAACTTCTACAATTATTCCCGGAAATCCAATCCAATCCCTTTTTCGTAACGGGAGAATCCTACGGCGGAAAATACGTCCCCGCTTTATCCTACGCCATACATAAGGATAATCAAAAACAAGGGAAGAAAATAAATTTCCAAGGTTTAGCGATAGGAAACGGATTGGTGGATCCCGGTAATCAATTACACTACGGCGATTATTTATATCAGCTGGGTTTGATCGATAGAAATGCGAGAGATCATTTTCAAGTGCAAGAAGAACAATGCAGGAAGTTTATAGCCGACGAAGATTGGAATGGTGCTTTTTATTGTTTTGATACCTTGCTCAACGGGGATTTGATACCGGTGGATTCCTATTTCAAGAACGTAACAGGGTATAAATTCTATTTTAATTATCTGTATAATGAAGAACGACCGGAGGGAGATGTAGACGCTTTTGTCAATAAAGCTAAGGTGAGTTTATTGCTTAAAAATCGATCTCAAATCATTTTTTTCCAAGGAATCTTAATACTCGGAAACTAACATCCGTATTATTCGTTAATTTTATTCCTTTCTTCGGAGAAACTTAAGGGTATTTTTCACTAATTATTCGATAGAAATGTGAAGAGGATAGCAAACCATATATTCCTCCGCTCGCCCTTTTTCAAGACTGGAAATTTGTTTCTGGAAAATAGAAGAAAATTTCCCAAATGTTTTATATTTTCATGATTTCACACCTAAAGTTAACCTACAACACGTTATGGACCCGCACTGTGCGTTAAAACCCATTTTAGACGCCTACCAATTCTCAGTGTAGGCAACCCGCAACACATACATGTAATACAAAAAAAAGCACAAAATTTGTTTCGTTGCGTAAAATGATTGGGAAAACGACTTTCTATACGTTTTCGACGTCGCTGATTTCAAATATGACGTCAGAATGATCTAATTCCACTCGGGAAATTCAATATGGCGGGAAAAAATTACTAAAAATAAAAAGGCTCCGCCATATTGGATTTTAGTTTTTTCAGAATTTTGACTTCAGATTTGGAATCAGCGGTTCAAATTACCCCTAGAAACATGTCTTTCATAATTTTTTACTAAAAAGGAACTTAATCCGGCGAGAAATACAAAACGTAAGCAAAGGGTTAAAAAGTGTTTCCTTACGTTTTCAAGCTCGTAGAACACAAATTTCCCCATCCCGAATATTCCTGATTAACCCCTGTGACGTCACTAGTGCAGCTAAATTTGCAGACTGAAATGCAGCTAAATCTCGAATTCCTGAAAATTTTTTTCTTTTACTGATATCGCTCATACTTATGCTGGAACATCCGTAGAATACGAATTTCACCATCCCGATTTTCCCCGATCAACCCCAGAGTAGGAGTGTAAGTGTAAATTTAGATTTTTGCAGGGGGTAGAAACGCCTTTTGAGCGCCTATGTTTAGCTTATGCAAGCTCAGAAACGGGAAAGTTTCTTTTGCTCACATAAGCTAAACATTAGAAACGGAAGCGGTCATTTTTGCTAAATTCACCTCCTGGTTTTTTGGGCCAAAAATTGATTTTTTTCGCCAAAAAATGGCAATACTCCTCGCCAATTCGATTTAGAGGTCATATTCAATGACGTTTTTTACTCAGGACACTCTAATTATTAAGGATTTTTACCACGTGAGAGTACGCAAAAACTGGTCTAGATACGTATTTTTTTGTTTTTTTTTTTTCCCCAACGGCCAAAGTAGCCATAAAATGGCCAAAATCTCAAAAAATTTGTTTCGCCACGAAGACCACGCTGGATCAAAATTTCGCCTTTACCATGTGGAAGTAAGCAAAAAATTGGCCCGAAATCATGTATTTCGCCTTGGGAACCTAAGGGCGAAAGTAGCCAAATTTAATGGCCAAAATCATAAAAATCGCAAAACAATTTTTTTACTCTTAAGACCCGGCTGGACCAAAATTTCGCTATCACCACGTGAAAGTACGCGAAAAAATAGCCTAGAAACACATTTTTCCGTTGAAGAAAAGAAGGCAGAAATTGGCCCAAAATACATTCTGGTTACTTTAAGCCATTTGTTTGGGCCGATTTCTATTTCGAATTCGATTTCTGTGTCAATGAGCCCGTTTGCAGATGGCAACGAAAGAATCAGACAAAAAAAAAAAAAAAAAAAAAAAAAAGCGACAACTCATGCCGGGAAATAAAATTTTTCCAATTAGCACTGCTTTGTTTTAATCTTTAGAGGGACCAAGAGCTCAATCAAGGCGCCTTAAGAACATTTTCGGACAAATCAAAAATGCTAAGGTCTCTCGCTTTTGCCGTTATGTTTTGTTTTATTCCGCTATACCTTAATCTTTTTTCCACGAAATTCAAATATTATGTTCAGAAAACTAAAACCCTTTAAAAAATTCCAAGACTTAGAAAAAATATTAAAAAATCATGTCTCTAGAAAGGGAGCGATTTTTTTAAATCGCTTTATTTTTCATTAAAGAGAAATTAAAATTGGAAAATTCTTAAATCGAGCTATACAAATAACTTAACTTATGGGAGTACACAAGATACAAGATTGCTGAAGAAGCCTTTCAAGTCAGCAACTGGAAAACACGAAGGCGGTAAAGATAAGTCCAATTTAGGCAGACAAAAATTTTTTTAAAAAATAATTTTCATTAAAAAAAAAAGAAAAAAAAATCCTAATTTTTTCTAAATGACAGCTGTCATTACGCCTTAATCAGTTATACGGGCACTTTTAACGTCTCAGCGAAAAAAAAAAAAAAAAAAAAAAAAAAGCTCATTAAGATGTGACCCCCAAACTTCAATTCCTTGCTAGAAATGAAAACCATGGAAATTTCCGTCAAAGCCTAATAAAAAGTGCCGAGACGTAAAATAGACAATATCTGCCGTCAACAAACTTAGCAAAACCCTGCGAAAAAACTTTTTTTTTTTTTTTTTACAAATCGCGATAACATTTTAGTTTCAGCAGTTGACGAAAGCAACTAAGCAACGAATCCTCCTCTCATTTTATTTATCTCTTAAATTTTGTTTTCTTAATTGCGGAAGCTAAAAAATCAGACTTGTCAACTTGACGTTTTTTTTTTCTGCTGACGAGTATTCATTTCCCTGTCATGAGGGGGCTATCGATTTTTTGTTTTTTTTAAAAATGATTTCGTCTTATTTTTTAGGTACGTAACGCGATCCATGTCGGAAACGCTGAATGGGGAAATTCCACGATAGTAGAAATGCAGCTTATGGACGACATGATGAAATCCGTCAAACCCTGGTTAGAGGAACTTCTGGAGCATTATCGAGTTTTAATTTACAACGGGCAATTGGATATTATTGTGGCTTACCCACTCACAGTCAGTTATTTACAGGTAATACTACAAAACAACGAAATTTAATTCCGAAAAAAAAAAAAAAAAAATCGAGTAAAATGATGATATTCAATTACCGTTGGGGTGTGTAATTAGACTTAATTATATTTTTGTTTTTAATTTCAGAAATTAAACTGGAGCGCTGCTGATGAATACAAAACAGCGGAAAGGCATCAGTGGCGTGTGGGCACGGAATTAGCGGGATACGCTAAAGTTGCTGGGAATTTAACCGAAGTTTTAGTCCGTAACGCAGGGCATATGGTACCAGCGGACCAACCAAGATGGGGGCTAGACTTGATCTTAAGATTCGTCAACAATAAATCCTTTTTCTAAAAAAAAATAAAAAATAAAAAAAAAAATTGACTGGAAGCTAAATACTGTGATAGAATTTTTTTGTAAGAATAAAAAAAAAAAAAAATTTCGAAAAAAAAGAAATGAAGTTAATGACCCGAATCCTTCCTTCTAAATAAGCGACGACCTTCTAACCTCCCTTCCTAATCTTAACTTTGTTTACAAAGCTCAGATTCGTCAAAATGTTTTTATTTTATCAAAAGTATCAATCTAACAATTTTTTCCCTTTCTCTTTACGATTCTTCTTTCTTCAGAATCAATCAAATCAAAACAGGGAACTGCAGTTTCCTGGTTTCGATTTGAATTAATCCATGGATTAAATATTTATTATTCAACTGATCAACACAAAACCATAGAAATTAATGAGTTATGCAAAGGTAACTGAATTTAACTAGTGCCTCCAATCATTTTTTTTTTTTTTTTTCCAGTCTAAAAATCTTTAATCCTACTCCGATCATGGACTCCAATAAAAGACTCATATTCAATTAGGGTGTCCCCTATTTTAGCAATTTTCGAATTTCAAATCGCTTATTCCCAAAAATGGTTCACCTTGGTGTACTGATAAACCCAATTTTTTTTTAAAACTTTTACTCCATGGGAAAGCGTCGAGCTGAGAGTTTCGAAAATTGCCATAAGAGAAAAAAATCGACCATTTTTTTTCCCCGCGAAAAAATGTGGTTATTTATCGGAAATTTTCCGTGGATCGCGAATCTGAAGTCCGTTTTTTTATATCAGATCCGGTCTATGAACTAAAATCCAAAATATGGCTAAAAAAACGTAGTATGGTGACAAAACATACTAAGTCCTCAGTTATTTGGATCTGTAGCTCAAAAACTGGACCAGATATTAAAAAAACGGATTTAAGATTCATGAAGTACGGAAAATATTCGATAAGAAAAAATATTTTTCACGAAAAAAATGGTCGATTTTTTCTCTTATGGCAATTTTCGGAACTTTAAGCTCAAGTCGCCACGCTTTCCCAAAATTTAAAAAAATTACGGTTTACCAGTACCCCAAGGAGAACCATTTTTGGAGGTAAGCGATTTGAAATTCAAAATTGCCAAAATAAGGGACACCCTAAAGTACCTTTAACAGAAATATTCAAAAGATGCATTTTTTTTTCTCGGAATATTACCCCACAGGGTGCACTTTGAGCCCAAAATAAGTAAGCAGACTTTATTTTCATTTCTTTTGAAAGCTCTGGTATCGTTTCTCGATAAGCGATGTTTACAGTAGCAGACAATATAAAGCTTATTATGAATATAAATTTTTTATTACAAAAATGTATTTTTACTTTTTTATTTCAATATGTTAATTTTCGTTTAGAAATTGGATTAATGAAATAAAAACCGTGGCATTTCAAAATTATCTTCTTGATTTCTAAACTTAGTTTTTAAATCGATTAAGAGGAATCATCAGTCGTGGCAGCAGACTAATCATATTTTACTTCCTAACGAAGAAAAACGAAGAAAAATCTCGAAACAAAAAATATTAAGCAATTTTCGTAATTTTTTCATGAAAAGTGAAAGTCCTTAATGTTTTTTGTTTCGAGACCCTTCTTCGTTTGCCCGTAAAAAGTAAAATACGTGAACATGTTCGTGCAAAGAAACAGCTAGATCAACATAAATGCTAGGAACGTACGTTTCTATATAAAAGTGTTTTTTTTTTTTTTTTTTTTTTTTTTTTTTTTTTTTTTTTTTTTTTTTTTTACATAGGGCTCCGATTGAAAGAGTGGCTGATTTTAAAAGCAAGATATTCTTGATATGGAGCCTTTGTCAAACAAAAAAAAATATTAAGAAGACGTTTTTATTTTCGATCCTGATTGATATACTTTATTTTTAAAGGGCTAATGGATCTCAATTTTATTTATAAGCAAAAAACGATTGTATGATCGTGAACTATATAAGATAAACATAGGAAATCCGTTGAAAAGTTAAATCGAAGTGGCGGAAGATGGAATCGAACCATCGACCTCTCGTTTTCATGACGATTGCTCTACCACTAAGCAACTTCGACAAACGAGAGGTCGATGGTTCGATTCCATCTTTCGCCACTTCGATTTAACTTTTCAACTGATTTCCTATGTTTATCTTATCTAGCTCACGATCATATAATCGTGTTTTGCTTATAAAAAAATTGAGATCCATATCCCGTTGAAAATATAATAAAAAAAAAAAAAATTTAAAACGAAATATTTTTAATGATAAAATCTGTACCTCAGTGCAGAACTGCACCAAGTCCATTCAAATTAATGTCTTCTGTGAGTTAACTATTTTGCTTCTTCAACAAAATAAACTTGCTAGCAGAACCCACATGAAAATAAATGGGTATATTCCGGGTATATTCCAAACATATACCCGCGGTATATCAAAATTATAGCGTAAATATTCCATAAGTATAAATAAAATATACGTTTTTTCGGAATGAGGGATATACCCCTCCATGTTTCAGAATAAATGGAATAGGTATATTACGCGTATATTTTTGGTATACCGTCAAAATTCTGAGTTTCGCTTTTTTAGCTACTTTATAATTGTGTCATCAATTAATTACTAATTCCGAAAATTCATTAGGCCCCAACATAGCGCTATAAAGCATGAAGTTGTAATTCATTAATAAAATTTAGCAAAATAAAATTTTTCTTTTTAAGAATTTGGGAGCACCAGTCAAGAACCAATTCATGAGCAAATACCGAGTGTCGATAACCCTGGTTCGAAAAGAAAATATTTTAAAGCTGAATTAAATTTTAAAATAAAGATTAGTAAACTGTTTCAGGATGAAGAAGCTGACATATCTTTCAGGTAAATGTAAAAAGTCCGATTTTTTTTAAAAAATAGCTCGTGCTGTTTTCAAAACTAATCTTTTGCGGATTTTTTTATGATCGTCTGGACGAGTACTAAACATTTTATGCCTTAAGGCATAAAATCAACACTGCCAACCGTTGAGCCAGTATACCTTTTGTACACAGTAAAAAATATTATGTAAATATGTTCTAAGATGTCCACATAAATTTTTTATGTTGTTTCTCCCATAAGGCAAACATAAAACAAAAACAACATAAAAATTATGTGGACCTGCTTATGTTGATTTATGTTGACTTTGACATAAAATTTTTTAGTGTGTAAAGTCGGGTTTAAAATAAGAAGTTGCAATCCTTGAATGGACTTTGTGCAGTTCTGCAGTGAGTGACAGAAATCTTCCTATAAGTTACTATAGTGGGAGTGACCATCCTAACCTCAAACTGAGTCTTTTTTACCATTTGTTTATATCTAAATTGCCCAGGATTACCTTGATTAAAGGAAAAAAGCATCCCTTGAATCAGATAAGTTAAATTTTGCATTTAAATAAATTTTTTAAAAAATTATAGAACTAACTAAACTCAAATTGAACTCAAATTTTTTCATGAAAAGTCCTTAATATTTTTTGTTTCGAGATTTTTCCTTTTCTAACCACCTGCCATTTTGCCAATTAAGTTAGGGATAAGAATCTTTGACTAACCACCTGCCATTTTGCCAAACAATTGTTCAGACAATTATTTATTAAAACCCTTGCATTACCAAAATACATTAAACAAAAAAATCCTCCGAAATACCAATTTTTTTTTCACCGTGCCTTTCAGAAAATTGCTGCTCCTTCAAAAATGAGGTTACACTAACCGAAAACTTTTAAAATGAAAGCCAAAGAAACAGGCTTTAATTATAAAAATTGCTCAAAGAACACCGCACGCTAGAATAGGAGATAAAGTTTCGGTTAAGTATGATTTTTACATACGTTGTTTATGTTAACAAACAAACTTTTTACTTAAAATAAACAACATACTTAACCGAAACCGATTTCCCTATTCTGGTGTGTGGTGTTCTTGGAATCATACCGCATTATATTTTTGCTGATCCAGTGATTTAAAATACAAATACAGTGGAACTCGGATATAACGAATTTCAAGGGACCGGGAAAATTTGTTCGTTATAACCGGAGTTTGTTATAACCGAACTTCAAAAAAAAATTCGTTTTTTTTAAATTAGGCTTACTTTGTTATTTTTTAATTTCCGACGTACAAAAATTGATCCATGGTGCACTGTTTGAAACTGAAAGCCTGGATTGAATTAATTTTTCTACTAAGCTGGAAAAGGCATTGCTCGAACTCCGGGTCCTCTTGACTTCTTGTTTCGTAAAATTAATTAATGTTTTTTCGCAAAAAAAGAACAAGTTAAAGCTTTGACTGAATCTATCAAAAAGCAATTCAAATGAGGAAATAAAATCACTTTTAACGGAAAAAAAACCATTATTTATCATTTTGACGCGGAAAAATGGCATTTCGAAGAAAAAAGTCTTTTTTAAAGAAAAAATTTGCTTAAAATACAACTTTGTTCGTTTTAAAAGGGTCGTTCCGGTAAATTTTTGTTCGTTTAATCCGAATTTTCGTTATAACCGGATTCGTTAAAAGCGAGTTTTTTTAACATTGAAAAGATAGCGGACCAACCAAATGATTCATGTTTGTTCGTTATATCCAGACATACGTCTTAAGCGAGTTCGTTATAAGTGGGTTCCACTGTAGCTCAAATGGATGGGACCTCTGTAGGAAACGGGTGAACAACAGGTTCCCCTATCTTCAGAATAAAAAGTAAAATGATTAAGCTATTTTTATTACCCCTCCCTCCCTTCCTCTCCGAATATTAATAAAATTCCACCTAATTTACACGCCCTCTCCCCCTACGTTACCAATGGCCATCTTTGCTTACTCCCTCACACAGCCGCTCAAAATGCGGACGTCAGATTTGAATGACCCTTTAGTAGTGATGGCGATAAGTCTGAAATATATCGATAACTCGATATATCGATATTTGAAATTTGCCGATAACGATATGTCGATATATCGCCAAAAATGATCGATATATCGATAAATTTATCGATAAATCCGATATTTCCCTTTTCAGTTAAAAAACTGCATTATTTATACAATTTTTGAAAGTATACGGTATATTTACCCATAGAACATATCATTTTTGTTTTTTAATTCTTAATAACTTTAAATAATTTTGTACTTTAAAAAACTTTTTATTTCTGTACTGATTACTTTTATTCTTATTTTTTACTGTATTTCCAATACCGGTAAACAAAAAAAGTATGTAAAATAACTTCAAACTCTAAAATAGTTAATTAAAATCGAAGAAAGCTTAAAAAACGAAAATATCCCGTACAAAAAATTACCGACCAGATCTTTAAAAAAAACCATCGAATTTTACCGAAGTAAAATTCGATGGTTATTTCGTATGTTATATAAAAATACTGACGAATTATTTTGTAAAAGTTATTCTGGAAAACTTTTCATTTTTCCGATAGTTAACTATAGTATTTTTCCTATATATTCCTAAAATTACCGACCAGATGTTTAAAAAAAACCATCGAATTTTACCGAAGTAAAATCCGATGGTTATTTCGTATGTGATACAAAAAAACTGACGAATTATTTCGTAAAAGTTATATTGGAAAACTTTTTATTTTTTCGACAGTATAAAAAATTATCGACCAGATCTTTAAAAAAAAACCATCGAATTTTTATTTCACAAATAAAAATACTGACGAATTATTTTGTAAAAGTTACCCTGGAAAACTTTATTTTTTCGATAGTATAAAACGTATCTTAAAACTTAATATTTTGTATATTGCACTTGCACATAGTCCTTCGTCATTTTGTAACTGCACTTTTAACTGTATATTCACTTATTAATTTTATTAATCACTTACTTAATTAATCATTCTTAATTATTCAACCGCACTTTTTTACTCTTTAATTCGCCTAAAATAAGATTTAATGTTTTGTTTTCCGAGGCAACGATGAGTCAGACGCTTTATTTCTGTATTTGAATTAAAATTGGTTAATTGCTTCAAAGTATGCTCCAGATCTTGATCGTTATTTAATCACATACCTGAAAGAAAAATCAAAACTTTTAATGACAATTCATTTTTTTTTTTTTTTTTTTTTTTTTGTTTTGAAAAATTGGGTAGTATACTTACATTTTCCTCGTCTTGATTTGCTTTAACTTGTTTTCATTTAATTGGCTTCAAATTTTTTAGTATATCTGCCGAAATTGAAGGCTCGGAAGCACCTGCAAATATTCAAAAATTGGCACAAAGTATCAATGTTCATCTCCCGTAAGATTAATAAAATTAAAGCTGTGTATACTTATCTAATTAAGAAAATAGCATCTGGAATCCTTTAAAAAAATATCCATACACCATTGTATACTTGAAATTCACCTTCTGGCGAAAAAACCGAAACTGAAAATTTCCCTGAAGCTAGTGTTTTAAAAGAAAAACTATTTTTCTAAATATAATGCCGTAAAATTTAAGTCTAAACTTTAGCACGAATCCACGAATCTATCTTTAAGAACTAAAAAAAAAAGTAAGTTTTCAATGCAAACCGTATACCTGCGACTTAAAGACTTTTAAAAAGGTTGTCAACCATTATGAAGAGCATAATAAGAAGTTGAGGGTTCCTTTATAATGAAATAGGTAAAACAACCTTTCTGCCGTATAAATACAAAAACCATCTTATTTTAAACTGTCACCAGGGTGAATTTTCAATTTCGTTCCAATTCAATCCTGAAAATTTTTACTGAATTTTTCTTTAAATTTCACTTTTTTTTTTCAACAGATCTTTGGTTTAGGAGTATTAGAGTACGTTAATATTAGTGGTCCAACACTTTTACCTTTTTCGGGTGAGATAAGGGGGTAGGGAGTTTTGCTGGTAACGGAGGTGAGAATTAGTCACGGAGGTGAGGTTTTGAAGTTTATCTTCAGTTTCTACGGTAATAATCGAGGAAGTTTAAATGTTTTTAATATGTTTTCTTTAATTTAACTTGAAAAAAAAAATTTTGCATAAAATATGAACGAAAAAAAATTAAATGAGTACAAAAACAAGACTAGTAAAATAAAATAAAAATTAATAGTAAAAAATTAGTTATTGCAACTAGTTGACTGCATAATAACCTCTATTTGAAGTTTTTGTTACGGTAACTTTTTTTTTAATGTTGACCCATTTGAAGGATTTTTGAGTAGCTTAGAGTAGCAAAAATTTTCTTGATAAATCATCACAAATCAAAGCATAACAATATTTCACTTCCCAAAATAATTTTAAACCCGCTCAAACCCTCTTTTTCGCTTTAAAACAGCTGAGCGCTAAAATGGTAACGGAGGTGAGAAACCACGGAGGTGAGAACTTCATATGAAATTGAGCACCAGCATTAACCACATAGGGTTAAAATTTCGAGAATAATTTTGCGAGTCATTTACTTCATATTTAACAATATTTTTCCAGAATTTTTTTTTCCGCAACTTATTTTAGGGCTCAGCTCTGGTAACGGAGGTGAGAAATCAATTGTCAACACGTACCTGACCAATAATTACACATTTAATATACTTCCAATTTCAAACACCGACATTGTTTGACATCAAAATATTGAATATTTGAGATGTGGGTAACAGTGTTTTCCTTTGAATTTAATGACACTGAAGGATTCGCTATTTTGCGCGGGAATTTCAGGTCGAAAATTTGAGCCACGGAGGTGAGGAAAAAAATAGAGACACCACTTCATCGTCACCGTACGCGTCTTATGTGAACCAAAAAAATTTTTTTTTCTGTAAACATTAAAGATTTTGAGCTGTAAAACCATTATCAATCACTAAAATAATAAAAAAAAATATCTTAAAAGGGTTACTTCTGCTATGCATTATGCAACTCGGAGTGGGGACACGCCACGGAGGTGAGAAATTGCATGTTCAGGCTTCAAATTCGGGACTTAAAATTTATCAGAAAATTCTATAACCATACATTTTCATTAATTATGATGCTTTTAATAAATTTACGTAAAAAAAAAATTTTTTTAATGCGCCCTTTTATGAAATAAATGCATAGGACAAGAATTGGAACGAAATTGAAAATTCACCCACCAAACCAAAGAGAGGCATATTCATACCTTTCTACACATTGAGATATTTCCTTTTTTACATTTACATTAAATAAACCGGAAGAGGGAGAAAACCTTTTCTATAAAATAGTGTTTTTTTTTTCCACTTTAGGTACGAAAAATGAAAAATTATAAACATTTTAGGAGGAAAATAATTTTTTTAAAATATTATTTCGTATATTTCTTCGAAACGGAATGATTGGCTTATTCGCAATTTTGTGGCAAGACCAGGCTTGCAATACGAGGATTACGAAAAAAAGTACATTTTTTCTATAGAATTAAAATAAAAAAATTCTCTTTTCCTAATGACCCAGGAAAAACTTTAATGTTTCTTATTTAATCTTGTCTTGAAAAATATAAGTCTGAAATTAAAAAAATGAAATCAAACTAACCGCCGATTCTTAAGTTTTACGTAAAAGTGTATGTGAATTATAAAAAAAAATATTACTTTCAATCTCAATTCTTCCATTTTTCACTAAAACTGCCAAGATTGAAAAGCATAAACATGATTCTAAATATACTTGGAAGGTATAGTACAATCGTTAAAGTTTAACTGAAAAACTATTGGTTTGAGAAAAGTATTTTTGAAAAAGCTTTTGATTTTACAATTATTCCCCAAATACTGTCTAGTTTGTAAAAAGTTCCGGCTATTTCGATTTGAACATAAAAGTAGACAGGATCACTATACAGACAGAAAAGTAGAAGAAAAAAAACTATCCACACTGTAAAGTATTTTACCGTAAAATTATTACTTTTTTAAAAGTTTTTCAAAATACTCCGCAAATTTCGAAAGTATTTCCAAAAACTTCCAAACGTTCCCCTGTTTTGTGGGAAAACGATTCAAAATTGGAAGGTTTGAAACGAAGACCACCGAGATCGGTAGTACTTTTAAATAACATCCGGGGATCGGGTAGTATTTTTAAATAACATCCGGGGATCGGGTAGTATTTTTAAATAACATCTGGGGATCGGGTAGTATTTTTAAATAACATCCGAGATCGGCAGTACTTTTTTGTACGGGATACCAAATCGGTATATATATATACACGTATATTTATACCAAGGTATACATAAAAATAAATATACGGTATATTTCCTCACTGAGAGCAACTTGGTTTGCCGCAATCCAAATATTGATTGCAGAGACATCAGTACATAGGTAGTATTTGCTTTGAACTTCGAGTAGGTTACAGTGATCAATCATAATAGGTTGCTAGTAAGCTAAGACTTCTTGGTTACTGCAACTTATTTCTTATGTTGCCGCAACCAATCCATAGATCACCGTTACATACTAAGTAGATTGCTTTCCATCTACGTTTTATATGAATTATTTAAACAATCTATGCATGGGTTGCTGCAACACAGTTGCATATTGCCCATATTTTTTCTCTGCATTTGTACAATTTTCTTGGAATAAATTAAAAAATGCCGCCGTTAATAATTATAATTAAAATAATAACGACAATGATGATTTAAAAAAAAAAAAAAAAAAAAAAAATTAGGGACCTGCATTTTAATATTTTAAAGCTCATTATTTTTTTATTGTTATTGAATAACGGCGCATGTCCAGACTGACCCTGAAAAAAATCTCAATACCTTGAAAAAATCTCAAAACCTTGAAAAAACCCCAACACCTAGCAAGATTCGAACCTAAGACCTCTCACACCGAAACCAATCAATCCTGCGACGTTACCAACTGAACCACTCAGACCTGACAAAGTGAGTCAAAACTAACCAATATTAAGTGCCATTGTATTGAAAAGTCTGAAAAAAAAATCAAACCTGACACCATTGATTGCCGAAACCAACGAATAGGTTGCAGCAACGTTCGTCGTGCTTAAAAACTTTTTTTAACGCCGGGAAGGATTGCCGTGACTTACGCGTAGTTAAAAAGGTACCATTATTTTTAATCTCAGCAGATATGTCACAGCAATCTACTAGTAGTTTGGGATTTGATCTACGTAATGGATTGCTGCAACATTTTATAGATTGCTGCAATCAATTCGTTGTTTTCAGCAATCAATGGATTTCAATCTACGAAATCAAGGAAATCGGTTGATCTATGTGGCTCTCAGTGCTGTATCTCTACACCGGAACAAAAGAATACAATAAAAGAACATCATTTATAACAGCGTAAATGAAGTCGGCCGTGACAAAAAATTAATTAATTTAAAAATTAAATTTAAAATTAATTAATAAATTAATTTTAAATTAAGGAAAGCAGAAAAAAAAATTGGGAGTTAAAAAACTTATCGAAACTAATTATCGGTATAAAAATTATCGATACATCGATATATCGAACTCCGCATTATCGGAAAAAATATCGATAATTTTCCTTCCGATATATCGATATATCGATATATCGATAATTTATCGCCATCACTACCCTTTAGCAGTTTCTTTATTTTAAAAATTTACCCCGATATTTCAGTGGGCAATAGAAAAATGCCACAAGTTATGCAGTCGTATTTTAAAAACAACCGCTTTTGCAATATAAACATCGCAGAGCAATAGGCCTGTTGGGTTCTGTTTATAATTAGAAAAAACCCCCCTGATGGTTAAAAAAAACGATGGTTAAAAACGCCCTGATGGTTAAAAAATATTGTATACTTGTAACTTAAATATTGCTGACAAGCAAAAGCTTTTGCTTTGGTTGTCAACAATATTTAAGTACAACTTAATTAAGTTTAAATGAGTTTTGCAAAACTTAATTTACTTTATTTTAACATAATTAAGTTTAAATAAACTTTAAAGAACCTTTGATAAACATCGTTTTTAAAAAATACGACTCAGTGTCTCGTACCTTACCTCGTTCAAAACCAAAATAAAGGCGGCTGCTGGAAAATTTCTTGAGATTTCACGCATTTCGTTTCTTTTTTTTTTTAACCATCAGGGCGGGTTTTTCTAATTATAAACAGAACCCAACAGGCCGATCGCTCTGCGATGTTTATCCATGCTTAACTTATCTTCTTAAGAATGAATTTCTAAACAACGTCCGACAAAAAATATGTTTTATAGGGAAGCGAAACTGGGGGCGTTAATAAAAACATTCCGTAAAAGCATTTTCTGGGATGATTCTTTAAGATAAACCATTATTAAAAGGAAAAATATGTTTTTCGGACGAACTGAAAACCCTTTTCCTCGTCCTTCTTGGAAGAAGAAAAAAAAAATTTAATCGGATTACAGGCGGTCCCGTTTCATATTTTCATTTTTTTTTTTTTTTTTTTTTTCATACATTAAACGCCTAAAAAAATTTTCGTTATTAAAAAATAAATGTGTCGCAATCGGTGTATGACCTTTATGTATCTTTATGAAGATGCTTAAAATATTCAAAAATGGAAACCGTTAACCCTAATCAATTATTCAATAACCATCCTTATACCAATCTTGAGTGAGGTACAACTTAATTGACAAGCAGTCTTGTATTGCAGGGGTCGTCCATAAATTTCATAAGCACATTTAGAAATAGGAGGGGGGTCTTCCAAAACAATCAAAAAATCAATGCGAAATCTCGATAAGATATTTAATTCTTTTTCTTTTTTTTTTTTTTTTTTTTTTTGTGTCAAGGTGGAAAAATCCTACATTGGACATACTAGGGTGGAACACGAATTTTGAATTTGAAAATGCCACAGCGCGAAAAAGTTGCATTTTAGCCTCCATATTAACCCTATTTTTTTTCCACATTTTTTGAAGGCCTATTTTTCTGCTGCCCTGAGAGGCCTAAAGATTTTCAATGTCTCATAAGGGCCGAAAAGTTAGAGCTGTATTTTGGTGCGGCAGAGTTCATTTCATATCGGAAATTTTACGGAAATTTCAAAAATGAAGACGGTTTTACAGAAATTGAAGCCATTTTTTATTTAAGAGCAAAAACGAATATTAAACTTTCTATACCTCTTTCGGCTCATATACAAAAAATGGCTCCAATTACTGTAAAACTGACTTAATTTTTGAAATTTCCGGACAATTTCCGATACAAAATGAACTCTTTCAGACCAAAATACGCCTCTGATTTTTTCGGCCCTTATGAGACTTTGAAAAACTTGAGGTCTCTGGGGGCAGCAGAAATCGGCCTCCAAAAAATCTGAAAAAAATTAGTGTTAATATGGAGGCTAGGAGGTTTTGCTTCCACGACAAAACGTGACGGACGTAACACTGAATATTTTCTCAAAATTAATTCTAAAAGCAACATAAGTCATAGTAATCCGGCGGATAAGACCTTTTCTTAATAAATGTTATAAGTGTAAATAACAGGAAAACACATTACAAGATTAAAAGTAAATAATAGCAACAATAATGTTTGCAAACGAACGATTGGTAACGTGGTTAGATTAAACCCTTCCGCACAGACGAAAAAATATAGAGGCTAAAATGCAACTTTGCCGAGCTGTGGCATTTTCAAATTCAAAAATTCGTGTTTTTCGATTCACACTATTGGACACCCTATCTAAGGACACATCGCAGGGTTGTCTTGGGGCTTACCGTTCCCTGCAAGCCTGCACGGAAGGCAAAAATAAAATAAAACTTTTTTTTAGAGGGCTAGTTGCCGTATAAGACGAGTTAAAAAATTCCCAAAAAATACAAACAAATCCTAAAATTTATCGTAGAAATAAAATTTAAAAAAAAAAAATAGGGACGGGGCCACTTAAATAGAAAAAATGATCCTACCTTACTGGAACTGCCAGAACTGAAGAAATCGATGGCGACGAAATCTGCCTCAACTAATTGTCTCAACTGATTAGGGGGAGGTTTGGTGTCCCCGCTGACTGATTTGGAGGTGGCTCGAGCTCATTTGTCGTTAATCGGGGGTTGCTTTACTTTCGAAACACTCCCGTGAGTAGTCTTTTGGACTACTACTTGAAAAAACGAAGTTACTTTAAATCCCTTACATACCGAACCGACCGAAAAAAGGTCAACCCTGTGCGAAAGTGACCTACGGAACTCTACGGAAAAACGAAAAAAATTTAAACGCGCGAAGCAACCCCCTGAAAAAGAAAAAAACCAAACAACAGCATCTGAAAAAAAGAAAAAATATACATATATAAATTAAGAATATTCATTACTTAAAAAAGTATGTATTTATTTTGACCCTATAAACTAAATTATATAAAAAAAAAAAAAAAAAAAAAAAAAAAAAATTTAAAAATTAAAACAATGAAGTGTCAATTATTTTGAGCGGCCAGAGAAATAGAAACTGTTATAATAAAAAATAAAGGTGATTTAATAATAAGCTGACCATAATTCAGTAACGAAAAAATTATGATATCTTCGATTTAAGCAATAAATTAGGGAAAAATGCTTTAAAGTGAGCATAAGCATCAAATAAAATAATAAATTCAACAAACCTATAGCACAAATAATAATAAAAACCTACCCAAATACTAGATCCAACAAAAAAAAAAAAAAAAATCCAACTGCTTCAAACCCAACAGCTTCCAGAAGTATCGAACCATGTCGGATGACTTAGGATAACGACGGCGAGGTCCAACAAGGCAATTTCCTTTTAGGGCTCGATTGACGAGGGAATAGAGCGGATGTGGTAGACCGACTTTCGTTACATTTTTTCATAATAGAAATTAGTGTCTGGAAAGAAAAAAAAAATAAATATAATCTATCTCTTCTTAATTCAACATTCACTCGTGATGAAATAAACCAGGAAATATCCATTTTTTTTTCGATTAAAAAAAAATTAAACAATGATTAATTACAAATTTTTTTGCTTACCCTAATTATCTCTGTTGGGTGGATGAGAACAAAAATTTTAATGACTTTGGGCAAACGAAGAATGTTTACTCGAAAATCTTACACAAATAACAAAACGAGCAAAGTCCTTACTGCTTCTTGGTCCAATAATTGTCTTCCGACAATCCTGAAAATAAAAATAAAAAATTAAATCGGTTTAATTAAAATATTCATAATAATATGGTTTAATCCTAAAAGACGGAATACCGAAAAATTTTTCGAAAATTTTAAATTTCCTGATATAAATTCAACCCATTTTAGACTGGTGATAAGCAATTAAACTCATAAAAACAGCCTACTCATTTCTAGTGTAGGTAACCCGCATCACAAGCAAATATCTTTAAATTTTTTTTTCTTCTGCAAAATAAACGCCAAGTAAATTTTATGGGTTTCAGTAAAATTCATTATTTGGCAGAATGACGGACCTACAGGCCGGAAACACAATTATTAAAATTAAAATGGCTCCCTTACGTTGGATTTGAAATGTTTTAAACTGTGCCTTTAAATTCGAAACCTAAGGTTCAAAATCCATATGCATATCATAGCTTAAAAAATCAAAAATTACAGAATTTTTAGTTTTTCAGAGAAAACGACATTATGTGGTCCCATCTTTAACGGTAAAAAAAAAAATCTCAAACTTATCAACTTACGGATTGCGTTAAAGAAGGCGGGATGCTTTGGAAAAAAGCAGCAGCATCGAACGGATCGTTCGGATTAGCAGCGGCAGCGCTTTGACGATGTCGTTCCTGCCGCTGCTGGGCCAAAACCTCGTCCTAAATATTTAAAGGCAGAGACGCTAAAAATTCCGGGATTGCTTCATCCGTGACAGAAGGCGACGGAGGAGTCGTATACTGGATCGGATCGCTGAAGGCTACGCTGCCGTAAATGATTTTAAAACACTTCTTTCCTTATATCGACAGGTGAAGCGGCTAAGAAAGATGGATCTGACGCGGCCAAAATGGAATTCCCTCGATAAGTATTACTTCCGTTCTGGTACACTTGCATCATTTCTTCCGGGTCCAACAATACGGGGGGGATTCATTCTCCTCGTTTTCTGCATTTTCCTGAGGTGGATTGCTTTCGCTAACTTCTTCAACCGATCGAGCCGAAGTGCTTTCGCCTTCGGTAAATAGAGAAGGCGGCGTCGGTGATCTTTCTGTTGTTTCCATAATTTGACCGAACAAATACGATGAGAAATCCGATAGCAACTGCGAAGTTCGGCTGGACGTAGTCTCCGGTATATGCCGCTTTCCTGCTGTACCTCCGCGTTACTTTCGGCAATTTCGTTCAAAGCATTTGTTAACATTTCGTTAGACTGTTCGTTCGAGGCTTCCTCAACCGGTCCCGGTTCCTGCTCTTGCTGTTGTATGGAATAGGTTACAGGCGGAGGACTCGGAACCGACGGATAAACAGAGGGTGGGACAACCGTCGGTGTTTTCTTACGGACCCCGGAACTCTCCTCAATCGTAACCCTCACCGGACCGAGGCTGACTGTCCCAACACAAAACGGTAAATCTCCATCTGTTTTATTTTTATTAAGATCACACGTCCTGTTGGTATCCCCCGTGTTTTCTTCGTCCTCGATGTCCTCGTTGTTGTTCTGAATCCGGAAAGAAGGCCCGACTCTATCATCTTCGTTGAACATGAAATAAGGAGCAAACGCGTCTCTTAAATTAGAATCCCCGCATCCGTCTTTCGGCTGGGTAATTCCCGTTTCCGGTTCATATCCCCTTCCGTCATCCTCTCGTTTTCCCTTCCTTTGATGCTTATTGTTCGGAAGAACCCTCCGACGGTAATCTCGAAGTTTTTTGATTTGTGTTCCCGCTGACCGTCTGATTTTCCGGTATGTCTTCGGATCGATACGGAAGATGCATCAAAACATCGATCGGGTTCGTTTCCAGAGTTAACGGGACACTTCCGCCACTTCCACGTTTTCGTTATTTTCCGTAATGCTCGGCGGGGAGCTAACGTCCATTGCCTGAGACGGATTGGCGTTTTTGGCTGGATCGATTTAAGTCCATGCTTTCCTCATCGGGCCTGGTAAGCCTACCGAATCCGTTCTTCATCAAAACTAAATTACTATTACTATTGTGGAAACTGTGACCCGAGCTCTGAGCGTCTTGATTTCCCTGTCTGTAATCCAGAGTTCGGAAATGGCGCCGGGAGAACAGAAAACTGCAAAAAAAAAAGTTCGATTAGTAAAAATTCAGAACTTTCAAGCCTAATTTAGAAGAAACTAAAAAACCACACTTACTTATGGAGCAAATCAGGCCGACGGTTAGATGTACTCCTCGGATTCAACAACTTATTAAAAGACCCAAGAGTTTCGGTACCATTGCTGGGATATTGCACGAAGAATAAATCATTCATGATATGCTCAGGTCATCGATTGAATATAGAGGTATCAGTTAAAGTCATCGTCGGGATCATCATTTTCGATGTCATAGCCCCTTCTTCCGCTTCGTTGTTTTCCTCATTTGCTCGTCTCCGCATTGATCTTCATCCAAATTATTGGGTTATCCGGATCGGTTAAATGCTCTTGATTGAATGATTGTACAGTTTGATGATTACAACGTGCACTATCTGCAAAAAACAAACAATTTAGCAAAAAGCAAACAAGTAGCTCTAACGATTGTAGTTGGTTTGCGTTAAAAAAACCTAGGGATTGGTCGAAGTTAGCCCGCCAAATGACTATCTCTAATAACATTTTCCGTATCGTAGCTCTAATGGAGCACTAACAACATATTCTAGCACTAACGATTTAGCATAGTGCGCTCGGACATGGTTGTGCAAACTTCGCGCACACCTGCAAATGTCCAGTTTCGGATCTTAGAAAGAATCTGAAAACGACTTTTAATAATTTTAACAATGTAGACCGTTAGGGGATTTTCCCTTTTATTATTTTTTTTTCCTAGATGTTCATCTTTACATGCTTTATCAAGATTAAACTTAATAAAAAACAGAATTCTATTTCAGTTTTCAAATTTACCGTGCAAGATAAGAGAAGATCTGCCGAATCATGGATGACAATTAACGTTTTCCCGACAGCTATCGTACATATATGATTTGCTGAAGTCCAAGGTATTGACGGCTATTGTATACATACGATCCTTTAAAATTTTTAGGAAAATCACGGAAAACGTAAGAAGCTTATCAAATTAGGTCTTTACCAAACCTGAACCTTTACAGCTAAAGCAGAGCCTGAGAGTTTAACGGCTTTCGTAACTATTTTTGGAAAGGCAGTTCAAAAAATACTCCCAAAATCGCCGAGAAGATTCCAGAAGATTCCCCAAATTTTCCCAATTTTTTTGGACGTCGTTTAGCCGTGTTCCGGGGACCTGAAAATTTCTAAATTCCCGTGAAGATCAAAAAATTAAAATTCTTATTTTTAAAACTTTCTTGACGGCGGCCTTTTTGTGAAAAGCGATTTTCATGACGGCTGATATTGGCAGTATTTTTTTAAAAATTGCAGAGCCTTTTTAAAAAAAATAGTTTTGCAGCCCGCCATATTTTCCGGTGTAGCTTTAAGAGTGGAGTTTCAAATTTGGTTAAGACTGAATTTGGGAAACGTCTCCTTAGGTTATCCGGGATTTCCCGAATATTTTCCCCAATCATATATATACGATAGCCGTCAGGAAAGCATTAAGTAAAAATGGTTGTTTCCTATTCGAATTTTAATCAGAAAATACAGTTAATAGTCATATATATCATACGGTTTTCATAATAGAGGCCAAAATAAGTAAAAAAAAAAAAAATTAGCAAAATTTGCTACTGTCACAATTTTTTTCGAAATTCTTCATATTTTTGTTAAATTTGAGTAAATTAATATACTGCCAATTTATTTAAAAAACTGTCCCATATTTAAATTTACTACTGCCAATTTTATAGGCAAAAAAAATGACCCTAGTTAAATTTTTTTACTGTTCCATTTATATAGTCGCCAAAAAAAAATCCCCTTTCTAAACCCACTACCCAAAATACTTAATAGACTCCTGCACACTCTTTTTTGCAATATTTTAATTTCCTGGCGAATTTTCGAATATCGGCATTATAATAAATAATTGCTTTCAGGTCAAAGTTTTACTTATAAAATTTTTAAAATGCTTTGATTTAATCAAAAAAAAACTCGGAATGCATACATTCCGCTCCTTATCTTTCTTCTTCCGCACTCGAATTCAAGATCACGTAGGTAGATACGTCATAAAAAAAACTGTCAATCGAATCTGTATTGTGCGATTCAGATCGAACGTATTGAATCTGCGATCCGATTATGATGTCAAATCAGATAATAATAACGTGTATAAAATATCGTCATCTGCCGAATTTTTTATCAGTGCTCTCGGTGCCGATTCCAAAATGTGGGTAATTTTATTACTTGCGGTTAGCGGTGCATCTGCTTTTATTAATCCTTACCCAAAAGGAACCACAAGGGTTTCTAACTTGAAGGATTCGTCTCCATTACTGCTATCGCCTTACATCGAAAGTGGAAACATCGAGGAAGCAAGAAGATTGTCTTTGGTCACTGATCTGACACCGAACATAACACTCTACACAGGATACATCACAATCGACAAAGACTGCGGTGATAATTTATTCTTCTGGTTTTTCCCGTCTCAAAATGATTGGCTCAACGATCCAGTCTCGGTTTGGTTAAACGGAGGACCGGGGTCGACTTCCATGTACGGTCTTTTCCAAGAAATGGGCCCTTACACTTTAACTCTGGACGGGAAATTGCAACTCAACCCGTATTCCTGGAATCTGAACAGCTCTGTGATTTTTATCGATCAACCGGTCGGCACCGGATTCAGCTTCACCGAAAAGGGATGCTACGTGACCAACGAAGAGCAAGTCGGCCAAGGGGTTTTGAATATGTTAACTCAATTTTTTAAACTTTTCCCAGAACTAAGCAAAAATCCGTTTTTTCTGACCGGAGAATCCTACGCCGGAAAATATATTCCGGCCATTGCCCATGCGATACACAACAGCAATCCGAAGGAAATAAACCTTAAAGGAGTCGCGATCGGAGATGGATGGACCGATCCCGTGAATCAGCTGGTGTACGCGGACTATTTGTATCAATTGGGATTGATCGATGATAACACAAGAGATGAAATACATGCGGTGGAAGTGCAAATACCCGCTCTGATTGAAGCCGGGAATTATTCACTAGCAAACGATATGAACGACGAAATGCTGTACATATTTGCAGATCATGCTGGTTTCAATAACTTTTATAACTATTTATGGGCTAGAGGAGAACCGGAACCCGATATTTACGACTTCGTAGATCAGGAAGAGGTAAGTTAAAAAATATCAAATTTGCAGTATTTGTTTTCACGGATATTTGTTGCCGATTGTTTCAATGAAATATGCGGGTCTGTAGAATGATGGCGGAAAAAAAAACTAAATTTTGTTCCTCCTTGAGAGATTTCAACCCCCATAAATTTTTCCCTACTTCCTAATCTTCATGTTAAAACCAGTCATTTAAAGGCTACCTTACATACCTTTTTTAACTTGACCTCCCCGCCTATCCTACAGCGTCTGGACAGAGAAAAATTCCCCGTTTTTACTCTTCATCTAAAAAAAAAAAAAAATTAATTAAAAATTAGCTTTTCTACATCTAAACAAAAATTCTGCAAGAGACCTCAGTGACAATTTTTAAAACCTTTTTTATTGCCTAAATATTTTAAATTGAAATAAATTTTACAACAAATCTGTTCACAATTTTCCAGGTCTACCTTACAGGAAAAAACAGTTCCGTCTTAAGGCCTAAGAAAATTACACTTTTAAAAAAATATTCATTCTTAAAATGGAAAAAGGATTTTTTTTTTTTTTTTTTTGGGAAGGGTTTTAAAATTTTAAGGCGCAGCTATGTTTCATCTAGCCTGGGGTGCAACTAAGCCTTCCTGAAATTTTCAGCTGGGTGCAATTGGAAATAGAACTTTCAAATATTATATTTAGGAAGAGACCTAGTACTAATAGGCTAGGCTTTCCGAAAAAACCGTAAAGATTTTAGAGGAGGCTTCAGGGAATTCCGGAAGGAATGGCTGTTTTGCCTAACACTCGATTTACGGGGGAAAAAATCAAATTTCAGGTATCTAACGAACTCCTTTGACTTTATCTTGTATTTTAAAACAAGTTTCAACTTGTTCCAAACAAACAAAAACCAGGAAAACATAATCAAAGTTTTTCGAACCGCAATTTTTTACGAAATTATTTTCCCGCCTCCCACACAGTTCAGACAAGTTGAAACTTGCACTAAAAATTCCAGGATATACCAGAGGAGTTTCTTAGATACCTAAAATTTGGATCTTTTTCATCGTTAATCGAATATTAGGGAAAACAGCCATTCCTTCCGGCATCTGTAAAGTCTCCACTTGATGGTGAAAGGTGAATTTCTCCAACTTTTCTGAGTGGTTTTAGCTCCCCGTGTTTGGCAAAATTGAAACTGCAAGTCTTGCTTTGCTTACTTAAATAATATTTTAAATTCAAGTCTGAGTAGGCGAACCTATATATAATTTTTTAAACTCACTTTGTCTTGTACTGCAGTGATAAAAAATTTTTTATTCATTTATTCAGGACGAAGCTTGTTGCCAGGAATAAAACGGAGGACTCAACCCATTTAAAAATAAATTTCGGTTTCCCACCCCACTTCCTACCAAAAAGGATGTGGGTAACTAAGGCCGATTTTTGGGCCCCCTAGAAAAAAAAATTTTTTTCGCCTAAAACTTCATCTGAGACGCCCTTAACATACTGACACCGGTCGCACAAAGTTGCGCGCATGCGTTCCGGAGATATAGCCAGTGGTCAAGTTCGCCATTGTGCGCACGTCGGACGAAAAACTTCAAATGACAAAAAATGCAGCTAACGCGAGGCCCAACCATGCGAGCTTTCCAATGGTTCCGTCCGAAGTGCGCACATAGCCTAAAATTGCACTCAAAAAGTAGAATATGCCATTATCTGGCGAAGTCGGTAGAAGTCCCTAAATTCCTTTCAATATGTGTTGTATAGGAGTAAAAGCTTTCTTAAATTACATGTTTCAGTTGGCGCACGTGTGGCGGCCCTAGTTAAATCCGATTTGCAAATTTTTAACTTCGATTTTTCAGTATTTTTCGGTCTGAAGGAGGCAAATTTTTCACTAGAATTAACTATTTAATGTTAAAACCGATCGATTGGACCCTTTTCCAACATCGAATATTCTCAGTTTTACTTCGAAATGATTTTTTTAAAATTCGATTATTTCTTTCTAACTACTTGTTTCACTCCGCGTTTTTTAAAATTGTTCTAGAACATGGAAAGAAACAGGTAGTTTTGAAATAAATAATCGAATTTTAAAAAAATCATTTCGAAGTAAAACTGAGAATATTCGATGTTGGAAAAGGGTCCAATCGATCGGTTTTAACATTAAATTGTTAATTCTAGTGAAAAATTTGCCTCCTTCAGACCGAAAAATACTGAAAAATAAGTTAAAAATTTGCAAATCGGATTTAACTAGGGCCGCCACACGTGCGCCAACTGAAACATGTAATTTAAGAAAGCTTTTACTCCTATACAACACATATTGAAAGGAATTTAGGGACTTTTACCGACTTCGCCAGATAATGGCATATTCTACTTTTTGAGTGCAATTTTAGGCTATGTGCGCACTTCGGACGGAACCATTGGAAAGCTCGCATGGTTGGGCCTCGCGTTAGCTGCATTTTTTGTCATTTGAAGTTTTTCGTCCGACGTGCGCACAATGGCGAACTTGACCACTGGCTATATCTCCGGAACGCATGCGCGCAACTTTGTGCGACCGGTGTCAGTATGTTAAGGGCGTCTCAGATGAAGTTTTAGGCGAAAAAAATTTTTTTTTCTAGGGGGCCCAAAAATCGGCCTTAGTTACCCACATCCTTTTCTCTTCAATATATTTTTCCTATCTTTCAAGTTAAAAGGGGGCTTTTTTAGAATTATGAGCCTGCTACTTTGTGCTTTATCTGTTCCAGCTTAGGAACATTATGATCCACCTCCTCCCCAATCTTCTGGGCTGACTACAGACATAAAAAAAAATATTGATCTTTGAAATAATTTCTGTACCACTTTTTAAAAATATTGAACAAGGGGCCATTCAAGTATATTAATTTCAAGCATGATTTTGGCAATTTTTGATTCTCTTCCTTCCCCTGTAAAAAAAAAAGAAAAAAAAAAAAGTTTTTAAAATTTTTTCTCTCTTCATTGTAGTCCCAAAATCGACCATTTTACGGTCACGTTAGAATTTACCAGCCCCACTTCCATTCAATGGCCCCGTAATAGTATACCTTAGATAAAATTGTAAAATTTCAAATTTTTAGAAAACATCATTAACCCTGGAAAATATACAATATATTTCCTACAATTATTTCTAAAACGTTTTCCATAGAATAAAATGATTTGTTCATTTTCCTTCATCAAAAATTGCATACCCATTAAATTATTAATTCTAATATTTTTTATAATTCGTTTTTAGGTGAGAGCAGCTATTCACGTTGGCAACGCAACCCTAAACGGTGGAGGAGAAGTTTACGAATATTTATACGACGATATCATTAAATCTGTCAGGCCGTGGGTAGAAGAATTGTTAGACAATGATTACAGAGTCATTTTATATAACGGCCAATTAGACATAATTTGCGCTTACCCCTTAACCATTAACTTTGTGAAGGTAATTACAATAAAAAAAGAAAAAAAAATTAATATTGCATCGTTACTGATTATCACACTACTGCTTTCCAGAAATTAAATTGGACTGGTGCGGAAGAATACAAAACAGCAGAGAGAGATGTCTGGTATGTGGGAAACGAAGTAGCGGGCTACTCGAAAACGGTTCGAAACTTCTCCGATATTTTAGTCAGAAACGCCGGGCACATGGTACCTATGAATCAACCTAAATGGTCATTGGATTTGTATAATCGATTTATATTTAATCAGCCATTTAAACATGAATAAACAAAAATAAATTTCGTGAAGGTTATCCCTTTTTTTTTATCGCACTTTTTTATCTTGTCAAAAAATCGGCTACAATTTTTCCGTCATATCACCATGTCCCAACAGCTGCATTTGGGAAACAATCGAATGGGGAGAACTAACCGAATCGTTCGATTTATTATCACCGTCAGGGGAATACCGGTCCATTTTTATCATCTCTTTAAATTTTTTTAATCGTTGCGGTATCAATTCCTAAATAAAATTCATGTCGATTCGATATGGGAATTGGGAGGGAGAGAAAAAAAAAGGAAAATGAGACTTACATGAAAAGCGCAATCTTTCTCCATGTCGAAAATCGGTCTCTGGTCAGGAATGGATGTCCAAACTTCTTTCACGTATGCTTCTATTTTATTGAAAGCCTTGTCGAAATTATCTGAGTTGACCTGCGAATTAAATAAAATTTGAAACACATAAGCCAGGCAAAATTAATTTTATCGATTAAAAGATGATTTGGAGATTATTTCATTCATTGAGTCACTTTGTAGGTTTTTTGTCCGCCCCCTCGCTGCTTCCTCAACTAAAACCTAAAAACTTTAAATATATATTTTTTTTTTTTTTTTTCGGTTAAGCTACTTAACCCCACTCAACTTACCGATAGAGAAAATAATCCGGGATTTTCAGAATGTAGACTCTCATAAACCTCTCTGGAAGCAATTACATTGCTGATGAATTTTTCGCAAAGTCTCTCAGCAGTCTCTCTCAAATTTCCTTCACTAGCGTTAGTTTCATCCCAATCAACAAAAGGCTGAGACCAATCGTTAAAAACGTCAGATTCTCCTGAAAATTCTAATGTTAACTCATTAATTATTGCATGCTTTCCCACTTTTTTTTTTCTTTTGCTCTTACCGGAGAGTCGAATTCTAATCGGTGGAGGAGGCGCTTCACTGTAAGAAGTCCCGTCTGAAGAATTAGCACTGCTTTTCTCCGGAGCAATAAAACTTCGCTGCTCAAAGACGGATGAATTTACGCTTTTCAAGGATCGTGGCTTTGGAGAATCCGTAGCTAGAGAAAAAAAAATTTTTGACACGTTAATTCAAAAGAAAAAATACTCTAGTACTAATACTGTACGAAGGACCCTTGAGTTATCAGTATGATTTTAGAAATTTTCGACTCAGTCTGTCCTTTCCGCTCCCTCCCCGTTTTTCAGCGAAAATAAATATTCTCCCGTGACGTTTTAACATTGGCGTCAGCACTTTAAAACTTACGTCCATCTTTGACATGATGACATTATTTGAATCGCCTTTAAGGCGAATCTCCAAAACCCCCATTTACAATTTTTTCATACGTTGTATACCCAAAACTAAACTTTGGTATGCTCAATCCTCTCATTCTTCAATGAAGGATGGTCTAAAAAAACTCAATGTCCTCATATTTCATTGCATCTTGAAATTTGCATTACATACCATCTAAAACACGTCCTGAATTTTTTTTCAAAATATTTCATGGGGGCTGAAAGCTGAACACACCCTTCAGTTTAATGCCAAAAGGTAGCTTTTTAGTAAATTTTTTAAAATCGTTATTTACAAGGGCAAGCGAGATATAACAAGGGCCAGTTTTGAGCCTAAAACGGTTCAGAATGGCCGGAATTTTTTTTTTTAATCAAAAAGTGCTTACTACCCCTACAGACAAAATGAGGTCCTCGCCAAATTTTTAGAAACTTATCGTTAAAAATGACGGCGGAAAAGAATAAAATGATTCGTGCCTAAAAGTTTCTCCGTGCTAAAAATCATAAATACAATTTGCACGACGCGACGTCTATTTTTTTAAAAAACTGAAAAAATTTAGGGGGTATTTTTAGATAATAATTTTAAAAAAATTCCAAGTTCAAGATGCAGTGAAATTGCAGAACATCTATATTTTTTGGACCACCCTATCCTTCATAAGCTAAACATAAAAAATAATCCTATTCTGAGACAACGATATAACTACATCGTTAGTTGTAAGGACCTACTTACTCTCAATCGAATACATGAATGTTTCTGACGAACTGGTGGACCTCTTTCCCTCAGTTATTTCCAAAACTTCTTCGATGATATAATTGACAATTTCCTGGATTGTAGTTTTACTATCTTGCACGTTGAATTCCCCATCACCGATGCAAACACCTCCAATGAAATATTCAACCGCTCCAAATTTCTTCCTCAGTCTGTATAAATGATCTTTCTCTGATTTCGGCAAGCACAAGATTAAAAAAGGCTGAATGCCATAACTATGAATTGTCAAAGCTCCTTCCATGTCCATTTGCGTCAAACATAGCTTGTGATTTTTAACTGCCATTCCCAATTCTTCTCGACCTTAAAAAATAATACATTGATATTAGTATCATTGCTACCTGAGTATTTTTAAAAAAATTTCAGACACTTACTGAAAGCATATAAATGACCCAATAATTCCATAACACACAAAAATTTTCCAGATTTGATCCTATCGTGGAATTCCTCTCTTGATAAATGCAACAAAACCTGCTCTTCCCCTTCACGCAAATCTTTTGTTGTGTGCAGTTTGCCAATTTGTACCTGAATGATTCATCTATTATAATTCACTTTGAACAGGATCAGGAAATTAAACCTAATTTCTTACAATATCTTCATGCTTTTCGGAGATTGCATTGACTAACGATTTCTTGGACGAAGCAGGCGGGCCTACTAAAATAATTAACGGGTAAGCTCCTTGATCCACCGGTAAGATATCCAAATCCATACATGGTTTGTTGAAGCAGTCTAAAAGCATCATACTAGCGTTGTTCCTAGCAGCCTCCAATTTTAAACTACAAGGCTTATTCATTTTGCAAGCAGCAACCTAAAAAAAATTTTAAAAAATTAGTTTCAGCATGATCTTTGTCCAATTTTTTTTATTATTAAAACTCATAGCCAATTTAGGAAGGCGGTAATCTTTAAGTTGGGATTAAAATTATGTTAATGTTTTCCAGAATTTAAGTGAATAATACATATTCTTTATTGCCTCATACCCGCCTAATTTTAATTTTAATCCATAACTAAAATTATAGACACATAAACCGGGGCATCCACAAGAGCTTTAAGCAACTACATATGAACAAAAAAAACTGTAATTTTACTATAAAAGCATGGAATATCAGAATGCAATTCGGATGCAATGTTTTCGATTCTTGTTTGTTACGTATGAAACCACTACAGGAGCTCTAACTGGTATGTGAATAAGTTAAAGTAATAGATTTCTTACCTTTTCAGCAACATCTATTTCAGTTTGATCCAAAAACTGCAGACCTGGTAGAATGCTTAAAATTGAGTTCCGATATGCTTTGAAGTCAGTAACAGGATTTTCACTCAAGTCAAGTAATCGAAGAGATTTCAAGGATTTTAAATTTGGCAGCTCTGCGACATCTGCTATGTTGTTGTACTGAAGCTCTAATTTTTTCAAATGATACACACTCTAAAATTTTAAAAGCTGATTATTGAGCTGCACCCTTTAAAAATTTCAAATTTAATACTTTACCTTAAAACAGTCCAACTTTGTTATTAGATTATGATTTAGATACAAATTACTTAAATACATCATAGTATGCAACCCAGCATCTTCCTGATTTTCAAACTTTGATATTAAATTATACTCCAAGTTCAAATCTGTTATTCTTAAATGATTCAAACTCTCCAAACATTCTATTTTGTTGTGTGACAGATCCAAATGTCTGAGGAACCTTAAATTTTGTAATCCTTGAATTTTTGAAATTTTGTTGTGAGATAAATCAAGGTAGCATAGGGCCCAAAAGTCACTTAAATCGTCAATTTGCCAAACTTCATTGTACGAATAATTTACATAAGTTAAATTCCAAGGAGGCTGAAAAACAAGATTGAAATTAATGTTCAATAACAGCAACTAATTTATCATTAGTCAAAAGTTACCTTGAATCTTAAAACTTCTCTTAGTAGGTTATGTGAAACGTCCAAATACATAAGATATGGAATGCAGCCAAGTGGAGTTAAATCTTGTATATTATTCCAAGATAAGTCAACATATTGAAGGAATTGGTGATATTTCAGTATTCGAATGTCATTCAAATTCTGTAAATTAAAAGTAAATACAAAAGTCAAACAATAAATTTCAGAAAATTAGGCAAGCACATAAATTACTATACCTTATTATTTAACATAACTTTAGCCACTACATATTCTTTTGATTCCGGGGTCTGTGTCAGGTATGAACAGCAGGCAGCTATAATACGATCAGTTAATAAGCCATTTTCTTCTTCATCCGTTAAATCTAATTCTGCATATTGCAATAATCTCTCGATTGGCTTATCAATATCATTCCATGCTACTGACCCTTGAGGTAAATCCCATGATTCCACAGTTTTAACTTCAGATGATTCTTCTGCTGTCCACAAACTTACAGTAAACTCAGACTTTTTTTCATCTACACTTGCAACTTCACCAACTTCTTCTTGGGTGGATATTGTGCTGTCATCAGGTTTTGTCCATACATCTTCCTTAACCTCATCAACGGTTCCATCCTTGTCAACAAGTTCAGTCTGTTCACCAGTTTCATCCTCTTTTAAAATGTCAACCTCTGGGATAGATTCTTCATCAGAAAGTGATGCAACAAATTCTTCATTTTCGAAAGAGTGATTTGACAATTCCTTTATATCTTCGCCTATTAATTTCATGGAGATTTCTAGTCTTCGTGATGACGGTGACTTTTTCGCTGATGTTTCGAAATATTGATCTTGGATGGAATTTTCGTGGAAATCCCATTCTTCAGCCATATTACCAACAAAAAAACAGGAAAACGTGCACAAATAATATTTTGATTGTTGATTTGATTTACCAACCAATCCCAATCGCTTTCTAAAAAAAATATGGCAGAAACAGCGCCATCCGTGGTGCAACACGTAAACTACTACCTTCTAATACCAATCAACCAATCGCATTCCATGCATAAAACGGGGGAAGTGATTTAAATTTAAATAAAAAAAAAAAAGGGAATTATGTTTTCGACTTTAAAAAACAAGAAATAAAGGCAAAAATGTTGTTAAAGGTCCTTCATAAAGGTTTTTATAAGATCGCGATTTACCGGTATTTTGTTCCGCATGACCAGGGGTTCTATATAAACTCAAATAATCAATGTTGTCACAAAAATAAAAATTAGATTTGCATTTTAAAAATAAAATACCACTCCCAATAAGTCTTCATTTTAAAAAACAACAAAAATGTTAATATTTTTACATACGCATACCTAAACTTTTGATCCTATTAACTCCTTTGGAATTACCCATACCATTTTCACTGCATTGGAGACTGCATAATAAATTTTACATTCTGCTGTTAGATTAGTTTGTTCCTGAAATTTAAAATTATTAGTAACAAAGAATGGTAACTTAAAATATGGAACAAAGTATTGCACAGACACTAACGATATGCTATACATAAGGACACGAATGCCATTATGTAAAAAAAATTAATTAAAATCCACACAAAAAAATAAATAAATAAAAAGATTTGTTATTTTTGCGCGTAATTAGGCCTACTTCAGTTCTTTTCGATTAAGATAAAAAATTAAACCGTGCTACAGCTTTGAATATCTTCGTAATTAAAATTCTTGTATAAAACTTCTTGAATAGCTGTATGCTACTCATGCATCGTATAAATAAGATAATATTGGGCATTCAACCGATAATGCCTACTACTATTTTAAGGAGGTTCTACAGGTGAATTCGAGATCCTTAGCTGATTGTTCTCCTGCAACTTAAACATAGGCGAAACTTTGTTTCTTTTTTGAGGAAAGGTTTTTCTGCCTAAAAAAATTTAAATGGAACCGAATAATTTTTTTTTTTAAATTATGGGAAAATTCCTCTTAACATTCTCCACAACTTTTGTTACATGAAATTTAAATCTTTTTAACATTTATGGTGTTTTTTGTAAGATTTTCTCAAAAAAAAAGTGCAACGTTTATAAACAAAGCAATAGGCCTAGCATGTTTTCAATTTTTGAAGATTATTTTTGTAAAGAGTTTGAAAATATTTTAGTTAATAATAAAAGCTAATTTTCATGTAACAAAAGTTTTGGAGAATGTGGAAAGTAATATTCCCATAATTAAAAAAAAAATATTCGATTTCATTAATTGACTTTCGGCGAAAAAGCTTTTCTTCCAAAAATTAACAATTGTTTCGCCTATGTTTAAGTTGCAGGAGAACGATCAGCTAAGAATCTAAGATTCATTGGTAGAACATCCTCAATGTTTAAAATTTTTCAGAATTTTGTAGCTCTATAACTAGGCATTTTTATGGATAAGACCATGCTGGTCTTATCCAAAAAAAATAAGTGCTGATGCACATGCTGATCTGCATGTCAAAAAAAAATAAATCGGAACGGACTTACCAATTCTGCCGCAGTTGTAAGCTTCAGCATCACCAGTGCAACAAAGAAGAATTAATACCAATACCAATACCAATTTTACCAACACATCTGCAAACCCACCATTTGCTTATCCAGGACTGATGAATTAATAATCCGGTGACTAATGGTGCGAATTATCACTGGAAACAATTCGATAAAACTTCATGTTTAAATTCCGATTTATTAAGTCAATCTGTTAACTTGTAAAAAAAAACGGTAATAATTGTTACTGACCGCAATTTAAATTACTTGACCTGCATACCGATCCTGATGCTGGTTCTGTGTCTCCTACCAGATGCGAACGATGACATTCAAATATTCGACAGCAGATTATAAAAATCACACAAAAAATTAAAACCCGAAAAAAAAAACAAGAATCAGCTGGATTAACTTTCATTTCGCGTGGGTTTATTTCGACTATAATTTTGTAGCTTTATATGCTTTATATGTTTATATGACGCGGTAATCGAGAACGAATTTAAATTAGTTTTACAAATCGGTCGTTGTTAACCAATTTTCCAGATTACCATCAGATTTTCACCAGTTTGTGGGTGACTGATGGAAAACTGGTTATTATGCAAGTAGAAATAATATAAAAATTGAAATGGAAGACGGAAACGTGTTGGAACGTTAAGCAAGTGTCACATTTTCTTTCAAAAGTAAAAACAAATTCATTTACACAAGATGAAGACATCAGGGGATGAACTAGGCTGATCAAAACACAATAAACACACCATGAAAATTAAAAAAAAAAAATCGTTCGATCTAAACTACCTCCTGCTTTATCAGCTGATGTCTTCAAAAAAAAAAAAAAAAAACAAGATTTAAAACGTAAATATAATTACCATTAAATTTTTTACCTTCATATCGATCCAGCCGTTTGCAGAAATAACGAAATTCCTTCAACATGGTTTTATGGAATTTCTTGAAGAGTTGCTTACGTAAAGACACTAATGCCATTACATAAGGCAATTGTTAGTAAATTAATCACAAAAAATTTAAAAAAATATTTAAAAAAAAATTAAAACCCGAAAAATAAAATATTATAACGTTTTTTCTTCGCGGTTGCTTTCATCCAAAATCAAGAATCAGGTGAAATTGCTCGAAAATAATTTTCACAAAATGAAGACATCAGAGATAAAGGAGACTGATCAAAACACAATTACCACGCCATGAAAATTATAAAACAAACAAAAAGTCGTTCGATCTGAACTACCTTCTGCTTTATCAGCTTATGTCTTCTTTAAAAAAAAAAAAAAGGTTAAAAAAAGTAAATATATATAATTACCATTAAATTTTTTACCTTCATATCGATCCAGCCGTTTGCAGAAATAACGAAATTCCTTCAACATGGTTTTATGGAATTTCTTGAAGAGTTGCTTACGTAAAGACACTAATGCCATTACATAAGGCAATTGTTAGTAAATTAATCACAAAAAATTTAAAAAAATATTTAAAAAAAAATTAAAACCCGAAAAATAAAATATTATAACGTTTTTTCTTCGCGGGTTGCTTTCATCCAAAATCAAGAATCAGGTGAAATTGCTCGAAAATAAATTTTCACAAAATGAAGACATCAAGAGATAAAGGAGACTGATCAAAAACACAATTACCACGCCATGAAAATTATAAAACAAACAAAAAAGTCGTTCGATCTGAACTACCTTCTGCTTTATCAGCTTATGTCTTCTTTAAAAAAAAAAAAAAGGTTAAAAAAAGTAAATATATATAATTACCATTAAATTTTTTACCTTCATATCGATCCCGCATTTTGATGATCCAGCGAAATTCCTTTAGGATGGAATTATGGTACTACATGAAGACCTCCTTACATAAAGACACTAATGCCATTACATAAGGAAATTGTTAATAAATAAATCACAAAAAATTAAAAAAAAAAAAATTTAAAACCCGAAAAATTAAAGATTAAAAATTTTAAAAAAAAATTGAAATTCAAAAAAATCAAAATTAAAAAATTAAAAATTAAAACCCGAAAAATAAAATATTATAACGTCTTTTCAACGCGAGTTGCATTCGTCCAAAATCAAGAATCAGGTGAAATTGCTGAAAGGAGACTGATCAAAAATACAATTACCACGCCATGAAAATTATAAAACAAAAAAAATTCGTTTGATCTGAACTACCTCCTGCTTTATCAGCTGATGTCTTCATAAAAAAAAAAGGATTAAAAAAGTAAATATGTATAATTACCATTAAATTTTTTACCTTCATATCGATCCCGCATTTTGATGATCCAGCGAAATTCCTTTAAGATGGAATTATGGTACTTCTTGAAGACCTCCTTACATAAAGACACTAATGCCATTACATAAGGAAATTGTTAATAAATTAATCACAAAAAATTAAAAAAAAAATTAATTTTAAAACCCGAAAAATTAAAAATTAAAAATTCAAAAAAAATTAAAGTAAAAAAAAAAAAAAAAAAAAAAAAAAAAATTAAAACCCGAAAAAAATATATTATAACGTCTTTTCTTCGCGAGTTGCTTTCGTTCAAAATCAAGAATTAGCAGAAAACTCTTTCAAATTTCGCGTGGATTTATGCCGCCATAATTTGTAGCTCCAAAAAAATTTGCTTCATAAAAATCGAAATCTTAAATGTAACTCTTCTTTTATTCGCGTCCGACACTCGCCATTGCTTCGACAACTCAACTAACGCATCCATAAGCTTAACATAAACATTTCAAAACTCAAGTATCCCCTAAAACTTCCTTCTGAAGTCATTTACTAGCAACCTAGTATATAACATGAAAAACTTCTAACCAACAATAATTGTTGAAGTACACTTCTTAAGCAGTTCATATGCTAATGAATTTATGGTAGTTAATAATTAACTTCTGGGGTTTTTTAATTCTCCATTTTGAACCCTAAAATCTCAATTCAAGTAGTACATACAAATACTACCTGAAAGAATTGACTTTAATTCCGACATATTTAAACCAATGCCGCAGCCTAGGATTCCAAAAGGAATCAAACATCCAGTGTAACAAAATACATCCCAGTTACGACTACTAACCTGTCAATCTAATTTTTTTCCATCTTCTTTTCAAATAAATTACGTTTCCAGGTTATGACGTCCCTCGTTGGCAGGGTTTCTCAGCAGCATCCAAGGGACCATTTTAAAAGCTTAACTTAAGGAGATAATAATCATAAATTATTTTCAACAGGGAAAATATCAAAATGGCCTCCGCTTACATTCAATTAAAAATTTTAATATTTCTGGATTCAAGAGATTTTCGTAATATTTTCGTTGTATGCTTTTCAATTCAGATTCAAATTCTTCTTCTTTTTAAAATTTTCGGAACAAAAATACTAGGGCAAGTATCTTTGTTTGGGGCTCATTCTTTAACAAATATCGCAAGAAGTTAGTAAAACGAAAATTTCCAAATTTAGATAAAACTAAAAGTGAAATCCGATTTGGGCGTTTTTAAAACCTAAGTCGTAATTATGGTCATTCTTTCATGTTTTCTGGCATTAGGGGAGGGCTTATGGCTGCCGAAAACCCCGCATGATTTTCCATCCATTGCATAATAAATAAGTTTGAACAAACTCACCGACTCTGCAATCATTATTACCGCATACAGACTTCAGACTTTAGACTCCAGGTTGAGGCTCCAGTTTGTCCAGGATGTCCATAGGCGACCATTTAACGACGATCAGTGGAAACTGTCTCAAAGCTTCTTTCTTCTTGGTTAAATTTCTCTGCAAAAAAAACGAAATATTTTTTATGAATCAAACTTAATCAAAAAACCTGGAATAAGGAATTTAACGTAAATGAGGCCCTAGACAACCGTCTCGATGCGGCCCCCCAAACCTCCCCCACATCATAATAGCCTTTTTTTATTCATAATTTTAACGAATGGGAACAAGGATAGAACTTGTTAGTGTTTTTTTTTCTTTTTGAACGGCACGTCTGCACAGTTCTGAATAACAATGCAGATTTGGATTTATAGCAAGTACCTACAGTCTTTCAGTGAAATAAAAAACAAAAAAAAAAAATTCATTTTTGCAACAAAGTTTTTAGAAACTGTCGTTAAGAAATGAAAAAACAGCCTTGCCTTCTCATATCCGCGGGTCCTCAACTACGCGCGGCACCCTAAAAAAGTGCGGCCCTAGGCAGTTGCCTATTTTACCTACTGAAAAGTTCGGCTCTGGCCCCATTTCATTCGACAGTGACTATCGGATCGAAAGAACTTTCTCACGATTTAAATGAAGAATAAATTCAATTATTCTTTACAGCCAATGACAACAAAACCCACGTAACTCCAAAACTCTTCTCTTCTGTATTAAGCTTATTCTGCAGAAAAAAGCTGTACGATTTTTGAAATTTGAGTCAATTTCACCAAAAATTGAATTTACATTATTTTCACTGGAAAAAATTCACAAAAGAACTAGGAAAAATACAGTTAAATGTTAAATTCACAGCTAAATGAACTAAAAATGGTTTAATCGCCATTTTGGAAACCTGTACACGTCATCAAGACGCATGCGCAGACCAGTCGGCGCCAAGTGTTTTTCGGGATCAGAGCAGTACCTTCATTCCGGCTTCAGCATCCGATGAGGTCGGATCGGTTTTTTCGCCGGTGTCCGTGAGTGCATTTTTTTTTTCAATTTTAATAAATAATTTTTTTAGCTCAGGCTTTATTTAATTTAAATAAAATAGTGTTCGGTTTTTATTTCATTTCTTTAAAAATAATTTAATTATTAAATTTTAAATACGGTATATAATTTTTTTTTTTTATTTTACTATATAATCGGTCCGGCTTGGAGGCAAACCAGGAGGTTTAGTCTCCCATCGTAGTAAGGCCTAGGTATCGACCCAGCGACTGGCCTTGTGGTATTAGTGTTAAGGGTTTAGTGTTAAGTTCCCCGAACATCGTTTATGTTAGGAGCCAGCCCCTCTCTTGGAGCTGCAGAGTTTATTAGGCTGTGCATTCTATTCGATTCGAGCATGGATTACGCGGGAGATAAGCTCCATTGTGAGAGTCTCCAGGGTTTTCAAAAGGATGACTGGGTGTATTACCGAAAGGCTCTCCGGCTCGACCTGATGGCATAGTACCGATGCGGCGGGCATTAACGGAGATCCTATTCGGAAGGCTTTCGGGCCTCTCCTGGAAATCCGAATTTTTTTTTTTTAATTTTTTTTAATTTTTACATTTCTTATGAGCTCCATTATGAGAGTATCACAGATTATTAATTTTTTTCATTTTGAATTAAGATTAAAGCTTAAAATAAATTTTTTATTTCAATCATACCGCGGGAGATAAACTCCATTGTGAGGGTCTCCAAGCCCCCCCCCCCCCTTTTAATTTGCATTTTTTTTTCTTCTTTGATTTCAGGAGCAGCCACACAGCAGTCAGCAAGCTTCAAGGTCCAACGTCAGCCAAGGTCCAGGTCAGTCAAGGTTCAACGCAGTCAACAAGGTTTGAGTTTGGTAAAGGTCTGGCATTAACTGGTTTGAGTTTGGTAAAGGTTTGGCATGAACTGGTTGGAGTTAGGTAAAGGTCTGGCATGAACTCTTCAGGTTTGGTCTTGCTTTACAAAACCAAACTTCTTGTCTTTATCATCTTATCTTTTTTCACTCATTCATTTTTTACTTATTTATTTCCATCTAAAAAAATAATTTATGACCCGGTACGGCCTTTTACAACTTAAAAAAAAGACGTGTTTTAAATAACAGCAGCATAATTTAAAAAGCTGTTGGCTAGAGTTTTTTTTAAGCGGTTAAGCGATTTACAAAAAAAAAAAAAAGATCGGATTCGTTTTACCGGTAAAGATTGTCGAAGAGTATAGATGACAATCTCGTCCTGTATGAATGTCCAATGCCGCACATTGTACATTTGTACAGTCTTAATTTTAGTTTAGGTTAAGTTTAGTAACTAGTATTGTAAATTAGGATAGTATTGTAAACTGTTTTGTAAATTGTATAAAATGTTGTATTAGTTTTAGGTTGTATTAGTTTTAAGTTGTCAGCTTGAGGAGTAAAGTCTTCCTTACGTCATGCGGATCCAATGTCGTGCAGATCGATGTGAAAAGGACGTCACTTTTATGTCGCTCTGTACGGGGTTGGTGACTCGTGCCGTTTGGCGGATGTAATCCTTTGACGCTGGCTTGGGGGGACAACTCGGTCGGGCGCGGACTCCGAGTTTTCCCCCCAACCCGTGTGGGGTTTTTGGCTAGTCCCCCATCGGGCGCCTCCCCAGGTGGCGGATAGGGGAACGCTCTCCGAAATCGGAGAGTATGAGGATTTATTCCTCAGGCGGACCAAAACTAGCCACAATAGAAAAAAGCATGTCAATCAGAAAAATCTAGCAGTTAATCTAGCACTCTTTCTTAATTTTGCACGGAAAAGGCTAAAAATTAAATGACGTTTTGGGGCTCGTGGACATTACAAAATGATGAAAAGTTTTATGTGGTGGAATGAGTTTGGCAAAGATTTGGCATGAATTCTTACTTCAGGTTCGGTTTTGCATGAATCCTTCAGCCTTTATCTTTGTACCTTTATCTTTGTACCTTTATCTATTTATTTATATTTAACAAAAATTACGGCCTGGTACGGTCTTTTAAAGCTTCAAAAAAAAAAAAAAAAAAAAAAAAAATACATTTTTGCAACTAAAGTTTTTAGAAACTGTAGTTATGAAATGAAGAAACAGCCTTGCCTTCTCATATCCGCGAATCCTCAACGACACGCGGCCCCCTAAAAACGTGCGGCCCTAGGCAGTTGCCTATTTTGCTATTGAAAATATCGACTCTGTTTATAAATTAACTTAAATAAGAACCTTTAACAAAATTTAACACCAAGTCAGGCATTTTCCTTTAAATCCTAATTTTAGCTTTTTTTTCAATATTCAATCGCTTCCAAAATTAACAGAAGCAGAAAAGAAATTATCATCAACATATTATAGATCAGCAATACTGCTTTATAGATCACTGAGTCAAATTTTCATATCTAGGTAGGTGAAATACATCAAATTGATGTACATCAAGATTTGAAAATTTAACTCAATGATCTATAAAGCTGTTTTTTCGGGGGCATTTACTGAAAACCCCTAACTTAAAATAATAATCTTCAAATTTCAAAATTTAAAACCAAATTAGGCATATTCCAGCCAATTAATTACACTTAATTGCCAAGTAACAGAGGGGAAAAACCCTTGAAACCTCCTTAAAACAGAGGGGAAAAACCACAAAAGGAAGACCAAGTACAAGCAGAATTTTATCAAATACAAAAGCTTTTTTATTTTTTAAATCTCTTGCAAAAGCTCATACACAAAGCTCAAAGCTTGAAATATTGATGTATTGCAGTAGGAAACAGGTGAAGCACAGACCATCGAAAATTTTGCTCAAAAAAAAAAAAAAAAAAAAAAAAAATTGATTGATAAATTATGTATAAAAATATTTGATGGCATTAAAAATCCCAAACACTTTTCCTACTCTTTAATAGTACTTTTATTAATAGTAAATAAAAAATTCTCAAAAATTTCCTTATGGTCAGAATTGGTCTGTTAAATGAAGCAATTAAAGCATGCAATTTAAGCCCAAAGCTTAATGAGTCATATATTAAAAACAAGCAAAAGCTTTTGCTTTTACTTGCCAACAATATTTAAGTTTATTTGTACTTATATAAGTTTAAATAAGTTTTGCAAAACTTAATTTACCTTATTTTAACTTAACTGAGTTTAAAGAGCCTAAGCAAAAGCTTTTGCTTGTTTTTAATATATGACTCTAAAGCTGAGTTGAATTTTATTAAATGGATTGGTTGAATGACACTTTTTTCCAAGATCGCAAAACATTCTGTTCTTGATTATTCGTGTAACTGTAACTTTTACTCAGTCCCAATAATAATGAGGCCATCTTATCCTTAGCCTGTGGTGAACTATTTCAGTTCCGAGTAGCACTTGACAAAATCTAGTTCTTTATTGCTTCTGCTCTCTGAATGTTGTCCTTGGTTCATAAGATTTTTCTAACAAAACGATTTCATATTTATTTCTATTTCTTGACTTCAATATTTTGTACCATTTCTTTTAGGTAGCTAAATAGTCTTTAATACTGTAGTACTTTATTTATATAAATAGGCAAAGCAACAAAATATTAACATTTCGTTAACCATCATTGCTGAAAAAAGATAAGAAGCTCACAAGGATCTAAGGATCCATCTCACAAAGAATCTACGCTCAAGGGCATATCAGCATGTTTAAGGTCAGGTCAAAGGTCAACTTTAACCATGTGGGTCTTATACAGACAGTGGCACACTTAAACTTCTATCCATCTGAGGATGTCAGTGAACAAAAAAAACAAATCAAATGGACTTAACCAATTCTGCTGCAGTATGGCTAAGTAGTCACCTTAAGTCACCTCCAGAGACTATTTAGCAAGCTACTTAAGAGAAATGGTAAAAAGTATTGAAGTCCAGAAATAGAATTAAATATGAAGTCATTTTGTTAAAAAAATCATAAGTAAAATATTTGATGGCATAATTTCCTCCCAAAGCTCATAGTCAAATCTCAAAGCTTGAAATATTGATGTGTTGCAGTAGGACAAGATGAAGCACAGACCACTGCAAATCTTGCTCAAAAGGAAAAAAAATTAAAATCTTTAATCCTTCCACCTTCTCTTCGAAAGTGCAGTAAGAGATTTTTATAGAGTGTCTCCGTTCTTAAAATTCATGCTTTTGGCATTCATTTTTTAAGAAATCTCAGTTATCAGGTACCATTGAAAGCAATAAAAGGGTATATAATACCTGCAATATCACTTAGGTTATTTCAACAAAAAATCTGCCATTTTCTACTCTCCCCTTTCCCTTGTTATAAATATAAAGTATTACAGATGCTCATTCCCATATAAAATTAAGTCATATTTTGGTTAATTCCCCCTACTTATTTAAAAAAAAAAAAAAAAAAAAAAAAAAATAGCCTTACATATTTTTATTCAATAGCAGTTTTGGAACAAAAAGCAGAGTGGAATAATGTTTTTATAATTACACAAATACCAGTAAAAATTAAATGATTATTTTTATTTTTATTTTTTTTTTATATATTTTACTATTTCATATAACTAAGAAGAATTACCTGATAAATATGAAGCTTGATGGCTGTTAACTACTATAAGTCAGAAAATACGGACTAGTATTTCGTTTTTTTCACTTAATTTTAAAATATGAAATGTGAAGAAATAAAAGAACACAACAGAAAATATACAACATTAAAAAAAAAATGCCCATTACTTCACTTGTTGAACTAACCCACGCTACTGAATTTCGCGCTAACCAAAAAACACATTGGCCTTGAAAAAGGGAACATTCGACAATTTTGGAGAAGTCAATTCCCAGACTTCTAATACTTAGCTTACGCCCTATCAAAATTTTTTAACGAAAAATGAATAAAGTGTCTATATTTTGTCAAATTAAGAAGAGAATTCCAATTCCTTCACTCCTCATGTTTAACTTATGAACTAATAAAACCTTTTAACAATAAGTATAGCATCTATTCTTCACTCTGTTTCTGGCTTATTTTTTTATATTTTTATATTTTAATCAAGGTCATTCAAATATGGAATATTTATCATGAAGAATTCCTGGAAAAATGTCTACGTGTTTAAAAATAGATTTTGAGATTTGATTCGAGGGTTTGTTGAGCGGTGTTGCCAGATTCACTTTTTTATTTTTTTCTAACATTCAAAACATTTTTTCGGTTCTTACGGTCAGGGGGCGGAACCGTTGTAATTATTTTGCTATCTTTCTTAAAATGGGCACTTTTTTATAGTGATGGCGATATTTTTGAAAAATATCGATATTCGATATATCGATATTTTGAAACAAACAATATCGATAAATCGATATATCAAGGTGAAAAATATCGATATCCGATATATCGGACCAAAAATCGTGATACAATTTTTTTTTATTCAAAAATTTTGCCTACACCTCCCCAGGACTCCATAATTCCAGTGTTCAATGAAAAATTATAACAATTCATTTGTTTAAAATCCATTAATTCGTTAACGATATTTCAGGAAGTTAAACAAATAATACGGATAGAATATCTTCTATTTCTTTATAGTTAAAAAAGTATTTTTAACCGAAATAATTAAAATTCTGTAACGATTAAACAGTATAAATTAAAAGTTGCAAAATTTTTCAAAAAAGTATACATGGTGTTACGATTAGGGTGGGGGTTGCCATAAACCCGATATGTATAGCGGCCATCTTGCTTAGCATGGTAAGAAATATGGCCGCTATAGTATGTATGTTAACTGGTAACAATTGTCAGTATCACATTTTGAAAGGCATCATTCAAATATTACGTAAGCATCTTTAAGGGAGAGGAGGGAGTTTTTTAAATGCTTACGCCAATCTTAAATCTCCATAAGAGAAAGCCTAATTTTGATTGCCATGAGGCGGGAGTGCATCCAAAATTTTTAAAATTGTGCTTTTACATAATGCTTTAATGACGCCAAACTTTCTGAAATGTATAAAAATTTCAATTCATAATTTTTTTTTCTCTTTAGTCTTATAAATTCGTATGTAATTTCATATGCGATATCGAACTTCGATATTGAAGAAAAAATATCGATATTCGATATTATCGAAGAGGCGAAAATATCGATAATTATCGATATTTTTGAGTCCGATATATCGATATATCGAAATATCGATATTTTATCGCCATCACTACTTTTTTAATTAGCCGGACTATGGAATGATATTGAACATGAAAAAGTAGATCGAAAATTGGCTTTTTGGTTGCAAAAAAAAAAAAAAAAAAAAAAAAAAAATTATTTATAAGATCGTAAAAGTATAGGAACCAAAGGGTAAAAATTAAATTCTAAAATTCCACCGTATTTTGATGTGATGTCTACCATACCTATATTGAATTGAATATTCAATTACATATATCAATCTAACCAATTATAATTTGGTATAATGGTATTGTGGCATAATTTTAATAATATTATAATTGGTATTTGGCATAATTTTTTACTCAAATTTTAACTTGCGTAAGCTCATCCCGATTCAAAGTCTGTCCTTGATACCTAGTAATGAATTTTTTTTTTTTAAATCTACCGGGTTTAAGGTATTGAAATTAATTTTATATTTCCGTCTGTTTTCCCCAAAGGTAACTCTGCATCCTGGGGCTCCACTCGTATGAGCCAAAGTGATTAATTTATTATTATTCTGAGGTACAAGGTCCACTTGTTGAGTTTTCATTAAAACCGCTTTTAAATTCCAGTGCAAGTCTAAAAAAAATGGCGGCTGAAAAATTGAGAATTCAAAAACTCTAGCACAGGGTTTTTTTAAGCAGCCTAAACAATCAACTCATATTTGCCTAAAAAGTTTTCCCAGGAGAAATTTTCTGAATCTTCAGGAATTCTCACAAAAAAGCATAGGAGTAATTCCATCTAAAACCGACCAGACCCTGGACCGGACCCCCTCCGATTTTTTTCATTTTTGGTTCATTTTTTTATGCCAAAATTTTACAACAGGTAGAAATTTTTATTTAATATCATGGCAGTTGCCTTATAATTGGGATTCCAAAACTAGGATATTTTTTTTTAAAGTAAAATTATTGGGAGATTAATGCCTGAAGTCCCAAATTAAAATCTGAAAGGCTCTTTTATCCTAATTTTTTCCCAAGAGCTTTTTTTTTTTTTTTTGTTTTTTTTGTTTTTTGAAGAACAATTTTTTTTAAAACTTTGCCCGCAATTAATTAATTTAGAAAAATTTTGTAGGAATAAGCAAAACTGTCTAGAAGTACCTATGAGTAATTCCATTTAAAAGCGACCAAAAAGAAAGAATTTGAAACCGGACCCCTTCCGATTTTTTTCATTTTTGGTTTCTTATTTGTACCTACCTAGAGGTGTTCAGACCAATTTTCAAAAAAATTTTACCCCCCCGGTTTCGGAGTTACGGGCTTTGAAAAATTCGATAATGTAGGGACCCAACCTCCTTTGATTCAATGTAACTCCGGACGGCTTGAGGTACAGAGTCGTACTATGGCTCATTTGAAAGCTCTTGAATAGGCTTTCATATGATGTATCACGCTTGAGTGATAACGAATGACCTTTTGAGGTCATTGACCTAACCCTTTTGACCTTGAAAAGTTCGATTTGGACACTTTTGAAAATTCTGAAAAATTCATGTGCCTTCGCACCTTTTTGAGGTACCTCCACAAAAAATTTCAGAATGGCTTTGTAAAAGGTAAGGGAGTTATTAATTTTTTACTAAATTTAAAATTCGCTTTTATGGGCGATCTCTTATTAAACATAGTTTATATTACGGTTTTCTACTAATTTTAACGACATTTAATATTGAATGACGGTCGTGTAGATGTAGTAGCATTTGGATATAGAAGTTTCGTTCGTATGTCACTTTAATTGGGGGACCAGGGGTGGGGGGGGGGAGCAACTTAAAAAAATTAAAAATTAAAAAATTAATGAAATATATTAGACAAGTGATGTTATTTAAAAGGCTTTGGTAAAACTATAAAAGTTTCTGTAACTGAATTCACACAAATTATCTATGATGTAGAGAAAAAAAATTATTTCTGTATCTTCCGTATTTGTGATGAACTATTATGCTATGTAAGACTGATCACCGCCTGCTTAAGATGACGCAGGAGTGATTCATTTTTTTAACACCCTATATTTCGAAATATGCTAATATTATCCTTTTGGTGCTAGATATCAAAATTTCGCTTCCGAGCAGCATTTTTATGATCTTTCGCACCTTCATATAAAAATTCCATAGCTGACCATACAGTACTTTTTTGGGAATCTTGATTCAGGATAAATTCCCGAGAGTTTACAGTAGATAACTTAGCTGTCCATGTAAGCAAATATAGCGTATCAGCCATTCTGGAATTGACTGTTTGTTTACATAAGTTAAAAATAAAGGGACATGTCAATTCCGAAATGAAGATACGTTATTTTCGCTTACACGGGCAGTTAAGTTTTCCAAAAAAGTACTGTACAGTCAGGTATGGAATTTTTTAAAAGGTGCAAAAGATCGATAAGAATTGTTGCACAGAACGGAATTTTGATATCTGGCTCCAAAAAGTTATATCAGCGTTTTTTGAAGTATAGGTGTGCAAAAAATGAGTAACTCCGCGTCATCTTAAGAAACTTAACTGTAGAAACTAAAAGTTACAGAAACGTTTATAGTTTTACCAAAGCCTTTTAAATAACATCACTTGTCTAATATATTTCATTAATTTTTTAATTTTTAATTTTTTTTAAGTTGCTCCTCCCCCCCCCCCCCCCACCCCTGGTCCCCAATTAAAGTGACATACGAAACGAAACTTCTATATCCAAATGCTACTACATCTACACGACCGTCATTCAATATTAAATGTCGTTTAAAATTAGTAGAAAACCGTAATATAAACTATGTTTAATAAGAGATCGCCCATAAAAGCGAATTTTAAATTTAGTAAAAAATTAATAACTCCCTTACCTTTTACAAAGCCATTCTGAAATTTTTTGTGGAGGTACCTCAAAAAGGTGCGAAGGCACATGAATTTTTTCAGAATTTTCAAAAGTGTCCAAATCGAACTTTTCAAGGTCAAAAGGGTTAGGTCAATGACCTCAAAAGGTCATTCGTTATCACTCAAGCGTGATACATATCATATGAAAGCCTATTTCAAGAGCTTTCAAATGAGCCATAGTACGACTCTGTACCTCAAGCCGTTCCGGAGTTACATTGAATCAAAGGAGGTTGGGTCCCTACATTATCGAAATTTTTCAAAGCCCGTAACTCCGAAACCCGGGGGGGTAAAATTTTTTTGAAAATTGGTCTGAACACCTCTAGGTAGGTACAAATAAGAAACCAAAAATGAAAAAAATCGGAAGGGGTCCGGTTCAAATTTCTTTCTTTTTGGTCGCTTTTAAATGGAATTACTCATAGGTACTTCTAGACAGTTTTGCTTATTCCTACAAAATTTTTCTAAATTAATTAATTGCTGGGCAAAGTTTTAAAAAAAATTGTTCTTCAAAAAACAAAAAAAACAAAAAAAAAAAAAAAAGCTCTTGGGAAAAAATTAGGATAAAAGAGCCTTTCAGATTTTAATTTGGGACTTCAGGCATTAATCTCCCAATAATTTTACTTTAAAAAAAAATATCCTAGTTTTGGAATCCCAATTATAAGGCAACTGCCATGATATTAAATAAAAATTTCTACCTGTTGTAAAATTTTGGCATAAAAAAATGAGATCGGTGAACCGATCAAAGTGCTTTATCGACGAATTATGAAATGTATATTATAATATATACATAACGTTAGATTTTTGATCAGAGGTCCACCAAAGCCACTGTACGGGCATACGGAATCTGAATTTTGGAAATATAATTTTAAATTCGGAATCCTCTACCCCGAAAATATTCTCAAAAATACGGTTAGATTTTTGATCAGAGATCCACCAAAGCCGCATTACGGGCATAAGGGATTCGAATTTCGGAAAAATTATTTCAGATTCGGAATCCTCTACCCCGAAAATATTCTCAAAAATTCGGTTAGATTTTTGATCAGAGGTTCACCAAAGCCGCAATACTGGCATAAGGGATTCGAATTTCGGAAAAATTATTCAGATTCGGAATCCTCTACCCCGAAAATATTCTCAAAAATGCGGTTAGATTTTTGATCAGAGGTCCACCAAAGCCGCAATACTGGCATAAGGGATTCGAATTTTGGAAAAATTATTTCAGATTCGGAATCCTCTACCCCGAAATATTTTCAAAAATACGGTTAGTTTTTTGTTAGCTCCCACGAAAAACCCGCCAATCAGCATCCAAATCGCTTTGTTGACGTAATCGATGACGTCATATCGTGACGTTTCAACAGTCGACATATCGGTTTTTAGGCCTATACCCATACTTTTAGCCCTGCTCACCGTTTCTGAACCACTCAACAGAATTTAACCAAATTTCAATGGTAGCGTATCTGGATGAATATCTACTGCAGTACGAAAATAGGACTCAATTGGTAGCTGCGTTCGCGATTTATAGTCAAAAAAGATCTTGAAATTGTTGAAAATTTAACATTTTCACTCACTGCTTCCGAATCCCTGGATCGATTTAACTCAAAAACTAATCAGCACCTACATTTCATTAGAAGTTGCTACCCACCAAAAATCATCGAAATCCGTTCTTTCGTTTTTCTGTTTTTCCTCCGACAGACACTTTTTTTTCCACATATATTCATATATTCATACACACATACACACATACACACACACGGCCACCATCCAAATTTTGCTTTTTTCGGCATCAGGGGACTTCAAAACGTGTAAAAATATCAAAAACTAAAAATCTGAAATTTGTGCTAAAAACAATGCTTTATTCTCCCTGCGGTCGATAAAGCAAAAACCCTTGCAAAGCCAAATATTGTGTTAACACTTTGGTGGTAAAATATTTGTGTACGTCATTTAGAAAAGGTACCATCGGGGAGATGGCGCTTAGAATGCTGTGAAATTGGAATGCATAACAAAACAATGTTTGTTTACAAACAAAACATTCTAAGCGCCATCTCCCCGATGGTACCTTTTCTAAATGACGTACACATTTATTGTAGGAATGGCAGATTAAACAAGCAAGCTTACACAAAATATTTTGCACCAACAGTGCACACTCTTCAACTGCACTGAATGCTTTACATGTATAAACCAAAATAAATAAATCATTTCAAAATTTTTTAATAAGTCATGAGGAAATGAATAAAGGTATGTCTCCATTAGTGAATTAATTACATGATGTAATTAATTACGGAATGCAATTAAATGGTTTACAAAGGTGTTAATTTTTTTTTTCAAATCTTTGGGGCTCGATATCCATTTTCATAATGTAGATCTAACCAGCAAGATCAAAAACAACGATTTAGTACCTTCAAAAATCATTTAATTACATCCTGTAATTAATTACATCATGTAATTAATTCACCAATGGAGACACACCTTAAATTTTGCTTCGTTTTTCTTTTGTGAAACTTTGTAGGAAGTTCTTTCTAAGGCCTGAATGAAATTAATAGTAAGAAACTTGCTGTTTGATTCTCTGCTTGTACACAGAAAAATTTCACAAATCTATTTTATAGCTCAAGTTTTTGCAATAATATACCAATCTCCATATTTCAGAATCAAGTATTTGTCACTAGACTCAAATTATGATTACCACTAGCCAACAAAAGTAAGAATCAAGAAACATACGATTTTTAACTCTTGCAATTACTTTATAAAAACGAGTAGATAGTTACCTAGAACATAAATAACTTATAAACTTACCGCAACTGCTGCGACCTCATCCACTGGCAGAGATCCACCTAGGCCCCAACTTTTACTCAGAACTGCCTAAATGGCGGAAGACTGCAATCTGTAGCAAAACAAATACTGAATATTAGTTAATGAATCGATGATACCTGAAACCTGGGAATTAAAACATCAAGAGATTTCCAGAAATTCAATACTAGATTTTCCAAATGCTTGATGCCCATATAGCTCTCACCTACAAGTAACCCAAAATTTACGCAAGCAGCAAAAATCATCTCAAACTTAACTTTGTAATTAGGCCAAGAGGCTTCTAGAGAATAATGTGAGTCTGAGTCTGAGTTAACTCCCAATGACTTCTAGTAATATACAATAAGAACAGAAAAATCTTATGGGCCCAAATAATTAGAACTTCAAGCTTTTTCATACGGTGACCCAACATTGCCTTGCTTCCTCTAAAGTACAGACCTATTCAAACTTAAACAATCAAGATTTGAAATCAGGGTGCCGGAGAACATATAAGTTTATACCTGTAAGTTAATTTTCCGATAATTTAAAAAAAGTTTGTTTCCTGGGGGGCCACCAGTGTTCCCAAACGTAAAAACAAATTTCAGTTTAGGAATTTGTGACCCCTAAACCCCTCTAATGCATATATAAAAAATTGTAAAAAAATTCAAATTGAGTTTGCATCACCAGTTGCATTATGCAATGATAAATTTGAAATGCATTCCTTTTAAAAAAAATCTGCATTGAGGTCAGTTTTAAGAAAAATGTTCTGCAATTTCAAGTATCAAATGCTTTAGTGAAAATCAGTAGCACCATTAATACTACAATTACAACTGAAATTGACGTTTTTCTGTCTAAAATGGCAAGTTGATCTGTAATTTAAATTTTCGCTCTACCATTAAACGTTTACTGCTTTTTTCATATTTAACTTTCTTATTCTAATCCAAATTAAGAAGCCAAATAAGATTTTTGTTTGGCAAAGTGGTATCAACGAAACATAATGTGTCAGCGGCCATCTTGCCAGATTCCATCATTCTATCTTATATCTTTCACCGCAAAATGATCATCATCTACATTATCTCAAAATAAGTTTCAAGCAATAATTAAATTAAATGAACCTCTATATCAATAGGAAAGCTTGAAAAAAGAAACAGAAAGAGTACTTACAAGTGATTTTATCGTCCGAGCAAGGTTCTCTCGATTTTTACTGCGAAGATACACGCGTGTGTAAAACATCAAGCTAGTCTTATTCAATATGGAAAAACAAGATAACTAAAAAATCATTTCAGAAACATCTTACAAATTAAACCGCTGAGTGCTGCGTGCAATTACTTATTAAGACAACTCCCGGTATTATTACAAAAGCTAGCAACACAAATAAAGTAAAATAAAATAATAAAATAAAAAACAATATTTCGACAAACGTCTTTCTTTGCAATGGCAACTGTTGAATAAAAATCGCGTACTAAAAACGGTAATACCAACCGTTCCACTAACAAATTCCCTGCATATTCCCTTCCCTAATCAGATTTAATTTGAAAATGAAATTTAAAAAAAGTAGTTTCAGATTAGAAAGACAAATATTCATAGATTTTAGTTTCAGATTTTCATATCCTTTTTTCTAGATTAGATTGAAATTTGAAAGTCGTAGTTTTTAGGTTTTAAAGGTGTCGCTGATATTGTTTAGTTTCAAATCATTTTCCAGTTCAGATTTAGCTTTCTTTGAATTCTTTTTTTACTTATTAGTTATTAAACGTTATTAGTCTGTTTAGATGTAGAATTAGACTATAAAATAATTATACGTAGATTTAGATTTAGAAGGAAAACTATAAGGAGATATGGACCTAAGCCTGAAAAATGTAATCATTTTTTTACCTTCATTTTTTTCGCGGAAACGAATTTTCTGTTAAGAGAACGCATCAGTGAAATTTAAGCCATCATCGATTCATAAGTTAAGCATAAGCGGAAAATTGAATCATGGCACTAGACAGGTGACTGATGCGTACTCTTAATAGGCTTTGAAAAATTGCTGACGTGCCCTTGAAATGATTTTTCTAACGTTCATTTACAAAAAAATGTCGAGGAAAAATATTTGAATAAACATAAAGTTATTTTAAATTAAATAACTATATTTTTGTTGGTTATCATTACATTATTTTACAGATTAAAAGCTACATACTTTGCAATAAAAACCATTCAATACTTAGCTTCTTTCTGTTTAAGGACAGCTTGTATACATTTTGCCATAGTCGGAGAGGCTCTGCTAATTGTGTCAGTCATAAAAAAATCTTCTAATCCTTTTTGTTTAACTTCTAATGGGCCGCTTTGAAGCGGTTGTTTTAAACTCTAAAAACAGAAAAAAAGAAAGAATTATCTTTCTGACTTTTGTGATATGCATATGATATTGAAAAAACTGGCCATACCTCTGATAACTGTAAAGCTTGCTCAAAGAAATTAGCAGGCTGAACTATTCCATACCGAGTGAGGGTAGGTGATATTTCATCTAATCTATTCCTTATTTCTGACAGAGTATCATAGGGTAATTTTTTCCCTACAAGCTGCAATTAAAGTTATGTTATAGTAATTGTAAAAAAATGACCATAATTTTACTTTTTCTTACCTCTGATATTGCCCTAATAATTTTCCAATCTTCTCTTCCTAGACCTGGAGGTGTAACAGCCACTAAAGTTTGCTGAGCTCTACCCTCCGTATTAACATAAGACCCTTGTTTTTCAGTGTAAGCAGCGCCAGGCAACACTACATCTGCCATTGCTGCTCCCACATCACCATGATGACCTTGATAAATAACAAAAGCGTTTTGAGCTAAATCTTCCTTTTTAACAAGCCCTTCATCGGCTCCTAATAAAAATAATAATTCCGGTTTGATTTCTTTAACATCTTCTACGCCTGCTTTGTATCCTATATCGAGGGCTGCGACTTGGGAAGCAGATGTATGAAGCACATTGAGAACTCTCCAATCCTCATTCGGTTGTAATTTTGCCGAAAGATTTCTGCTTATTTTTTGAGCGGCAGCCAACAAAGCAGCCCCGTCTGGCCTTTGTAACTGATTTGCTCCTAATATAACAAGGGGTCTTTTAGCCTGTGATAACGTGGACCAGAATTTATGACTTTTGTCCGCTAACTGTTTCACGATTGTGACGTCGTCACCCAAATGTTCGTAATCATAGGTTAAATCGATTTTAGGGCCTATAACTGCTACGTCGCATTCTTTTTGGACGTATGTTTTACGTATACGAGCGTTTACTATTGGTGCTTCGAATCTGGTATTGGTTCCAATTAGAAGGATTAAATCCGCGTCTTCGATTCCTGTAAAAAAAAAAAAAAATCGGAAAAAAATTAACTTACAAATTAATTAAAATTCCCGCAAGGTTATCCTTCAAAAATTGAAATTTGTTATATTCTAAATAATTACCCGCAATAGTATTATTTAACAAGTAGTTCGATCGAAGGTCAGCTCCTGCTCCTTCCAGCGGGAATTTCTGCTCCGTGCATAAGGTCTCGCAGCCTAATTTATTTAATAAATCTTTTAGGGCTACTAAGGACTCCGCATCAGCTAGGGGTCCAGCCACTGCAGCTATTTTATTTCCCCTCACCGATCGTATTTTTTTAGCCACGTAAACAAGTGCATCTTCCCATTCAACCGGGGTTAATTCTCCTCCTTGATTTTTGATCATCGGAACGACCAATCTTTGACGTTTCAATCCGTCACATGCAAATCTAGTTTTATCCGAAATCCACTCTTCATTGATATCCTCGTTTTGTCTGGGCAAAATTCTTAAAACTTCACCAGTCCTAGTAGAAACAACGATATTACTGCCAACTGCATCGAGGACATCTACACTGTCGGTTCGTCTTACTTCCCAAGGCCTTGCTCTAAATGCATACGGCTTCGATGTTAAAGCTCCCACAGGACACAAATCTATCACATTTCCGGATAATTCTGATAAGAAAAATTTTTCAACATATGTCCCCACCTAAAAGTAAACAAATGATACATACACTTTGACTCTTTTTTTAATCTAATGAACAATTTCTACAAACCTGCATATCAGAACCTCTCCCTGTTGTACCTAAATCATCAATTCCAGCTACTTCAGAAGCAAATCTAATGCACCTTGTGCAATGAATACAACGAGTCATGATTGTTTTTATCAATGGACCAATGTCTTTATCTTCTACAGCTCTGGAAATAAAATCATAAAGTTTTTCAAGCAATTGAAAATTTTTTTGAGTCATCTTAATTTACCTTTTTCCAGAAAACTGAATATCAGTAAACCGACTTCTATCACTTCCAAATGCCATACTTTGATCCTGTAAATCACATTCACCACCTTGATCACAGATTGGGCAGTCAAGAGGATGATTCACCAACAAAAATTCCATAACACCCTCTCTCGCTTTTTTAGTCATTTCTGAATTTGTCTTAATTCTCCAGCCTTTCATCACTGGCATAGCACAAGCTGCAACAGGCTGCAATAAAATTCAAAATATTTTCATTCATGATGTGTCATTTAAGAAAATTAATTGAGTTAATTTACCTTTGGTGACTTTTCAACTTCAACAAGACACATCCTACAATTACCAGCAATCGATAATCTTTCATGATAACAAAACCTTGGAATTTCCACTCCAACTAATGCTGCCGCCTGAAACAATATTAATTCATATCAAAATATTGATTTATAACATAATACACCATGAAATTTTACCTGCAAAACGGTAGTACCAGGATCAACCAAAACTGGTTTATCGTCGATAAAAACTTCGATTTTTTCCGGAGCCTTTGTGGCCGTGCCTCGTATTAACGGAGATAAAATAGGGGCACTGAGTGCCCTATATATAGGAACAGTCAGCGGCAGCCTCAACATCTTGCTACCTATCATCATAAATCACAAACAAATTAAAAACATCATGGAAAAAAGGGGCAAATCAACAAACACGGGAAGGGTCACGAAATCAAAAGCAATTTGAAGGTGCAAAATCTTAATCGAACAGTCAAAACCACCTTTCAACCGTTTCAATTCATTAAAAATAAATGTTGTAATTTAAAATGACTTTAATTGAGCTTGTATTTCAAGGGTTAATTACAAAAATACAGGTTTAAAATCTTAAAAATATGAACTTACATAGATAGCAGACGTTAAAAATGTTGTTCGCGAAATGACAACATTGTAAATCCAACATTCCCTGTTACAAATGGCAGGAATTTTCAGGTAACTGGAAATTTATGAGATAAAAATACTTGTTAAGCAAACGTAAGGTATAAATATAAGTATTTTTTTACAATACACTAGAGACCTATATACCGTATATAGGTCTCTACAATACACCATTTTTAGCAAGTTGTTCATATATTTAACATATGGAAAGGTTCAAACTATGGCGTTCAATATGGCGGCTTCTGTCGCATCTTCATATTCACAAGGGCTTTAATCTTCCTTTCTGTCTACAACTTGGCAAAAATTGAAAGCCACATCGAAATTTTAACATTTAAATTCGTTTTGCTGTATTTATTAAAATGAGTATCGGAGATTTGAAAACGGAAAAAGGTATCAAGGACCTGAACGCATACCTTGAAGATAAAAGTTATATCACAGGGTAAGATTATGTTTATTAAAATAGCAGCTGGAATTCTTATGATTGGTTACTAGGTTAACATGTGCTTCTTTACTAAAATCATGGGATTTGATTTTATTTTCGTTGTACAGATTTGTTCCGACCCAGGATGACGTAAATGCATTTCAGACCATCAGCAAAACTCCAGGTGCTGACACTCCGCATGCTTTAAGATGGTTTAATCATATCAAATCATACAGTAATGATGAACGAAAGAAATTCCCAGCTGGAAAAGGCTCAATTGGTGCCAATCCAACTTCAGCAAGCAATGCTAGTAATGGCAAAGCTGATGAGGATGATGTAGACCTTTTTGCATCTGATGAAGAGGTAAAACAAGCATATTCTTTTAAAAAATCAAGGAACTAATGTTTTATTTTCATTTTTTAGGATGCAGAAGCAGAAAAGATTAGAGAGGAAAGATTAAAGGCCTATAATGAGAAAAAATCAAAGAAACCTGCACTAATAGCCAAATCAAGTATTGTACTGGATGTTAAACCTTGGGATGACGAAACAGATATGAAGCAAATGGAAGTTAAAGTTAGATCAATCCAAATGGAAGGATTAGTATGGGGTGCTTCTAAATTGGTACCAGTAGGTTACGGAATTAATAAACTACAGATTATGTGCGTAGTTGAGGATGATAAGGTATCTGTAGATTTACTTGTTGAAACGATTCAGGAATTCGAAGATTTTGTACAATCTGTTGACATTGCTGCCTTTAATAAGATTTAATATTTTTCTCTGATGTCTTTCCTTTCCGTATTAGGAAGATTGTGCTGAATCCAGTTTAACTTTTTTATAAAAGCATGAATTTATTTTGATTTAAAAAGTCATTTAATAAAAAAAAAAATTTTTTTATAATTTATAGATAATTCATTTTTATCTTCATTCCAGTTTAGTTATAATATTCTTTTTTAGTTTTTAAAATTATTCAATTCCTGAATCAAGAACAACAAAGCTTACAGCTGCAAAAAATTTTCATCTCCAGGTAACCTTAGTGGTACACAATTGTTATTATAAGGAATATTTGCATATTATTGGTTACTGCTAAGGTTAGAGATATACTCCCATTGAAAAGTTTTGCTGCTGCAATCTTTGTTTAGTATTATTTTTGTGTGGGAAAATCCAACGTAATGGCAAACCATGGATGGTCTGTTTGAGATGGATCAAATTTTTACTACGATATCCGTTTGATCAATGATTCGTTTATTGGGGGCATCCTTAGGATGAGTGTAGGTGGTTGAAAAAAATTGTTTGTATTGTGCCTGGGTACATGACTGCAAGAAACACAGTAATCTAAGACTTTTGACGTAATAGATTGATGATTCTTAAGTTGATGTTAAGGTCACTGTGATTGAACTCCCAGGGAGCATCACACTATGAGAAAGCCTTGGTCGTTAAAACAGATTTAAAAACAGTGCTTGAAAGACTCAAGTGCCAAAGTTTAGCTGAGGTTGGTGGTTTTTTTTTTCTTCAAAATTTTTTTAAAGTAGGTTGTTTTCAGATTTTGCAGTTATTACACATATGTTAGAAGAGTGCTTGCAGGAAAATGAGAAAAAATTCTTCAGATTCTTAATATGCCTTTGTAATTCGTAATAAGTACGAGGATTTTTGAACTTCTGAGTAATAATCTCTTAATAATATTTCAAAAGTCAATTAGTCAAAGAAAATTATCAAAATTGCTGATATTGAGAGAGAATATGTTTGTTTTTCTGTCATCCACTTCCCACCTTCCCTACCCCATGGTCGTTCTGGGTTGTTACAGGAAACCGCAAAATTTCAAAAATAAAAATTAAAACGACTTTTAAAAAAATACAAAACTATTCTATATTCAAATAAATTATTGCTTTTGCTCTGGCGGTGATTACCCGCTTAGCCACCTAATGCTTTCCCGACAATTTCGGAATACAGTATAGTATTTATAGTGTGTCATCGGAAGACTGCACTGGTATCCTCCTAAATAGTGTATCCTGGCATAGTCGTCACAGTCCAAGGTTCTGTCCTTGTTGCAATCCTGGAAAAAAAAAAAAAATATTTTAATTATAATTCTGTCACATAACTTCCATTAATGCATCCTATAATACATTAGCGTGTTTGCCCGGTAGGTAAATATTTGTCTTGCAAATCTGAAGAATCTTCTTGTTAAAGCTGCCGATCCTATCCTGCATCGATCAGGAACACTTATTTCATTAAAAAAAAAAAAAATTAACATACCTGCGCAAATCTTCCCATGTATTGCTTGACGGTTTGAGCTGCGCAAAATGGATCGTTCACGCAAGAGTAAAAAGAATCCTCCCTGTCAGGATTGTCTTGATAAAGGACGGGCCTTCCGGCATCTATCCAGTAGGGTCGGGATATTAAAAACGGTCCGCAAAGACCTCTCGTGCAGCCGATTGTTAAATTACAGTTGCTTGTGGCTTCGCATAAACATCCCAAACAAGTCTCTGTCATGTCTGGCAGCAAATCATTGTCTAATCTTTGACCTGACAAAAAGAGAAAAAAAAAGTTTAATAAAAAATTTGCTTCTTGTGATTTATTTTATATCTCGCACGATTTTGGATAAGTCACGCAGTTTTTTTTTAAATTTCGGCAGTTTAATTTCTCGGAATAAAAAGCGACTCAGCGTGAAGAGGAAAATTCCCTTGGAAAATGAATTGTCCGGGAACTTGAAATTTCCTTAACCCGCACAACATAAAAATCGTTTTACCGTCTCATTATTACCTTTATATAAACATTCACCGTTCACTTCAATTACAGTAATTATTATCCATGGTTCTGGAAGATTATTTTATCAAAAATGCGTGAAAAATTTTTCGTTGTTCGACGTCATAATCATTTTTATTTATCGCAGCAGAAATTATTATTTTTTTTATAGAGGAAAACTGGATGTATTTTCGGAAAATTCCGTAGTTTGAAGTGATTTCGTGCGTCATTATTTTTGGGGGCTGGATGGAAGAAGTTTGCCGTGAGGGATCGCTTTAAGATGACGAAAATTGGGAACATATTAAAACTAAAAACGTTCGAAAGAAGCACGATTTTCAGTCAGGTCATATACCGCAAGATGTTTTAAGCAATGCTGAACCTATGAAAAAACAAATTTTCAATTTCCTTTTTTTTTCTTTTTTTTTTCTTTTTTTTTTTCCTCTCGTTGGATTAAAAATTTGATTTTGGAATTTCGGTCTTGAGTAACCCAGTCCCTCTTTAAATGTGTTTGGTAGGCCTACTAATAAATTGGTTCTAAATTCCATCATTTTATAAATTCTGGGTGCTTTGATGAAAAAAAAATAAAAAATGCGAGAAATTGTTTTTGAATCTTTTTTTTTTTTTTGGAAAAGTTTTAAGGGGTCAGGTACCAGTTGCGCCAATAGTTACTATTTTTGCTGACTTAGGTTAAGGGGAGAAGGGATAGGGGAAGCTTTGCCTCTCCTGTAGGATTTTTGTATTTATATACATATTTCCCCTAAATTTAGGAGTAAGCACAAGGTAAATATTACCCTCTCCCCTTTTTTCATTTTGAAAATTTTGATTGAATATCTAGAATAGGGCGCAGCCAAAAATCAGTAGGAAATGTCTTAAATCCGGTCAAATTTTGACAATTTTTTTTGGGTTGATTTTTTATTTTATTTTTTATTTTTTTTTTCCACTGGGAAACTAAGTATTTCTAAAGCTTTAGTTGCAAACGCTGATTAGAGAGTAGAAAAATTTCAAATTTTGTAAATAAAATTCGAAGATACTTCCGCCCTCCTAAAGCCCATTCTACCAAAGGTGGGAATTGATAATTTTTGATTTGAAAATAATTTTATAGACCAAAAAAAATGTATTAAAATTTAATAAAAATGAAGTTAAGTAGGCCTATAGGTATTTAAAAATGTTGAAGCCGGAAAAACCCACGTATTCTACCGCCAAATAACATTTTTAGACCCTGTACTGTTTCTACTCTTCTTAGCGACATTTTAGCAAGTTACTTTCCCTGGTGGAAATTTTGAGATCATCAATGTCGGTGCAGCATCGATCCAACCTCGGACGTCCATTCAGAAAGTTAACGCTTTTCAATATCGGTCAAATGAGAATTTAACATATTTTCAATATTGGCCGTTATTGGAGATCGGATCGATCATGGCCAAGATTGGCCCGATGGCGATCCGAGGTCGACAAGCGTTACTTTTCAATATCGATACGACATTCCGAAATTTCCACCAGGGTTTTATGTTTTTTTTTTTTTTTTTTTTTTTTTTTTTTTGAGAGAGCCTAGAATTTAAATTAGACGAATTTCATGATAAATATTTTCTGGGGCTTATAATGATCACTAATTATTAAAAAAAAATTCGGATTTTTTCCAACCGTTCTAACATTTTTCCGACCCTTGCTTGTAGACGTTAAATAGGAACGTTCTCAAAACTCTGACTCACGTTTTCGGACCCGTACAGTCGTGGCCACGGGTTTTTTTCAGCGACAGATTTCTGAAAATTTCATAAATGACTCATCTTCGATGTTTTCTGGACATTCAATTGCATAATTTCACCTGCCTAGGCCTTATTCATTTTGGCAAAAATAGTTAAACTAATTTTGTTCCCGTTTAACAAGAAGGTATCTGTGACAAAAGATTTTCTGTAAAAAAAAATTCTGTGGGCTCGTAAAATATTTTTCCTGGTTTAAAATAATTTTTGCGGTGTTTTACGCAGGGGTCCGAAGCCGATGCCGATGCCAGCCGCTGCTGGCTAAAAACTTAAATCGGTGCAGATACTGACTTGATGGTGGTGCTGGCACCGACGCTGAAATCGGCGCCTGCGCCAAAAATTTGTTTATTCCGGTGTCGGCGCTATGGCGCCAGCTCCAGCGCTTTGGATATTTCGGCGCCGATGCCGGCTTCTGCTCCAACCAATTTTTACCGTCTTCGAATCTTCTGGTTTGACGGAAAAACAAAATGAAGCCCCCTCTGAAGTGCGTAACGGAATTGCAACCACTTTAGCCCTAATTAAATCATTTTGGAATAATGATAGACTTTTCACTTTCCTCACTGGATGTATCAGCCGCGCAGAAATATTTTTGAAAACTCACGGTACTAGTTCCCCATTATTATTGGTAATTACCCATGCTTACGTTAAAAAAAATTTTCTTCCACGGAGTTTCCCATTTATATCTTTTTTTCTTCCGCTTTAAGCTTAATGATCTGAATCCTATATCGAAAATTGATGGTTACTTCGATAAAGAGACCGCCACATGATTTGGTAATGTAATGCATGACGGGTGGTGCCCGAATTTTTCGAGGAAGGACGCAAAAATAACCGGATGCTTTATCGGAATTTATTTCATTTTCGTCCGGGATTTGCCGGAATTTTTTTTATGACGCTTTCACGCTTGACTGGAGCTTTTAATGCGAGAAAACGCTACTTCAGGCTTAATGATACACTATGATCATTCATTCATTTTTTTTCTTTTTAAATAACTGTGGAATCGTGTGGCGTCATTCGTAAAAGTGGTTTTTTAATATTTCAATGTTGATTTCTGTACCTTATGACGTCAATATTTGGCTTTCTTTACCGTTCGGTCCCTTTTTGCAATTTTTTTTAACAAAACTTTTCCCCTTCAATATGAAATCAGATTATTAAAAGCGAGTGACGAAGTTAACAAGGAAAAAAATTAAAATAAACATTTGAAAATAATTGCTTAATTAGATAGAATGCACACGAGTTTAAGACGACAAAATTAGAGAAGACAGGAAAAAAAAATTCTTAATGATTGCTTTTCTATAATAAAAGGGTATAGGTTACGTTAGGTTAGGGTTAGTAGAATAAATCGAATGCGATAAAAATTAGTTCACGAGTGCAATAATTTACGAAAAAAAAATGCGTGGATCAACAAAAAATCTTGGGTTAAAATGGCATCGCTTTAGGCTAAGAATTTTTGATCTCCATAGGCCTACCGATAACTAGATTTTTTTCTGTTACTAATTGCTGGCAAAAAAAACTATGTGCATAAATTTTGGTAATGATTTATTGATTTTATTAATTTAAGTCATTTTTGGAAAGTATCGTTAATTTTTTTCCTCTATGAAAGGCAGTAAAGATTTATTTTAAATATTTTATTCGAAATAGGTCTGGGGATCTTTTTTCAACTGGCTTCTCTGAAGCAGTTCAGTAGGGCGTCCATTATGTTAAAATCTTCAGAATTTTGAAATATGAAGCCGTCCCCAAATAAATTCTCTTTAGGGTCCGCACGAAAGTGATGCAAAAAGTGCATAGAATTTTTGTAAAATAAATGCGAAAAATTTATATTAAAAAATCATACTGGGATTGGGGGCATATTCCTACGTAAAAGGGGTACTGCCCTAATATCGCTAAATTTAAACAATGAAACGACTTAAAAATTTTAGGGAATTTTTTTTGCTTTCTTTTTGGCCAAAAAATTCAAATTTTTTGATAAAAAAATTTTTTCTTCTTGGCACGAAAAAAACTTAGAATGTTTGATAAAAAAAAAGTCAAAAGTTGAAAAAAATTATTTACCTAAAATCTTAATTAAAGCCTTAAAAGTTAAAATTTTAATATTAAAAGAGTGCTTTAGCTCATATTCTTGGCACATATTTTATTTGAAATTTTTAAGTTCTTGTTTTTGTTCATTTAGTAATTTTAATATTTAAAAGAAACGGCGAAATTTAAAAAAAAAAGTTAAATTAAGAAAAGTTCTTGCTTTAGCAACTTTAAGTTTCTTGAAAATTTACAAGAAATTTTCTAAGTCTTTGCTTTCGTTCATGTCGTCTAATTTTACTATTAAAAAAGGCCAAAAGTTTAAAAAAAAAATAGTCAAAATATTATTTAAAATTTAAATTTTTTAAGAGTAAAATTTACAAGAATTTTTTTTAAAGTCCATGCTTTCGTTCCTGTCGTCTAATTTTGAAATAAAATTTTAAATATAAATTTCTTGTAAATTTTTTAGAAAAGCTCTTGTATTTCACTTTAAAAAAACAGAGAAAATTTATGAAAAAGTTAAATAAAATTTTGGTGCGAACACCGGACAGACAGATTTCCCCAGGACCAAGCCGCAAGACGTAGTCCTACGTCAAAAAAAATAATATAACCCCAAAAATAACGTCGAACATCTTCAGAAATTTCGAACATGTTCGAAAACAAATGTAACCATTTTCCTCGCGGTCAAATTTTCGAAAATTTTTGTTCGAAAAGTTTGTTCGACAGCAGACAAAATTTTCAGAGCTGCAATTTTAAAATATTTTTTTGTTTTAGATTTTTCAGATCATCTTGCTGTTAGGAACCTAAGAAAGTTTCCCGAGTCAGCGAAAAAAATTTTTGCTGTCATAGGCTATAATTTTTTTTTTTTTTTTTTTTTTTTGGCATATTTTTGGAATTGGAGATTTATTTTAAATGTTCTCGGGAAAAATGTTGTAAAAATCCCTGGATACAAATGGCTCAGAATCTTGTTTTTGGTTTTCTTCGGAAATCCGGAAAATTTTCGTCGCTACCTGAGTAAATTGGGAAGAATCGATTTTCGGAAATGATGTTAATCTCTAAAGAAAATCTTTAAGCATTTTTATAAATTTATCTCGGTAAATCACTAGAAATTTAATCCCGGGAATTAATTAATTTTTCTGGGATTACATTTTTTATGTTCGACCACTGGGCCCTTTCATAATTTTTTTGGATTAATCTGCTGTATCTGAAAGCTTTTCCTAATTTTTTCTGAATTTTTTTTTTTTAACATAATGATTGTAAAAACCCAGGTATCCAATTGTATAGGCCTACAAAAAATTTTATCAAATTACGGCTTAATGAGAAGACCGTAAAAAATTAGATTTAGCACTTCCAAAATTAGGTCGCGACCCTAAAAAATGAATTTTCGGCGCCTGTTAATGCGCTATTTAAACATTCCAAACCCATCTCACCTACGCCCTGCAATTTTATTTTAAGTCCTTGAAGCGAAATACTACGAAACTGTCAATCAATCGATCATTTTGAAAAAATAAAAAAATTGAAATAAAAAAAAAATTTTAACCCACCTCTTAAAATCAGCGAAATCGCACATTTAAAAAATACCAGTGATAAAAATCCGACTAAAAACACACGTGCGTACATTTTCGTAAAAATTTTTTCAAAAAAAAAACCGATCACTAAGAATTACTGTGAAGTACCCGTCCCACTTGTCGATGACTGATTCGGTTAGGTAGGTAGGTATTTCGCTTTATAGGAGACTGCAAACCCACGCAACTGAAGAAAGTCACGCATTTTTAACCTTACTGGAATATACACTATCCTAATCGCGAATTACTACGCTGAGTCATTTTACTATTCATATACGTTTTTTTTTTTTTTTTTTTTTTTTTTTTGTTGTTGTCTGTGATGCTCCGGACGGACCAGTTCCAGTTCCTGGACCTTTGGTTTGTAATTGCTATGTTAGTTGATTTTTTTCGCGCATGTCATTCTTTTACATTATAAGGTATGGACATCGGTGGTTATCAAATGACGATTAGGGAATTCGCCGGGCCCATGAACTTGAATAAAAAGAAAAATTTTTTCCCCGATATGACTAAACGGTAATATTTTCCCGAGGATCGGATTTCAGGATCCGAAAAAAAAAAAAGATTAAAAGGAGGATGTACGAAGAATTCCATGAGGAACGGTTCTTGAGTCCAAAATTTTTTGAATGACAGAAAATAACTTGCTTTAACTCTCGAATGAACTCTTTTGGATTAGATTTGCATGTTTTGACTTGTAACTGATAATTTGTCAGACTAAAAAATTAACCTTTTGGGGAAGGATGTATCAAAATTGATACACTATGCTTCTGATGCAAAATCAGTGTTTCAACAAGTTAGTATTGACTCAGATGGGAGTGTATCTGTTAGAAAAAATCCACCATTGAATTTTTTGTCAAAAAATGATTCCTATGTTTAGCTTACGAGAGAAGTTTTAAAATTTTTTTCTTACTAATTAATGGCGAATTAAAATGATATTTACAATATTATTGTAAATAATTTTGTAATAATGTTTAAATTAGAGGTAACAAGCCGCCATGTTTAGCTGGTGAAGATTTTCCCTCCCATGCTTAGCTTATGGGGGTATGATAAATTCCATTTTCAAGGCGTTTTTTAACCTAAACGTTACTAAAACAGTCCATAAGCTAAGCAAGGAAATGATTTAATGGTTCTAGCACTTGTAAAGTTGATTGAGATTCATTTCATGATTTTTAAAGAATTTTTTTTATAGTTTTACGGAATAAAAAATTTTCTCATAAGCTAAACATAGACCACCAAACATTTTTTTTGACGGAAATAGGCTTCCGACTGCAATGAGTTAATGGAAATTGATTAAAAAGTGAAAATGGTTGTTTTTTATTCGAATTTTTATGCAGATTACGAAAATGAAGTTACAATTTATTTATGTCAAATGATGACTGTACTAGAGGACAAAAATATAAAGAATTTCGAAAAAAATTTTGGGTGTAGCATATTTTGCTGATAGACAAGTTACATGTTTTGAGATTTTCGCTGAAAACTAATGTGTAGTACGGTATGCTCTTAACTAAAAACTAGTATTTAAACGTAAAAATTTTTCATCAAATTATGAAAAGAAGAAAAACAAAGCTCGGAAAAGTTTTTGTCATGTGATCACTCCTTAAACGATTTTCTATTGGTGTGACGTCATCTGCCTGTATCGAAGCGAGATATCGAACTCGAAGCGAAACACATCTTGTTCTTGTTTGTAAACATTACGAATCGATGCCGTTCAGAGTTTCAGAGATGAACACAACCGCTGTTTTAGGCAGATGACGTCACTTTCCGTTTTGGCTGGCATTCAAATGAAAATTTTTGTTTTTTCTCTTTTCGGGGATTAACAGTTTTTTTACTGCTCCAAAACTACGCTTTTTGGCATATCTTCCCTAATTAAACGATGGAGTCATCTCAAAACATGTGACTTCTCTATTTTTTTTTTTTTTTTTTTTACTTATTTCGGCCTCTATCGTCAAAACCGTTAAAGATATGTAACTTTTAACTACTATTTCCGTCATCCCCATAAAAATCCGAATAGAAAACGACAATTTTGACATTAAAATAAAATTTTTGATTTTTCAGTCTTTAGGGGAATTTTGAAATTTTCACGTCCCGGGGACGCAGCCTAACGTTTGTCGTCAAAAAAATCTGAAAAAATTCAGGCAACCTTTCTTTTTATTACTGTAAAAGAATTAGGGGGTGTGTTCACCGAAATTCAAAAATTCGTAAAATAAGGGCCATCCTAAGTTAGCCTCATATGATCATGGTGACGTCACTAGTTTTGAGGAAATCTTGCCCATCCCTTGAAAAATCCAAATAAATTCCGTGCGTTGGAGGTGAACTAACGTATCTTCATCGTAAATATGATTGGTGTTAGTCTGTTTCGACGTTTCATGGAAGTGTCACGTGACCTCAAGTTTACGGCAACATGAGCGTGCAAACTTGCAGTCGCATCGATCACGTGACTAATCCCAATCATATCATCGAAACAGACTATCTCCAATCATGTTTACGATAAAGATACGTTAGTTCACCTCCGACGCACGGAATTAATCAAAGAAGTCCAGTTGGGGAAAATAAAAAAGTAGAATTTAGATTTTTTACTTCAGAATATTTTCCTCATTTTATTCCCACATACATTTCCCTGAATTCCATGAAAGCTCTTGACGTAAATGTGGTTTAAGCACATTTTTTTTTAATTTTACAGATTAAAATCTTTGTTTATTTACATTCAGCACAGCAACGCTGCCGCGGTCTTTTTTTTTGATTTCGAATATATTCCAAATAGCTTCTCCTTGCTGCGGCTCTTGCTTGAGCGTCGATGCAAACCGTGATCTTTTTTATGACCGGGGCGCAAATTAAAGGTTCTTCCGCATTTACTAGATAAGAATTTGTCAAATTTTCGAAGTTGTCCTGGCAAGCTATCTGCCTTTTAATGCGGTTTACATTTTTCACTTTGCTCTCCATTTGATTGAAGTTATTTTCCGTGACTCCCAAAGTTTCCAAATATGAGTTTTCCAAACATGCTAAACGCTCTCTCCAAAAATCGTCGATGTTTTGTTCTCTGGAAAGTTTTATTTTTTTAAAAATCGATTTTTCGGGAAGAGGGGAAAACCAAAAAGGCAAACCTTGCTTCTTGCTCTAAGGGGCCGTCGTTTGAGGCCAAGGGTAACCTTTGAACGCAGGAATCCGATAAAGTAACAACCGATAAAAGATCAGGATTTGTCATGAACGGATGACAAGGTTTAGTTTCCGCTTGTCCCATGATAAATTTTTGCGTTTTGTAGTCATCCGTTTACTGAAAATTTCGAAGAAAAGTGGAAAAAAAGAATGGATTTTTCGAAAGTTAAAAAGACATGCTGGTTTATTTTGTAAACAGCGGACGAAAACAAAAAAGCTCTTCTTCCGGTTTTGCTTTGTTTTCAAAAGGATCACGTTCTGGAACTTTTAAAAGGAAAACTAAATCCTACAGATATAATTAGTTTTAAGGAATTAAAATAATGGGAAAAAGGAGGAAGCGCTTAAACCGTACCTTTTGGGGCCATTCAAGTATTACATAGGTTGTATTCGGGGAGCTCGGCAAAACCGGCTCCAGCCGTCTTGAACCGTCCTTGACCTGTTTTTGCCACGGCGAAAAATGGATACAACAACTTTTTGCCGTGGCAAATAACGGTTATGGACTGTTCAAGACGGCTGGAGCCGGTTTTGCCGAGCTCCCCGAATACACCCATAAGTTTGATACGGGAAATTTTCGACACCCTCCCCTTGCCTCATTTATAGGCTCCGACCGACTTATTTTTGCATAAATATACACTTAAATATACCTGTTTACCTTATAGAAGCGTATATATTTCCATCACGCAATTAGTTCGCGGGAAATATTGCTTTTTTATAAGCTAAACATGAATTTAATGGTGGCGCTGCAATCAAAGCCGCTCGGAGCCTATTAAAGGAGGGGCAGTCCATAAATTACGATAGCATTATTTTGCCCATTTTTGACCCCCTCCCCTTTTGTCAGCAAAGGTTAGCATTTCGGAACTTTTCTTAAAAATTAAAACTGTTCCACCATATTAAGAGTACGCATCGGTGAAATTTAAGCGATCATCGATTCATAAGTTAAACATAAGCGAAAAGATTAAATCGTGGCAGCAGAAAGTGACAGTCACATGTCTGCTGCCACGACTGAATTTTTTTGCTTATGTTTAACTTATGAAACGACGATCGCTTAAATTTCACTTATGCTTACTCTTCAAGCTTAGATTTTAATTTTTTCAAACCTCTGACTTCAGATTCGGAATCGGCGGCACAAAATAAACAAGTACGTCAAGTTTTAGCTTATTGCAGTCAATAAAATGAGGCAACGGTCTTAAAACTTTAAATACAGAAATAAGGCAGCTCTAGTGCTGGTACTTCAACGGTCCCTGTCAAATGTAAGAGTAATCCCGATTATAAAGTTTTTTCCTTAGAGGTAAAAAAAATCCACTTTACTCGACTAAATGTGGAAGTTCAAACTTTATGAACATAATAATTTGAAAAAAAAAAAAAAAAAAAATCCCCTTATTGCCTTTGTTTGTAATTTTAATTAGTATCTTTTGTAACAAAAGGAATGCTGATCAATCGTTTTTTCCTATAACCGTAACGTCCGAATTCCCATAAAAAGTTTTTACTGCCGTTCATTTCGCATTACGCTCTTCTCATGTATCAGGATTGATGTCATTTTTCACGCCCTCAGGCATTTTTTCCACCTTAACTGACCATGCTTTTATTTGGAAGTAGGAGTGAGTGAAACGAAATAAACAAGTCAGCATGATAGCCTCATTCATTTTCTTCCTTCCTACAAGGATAATAAAAAAAAAAAAATGTTTTCCCAATTAAGGGTTTTTTAATAAAAGTTGAAAAAAAAATTAATGTTCATTTTTATTCTGTATATATTTATCACAAAAAAATAGAAATAAATAATAAAAGTATCCTTTTTTTAAAAAAAAAACTATTTTCGATTAAATCCGACGTAAAAGCAGATGTCGTGCTTCTTAAACCTGAGAGCTTAAGCCCCGACGCTTTAAAGCTTCTTAAGCACGACATCGGCTTTTTCATCAGAAAAAAAAAAAACAGTGATTCGATTTATAAAGCAAAAAAAGTGCCAAAAGCTTAGGATTATAACAACAACAAAAATCAAAATCAAAAAATACTTTTTTCTTCTTAAAAGCACGAAATCCCAAGTAAAGCCATCAAAAGATCCATCCGGTAACAAATATCATTTTAGATTTACAGGTACTTTAAAAAAATGGCAATCAATAACACCATATAAACTGACAGACATTACACGTATAAAAAATTAAAAAATAAGTTGAAAATCAGCCAAGATTTGCTCTTCCTAGTTTCATCCGATCTATGCTACCTTTGATTCGAAACGCTGGCAACAGAAATCTTGGCTTCTTTTCAAAAATTTTAAATTTCAGTCCTGATGCCGCCTTCTGGCAACAACAAATGTTTCTTTAAAAAAAATTGTTTTTTTCTTTCTTTGTTTATTTTTATCCCCTTAATTATCGTCATGGGTTCATCGTCATCATCAAAATAAATACGAAAAAAAAAATGTTTGTAAAATGCATCGTACTACTTTGGTCTTAGCACCGAGTTCGTTTTTTTTTTTTTTTTTTTTGTACCGATTAAGAGAGGTATATTCCAGTTACTTTGAGGCCAGATTTCGAGGTAATTTTTCTAGTTTGCAACCTTAGAACCAAAGGCTAAATCAATTTTGTTACAGTTTAGTTTAGGTATTTAAGTATTAAAAGCTTTACTTAAGGTAACTAAACTAAAATTATAAATCACCAGGGTAAAAATCTGGTTACCCGTCAATGAAATTCAGAGGCTTCCATGAAGAACCATCCAAGTTTTAGGTCAGAAATTTTTGACCCCCTTCCTCCCTGGTCAAAAAATAATATTGAGATTCAACAGACTTTTGTAAACTCTTTCGCTCCCTATGGGTGCTGATGCAATACTTGAATGACCCTAAGAATTCGTTTCGGGACCTTTTTCATAAATTTAACCTCCCTCAAAAAAAATAAATAAGTAAATAAATAAATAAAATAAAATAAAATAAAATAAAATTTTAGTTCAGTAACCTACAGCTGGTTGCTTCTAACACAGGTACCTAAACTAAAAGAGTCACAAGGTTGCTACTGACACGACAAGAGGTCGTTCGAATAGCAAGCATCCTCGACTCCAAAGCGAATGCACACGGAGTCGAGGTTCGCCTGATTCTTAATCAAGCAAAATTTATCCTGATTTAGCTTCTCTGGTCTTAAGAGCACGTTCCTGAGTCACTGGAATTTGTCATAAAACACAAGTAAAATACATCTATTTTTAAGTCCTTATCTCCCGGCAAACAACCTGAGTCATTTCTTTAAGGGGTTCCAGTTCCTTGGCATTTATTAAATTAAATTCCATTACAAAGTAATAAAAATGCTTGTAGCATGTATTAACGTGAGGTTCCTGCAAGAAAAAAAAAAAAAAAACAAATTAAAAATATTTTATATCACTTTCAAAAGCAATCAAAAATACTCACTGCTCCTATGGTAACTATCCTATCAAAATGATGTATGTACACATGAACAAATACCCTGAATAATCTTGTCAAAATTTTTTTACATAATGGTTGGAAGCTTTTGGGAAACGGCACATCTGTAGATACTGGAAACAAATTCTCATCATTTATCTGTGCTTCAATCCAATCCATTAATAGGCTTATATATTGAGGAGCTGGAAGTTTAGTGGGTTTTTTGTACTTGGCACCATCTGCCCAAAGATACTCGAATTTATGACCTCCTGACATTGTAGGACAAGAAGTCTCTGTGCACCATTCTGATATTGTTCCATATATTAAATTTATTCTATTGAAAAAATCAACGACTAGAAAAAAAGAATCAGAATTAGTGTAGCCTGCTTCAGGGTATGATGGAATTTTACTCCAAATTTTAATAAATTACCATGAACAGCGATCCAGTCATTTAATTCTTCCCCAGGAGGAAGCTTCACAACCTCACTTAATTTTATTCCTGAGTTTAATGAAGCTTGAGCATGCTTATGAAGAGAATATCGTAATGTCCCTGGAGCAAACTTCTTTTTTGGTCGAAAGGTCTGTAAAATTAAACAAAAAAGAATAGAATTATTCCAAAAAGTATTTATCTTTAAAGGCCTGCCTTAAAATGAATGATGACATAATATCACCAAACCAAAAAAAAATGTTTCCGGAGGCGATAAGGCCAAGTTTAAAAATAAACATATTAGCAATTGATGCAATCAATCCAATGATCTTTTTTTTTTTGTGGAGAAACATACGAGAAATATTCTTGAATAATTTAATTAGTTTGAAAAAATCAATATTTACAATTTTAATACATAAAAAAAGATTAAAAATCCCACGACTCGAGATAAAGATTTTATGGCCTTGCATGATGAAAATTCCGGATTATCCTAAAAAAAAGGGTTTAAATTGATCGATCACGGTATTTACCTTTCCTTTCTGGAAGAATTCAACAAATCCATTTAAAGCCATACTTTTAGGCGAATGCTTCTTTTTAATAAAAATCGGTAAATGTTTTCAAATTCACGATATAAACAAAAACTTCCAGAAATCGAAACATCCTTGAAACGAATCCAAAACAAAGTTAAATAAGGCGGTGGGGAGCCAATTCCAACTAACTTGCGAAAACGACATGGCCGACTCGCCTGCTTATTGGTTCACCATCAGGACTACTTTTTGTTGCGTGCAATTCTTTTATCGCGCCAAGTACAGTACGGCCAATTATCATTTGTTTTTTAAAAATGTCTGCCTTGTTTATATGCTCATTTGTGATTATACAATTTTTTAACTCGCCAAGTTTCATTTTTTTTTTTAAAGATCTTTATATGCGCCTTGGTTTTTATACTCTTCAATTTCATAAGAAGAGTATATTAAATTTGGTTTTGAGTGAAGGGTGCCTCCCTTAATATCGAACGGAGAGCAAAACGAACGGCACTTGCCGGGGGTAACTTTTCAAGCCAAAGCTATTTTCACATGTCCGTCCGACCGTCTGTCCTCATTTTTCACTCTTTGATTGGAGACACAATTTGAGACCGATCGATCCCAAATTTGGTATATGAGTAGGGGGCACTAAGGACAAGGACTATAAATTATGGTCTAAATACGTTCGCATACAGCAGAACGGCAGCCGTTCCAAAGGTATAATATTAAATTTAACAAAGCGGGAATATTTTTTTTTTAACTTTTTTTTTCTTATCTTTATTTTTCGTATATACAAGTACACAGTAAAAAATATTATGTAAATATGGGATTAGGAGTCCACATAAATTTTTTCTGTTGTTTTTCTCCAAAAGGTAAACATAAACAGAAACAACATAAAAAATTTATGTGGACTCCTAATCCCATATTTACATAATATTTTTTACTGTGTAGATATCGCTTTCTGAGCTCAACGTAATAAGATTAAATTCGGTGTTTCAGGTGGTTTACTTTGTAATTTTTTAATAAAACTCCCCTCAGCAACAAACAAAACATAAATGAGGACACCTACAGGTCAAAATACAATAAGAAAAAAATTTCCAAAGGTTAAAACCTTTTGAAATTTCTATTGGAAATTTCTTTGGAAAATTGGAAATTTCTTTGGAAATTGGAAATTTCTTTGAAAATTGGAAATTTATTTGGAAAATTTCTTTGGAAATTTCTAATTTCATTTTTTTAACTTTGCACGACAGTAAAATTGTGTTTTAGTAAATCGCTTTAAAGGTCAATTCTTATTAGAAAAAATGGAACTTCATAAAAATATTTTACTAGCCTTTAAAATTGTTTATAACGAGAATACAATATTCTGACGTCTACTGAATAAAGATTACTTAGCCTCAGTTTTCTTCTCTTCAGTTTTTTCATGTTCCGGGTTTTCTTCGTTTTTATTTTCTTCCTTGATGATATCTTCTTTTTTAAAATCCTCCGGCTCATCGGTATCTTCATCTCTTACATTACGATCCAAATTAGTAAAATCGTGTTCATTCAAACACTCTAACCATTCAAACATCCTGTTTTAAAAAATATGTTAAGGGAAAATAATATATGAATACGTAAATTAAAAAATTTACGCGCTTTATAAAAAATTAAACAAAGTAGCTGGCAAAAAATAATAGTGAGCAAGCATTAGAAATAGATGCTATAATAAAAGGATACGGATTTCCCTTCGTTTCGGTTTCGATAATTGATGGAAGAATCTTCTCCCGTTTGAATTTTTGGACTTCATCGTTAACGTCCGCCCATTCTAAATTCTCGTGGACACCATCTTTCCCATATTTGGAATCGTATTTTCGGTAATGAATTTCTTCTAAAAGTAAACCGAGGCCAGGGACCATCGGAACGTTATATTTCGTATGGGAGAAAATATTGGCGGCTACGTTTTCCGGTACTAAGCCTTTAATCATGGCAATCGTATAAGCTACCATCTTACGTATTTGATGCAACATAAAACTTTGCCCTTGTATTTTTAATGTGATGAATTCATATTTATTTATAAATACGTCATCGCAGCTAAAACTCATTACGTAACGTTTTGCGCTCGGATCTGAAGGAATCCTAAAACAGAAATCAATATACCATTAAAAACATGAACCTAAACTACTAAACAAACTCGGGCGCTGACTCTGATACTGCGAAAACACGGCGAGAATAGTAAAAAAAAAAATTAGTCTTGCCCTAAGAAACAGTTTTGTAAAAAGAACTTTCAGTGCCATAACCTTTAGTCAAGCCTGAATTTTTAAAAATGGAATAAAGTAAAAATTTTACAGAAAAAAATAGATAAGGTACCAGCCAGACTTTAAGTTTTGATAGAAAAACTGTAGGCTAAAATTCTAATTGGGAATTCAGATGGAAATTTAAGAGTTATTAAACTTTATTTAAGAAAAAAAAAATGTTCCTCAATGTTTTTTTTTTGTTTTTTTTTAAGTGCCAGATACTAAGGATGCACAGAAGTTTTGTCTGGTACCCTAGTCCATGGCTAAAGTCTAATTAAATCATTAACCTACTTTTTAGTAGTGAAATTATGAAAATTATGTGTTCCCAGAAATATTTTTAAAACATCATTTATTCCATCTATTTCTTCTAATGAGATACGATAATCCTCCAAAATTGATAATGCTTTTCCTGGTGCAAATGCATAACTAGGCATTGTGTATGAGTAAGTCCTTGCATCACAGTTGAATTTGCTATTAAAACCTTTTGTCACTCTTTTCAAGGAAAACACCCTTATCTGGTCCGATAAGTGTTTGTTTATTTCAGCTATGTCTGCATTTTCAGCTAGAAAAAAAAGAAATTAAAAGTATTATAAAAGCCAAGAAATTTGTTATAATAAATACTTACGTAATTTTAAAGAGACAACCTGTCTAACAGCAGATACTCCTTTATCAGTCCTAGATCCTCTTTGAAACTGAATCAAATTTGGCCCTAAATCATTGTAATCTTCAGGTATAATTCCTGCTTTTTTCATTGCATAAAATAATTCACTTTCTATTGTCTTGGTTTCAGGATTTTTTTGCATCTCTTGATAATTTTGTCCAAGATATCCAAACATCATTGCAAATTTTCTTTTCCTCACTCTTTGAAATTCCTCTGTGTTCATACGTTGCTTCTTATTAGATTCAATTTCGTTTTCAGTTTCTAACTTGCGTTCTGAATTATTCAGCTGTGCCATTGTTGCACTGTTGCTTAGATTTTTTATCATGCTCATAGAGATAAGAAAAGCAGTCTTACAGTCCTTGTTTGCATCTCGAAAAAAAGGCAACATTTGACAGTTGCAAACGACTCCAAGATCTAAAATCCACCGCTGCTGATTTGGTGCATCACATGCGCAGTTTAAAGAAATAATCTTAGTGTTCGGTGGCTTAAATAAATCTATTTCCCTCCTGATTCTCCTTGACAACATTCTCCGCTGGATGATAAACTCATTAAAGGTTATTTGATACACATAATAAGGTTTTTTATCACTATCTAGACCTTGCACAGATACTATCACAAATTCTTGGAAAAGATTTTGAAAGTGATTAACTAAATTTTGACCCCTAATTTGATTTGCCCTAGGGCAATTAATAGCCTGGGCATTCATTTTGTACGGAAGACGAGAACGAATGAACGACGGTGTTGAGGTCATACAATTCATTCCAGCATAACCATTAGTGGGGTATGCTTAATTATTACACGCCGTTAAAATTGTCACCGTGGTTAAATAAAAATCCATTCAAATGTATATACGTTATTACTATCACTATCACATTAAATTTCCTATTATTACTTTCCATTACTTCATGCGAAAATGAGAGCTGGCCAGAACAAGCCGAAAAGTTTTCACAATTGTTAATGATTTGCTTTCATATTATCAATTTTACTTCCTTTAATTTTACTAGTTCTTTTGGCAGCAATAAGACAAACTTTTCTACCCTGACTTGTTCCTTTCTCATATCAGAATATTTACCAATGTGTTGATGATTACGACTAGCATTAGAATGTTCATTAGGGTTCATAGCAACACTTATAACCTTAACCCAGCAGGAACATTTAACCTTGTACTTATAAGATGCTTGTCCAGCTTTCAAAATTAGTTCATCAATTCTACCAGTAAGAATTTAAACTGCATCCCTGTTGTTGCCTGGTATTACGTTTTTAGCTCATGACAGAAATTTAACTCTTGTTCTTTTATTATTTAGACTATGAGCTTAAACAGTAGCACAATGAAGTATATGCCTGTGAACTACTATTTTTAAAATGAACTGCAGCTAATGTAATCCCACGACCGGTGTCATTGTCAATCTTTTAATAGTGCTTTCATGTAACCGTAGTGTGCCGTTGATAGACAAACAATTCTTAGCTTATATGCACCGTTCTTGTGCTTTTCTTGTGCTTCGTATGAGAATGCACACTTCCATGACCTTTTCTTTGAGCACAAATGAAATGTTCCATAATAAAAATTCCCGCTAATAATTAACCTCCAAGTATCATTTGTGGTCAACATTAACCGTATAGCGATATTTCAAATAAAGATAAAAAAAAAAAAGAACCAAAGGATAAGAAAGATGGAGGACAAAGATGGCTGCCAAAGGAATATGGACCTTTGTTTGTATTATTGCATTTATTTAATTTTATTTACATGTATCGTTTTTTGTGTTAAATATGAGTTTTGCTTGTTAATCACCGGTATTTGATGTAATACTGTATATTTTTTAGAAATTTCCGGGAAGCCGGTGAGTAGCGTTATTGTTTTCTTAAATAATAACATATGAATAATGATACCGCGAGTCATTCAAGAATTTTTTTTCATCAGAAAGAATGTCAACTTCATCGACGGACACTAAGAAAACACAATTTAAACCACCAGTACCTGCCAGGCCTAAACATTTAGTTGTTTTAAATTCAAAACATCTACCAAAACCTCCTGACAGTTTTCTGTAAGCTACATCTAACCAGCAATTTTTGTAACCTATATTTTAACACTGATTTTTTTTTCACTTGCAGACCTGAAAATGTTACTAACTACATTAAAAATGTCAAAACAGACTCAAATGAAATTCAGGAAGCTACTACAAACAACAACAATAAAAATAATACTAGTGATACTGAAGAAGATGTGGATGGTTACTTAGAACCTATTTCAATGTCAATGATAAATACTTTTGAACAGTCGACTAGTACTACTAAGTGTTGTGCTTCACAGCAGATAAAAACCATCCATGTGAGTCACTTCCTGACTGCTGATGTAAGTCATGTTTGAATCAAATTGTAATTTTTTATTAATTTTTTTTTTAGCAGGAACAATCATCGAAATTAACAGACATGTTCAAAAAAGTCATTAATAGGAATAGTTTAGGAAATTGTGATAAAGGTTTGTATTTTTTTTTTTTTTAAGTTTAATGTTAGTTTTTTGTAATTAATTTGGATTGAAAAAAAATGTGGAGACACTTGTACATTTTTTTTATCTTATCCATTTATTGTTCACACATGTGACACTGTACCCTCAATTAAATTTTTTTTTTTTTTTGGAACATATGTGACTTTAACCTCCAGTCTTGTTGAATACTTAAATTTGTTAGTTGCTTAATGGTTGATAAAGTTAATTAGTATGATTGCAAGAGATGTGGGAAGATTTTTGTTTTTATATGAGACTGGCTAAGCCAATTGTGGGAAATTTAGGCCGGAGACTTTCAAATGAAATGGCTGATTTAAGTGTAAATTTTAAAAATAGGGTTTCCAAAGCTGTTACCTCAAGATTTAATCAAAATAATTGTTTAGAAATAATTATTGGTATTTAACTATTTTTTTTATGGATTAATGTAAGTAAAAATAGTTTAATTAATTTTTTTTTTTTTTGTTTTTCTTTTAGAAGTGCCTGAATGGGAGGAGTCGAAACCCCAAGGATTTCAGTCCCAAAGGCAACGACCGTTGCCTCTTCCTCCCGTTGAGAAAGATACCGAAGTGAAATTGATGCCTTGGTATAAAGACGTGGATAGGAAAAAAGGAGAAGAGTTATTACAGAATGGTACTTACTTATTTTTTTAGGTAAAAAAAATGAAGACTCTATAATAAAATATTTTTGATTTTAGGTGTGGATGGCTATTTTTTAATTCGACCATCTTCAAAAGTAGAAGCTTGCTTTACTTTAACTTTATGGTTCCACAACAGAACTTATAATATTCCAATACGGAAAAGAAGAGATGGAAAATTTGCCCTAGGGACTCCAAAAGCAAATGAGCAGGTAAAACGATTTATGCTTTTTTGCCCTTTTTATTTAGCTAGGCAAGCTCCCATGGAAGCCCCCATTGGAACTCCTTTGGGAGTTGATTTTTTTAATTCGGTTATTTTTACTCCATTTTACGGTGCGTAATATTCTATTACTTTTTTTTGTTTCCAGTATTTTAATACCATCGCAGAAATGGTAACGAATTACCAGTCAGAAAAGTTAGTCCTCTACAGCAATGGAGCTAAAGCCGGAAGAACTTTACTTACTTCTTATCCACCATGACGAGACTGAATTCTAGCTGTTGTATGGTATAATATATTTATCGCTTGGAAAGCGAGGAAATACCTTCGACTTTGCCAGAAAACGGTTTCTGTAAATCATATTTGTAAAGATTTGCAAGCTTAACGGAAAGAAAAGATTTAGATTATGCCGCTTGAAAACTTTATTTTCAAGGGGCAAAATTATCCAAAAAGACGCTTGGAGCGCCTTTAGCTAATTATAAAATCCCGGCTGCAAATATTTTTATTTACGTGCGCCTGATCCCATTAACGATAACAAATGAAAATGAGTCACTTTAAAGAATTATGAAGTTCGATTGGTTAGGCTTAAGGGCACATAGCGCTCCTTATTATTCGAATGATCTCTAAAAGAGAAATTAACTACAAAAAAAAAAAAAAAAAAAAAATTATAATTTTCAGCAGCAAAGTGTATTTAGCTTGGTGCCTATAGTATAATTACTGTATTAACTTTTTAATTATGAAACCGAAATTTGTATTATTTTAGTACTTAAAATCGAAGTGCCTTCTAGTCTGTCTCTGAGCTTTAAAAGAATCGATCATTAGAACCATCTGATTTTTTTATTTTCAACAGGAACGTGCTGTATTTATATTTAGCATATGTACAATATGCGGATAATATTATTAAAAATGGGCTTGCACGATATCTCTAATTTCTTTCTTTAATCGGAGTTGTTCATTGATATGTTTTATTAATTAACATTTTTTTTTTGAAGGGAATTTGCAAAATTACCCTGTCAAGTTCGCTAGGTGTCCTTAACGGTAGACGACAAAGCTCGCGCTTTTCTTATATTGGAAATTTTGATTGCTACAGCTAAGGCTAAGTCTATGCGGCACCCCTGACAGAATGAGGCCGCACCAAATCCCAGACGCCGAGTCTCCCAGACTCTACTCCCGGGAGAGCAAATCCTAGAATATATTATTTATTTATTTGGTCTATGATTTGGGAACATAGAGTCCTACAACCCAGACCAAAGAAATTAATAAATATTTAGAAAATAATAATAAATAATTAATTAATTGGTCTACGTTTTAAGCTACCGGGTATTTGTTTGAAAAACGTAGAATTTTAGAAAACTGCTTGGCCAAAGACGAGGGCGTAACGCAGTTTATTATTTATTTCGAAATTTAAATAATATAATTCTGCTTTTTGTTCTTCCGGGAGTAGAGTCTGGGAGACTTTACTCCCGGGAGAGCAAAATCGGGATTAAATTATTTTATTTTTTTGGTCTGGGTTGTAGGACTCTGGGTTTCCAAATTATGGACCAAATAAATAAATAATATATTCTAGGATTTGATCTCCCGGGAGTAGAGTCTGGGAGACTCGGCGTCTGGGATTTGACACAGTCTCTGACAGAATAATTTTGCATTTGAAATTCCAAAAAAATCCAACGAATTCAATTTCTGTCGAATACTTAATGGCGATAATTTTTTTTTGGGGGGGGGATTTTGAAAAGACAAACAAATTTTTTAATAACAAGTATTAAATTATATTCCAGTATAAAATTATTTATATAAATATTCAGTTCTTCAAAATTGGTGATATTTAGTACTTAATAAATTATTCAATAAACAAATTGTAAAAAATATAAAACAGTCCCAAAAAATATTGTAACATACAAATTTTTATTTTTTATTTGATTTTTTTTTAAGTAAATAAAATTTGCCTTTTTTTTTTAGCTCTTATGTGTATGTTCCAAAACTTTCCTCTGACTCTGATATATTCCATAAAGGATAGCCAGATGCAAACAGTGTAACGCAGCAGAACTTAAACTTGTGCTGGGAAATGTGTTCCAACATAATTCTATTAGTCCTAAGATAGCAAGCCTCCATTGGCTTGAATAATTGGTAGACCATAATAAAAACGGTAACGAATGAAAATACCAAACGTAAAATTGATAATGAAGAGATCTGCTGCAAGCGATCCCTATGAAATTCGCCAGAAAAAGCGGTAAAAGAAATAACTGAGATGATGTATTCATGTTGAAAGTTGTATCTGATTTAAATTGATCTTGTATATCATACTCAATTGATTTTAGCTTTGCATAACTTCTAAGGTACACTAAACTCGGTCTAAAGAAAAAAGCTAAAATCAAAATATGTAAAATTAACAAAGAAATATGAAAAAATCTATTAACAAAGATTTCCTCTGGCAAAAACCTCCAGTTCACAGTCCATTCATATAAGAATACTCTTCCCAAATTAAATGCTCCAATGATGTAATTAACAGGATGAGTAAGTAAGAACGGAAGCCCTACAATTACTTGAGTAATTGCACATAAAATTAATTGAATCACTGTTTCTTTGAATCCCAAGCAAACTAAATAACTTAAAAGTAATGCAGGAGAAAATAAAAGAACATTCATTTTCACAGAAACTGCAAGGCTGTATAAAACACTTCCTAAATTCCATTTGTAATCCAAAAATGCATTTACAGATGCATACAGAAGTATTAAGGCAACAGGGTCATTAAACAATCTCAATACATATATTGAATGTATTCTGTACGAAGTAATGCATGTTAAAATTAACACATAGGGAGGTATTTTCTTTGCTTTGACATATATTCTTGATATTAAAATTAAATTAATTAGATATAAAACTGCAAAGATATATTGGCCCCTGAGAATGTTGACACCGCGGTCTGTAAGATAATATAAACCTAAAAATATAAAATGATAAAGTTAGATTTATTTTTAGATTTAAACAATTTATGTTTACCTGTGAATATCCATACGAAGCCGGCCGGATAAACCAGAGGCCCTGTATCGCCTAAAATTAAAAAAAAAAAAAATTAGGCATACTTGGAAACTTATAGCAATAAATTTTAATAATAATTTTTACCTTTCAGTAAAGAATAATCGTAAGTTCCATTCAAAACTCCCTCGACTTCTTGCATATAAGCTTTCCAATCTATTTCGGTATATTTTACACGTTGTATTACCAGTACGTTTATGACAAGCTCCAAGACGAAGAGTAAACAAACGGTAGGGAATAACTTATTGGGTTCAAAGAGTAATGACTTGAAATATCCATAATTTATGTACTTCGCTCTTATTTCACTCAAATTAAACGTTTTACCTGGGTTATTTTGTTTTTGAGGCTTCGTTCTAGGTGCCATCTTTGTTAATTTTCAAAGCCTTCTGCAACACAATTTGATTGGCTTATGTGGATCACGTGCAGGGTTGCTGTTTAAAACATTTTTTAATAAAAAACAGTTTAAAACGTTTTATATTATTTTCCCATGTTTTAAAACGTTTTAAAACGTCTTTTATTCGGTCTGGTTTTAAAACGTTTCAAAACATGTTTTAAAACACGTTTAAAATGTTTTAAATAGATCTTACGCATGCAGTGGCCTATTTCTGACGTCACAATGACGTCACGACCACCATTTTTCCTACCAACTCAGTTGAAAACGGCTATCTACGTAAAGCTTGCGAAGAAAAACGGCATATCTGTGTGGAAAATGTTAACCACTTAGAATGTTTTTCTTCTGAGCTGTGGTTTTGGACAAACATTACACATTTCCGTGCGCGACAGGAAATTTTCAGTCAAATTGCGGGCTCGGGCCTCTTAAAAATGCATTTTACAACGTATTTTATTCACTTAATAAAATACGGTGTTTAAAACAGTGTTTTAAAACGTTAGTGTTTTAAAACGGTGTTTTTTATTCAAATGTTTTAAAACGTTTTAAAACACCGTGTTTTAAACCAATTTGTTTTAAAACAATCATCCCTGATCACGTGACACGCAGAGACCTTTGAAAAATTAAAAACGACAGAGATTCGTTATTTTTGAGTTTATGATTTGCTAAGTATAGAGGATCCAGATAAGAGCAGGGTGGCCATGACCAATTACTGAGCTCCAGTAATTTTTGTCACGTGCTCACTTTCTAATTACACGAAATAAACATGATAAATTTCACAATTAAACAAAAATTTTGAAAAATGTTCGTTTATCAATTTAAATTATTGGTTTTGTATTTTCAATAAATTATAACATGCTTGAAAGCCTTGCAGCATGGGTCCTAAAGTATTATTTAGGAAAATATGTGGAAAATTTGAACACAGACCAACTGAGCATCGGGTTATTACAAGGTAGGAGAGAAAATTTAACCTAAACCAAGCCTATATAAAAATACATAAATTGAACTGTTACTTTCAACTTTGATTCTTTGCATCATATTTAAATGACATATCTAGAATGATTCATAATTCTTGATTTGCTTTTTTGATCGTAACAATTTTTTAAGCTGTGTCATGATCATGGTTAATTTTTTTTCCAGGTCAAGTAGAATTAGAAAACCTTCCATTAAAAAAAGAAGCTTTGAGGCAAGTTGGAGTTCCAATCCAAATCAAAGCTGGATATATCGGGAAAATAAAATTGCAAATTCCTTTTCGCCAAATCAGATCAGCACCATGGGTTATCCTCATAGAAAAGCTGTATTTGGTGGCAGGGCCTGTAAATCTTGATGAGGTTTGAATGTTGCTTTCAGTCTTTTTTTTTTTAAATGTAAACGGAGATTTAAAAAAAAAATCCATTTCAGTGGGATGAAGAAGCAGAGGAGCAAGCATTCCAAGAACAAAAAATGAGTGCACTGGAAGCTTTAGAAGCACAATGGAGGGCGAATGTAGAAAGTCAAGATCAGGGATATTATGCTTCTAGTTATTCCTCGTGGATGAGTTTTGGTACATCCATTATCACTAACATTGTTGAAAATTTACAAGTAAGATTTTTTTGAAATGAAGAAGAAAATATTTCTAATGTTATGTTTTGTCTTTTTCCCCAATTTTTTTTGCATGTTTTTATAAAGTGCAGTATACCCTGCTTTCAAATTTTTTCTTCCTTATGAAGTCTTTCTTGTCATTTCTTTTCTTTCTTTTTATTGGAGAACAATTCTACGTTGAGGTTGGTTTTTTCAAGGTATCAGCATTTTGAAAACAATAAATCCATGCCAGTTGAAAAAAATGAGCAGTAAATGTTTAATAAATTTTTAACATTTTTTGAATTTTTTTTTTTTTTTTTTTAGTTAAATATAAAAGATGTACATTTTCGATATGAAGACGACTTATGCGTTTCTGGTCAGAGTTTTGTCTTTGGGTTGGCTATAGATCATTTGATTGCACAAAGCTGTAATGAAAATTGGGAACCTGGATTTGCATCAGGACAAATAGGATTTAAGGTTGTGGAGTTGTCAAAATTTTCTATATATTGGGACGATTGTTGTGCAAATGATTTACTTGGGTCTAAAGAAGTTACTGAGTTTATGGTGAGTATTCGAGAGAAATATGTTGTAAAACTGCTCTTATCATTGTTTATATCTAGAAGTTTGTGTCAAGCCAAATAATTTTTTTGGTTAAAAGTGTAACTTAGAGATTTTATTTAAATTTTTTTGTATCATCTTAGGAATGTATGGGGAAACCAAATTTTAGAGGGCAGAATTTTTTGCTGAGTCACGTTTCTGGCCTTGCACATATTAAAAGGAATAGAAGCACTGAACCTTTAAGGTCGAAATCGACACCAAGAATAGTTTGTGATATTTTATTTGAAGAATTTCCTATTATTTTGAGTGATGTAAGTCAATTTTAGTTTCTCTCAAATATCCGAATCAGAAATTAATTCATATTTTCCTTTCTTTTTTTTGCAGAAGCAATATTCTCAAATGATATTGTGGTTAAAAGGCTTATCTGTGATAAAAACACGAATGGAAAATCGTCGATTCCGGCCTCAAGTCTCGGTCCACGAAGATCCTAAACTATGGTGGAAGTACGCCATCAAAGCAGTCATAAATCAGATCCGACCGCACAGATATTCGGAAGAAGCCGCGTTGCACAGGGTCAAGGACAACGTGCTCTACGTGAATCTGTTTCAAAAAATTTTAATAAATCCGGCAACGGTTTTAACGGAGCAAGAGAAAAGTTTAAAAGACAAAGTGGAATTCGATCAAAGTTTCGAGGAACTTCGAGTGCTTCGCGAAATTGCAATGCGTCGAGTTCGTCCTCCACCGCCTCCGCAAGGGGAAGAAGTTAATAAAAATTTCTTATCGACGTGGTTCCCTCAATGGTGGTATTCGAATACTGTGTCCGGAACCAATACCGCGGAGGTTGAATCAAAGATAGACGATGAAATTTTAGATGTTTTTGAAGGACCGAATGATAGCACTTTCCTAAAGCGTGATGTCGTTTTTGGGAATTTTAATTTTTCGTTAAAACAAGGATCTGTTAGTTTATGCGCGGGTGTTTTTGAAAAGAACCAAATTAGGTGAGAATATTACGAGAAAATATTTTTGTGAAAGATTGTAGTTAAATTATATTAATATTTGTTTTCTTTAAAGTTTTAAGTCCGTCATGGAATTGCAGTTCGAAAAAGTTCTGTGCAATTTCGAGTACAGACCTAGGAGCAGCTCGTATAAAACTACGTTAGCGTTAGGTGGCATTTATTTGAAGGACAGATTAACAAGGGAAACCGTTTTTCCTGTAAGTTTTAACGAAGTTTTAAGTTTTAATTTTCGGTAAAGAGTCCAAGGAGGAAAAAATATATTTAGTTGTGGATGCTTGTAAAGTGAGACATTAGAAATCCAAAATTCGAAAACAGGGAACATTACAACGTCAAATTTGAACGTCAACATGCAGTGTAGCAAACAGCGTTATTCGGGGAGAAAAAGCCTTTAATACAAGTTTAGAAATGATAATTTTTTAGCTTAGTACCTAATTTTGGGTTGAAGAAACCTGTTTTAGTTGATGAAAATTTTTATTTGAAGTTACTAAAGACTATTCATTTCTCAGTATTATTTTTTGAAACAACTTCGAAAAATAATCTATTAACTGGGATAAAAAATTCGTGAATAAAGCTAAATCGTGTAAATCAGATTTTTAAAATTTATTATTATTATTATTTTTTTTTCTTTCAGATGCTTGTATCTCCTCAAGGTCGTGAATTTTCTCCATCAAATTTAGAAAGCAAAAAGCCTCTCACTCCAAATCTGACTCGTCTGCTCAACCAAGCCACATCGAGCTCGCCGCAGCAAAAACCTTCGGAAGAAACGCTTTTCCAATTGTCATATGAGTATAAACCGTTCAACAGCAATGTAGACTACAGGTAATTTTTCAGAATTTTTTCCTCACTCCTTAATTTTTTTTTTTTTTTTTTAATCACATTTTTTTTCGATAGGCTACACGTGAAAACTCAATCTCTTGATATAGTTTACAATCCGGAAGCCGTTCATTGGTTGACGGATTTTTTTACGAAGCCTCTTCTCCCAGCCAACGAAAGCAATCTTCGCACTGCCGCAAGGAAAAAATATCAAGCGATCAAAACCGCTACGAAAAACGAGCTTATTAAAAACTGGGAACAAATTTTGGCCGGCGATTTAGTAAGTTGAATTTTTTTTTTTCTTTTGGTTGTGTGGCGCTATTTTGGTAGCGAATAATAAATTCAATTTTTTATAGGATATTCTCCAATGGACCATTAAAGCCGAAATAAACTTAAGATGTGTTATGAAAAGGGCATGTTGAAAAAAATAAATTCCCTTTGCTTGTGTTTGTCTTGTGTCCCCGTTTCTGAAAGTGAAATTGTTTGCCTTTTTTAGATTAAAAAAAATAAGACATTTATTATATTCACATTTATTACATTCATAATTATTTTTTATTATTTTTTTTTAACAGCAAACTTCGAAGTAAATTTGTAGTGCCGTTTGCATATTTTAGTATGTTTATTTTGTTTTTCTTGTTTCAGAGTAACCGAAAAGCGTGGGATATCGATTTGGACATTTCAGCACCTCAAATAATATTTGTTGAGCATTTCTGTGATAAAAACGCGGTTATTGTTGTTGTTGATTTTGGACGTCTTCATTTCACAAATTGTTTCGATTCCAAAGAAACTATTTTTAGTAAAAAAGACAGCGATGATGAAGGTGCCAAGAATTATAATTTTTTTCCGACTTATTTATTTTTTTTTTTTATAAAATTTACCTGACGTTAATCGTAATTATTTTTGTTTTTAGAAGCTTTTCAGACTCCTTGCTCGACGCCACCTGGCAGCGAAGCAAGTCCAGTCGATTCGGAACCCCAAGGTCTTCAAACTTCATCACTTAGCGAATTGACCCTTCATCACAAACTTTACGATCGCTATTCATTAGAACTAGGAGAAATGCAAGTTTTAGTAGGGAAAGTTCGGGATAATTGGAAATATGCTCATTTGAAAGGAACGTCGACTTTGCATGTCCTGGATAGATTCAATATATCCCTTCAAGTTAGTGCAATTACGAGTTCAGTTGGGAAATTAATCGCCAAAGGCCCTCTTGAAAATAAGGCAAATTGAGCGTCTTTAGCTGAATAAATTCTCAACCAAAATTCTTATAGAAAAAAAAAAAGATTCCGAATTGTAACGCTTTCGTTTTTTTTAGGTGGAACGTAGGGTTGTACACACCAATGATCCTCAATTCCCGAGCTTGACATTTTCCGGAAATCTCCCACGTTTAGTCGTTCACGTCAACGAGCAAAAAATATCAGCTTTAAGAGCAATGTTAGCAATAATCACAGGACAAGGGCTTCCGTCGCCTTTCAGAAGCTCAGAAATGTCCGTTATCGGGTATGAAACCGATTTGAAGGATGATATGAATCAAGGCGAGGATGTGACGGATCATATTACGAAAGAGACATCTAAATTGATCATAATGCAGTTTACAGTGCAGCATTTGGCATTAGAAGTAAATATCTCAAAAAAAATTAATTGATTTAAATAACATACTTTAATTTTAATAAACATTTCGGTATTATAGGTTCAATCCCGTAATCGAAGCATAGCCGAACTCCAAGTTAGTGGAGTTAGAGCAGCTTGTACCCGACGTCCGTACGATACGTCGGTGACCCTCAGCGTGCATTCGCTTTTGCTCGTAGATGCTTTACAAACTTTCGGAAGGGATTTTGAATTATTGGTAGCTTCTCATAAACATGTCGGGTTAGTATGGACGTTTAATGGTAGAATAAACAGCTTCTTAGCCTCCCAGCTTTTGTGCTTTCCTTATTAAAATATGCTATCAATTTTTTATTCAAATTGTTTGGCAGTTTAGATGTTAAAAAAATTAATGAGACTCCTGAAAAAATTCAGAATATTGTATTAAAACTGGAGAAATTTGAAAATTTTTTGTTTTTAAAAAATAGTACCGACTTCTGAAGAACTTAAAAACTTGACATTAATCAAGTTTTATCTGATGGATTAAATGGCATGGGATCGATCATTGATGAAAAGTGATCAGAATATTTTGATACATTCCACAAAAATTTGTTACCGCCCCTGTTTTTTTTTTTTTTTTTTTTTTTTTTTTTTGCTCGATATACTTTTAATACTTATCATTTTCATTTTCTTTTTCCAGCATGGACAGTTTAAGCGGAAGTTTGCGCGACAGCGAACCTACATCGCCCATTTCTCCCGGATCCCCTGAACCTTCAGATAACCCGGCTTCTCCAGTTGCCATCAGTCAAGCTTTAAGCACTTTGCAGCATCGAGGTAAGCATTTCTCCATCCCTTATTTTTTCTTTTTTTTAAAACATCAAACATTAATTTATTGACATGTTTTTTTAGGACTAACATCTTACATTTCATCCATGCCTCATTTACCAGCTCCGACGAAGATAATGTCCCCTCCTCAATCGCAGCTATTCTCTTCACCTTACGCCAGAGCAGCATCCCCGGTTTTACCCGATTCAGAAGCTTTAATCACAATAGAGCTCACCTTTGTCAGCGGGTCGTGCCCGGGTCACGACGGCCAACCCTTGCAAATCGCAGCTATTCAGTTCAACAATTTAGATATCATTGCCAATCAGGAAACGATAGTCGAACTTTTGGCTTTCGCAAGGAGAGTTTTCCCTCCGGCAAAAGCCGTCCCGGTTCCTCCCATCGAAAAAGAAATCGAACCGAAAAGCGAAGCAGCCGATAGGCAGAGTTTAGGGGACGATTTAACGTTGAGCGGATCGCTTCCCACTAAAACGGAAGTTACATTTGATTTTCACCGTCTGAACGTTTTGCTGTTAAGAGCTGTCGTTAAGGATGGAGTTTTGACGGGGAGGAAGATTTGCACGGCCACCATGATGCAGGCGAAGATAAAAGCGACAGTGGGTAGGTTGAAAACAAAATGAAACCGTTGTTCGTGGCGGTCGAGAAACAGCTGTTGCAGTGAGGCACTGGCCGTGAGCTCCGAACCTTTTTTTCTAATCAATTTTTTTTTTAAATTTCAGGCGAGGAACTAATGGTTGAAGGCTCATTAGGGGGTATTCAAATCGTTGATCTGACACCAGAAGGCCAAAAGCACCAGAGAATTCTTAGTTTAGGCTCGGATCCATTGGCTCAAGACACTTTCGCTGATATGACGGCCGATTTATACGGATACACCACTCCGAGTTTACACTCCGACAGTACCGCATTCAGCTTCAGCGTTCGCCGATCTTTGCAATCGAGTTCTCCGGATTGCGTTGAAGTGAAAGTTCGCTTGGCTTCAGTTTGGTACACTCATTCGCCTTTGCTCGTGAGGGAGCTTCAATCTTGCGCTACAGAATTTAAGCAATATTTAACGAATCTGGCGAGATCGATTAAATCTGCAGCTACGGAGATGGCGATGGGATTCGTTCACGCCAGGGCGGAAGCCTTAGCTCAAAGTTTGTCCATGTCTGGCCGTTTATCTGCCTCACTGTACGGAGGGTCCAATCCCGACGTCAGCTCTCCGAAAAAGCGGAGGAGGAGTTTTACTCAATCTATCGAGACGCTTGGAAACACTCCGTACACTCCTCATTCTCCTGGAGATGATGAACTGTTCGAGCCGATAGATGTGAAATTGGATATGGTCTTAGATACGCCCGTGATCGTTTTGCCGATGTCTCCTACTAGCGATCAGGTTTTCGTAGCTCATTTGGGAAAAATAACGGTGGGTTTTTTAAAAAAAAATGAAATTATGATCTGGCATATTTTTCGATGCAAAATTGTTACGCCAGCTTCTTGGTTGCATGTAACGGTAACCAGCGAAAGCTCACGATTTTCCGAAACGCTGAATTTTGATTGGTTACTGTTAAGGAGATGCATCTGCTGAATAATTTTGAGTCGAAAAACCCGAATTTGTGTAGCTATTGATGTCATTTGTTTTCTCTTTATAACAGGTTAGGAATAATTATTCTGAAGGAGATGACACCTGGGGATCGAAAGTTGAACAGTATCACTTGGAAATAAGAGATATGAATTTGTATTCGGTGGCTGCTGTTGGCCAGCCAACGAATATTACGTTGAAGTAAGTCATTTTGTCGTCCTCTTTCGTGTCGGAACGAAAATTATAACGATAGAACGGCTGAATTTTTTATTTTGGTAAAAGGCCTTCCAGATCGTGATTAGGCAATCGTGTATTTTAAAAGCAGATCTGGATATTTCGGAGAATATTTTTTCTAAACGCAGGATTGCATAAACGCAAATTGTCAGGAGTTTTGATATTGATTCTAAATATTTATTTTTTAATTAATTAGAGAATGTGATCAAATCCTGACTGTATCACTATTATTGTTCATTTAAAATGTTTACTTGAAATATCTTTATTAGTACTAATTTTCGTTTTTCTTTTAGTTTAAGCGGCGATACAATCCTACCGAGGCCTGAAAGAATGTATTCTTCTAACGATGGCAAACCGATATTACATAACACAGTTATTGAAATAGTTACGGAACGTCAAATAGGTTCGAATTATTCAAAACCTTGGGATTTTGATTTAGAATCTGAATGGGAACCTGAACATCATATTCAAGTAAACAAATAACAGCATTTAATATTTAAAAAATTAATTAATTAAAATCTAATAATTTTTTTTTTAATATTTCTTTTTTTTCTTAAGGTAACCGGTGGAGTCGTTGGACCTTTAAAAGTTTCGCTAAGCAGAGAGCAGTACCAACAAGTTTTAGAAACGATCGATTACATATTTTCTAATAGCTCCCAACCTCCAGAACCCGAAATCCCTCAACCGCCTAAACGTTTAGGAGACATCCAAGAAGAAGGGAACGATTCGATCACCGGAGTTTCGATGCTTAGTCTTGATCCTGCTTTGCGTGCTCGGATGTTGAATTCTGGTTCGAATGCCAGTGGAGCTCGACAAAAACCCCTGACTTCAAAATCTGTTTCGCTAAGAGGTAGCTTTTTCTCTTAATAATTCGTCCAATTGTTTCAAATTCGTCTAGTTTGTATTTTTAAATAAATATTATTAATAATTTTTTCAGTTATGTTCGAACTGCAGGAATTCACAATCGAATTGTTAGGGGAGTTAGGAAATCGTAAAACCGTTGAAAGTGGTCTTGTTTCTATTTCCTTTAGAGATTTCCAACTTAATTTTGATCAAACTAGTGCCTTTGTTAATCATTTACAAGTAAGCTGAAAAAATGTTTTGAAAATGAATTAAATTCAGTTAATTAATTAAATTTTTTTTTCAGATGTCTTTAAAATCATTGTTAATGGAAGATTTATTAGAAATAGAAGAGTCTAAAAACCGTTACCTCGTTGTGTCCTCAGCAGCTCCTGCATCTCGTTCCGCCCGCACAGCTGTTTCTCAATCCTGCCCGAATTTATTGAGCCACTCTGTTTTTCTTCCCGCTCATAAATCATTACCCGATAGATTATGTGCTCCGCAGGTTTACGGATCCGCATGGCGTAAGTTTTCTATGTTTAAAAAAATGATGGCTGGAGATTGTCATTTCGCGGGAAATTTCTAGAATTTTTAAAAGATTTCTCCGAGGACTCTTGAAACACCGGAAAAATCCTGAAAATTTTCACCCCAAAAATCTGGGCTGGGCTGACGACATTTTTTTTTCCTCTTAAATTTCGCCGATTTTAGAAACGAAATTTTTAGTTCCTATGTGTAGTAAATTTTTATCGTTTAAAATTATTTTTAGCTAAAAAACCTACCCAAAGATACCAATTTATCGCTGAATATCCATGTACTCCGCCACCTTCTCCACGTGGCAAAAAATCCAACGTGACCACAATGTCTCGAGAAGAGAATTTGGTTTTGATTAATGTGACCATGGTCGACAGGGACGCTCCTAATTATGCTACACAATACAATGGGGTAAGTTATTAAATTTTATTTTTTTACGGTACTTCAATTAAAATAATTTTAATTTCTTTTTTAGATGGATCGTCTGGTAACCGTGGATTTTAATTGCTTGGACGTGATCGCCAACATAGAGTCTTGGGTTGTCGTTTTCGACTTTTTTGGAATCGACAGCGCATCCCCAAATAAAACCGATTCTACACCCGAATTTAAAAATCGAAATCAAAGTAGCGAAAGAGCAATAAATAAGACTGACGTAAATTCCAAATTGGATTTGGAAGTCCGCTCGTTAACTTTGGTCTTAGTTCGACCCGAATACGAAGTAGCCAAAGCAAATATAAGTCATCTATCAATTAAGACCAAGAGATCGGGAATGCTTTTTAGCCTGGAAGGAAGGCTTGGCTCAATGTTTTTGGCTGATCTGTCCCCTCACGGAAAGCTTTATAGGGAGAGATTTTTGTCTTCTGGTAATCAAGCTCTGCACGTTCAATATATCAGGTAAAAATATCTAATCGGTATTTTTGTTTAAAACGAATTTTTAATGAACATTTTCTTTTTGTCACAGCCACGGAACTTGCGAGGAAAATCGAGCGATTCGACCATGTGATTCGGAGTTGAGGTTGGAAATGAGCTCTGTTGTATACGTCCACACTCAGCGTTTCTTAAATGAGATATATGCTTATTTTCATAGATTTTCGAAGTTGCAAGCATTGATGGTTGCCATGAGGACGTCAGATGTAAGACTATTAATATTTTAATGCTGTATTTTAATACTATTAATATTAAAGTTTGAATATCTTATTTATTTTACGCATTAATTTTAATTATTTTTTTTATAGAGCGAAAATCAAAAATTACAGCCGTCGTCACGTATGCTGATTGAAATTAACGCGGGCTCGCCTGTTTTGTTGCTTCCGCTTTCGTCGAATAGTCCTGAAGTTCTTGTAGCGGATTTAGGGAAATTGACTGTTGGAAATCGGTTTAGAAGAGCAGGATCGGAGGGGACCATTGCTTCGACTCCGCCGGAGGGAACGACAACAGGTATATATTTGTTAAACTTAAACTGGGATATGGAGGTCTTTGTTTTCGTTCATGTCTTCTGATTTTAAAATAAAATTTTAACTTCATAAATTTTACCTTAAAAAAATTTCAAGGCATTTTTTTCCTCATTTTTGATTTTGGTCAACAAAGTCGAATTTTTTAAATTAAAAAAAAAAATCATTTTTTTTCCTGGCACGGAAAAAACTTAACATTTTTGATAAAAAAGGTCAAAAGTTGAAAAAAAATTGTCAAAATTTTAATTAAAATCTTCAAAAATTTAAGACATTTTTTTTTGCTTGTTTTTACTCACAAAATTCGAATTTTTTGACGAAAAAAACTTTGACTATAAAGGTTAAAAGTTGAAAAAAATTGTTTTAGCAACTTTAAGTTTCTTGTAAAAATGAACTTTCTTGAAAATTTACAAAAAAATCAAAAGTTGAAAATAAATTCTTTTTATTTTAAATAAAATTTTACGTGCGACACCGGTGCGACACCGGCACCAGGACACCCGGACCGACAAATTTCCCCAGGACCGAGCCCCAAGACGTAGTCCTACGTCAAAAAAAAAATACACGAAAAACGGAATATATTTAGTAGCTCGCCTTATATTCATTTCTTCCTTGATTTTTTTCAGTGAATTGTCTCCTGGACGTCATGTCAGTCGACCTTGTCAACATGGATTTATTCGCAGGCAGGAGATTCACCAGCTCCTCTAAAATAAACTCCGACAGCAAAATCATGGAATTCGGTAGCCTCAGAATAATTAAAGAAGGCCCTTCGTTGCTACCTGATAAATGTCATTTAAAACTTCAAATCGATCGAAATTTAGACACTCATTTATCCAGGGAAGTTCCGGATTTAAGCGTGAAAGGGACCTTATCGAAATTGGAAGCTTCCCTCGATTTATCTCAGTATAAATTAATTCGAGGGCTTTTGACTTTTAACATCGGAGAAAATTTACAAGATTTACAGTATTCTAGTCACTCCGACGTTTCGTTCGGGGACGTGTCGCCCCAAACGAGCTTGGAGCCCGTTTGGCTCATGAATAGCATTCATTTGGATTTAGTGAACGTGGTCGTGCACCTAAGACAGAAACATGGGGAAGGGGTGTCGCTCGCTTGCGTTAATTTTATAAAATCTCGATTGATCGTCGAAAATTTCAGCGATCGATCTCAAGACATAGATCTCGTTTCCGCCGAAATTCTCATAACGGATACTAGATTCTTAGACGAGCCGGTTAACAAACGGTGCAACGTATTCACGAATATTCTTCAGCCGCTTAGCTTGAAAAGCGATTTGAGGCATCCGAAAAGTCGAAATCATTCCGTAAGCGACGAAAAAATGACGGAGAGAGATAGAAGAGACTCGGACGACGGTTCCGTTCAAGCGGAAATCCATCACAGGAGGAGGAAAGATTATTCGAAAGCCACCGTTTTGCTTCATAACATGCGTTTGATGGCCGTTTTGGATTGGTGGGAAATCATCAGGGATTTTATTGTGGATAATGCTGTTGTTCCTGCGGAAACGGAAATACCCGCTCACACGTCGCATAATGTAAATATACCTTCGAAGCACATGCCTTACATCGCCGGGGCTACGGGGGTCGTTACGAAATGCCCGCCTGTAATCGATCCGGAAATTCCTCCCTACGAATTTAAATTAAACATCACGGATTCGGAAGTTGTCGTTGTCGAAGACACTTCCGTTTGGGACACGAATGCCATCATTTTGAAAAGCACGACGGTGATCTCGTACCGCCCCGGAATGCTGGAAAAACCTCTGTCGTGTAATTTGAATCATTGCGAAGTTTTCTCTTGTATCCTCGGTATGGAAGAGGAAACGGCTTTGTCCATAATAGACCCGGTGACGATAAATATGGAAGTAGCTTTAAGACCCAACACTTCGGAAGCAAGGGGGATTTCGGACGCCATGTTCACAAGCGCTGATCGGACTTTGGAAGTTCAGATGCAACATTTATGCGTTCGATTGTCTTACCACGATTTTAGAATGCTCTCTCAAATGTTGGAAAGTGTACCAAGGCAGACATATAACGCGAGAAATGAGGCGAACGAACAAGATAACAGACCAGCTAATGTCAGAAGTAAGTACTGAATTAAGAATAAATTTTAACTTAAAGTTTTTTAAAGCTCCTGTCAGTTGGTGATTAGACAATCATGTATTTCAGAAATAAACCTCATTTTAAAAGAAAATGCAGCATTGCATGACCTTAAATTAGACGTCTATTTAAAGGGGCAGTAATTTATTAATGGAAGGGCAGTACTTTTTCATAAAATAGCAGTTTTTTTAAATAGATTGGCAGTAAATTTAATAATACGCAGTTTTTTTATTGGCAGTACAATTTTGGGAGTGTATCCTGCCTAGGCACCACACACTCTAGAGTGTGTGGTGCCTAGACAGGATACACTCTAGAGTGTGTGGTGCCTAGGCCGGAAACACTCTAGAGTGTGTGGTGCCTAGGCAAAAAACACTTTAGAGTGTGTGGTGCCTAGGCAGGAAACACTCTAGAGTGTGTGGTGCCTAGGCAGGATACACTGTAGTGTGTGGTGCCTAGGCAGGATACACTCTAGAGTGTGTGGTGCCCAGGCAGGATACACTCTAGAGTGTGTGGTGCCCAGGCAGGATACACTCTAGAGTGTGTGGTGCCCAGGCAGGATACACTCTAGAGTGTGTGGTGCCCAGGCAGGATACACTCTAGAGTGTGTGGTGCCTAGGCAGGATACACTCTAGAGTGTGTCGTGCTTAGGCAGGAGACACTCTAGAGTGTGTTGTGCCTAGGCAGGATACACTCTAGTACGCAGGAAACACTGTAGAGTGTATGGTGCCTAGGCAGGAAACATTCTAGAGTGTGTGGTGTTTTTTAAAAAAAACTTTATTTTTAACTTTACCTGAAACGAAATGCCTGCTCAGTCTTTTCAAAAATGATTAATTAAGGTGTTAATCAAAACTTTTGATTGACACCTCGACAGTTTTTTGTCAATTCAACACCTCGACAATTTTGTCTCGGTATTACTTTTTCGCTTATAACTTGATCATTTTTCTCAAAAATTATTATTTTAATATTATAATTGCAATCAAATTACCCCACTTTTCCCGCCGCAAATTAATATTTTTTTTTAATAAATTAATTTAATATTACAGTTTTAACGTTTTTGAAATTCTCACCAGAGTTACGCTTACACCTACGCTTACGCTTACGCTTACGCGAACCCCCCCATAAGAAGTTTCACTTCAAACCTTCATTTCATTTCCACTTTTATTTTATTTTATTTAAAATTTTATATTAAAAGCAACATTTAGAGTAATTAAAATTTTTTGGTCAAAAAATTCGGATTTCTAGATAAAAATATAAAAATATATACAGTGAAACCTCGGTAAAACGATTCGTCAGGGGAGCAGAAAAATGAATCGTATTATCGGGAAATCGTAAAATCCGGTAATACGATTTTAATCGTCTTAACCGATACAACATATATAGAATATATTATTATGTGTAGTTTAACCCTAAACTTTAATTGCGTATTCGTAGAAATGAATACAAAGAATTTACTTGCACTACATCAAATTTCATATGAATGTGACTAACAGCACTTGAACTGAGATTCACACTCTGAGAACAAAATAATGAAACCGACAATTCCTTGCAATGCAAAGTTTAAAGGATAAAAAATATAAAAACGAGCTAGCCAAAATTGTTTTACTTTGTTTCAAAAATCAAGATTTAACAAGTAAAAATATTGATTTTTCCTCTAAAGTGTTTGTAAACTTTATTCAGGGTCGTATTAACGACATATTTTACCTCCAGTGGTCCAATAAAACGCATCGTTTTAGCGGGAGAATCGTTATACCGAAAATCGTTTTAAGCGGGGAAATTTACATGGGGCTCTTATGGGAGTGTCTGGGGACCAAAAAAAAAACGTATTAAGCGGAAAATCGTTTTAACCAGGGGTCGTTTTACCGAGGTTTCACTGTATATAAATAATAAGGAGTAATTTTTTTCCTGACACGAAAAAAGACTTAAAATTTTTAAGATAAAAGGTCAAAAGTTAAAAAAAATTAGTCATGATTTAAAAAAAAAAGGTATTTAGAAAAACGGCGAAAATTAAAAAAAAAAAGTTAAATAAAATTTCAAGAAATTTTTTAAGTCTTTGCTTTCGTTCACGTCGTCTAAATTTAAAATAAAATTTTAACTTTGAATTTCATGTAAATTTTACTTTCAAAATTTCAAGGCATTTTTTTGCTCGTTTTCGGTCGAAAAATTCGAATTTTCTGATTTAAAAAAAATTATTTTTTTTCCTGACACGAAAAAAATTTAAAATTTTTAAGTTAAAAAAATTATTAAATATTTTTATTAAAGTCTTCAAAAATTTAAGGTTTTTTTGCTCCTAAAATTCGAATTTTTTGACGAAAAAAACTTGAAATTTTTGATAAAAAAGGTCAGAAGTTGAAAAAAAAATTGCTTTAGCAACTTTAAGTTTCTTGTAAAAGTTAAGTTTCTTGAAAATTTACAAAAGGTCAAAAGTGGAAAAAATTCGATAAAATTAAAGTTTTGGTGCGAACAGTGCGACACCGAACACTTGGACACCTGGACCTTTGAACAGACAGATTGCCCCAAAACCGAGCCCCAAAACGTAGTCCTACGTCAAAAATTAGCTTTATAAAAAAATACTGCCCTTCCATTATTGATTACTGCCACTCTGCAACTTCCCTAAAATATAAATTTACTGCCCCCCAAGAAATTAATCGCCTGTCAATTTATGTTAAAAAACTGCCTCATGTACTACTGCCAATTTTATGGGAAAAAAAACTGCCCTACACATATATTTTTTTTTACTGTCCCATTTATATAGTCGCCCATAAATTATACGGCGCGGCGGTTTCCGAAGTACTTGTTAGTATAATCATAAATTGGAGGGCGCAGTAGTAGCTTTTTTTAGATTCATAATGTGGAGAGCTATTAACTTCTCCGTCGTCTCTAGCACTCGTTTAAATTCTTTTTCTTATAAAAAATTTTTATATCTCATTGTATTTTATTTTTTTAGATCAAATTGTGAAATTAAGCGCTTTAGGATTCTCCGTCGAAGATTGCGCAAAAGCACTGGAACTATGCAACGGGCAATTAGACGACGCTGCCCTTTGGTTAACGTCAAACGCGACTCACGTTCCAGGGGACAACGGAGCTTTATCTGAAAATCAATCAGCCATATCGTTCCAAACCATCGAAATCAAATTGTCCTGCCTTAGCATTTGCGTGATCGACGATTGCAGGGATGCGGACGTACCTTTGCTGGAATTATCCATGTCCCAGTTGTCTTTAAAACAAGAAATAAACGGGAGCGGAAGCGCAAAATTTTTATTCACCAGCGATTATTATAACAGGGTTTTGTCCGGATGGGAACCTTTTATTGAGCCTTGGAGGTAAATGAATGAAAGTTTAAAAGGTTAAAATAGTAAATAAAAAATTTTATATTTTTGTTGTAGATGCTCCGCGAATTGGGACCATTCCTTAACTTCGGCCCTATCCCGGAACAGACTTCAGATCCATATCAGCTCCGAGGAGGTTTTAAACATCAATATAACAAGCACTTTGATGGATTTGTACAGTATGGTGAAGGACAATTGGACTCAGGATTATTATGGCCCTTACAAAGTTTGTCAAAACGAGGATTATCAAAAATCAGGGCCTACAGGGCTGCGAAGAAGATCTCCTTTTGTACCTTATGCTCTCAAAAACGACACCGGTTCAGTTTTATGGTTTACGGTTTTGATTACGACCACCGAAAAGTAAGTCTCAATTTTTCTGCCATCTTTGTTATTGTCCTAATTCGATTTTTTTTTGCTTTTTAGCATATCAGAACCTCTTACCTTAGAACAAGATGAAAGTTGGGTTCAGGTGAATCCAAACAAAACAGTTCCATTTACTTTCGGTGCAAGAGGGAAATTGAGGCATAGGGATACGCATAAGGTGCGAGTTCATCAGTTAGCTGTACGGGTTGATAGATGGCAGCCTTGTTCTCCAGTATCTGTGGATAAAGTTGGAGTCTACTTTCGGCAGGTGGCTCCGACGATGCCCAGTCACGTAAGTTGAATTTTTTTTTTTTTTTCTTTCAAATTTTTTCTTTTATTATTTTTATTAAAATATTTTGTAATTTTCTCGGTATAATTTTTTGGGATTTTTTTCACAGGTTGACATACCCCACGCCAGAATAGTATTTGCCATTACACTGGAAGGCTCCGCCAGAAAATTGGTTACTGTCAGATCAGCTTTAATCATTCAAAATGAGTTGACAGTCGCGGTCGAAGCAAAATTAGAAAATCCAAGAGGCTTAGACATTTCATATCCTGGAGGTATAAAAATTCATTGAAAATTTTTTTTTTTTAATACTACTACTGCTTTTGTAATACTGATATATATTTTTTTTTTGGTAGTGTGGAGTCCAACGGTACTTCTCCAAATACAACCAACCATGTCTGTTTCCGTCCCTTTAAGTCATGCTTTCGCTCAGATTTGGATTCGGCCTTTGGACAGCACGAACGTTAATAGATACCTTGCCTTCAGCAGCTATCCTTTGGGGTGGCCTAAAGTAACCACAGCGGAAATTGTGGAGGAAATTCATCAGTGCCAGACTAATAGGGATAGAAGATACAGGTAAATCAATTTATATGGGACTTGTCAGAAACATTTTTGCCCAGGGGAAAGAAAAAAAACTTTGTTTAATTTTCGATTTGTTTTTCCTTTTTGTAGATTCGTTGCATCTATACGACGTGAGGATTTTCCGTACACCAAAAGTCATATACAACAACCGGGCCACACCATAACCTTATTCAGTCCTCTGTCCATAATTAATTTATTGCCATATGATCTTCATTATAGTGTCAGAGAAGCCAATGTCACGGGTCACGTTAAGCCGGGACTTTCCGCTGCCATACATGAAGTAAGTTTTATTTGAATTTCTTTTAGGATCTTTAGCTCTTGGGATTTATTTTTCATTTAAAAAAAATGTGAACTACTTAATTAAATTTTTTTTTTTGTAGGTTGACTGCGATAGAAAATTCGAAGTCCGGTTTCATATAGAGGGATTCAGGCACGGTATATTGATAGTTCCGTCCCCGATAAATTCGACAACGGTCAAGGTAAAACTTCAAGATGAAAAAGGGCGCAGGCTGGATTTGAACGCTTCCATCCAAGTGAGCGCCGGCATTAAAATATCGATTTCGGCACCGTTTTGGATCATCAACAAAACGTCCCTTCCTCTTGTCTTTAAACAAGAAGGAGCATCTATTGAAACTGCAGGGCAGTTCAGCGAGCACGAAGTAGCTCGGGTGGTTTCTCCTCTTTTGTTCTCATTGATTGAATCTGAAGCTAGCCCCACCATACAAGCTAGAATTGGATCCGAATATCACAAGGACGCGATACCGAATGTAATTATTGTTTGTACTCATTCATACCTTAATCGTTGAATTTGGCTTAGTTAGATAAGAGAAAAGTTAGGCCATTACTCGCACAAGAAATTAGCCACAGAAAATTATTCCGCCAGGTTTGCTGCTACCCTTAACAATAACTAACAAAAACTAATGAAATAATGAATTTTAATTTTGTAGCGCAGAAAGCAAGCAGCGCCTCTAGCGGAATAATTTTGCGTCAAAATGTTCAATTCCTCTAAAATTTTAATTTTTAGATTTTTTTAAAAATTAAAATTTATTTGACATGAGTTTAATTTTTAGTGGAAGACTAAAGACTTGGTCCTAGTCTCATTCTCCGATTACTCTCCATTATTAGTTGAAAAGGGTTATTTATTATTATTTATTTTTTAATAGAAAAAGAATTGGAATCTAGAACACTAACTACATAAGCCAGAACCGCTTAGCTTTTTAGTTTTAATTTTAATTATTTTGATTTTAATTTCATTAATTTTTTTTTTTAGTTTTGCCAACATTTTCATCTTCAAGTTGGAGCTCAAGTCAGACGTCTCCGAGTTACTCCTAAAGATCATAAACCGGATGTTATTTACGCCATCGGAATTAATATCAGAGCAGGGAAAGGAAGATACAGGCACACGAATATCGTGACTCTCTCCCCAAGATATCAGCTGCATAATAAAAGTTCCTATCAGTTACAATTCGCACAGAAATGTCTTGCCGCCACTGTGGTAATAATTTATTTTAATTATTTACATGCATTCCTTTTTAGGAAAACTAGAAATCTTTGTCACGGAATGATTTTTTATGCTCATTTTGCAGTAATTTTTAAAAATTTAATTTTGCTTTTTTTTTTTTAGGCGGATCCAGGTGCAGCAGCAACCTACGCCACGGCTGTAAGGGACTGCTCTTTAGCTTGGCACTGGCCTAAGCTCGATAAGGAGTTATGCCTTTGCGTCAGATTATTGGAAGTCCCCAACTGCTTATGGTCTGGTGGTTTTAAAATCGACAACGACGATTCATTACACATAAACGTACGGGATAAAAACGGAAAAATGTACTTTTTACGTGCGGAAATCGTTTTGCAAGCCGCCACGTTTTTCGTTGTTTTTACTGATGCGGATACAATGCCCCCTCCCGTCAGGATCGAAAATTTGTCCCACGTACCGATTAAATTTTATCAGGTACGTTAGTTAATTTTTTATTTTTCCGAATTTTGAAAGATAATAATTTTTATTTTTATTTTTTTTTCAGAGTTGCATGAGCTCGGAAAGTTTGCAAACTACCGTAAGGCCTCAAACTTCAGTTGCATACGCTCTAGATCAACCTCTGGCAGCCCCGAAAATAACGCTCCGTGCACCAGGAGGTGCCGCTGCAGCCTATGATATAAACGAAGAAAGAACCGAGAATGAATCGGTGGATTTGACTTACGAAAATTTTATTTACATCGCATTTACGGCTACATTTAATAAGTAAGCCTAAATTTTTAAATGGAGGGGGAAAGTTAGTAAGGGATTAGGAAACATTACATTTTTTTTTTTTTTTAATTTTTAAAAAAAACCGTAGTTGAAAAATTAGAAATAAATATTATGCTTTTTGATCTAATTGAAAAATTTCGCTGCTTTAGATCAGTGCAGTTGATACGCCCTTAAATTTTTTTTCAAAACATTTTCTTACTCGAGCTTTTGATCAGAGATTTTAATTATTAAATTCTTTTTCCAGTGTTGACGAATCCTGCGAAACGAAATTCAATCCGTTAGACGTGGAAACTCAGCAGCTCGTATTAGATTGCACTGATGGTAGTCACGTTATTTTGAATCGAAAGCAACATGGGGTTCGATCGCAGTTATGGAGGATGACGAGCGAGGGGCAACTGCAACACGAAGGATCGAGTCCACCAAGGTTTGTCTTCTGATTGAAAAAATAGGCCGACACGAAGAAAATTTTTTAACTCTACTTATTTACATACTTTTTAGGGATTTGGGGAAATCGAATAGCAGTACGATTTGGGTATTAGACATCGCTGGAACGGCACCGCAGCCGGAACAATGCGTGGCTTTGATGTTAAAACGTCCGGATAAGCGCCGGTCATCGACTCAAACTTGGAGATTTACGGAGGACGGTCGTTTATGCTGTGCTCATAACAACATGTGCGTTCAAGCCAAAGACGGATTTTTCGGCGTCAGGCAAGGTAGGACGTCAATTTTTTTTTCTCTATGCTGTTCTTTTTATTGTTTTTTAAAAAGCAAAACTTCTTATGGCTTATTGGAGAAAAGGTTTTTTGCGTAATACTTTTGCCAACTTTTAAGAGAAGGTTTAGCGATTTAGGTCTTATTGCAAATTTGTTAAGTTTGCATTGTGTCAGAAGTATCTGAATGACTTCAATTTGGTCAGAGGACTACTCGTACTTTATTTGCCACATGTCGCACATGTACAATTTAGTGATGGCGATAAATGATCGATAAGTCGATATATCGAAAGAAAACATTTTCGATATTTTTTTCGATATTGAGGAATTCGATATATCGATGTATCGATAACTTTTATTTTCGATAATGAGAAGTTTTGAAATCATTAATTTTTCCTTTTCTGGCGTTGCAACTTTGGTCAGTCACCCTTTAATTAGCAATTTTATAAATCTATGTTAATTTTTCACCGTTTTCATTGACTTAGGACTCTAAATAAAAGTGTTTGAGAATTACTCGTCCGCCATCTTGAATTTCGACTTTAAGAAAATTTTGGCCTCTTTTTATTTTTAATTTCAGTTTTTAATTGCTAAAGGAGTGTATTTTCTTAAATTCCTTTCCTTTTTTCCATTATGGAATTTTTATGCTGAAACTATGTAGTATATACTTACCGATAAACATATCGATATATCGATCATTTTTGGCGATATATCGACATATCGTTATCGGAAATTTCAAATATCGGTATATCGGCTTATCGATGTAATATTTCAAACTTATCGTCACCACTAGACAATTAAGGTACTGTTTTTAGCCTATGGCACCTCACCTGCTGTCGACTTTGTCATTTTGTCTTTAAGTTTCGAAGTAGAAGCTTTGAGGCGTAACACTACATTTTGTGAATTAAAATATTTTTGGGATGATCGGTTGTTTAACTTGTTTTAGTGTCGTAACTCAAAAACGCTCAGAAATGAATTTCCCTAACTGGAGGACATTCAGGAGCGAATGTCCCTAACTCGAGGACTGTCCCTTGACTTTGCTTCTTATGTCAATCTAAATGTTTTTTTCTTTTCTTTTTTTTTTATGTTGATATCGATGCCAATTCTTAAATTTTGCGTCACTTCAAGTGGCAAGGCCACCGAAATATCTGAATTGAGCTATTTGTTGTCTGAGAGATCAGATCTGGTTGCTGATCTGGTTGCTGATCTGGTTAAATGAAATGGTACCTGTTATCGTTAATAAGTAATATTTTCCGTCAGTATATTGAACTAAGACGTAACATTGACCTAACATTGAACCTCGCAAACAATACTGATGTCGTCAAGTTTGAATGTGCAGCATCATTGCAAAATTATTTTTTTAAATGTAATAGTTGCTCTGCTGGAACCACTCGCATTGGTTGAGAAAAAATTATATTTAAAAATGAGAGTGGTTCCATTGGTTTTATCGTTCTTTTTTATGAGTGAAGCAAGTGCTTATACATACAGAAGGATTGAAACGATTAAAGACCAGTCTGTAAATAGTGTCAAGTTTGATGCAAAAGGGAATACTTATGCCGTTGTCAGGGGTACCGAAAATTCGAAAGACCGGTTATATACAATAAATCCTTTGAATGAAGTATTTTCTGCCGTAGAACTCCCTGACAATTACGGATCTGAAGTACTCGTCAGCAGTACAGGTGACGCTTACATTGATGTTTTTAATAATTTAACTCTTGCAATTGTTCGGGCGAATTCGACGGAGATCAAAGAAATAGACAGTAATTTAACATATAATTTATTTTACCTGGATAACAAGGATAATTTGTTCTACTGCAAAAAAATGGGCGGCGTTCATGTTCTTCATCCGAATTCGTCGTCGCCTGTTCCAGTAAAAAATCTGGAAACTTGCCGCGGTATGTCCGCCGCCAAAACGATATCCGATAAATCAGGGAACACTTATTTTTTGCGGGAAGATAATGGAAAAGATTCGCTGGCAGTAGTAGGAAACGCAGCCCTGCAAGATGCAACCCCAAGTGCAACGATCATAAATGTTGGTGAACAAAACAAGGAGCAATATATAAATGGTTTTATGCTCGACGGAGAAGAAAATTTATGGATAATCGGATATGAGGATTTGCCTAAGGACAATAAAGAGGGAATGATAAAAAGGGAAAGCTTCATTAAAAAATTTAAGAATGGAGCGCTGAAAACAGTATTGAAAGAAACTCGAGGATATTTAAGATTGGCTATGAGCAACAAAGGAAAAGTTTACGTAATTGCAACAACTGCTGACTTTATGAAATACAGCATATTTTACATCGATTCGAATGATGAGATCGTCGAAATTCCGGAATTGAAAAGTTTGGCCGAATTGACGGCTCTCGAATACCCTTTTTTAGGGTTAGCCGACAGCGAGGGTCAAATTTATTTCTATGCCAGTAATGGCGAACTGTCACCTTCTTCGGGTATAATGGTAACAATTAAACCAAATGAAACGAAACCTATTCCCATCACGTTCAAAGGTCCCGACAAAATACAATACGTCAAATTGGGTTTCTACGACGATTTGTGGATTAGCATGACATCGAGGAACACGTATCATCTGAAAAAAGGAGAAACTGCTGCGAACGTGCAAATCGACCCTCCGCCTCCTGAAAGCTGTCATTTTGGTGCTCTCATAGACTTTTTCTATTTTAATCCTGTCACAAGGATGATCTATGTTGCTTGTAGCCGTGGTCTGTTTGTCTTAGAAAATAATTAAGTACATTTTGGACTTCCAAATTACATTTTTCAGTTAACCCTTTCTTGCCCAACGTACCTTATATCACAAGCAAAATAAAAAATGATGTGTTTGTTAATTACGAAGATAATTCTTGAAATTTGACCTCCTTTTGTATTTTGGACCGCTGATTTCCAATCTAAAGTCTTACACCTAAAAAAAATGAATATGCCTCGTTTGTAATACAAGCGATAATGGGGCCGAGTCTAGCAATCAAGCTTTGTGACAAACAATGACGAGTCTTGTCACAAAACATTTCCACGTATGTTTTTAAAAAAAACAAAGCATTTTTGCATTGACCTAAAGCTGCATTTTTTTTTATATATAAGAGCCGTTGGCACAAGACCGTTTCTGACCGTTGGCTCTTGTGAGAGCAATCGTTCTAAGAATTTAATATTTCTGCAAATAATGAAGATAATTTGTTCCCGACCGTTTTTTCTAATTAATTTTTTCTATTCTAAAATTTCTAATACAATTTTTTCGAATGTATTTTTTTTTCGTCATCATTATTTTGTTATTATTATCATCTTTTTTTCAAAATTAATGCTTTGAAATTATATAAAAAAAAAAAAAGTAAAAATTAAAGAAAGAAAAAAAAAAAAAAAAAAAAAAAAAAAAAATTGAGAAAAAAATTTCGGATTTCCAGTTGGCAAAAGCCGTCAAGGCCTTCCGCTTTGGATCCCCATTTATGCCGGCCGAATCGGAACTATGCCATCAGAGCGAGTTGGAGAGAGCCTTTCGGTATGCCACCATTTAGATTAGATAAAATCAATTAGGAAATTTTTTTTTTTTTTAGAAAAATTCGGTTTTGAAAATTTAAGGTTTAGGAAAAATGTGTTAAGAATTTTAGATTGGGAAAAATAAGTTAGGAAATTTTATTTTAGGGAAATTAGGTTTCGGAAATTTAACGTTTAGGAAAAATGGTAGGGAAACAGATATTCATAATTGAAAATTGAGCTACTAGTAAATTTGAAGTCAGAATTTTGCTAACTACTTCATGTCAGAAGTAGTTGTTGAATAGGCTGATAAAATTTTTTTCCAAGATTCAGAGGAAAATCCAATACGGCGTTTTATTGGATTTTCTATGCTGAATTTTACCTTGTGGACCTCGGATTTGAAATTACCTAAAATTTTTTGAGGTAAGATTCTGGTCTATTTTAGCTGCGTTTGCCATGATCTTAGCCCTAAACCCCTAAGGGAAATAAATTAATAGATATTTTATAAAATATATGCAATCGAATTCAGGAAAAGGAAGGAAAAAAAAATAATAATAATAATAAGGAAAATGATACCAATTTTAATACTAAGGCAGGGATTTTAAAGAAAACACACGCTAATTACCTTTTTTTTGGCATTAAGCCTCTACTGTCGATTCCCATAAATATTTGGCACACATTAGAGTGATCCGAAAAAATCGATGTCCTTAAATTTCGCTCCATCTTGAAATTATTATTATATATCGTCTAAAAATCAACCTGATTTATTATTTATTTATTTATTTATTTATTTATTTATCTTTTTGTTTATTTTTTTAGAGCATTAAAAAATTGTTTTAAGATCGCACAATTTACCGTGCATTTTCCATATGCCAAAATAGGCTTATCTGGTCAGTATATTTGAACCCCGGAAAAATTTCGTGAGAGGGAAAGCGCGAATACACTCCTTCGTTTCAGGGTTAAAGAGTATTCTTTTAGTAATTTTTTCCAATCTTTATTTGCAGGGGAAAGCGAGATGTAAAAAAGTAGAATTTTTTGGTCCTAAAATGGCTCAAAAAATGTTTTATCAAAAAACTCGCTTTACCCTTTGAAGACCATTACAAAATGAGGTCCTCGCCAAATTTTCAGGAATTCTTCTTTGAAAATAACGAAGAAAAAAAAAAAATTTTTTTTTCGTGTTTAAAATAAAATTTTTACCGCCAAAAATCTTAAAGGTTCTAGTTCCTTTACATAACCCGCCGGTCAGCCGGGCGGTGAAAATTTTTTAACAATAAAAAAAAAGTTTAATATTTTTTTTTGATTCGGTATTTTACACATAAAAATGAGATCGGATCGCACCGAAACCGTGCCAAAACGCTTTGTTATGTTTAAAAGGTAAAGATTCGTTATTGAAAACGTATGAAAAAGGCTTTACTGTGCCTAAATTTGATAATTTTTTTTAATGTTTTCGAAATAAAAAATAAAACGCCATTTTTCTTATTGTTGTTGAAATAGTTCGTGGTTCCACCGCTAGAGCGCTGCACTAGTCTCTCGGAAATAAACATTTCTTTTTTCGGGGAAAACAATTAAATATTATCAAATATAAGAACTATTAACTGTTGTTCATGCATTAATATCATAGAAATTTATCTCTGAACATAACGAAACGTTTTGGGTACGGTTTCGGTGCAGTTAGACCCCGTTTTCATGTATAAAATATTGGATTTAAAAAAAATTTTTTAACGTATTTTTTTATCGTTAAAATGTGTACACCGCCCGGCTAACCGGCCGGTTATGTAAACGAACTAGAACCTTAAAACGATTTTTGCGACCTCTAAATATATTTTTAAAAATTTTTAAAAAAATCAAGGGCTGTTTTTAAATGGTATATGGTGAAAATGGAGAGAAATCGGAGGACATATGTCTTGTCTCCACTGGCCAATTAACCGAAGGTACAATTAATTGCACCACTGGAAATACTGTATATTTTCGGTCTTTTTCTTCTGCTTTCACTTTTTTTTATTGTTTTAATTTTTTTTTTCGAACAGTAAAAATAATGAAAATGAAAAAAAAAAGTAATACCACTTTTTGTGCATATTTTTGCTGTATATTTTTTTGAAATGCTGTATATTTTGAAACTTAAAAGTTTAACTTTTAAGTTTATTAAATTAAGTTTTTTATTTAAGTTTATTATTTATTATTTAAGTTTAGTAAATTAAAAAAATATACAGCATTTTCGGTGGTGCAATTAATTGTACCTTCCAGTGGAGACAGAGCAATAGATTTTTTTTGGGATCACCCTAACATTCAAATGTATGGTAACTTCCTGACTGTATGAACTTGAATCATCGAAGTCATTTTAAAATTTTCAAAATTTTTTTAAAAAATATCGCAGGTAAATGCATTATTAATATTTTAAGGTGGTTACCTATCCTGGCTCGATTTATCATTTTGCATCGTTATGTCAAGCGATCCCTGAATTAAGGTTATCAAATATTGTCGATAATATTGTTGTCACAAAATCCGATTTTTATTTTTATTTTTTTTCCTTCTAAATCTTAATACAGTAAATAGTCGCTGAAAGTAAAGTGATCTCACTGTTTGCGTAAAATACACGGTTGTTTATTTTAAAAATGGGGGTGTTACCAATAATTATACTCCACTTTTTCGTAAATGGTATAAATTCGTACGAAGTCTCAAAGAACGAGGAGATAGGAAACGCTTGGGTGACAAACGTGAAATTCGATGCAAAAGGCAACAGTTACATTGCTTACTTCGATGGTTTACATTTTTTCCACCTGAATAAATTAAGCACGACTGGTAAAATTGTATCAGTCGTGGATCTTGAAAGTGATTACGCGGATATGATCGTCAGCAGTCGAGGTGACGCATACTTCGATTTTTTTTCCAATAAAAGTCATAAAATTGTGGTTGTACGTGAGGGTAACGTTAAAGTCGTAGACGAAATGGAATTTATGGATTTGTTTCATCTCGACGGTAACGATAATTTTTTCTACTGCAAAAAAAACGTCGGAGTCCATGTTTTTCGGCCTGATTCGCCTTCTGCTGTTCCGGTAGCGAATTTGAACGATTGCGTTGGTGTCTCCAACGAAAAGACGATATCTGATAAATTAGGGAACACGTATTTTGTCGTGAAAAAAAATGAGAAAGAGTCGCTCGCGCTGGTTAGCAAAGGGGCTTTGGAAAGTGAAACTCCGAACGCCACGTTCATATATACCGCTCGTTACAAGACGGAATTTATAGTTGCTTTTACGGTCGATGAGGAAAATCGGTTATGGATGACAACAGCGAATTACGAAAATTCAGGGAGTGCCGCACCGAAGGAAAGCTCCATTAAAAAGTATAAGAACGGAAGCTGGGAAGATGTGCTGACACAGAAGGGCGTGATGTACCGGGAAATCGTCAGCACCAAAGACAGGACTTACGTTATAGCGAAACATTACGACCCCTTGATCCGGAGCATATTTTACATCGATCCGAACAACGAGGTCGTCGAAATACCTGAACTGAAAAATATTTCATCTGATTACTTTAGGTTTAAAGGGTTGGCGGATAGGGAGGGACATGCTTACTTTTATAATACCGAACCTGAATTCTCCAAATCCTATGGTATGATGGTAGCTGTTTCCCCGAATGAAACGAAACCTATTCCTATTTCGATTCCATCGGGTAATTATAAAAGAATTAAGTCGATCCAATTTGATTTTAATGGCGACATGTGGATCGTCATACGTTATCCTACAAAGGGTATTCTTCATTTGAAAAAAGGAGAAAGTGCTTTGAAGGTTCGAAACGACCTTAAAGAGAGTTGCGATTTCTTGAGTGGAGATATCCATTTTAATTTTGTAACAAAAAAGATGTATATGTCATGCTTTGACGGTCTTTACGTTGGTTAATGTAGTTATGTATGTACTTTTTAAAAATCTCTATTATAATATTTTTTTTTATATTTATCAAAAAGACTCATTTTATGTGATTGATTTTTCGAGCTGCGCATTAGGGTGAGCGGAAACTGAAGAATTTTGGAATTTGAAAACTCCTGACGATGGAATGAGTGCCTTTTGACAACACAGTTAACCCTTTTTTTTTTGGATTTTTTAAAGGTCATCTGGAGGTCTCGGAATGACCTTAAATTTTTTAAAAAGCAAAAAATTAGATTTTTTTTTTTTCTGAAAACATTATTGCTTTCTATCGGAGATTTTGCATAGATTACGAATATAAAGTCCAAAATTACTTTAAGTGTACGGTTTTTGAGCTTTAGGCCATTTTTTTAAAGACCGAAATTCTTTAGACTTCATTTCCCCTTAAGTTAAAAGCTGTACAAAAAAAATGAATTTTAGACTTATTATTTGTAGTCTATGCAAAATTTCCTTAAATACCTCTAAAACCTTGAATTAGTTTTGCGAATTTGAAATTAAAACTGGGATGCCTTGAAAATCCCAAGAAAAAGTGTGTTCTAAAATTGAGTCATTAAAAACTTAAAACTTCGTTATAAACTTTGATAACCCGCCAAAAAGACATCTCTTTATAATTCTTTATAAGGTTTTATAACAAATGCTGCTTCTCCACTATGTCTTAAAATTAATTTTCAAAATTTTCGAAAGTACTGTGCTTTAATTATTCAAACATGGGTTACGAATTATAAAAAAGCAATGCAGCAAAACTGGCCACCGTCATTTTTAAAGCATGGTTCAGAAATCCATAGAATAAAGCACAGTATTTCCGGAAACTTTGAAAATTAATTTTAAGTTTATACAAAATTATTTTCAGTTTTTTTCTAAGTTTTTTTATTTTCTTCTAACGCTTCCCGAATTTTTCTATTTTCTGTTTTTCTTTATTTTTGAGCCTTTGTCAAATTAAAAATACAAGAAATAAACCGGAAAAATCTGGAAAATATTATTTAAAAATAATATTTTCCAGATTTTTCCGAATTATTTTGACTTAAAAGTCAAAATAATTGGCAACTTAAGATCCATATTGCCGCTTTTAAAAATCAGTTGAAAACTGATGTAGTGAATAAAGGCGGCTGGTAAGTCGACCACAAGGCTCGGGTTCTATTCCAAAAAATTTTAATTTTTTCCCCCCTTTTTTTTTTCAAGAAAAACGTTTAAAAAAGAGCCTATAAAGTCCCCATAAGCTAAATATAGTGCAATTCAATAAGCATAAAATTAATATATTGCTCAATTAAAAATTTTAATTATAAAAATTTATAAATAGTTATAAAATCTTATAAGCGGGCAAAACGTTATCTATATATATAAAATTCAAGACGATTTTTTTTCACTTTTTTTTTTCACTTTTTAACGAAATCGCAACCCAAGAAAACGGTCGATACCTGATACCAACTGAGAACCCCCCCTTTCTTTTAAGAGGCAACTACGAAAATCGCTCTACGCGTTAAATCAAACCGGAATCGCATCAACTTAGAATGAAAGTCTGGGGAAAAAAAGAATCGCGATTTTCTCGAAAACCTGATGTCCGAATTAAGTTTGATCGCGGCCCCTGACACGTTTTCGGGAGCCGCATCGAAATTCGACAGATTTAGTCTTCTACCACCATTCCTTCGCCAAATATCGCGTAAAAAGCGAAATCCCATATACTTCCTATAGGGAAAAAAATGTACGCACTTGCTTCAGGTATCGAAAAAAAAGGGACGTGTTTACAACAATGCCATAACGGTTGATGTTTTTATTGAGGGTACTGTGAGCATCGGTAATACATTATTTTGCGAATTTGTTTATGAGAACCATCACCCTCAATCTTTATTAAAATTTTCATCAAAAAAATAGAAAAAAAATTTGGTTTTTTATAATTTCCTTCTTTTCTCTCTCCAAAACGTTCAAATTGCAAAATCTGCAAATTAACATGTTTATCTTAGGCATCTACTTTTTCTCTTTGGAATTTTTAAAAATCGGACCATGAGTAGACCCACCTTTTGTTTTTAATTCGGTTCTTCATTTTTATTCACTGGTCGATGCTGGTCTTTTGCATGAAAAGGACCCATGGTGGCCCATCCCTGACTTTTTTCTTTTAATTTTTTTTCCCACCCCGTTTGTCGCCAACATAATCCGATGACAACTCAATCGCAACCATTACTTTGCCTGTTTTCGTAGAAATTTTCACCTTTCGGTCTTACTTTCTATCAGGGGGCTGCGGTTCCGATTTCGATACCGATTCCCAAGATTCTTCAATATTTTTCGGACTGATTCTGATTTTGATTCCGACTCGAGAACAAAATTCTAAGTTTGCGATTCTGATTCCAATTAGAAAATACTTCAGTGGTGCTGATTCCGATATTTCCAGAAATGTACTAATAGTGAAAAGCTTTTATGAATACTTTTCAGCAAAATTTGAATCAAAATTATTTTTCGATTCCATTAAACTTTTGGGCCGATTTTAATTTTCGAACAGATTCCGTTCAAAATATTAACGGCGTCGCAGCCCTACTTTATATGATTTGATAAAAAATGTGTGGAATTTATTATATTTACGGCTTCTTTAGCTTCATACGATTCTCAGGATCGCTTCTTTAAGATCAGGCATCATAGTTCCTCCTTAACAAAAAATAGGACATTTCTTGAAAAAAGTATACGGTTTTTTGGAGAAATATAGATCAAATACAGACATAAGCGGATCTAGGGGGGGAGCTGGGGGGTACTAGCCCCCCCAGGAAGCAGAATAGCCCCCTATTCTTAGCCCCCCTAGAAAAAGATTCTAGATTCGCCCATGAATACAGAGCAAAAACTCTTGAATTCTCTTTGCTTTTTTTTTGGAGGGGGGAGGGGATGACCGTTTTATCATAAAATATAAAGCTAAGAAAAAATTGATTTTTTAATTATAACTACAAAAATATAGGACAAACTCAAAAATAAGATTTTCATAGGACATACAAAACGTTTTGTCAAAACATAGGATGTATAGAACAATTAAGATTCCTGTTTTAGATCAATGCCCCTATGAAGAAGAAAGAAAAAAAAAAAAAAAAAAAAGGAAAAGCCTTGGTGCATTTTCCTGACCCTTAAACTGCGATAGGGGTGAAACGGAATATGAAGTTAGAATTTAAAAATATTCCAAATTCAAGATGGTTGGTAAAGTCTGTTTTAAAATATTACAGATTTTTTATACTCGAATTTTGTAAACGTTTTATTTATTGCTCTTTTTATTTTTATGAACTTAAAAATGCAAGCACTTAACGGATAGACAGTGAATTATGCAATATTCAACTAGATTGCTTCACCTATGTTTAGCTTATAGGCAAAACAACTGTATCTGTGAATAGGCGTTCATGAGTTTAAAATAATAAAAACTAGATATTTTGGGGCGTTTTTTGAAGTTTGCACCAGCGGTTGCATAGCTGGACAATATCGGGCGCACGATTTATTTATTTATTTTTTTTTTAATGTCCCTTTGGTCGAGTGCTTTACCTTTATAGATATAATACAGAAAAATAATATTTGGGAAAAATGAGGTATTTCCGAATTTCGAAATATGGCCGGCAAAGAGCTTAATCAGTTAGTTCATAACCAAGAAAAAAATAAAGCTTACATTTTATTTTTCCCTTACTTCAGAAAAAAAACGAAAGCGAGAACTAATCAAACGGTTTAAGAAACTTCGTATTATTAAATCTTTTAAGGTTAACACGGTAAAAGTAATTGATATTTCAAATTTTACTAATTATTGCAGTGCATACACTAGATGCGAAGGGGTCGCGAAGCGACCCCGAAGCAGCTAGTACAGTTATAAAATTTTACAACGCACTTTTTTTTGGGAAGCCTTGATTATTGGAGACTTGTGACACCAAAAACAGTTTTTTTTAAGAACTTTTAGAGTTTCTGGAGAGGGATCATACAAGTATTACGTAAGCTTTTTTTTTTTCCTTATTTTGTACCCTCTCTGGGTGTGAGCAAGCTTTAGAAATGGTCGACCCCCCTCCCTAATATTACGTAAGTTTTTTTTTTTTTCTTAATATTCAAAAAAGAGATTTTAACTTTAATTTCTTTTTAATTTCATCTTCAAAAAAATTGTTACAATTCCTTCTTCTATTTCTGAAACAAAATTTTGACTAAGCGTCAAAAATAGAGCAGTAAAATTTATTTTTAAAGTTAATGATTCAATAAAATAATATTAAAAACCAATGAACAAAAAATACTTCATAAAATAAAATCAAATATGAATTTAAAGGAATCATAAAATGAAATTATGAACTAATGAGACCATTTTTACACTGAATAATGCAGCAAATTTTATTATAATGGCGTATTTTCAAAATTTCAAGTCTTACGTAAGACATGGAATCCCTCCCCCCCCCCCCCCCGTCTCCTGTTAAGTGCTTGCGTAATTCTTTTATAATTCCGAATTGAAATGTTTTTCGAAAACTCTTTATCTCCAAAAACAGGTTTTGAGTTCCTCATGTTGATCTTTATTTTGCCCCTATGTCGCATCTCCTGCCTTGTGCAGTCACTTGGAGCCTCCTAGAAAAATTCCGCCTCTTTACTGGGCTAAAAAAAGGTACTTACGAATTGAAATTTGAAACGAATGAAAAAAAAGAAAAAAAAACACCTCTTTTAAATATTTCTTCACGTACGACCCTATTTCGCCATGCTCTTAGAGGTACTGTACAAAGTACGAACTATGTTTAGATAAAACTTTTCTCGGGCTCGTTTTAAAGTAATTTTGCTCCGTTCTTAACTGCCTCAAAATCTGACGCTCTCCCATCTTCCGAGGCATGATCGATTGGATGAGATATCACACTTTGTTTTCGAACGTGAAAAATTTAAAATGGACGAGTTTTTATGAAAAGAATTTTGAGCTTCACAAATCTTCAATTCATACTTACTTCTTGCGTTTTATGCAATACCTGTTGGGTCAAGAGACCGACGGTTGCATCTAATTAAGGAAATAAAGGATTCTTTTTAAAAACTGAATATATTTACGTAAATCAAAAAACTTTATTCAAACACCCCGTGATTGTGATTCTACAACAAGAAACAATCCATTTGGACATCCAATGTAAACCCTTCTTGTTACAAAATTGACATTTACGTTGGCATGGGAACCAGAACATGTCTTTACAAGGACCGGAACTGTTGCTCCTTTTTCCAGAAAATAGATATTTACTGAGTCCGCGACCATCCACATGCGATTGTCGAAATCAAATTTGACGGAATCTATTTTCTTTTTGGAAGTTTCGAAAGTAATCGGAATCGGCTTCGTTTCGTTGGATTTAATAGTTGCCATGACACCTAGCGAAGGGAGTTCATCACCATTAGAAGTATAAACATAAACCTGTCCCTCTTTGTCTGCTACCACTTTAGGCTCATGCTCAAGAGAAATATTTTTCAGTTCAGGTATTTCGACGACTTCGCCATTCGCCCCGATGGTGAATATGGTGTAAATCGTCGAGTTTGAATTCTCCTCTCCGTCTGTTAATTCCGTAACGTAAGTCTTATCATTGCTGCTCACCAATTTTAAAAACGACGAATTCTCCTTCGTCAGTAAAGTTTCCAAAGTTCCGTTTTTAAATTTCATAATGGAGCTCTCCGCCTTTGGTGCATCGCCCTTCACTGTTGCCAACCATAAATTGTTTTCCCCGTCGACCATTAAGTCCCGTGCAATTTTCCCAGTAAATTCGGGCTTGTATATGGCCTGAGCTTGGGGACTTATATCCTTGAAGGCTTCCTTGCTTATTAATACGACCGATGGGCCCATCCCGGGAATTCCCGGTAGATAATACATCCCCCCGACGTAAAGGTTGCCTAAATTGTCGAAAGCGGTTGTAAGCGTGAGAGCACCTCTGCGAAGAAGCAAATTTTCTACATAATTCGGAGAAGTTGAATTAAACGGAAGCAAAAAAATACGTATGAAGTTATCAAATTCTCTAAGGTAGAACAAATTGCCGTCATTATCTAGATGAACCAATTTAATCATTCCACGTATGTCGTGAAATTCTGCCGAACCCGATGGTTTGACCATAAAATCAGGCTGAAATTCAAAAGTCTTGTTCACACGATAATATACGTCACCTCTAGTGCTGACGTGCATTTCGGACAAAATTTGCGCAAGATTTTTGGAATATATTAATCCATGGGTAACATTTAATTCATATAAACTGTCAAGAAACTCAGGGAAATTAAAGCTCGAAAAAAGTCGCCGAAACTGCCGAAAGCGCCGGAAGTGCCGGAAGTGCTTAAAGTGCGGAACCTGTCATAGTTACTATCTCTACTCGATGCAAAAACATACGTGTTGCCTTTCTCATCAAAATGAACAGATTTCACCGATTTGTTATAAAGTTCTTCGATAACTTCAAGACTGAATTCAGCAGCACTTATTCCGCTTATAAAAAAGAAAAATAAAACGATCGGTATCACTCCCATTTCTAAAAGATGTTAATTATCGACTGATTCACTTTCCTCAGTTAAAATCGATCGGAACATTTGATAACCTAAGCTCGATGTTACGTAACCGAAAATGGGCAGATACCCTCACCAAATGTCCTTGCTTCGTTTATTTTAATATGATTTAGTGACATAATGACCGTAACCTCCCGAGACCTTTAGTGTCCATCGAAAAAAAAGTGATCTTTTTTTCTTTCCAAAAAATATGAACATTGAAAAACATCTTTTAATAAAGCTCAAAGTATTTTTTTTTTAATCATTTGGACCTTAAAGCAAGCCATGTCTATCTATGCAGGAGCACTCTGTATTTTAAATTTCGATTTTACTACATAAACCTCATCCGCAATGGATGGCAGGAAACTTATAGTAGTCCGAGTGCCAAAGTGCAAAATGCATTTGCTTTATCATATTCCTAGTCGCTCGAATTTTATTATCGGATCAATCCGTAAATGGAGTCATATAATATTTAAGAAAGTTAAGAAATTAGGTTTTGAGTAAATCTTTTCTTTTATTTCCATACAAAAATATCGAAAAACTTTGGTATTGGGAAAATTTTAAAATTCTCTTTCAAAAAACAGACTGTTTATAAAAAAGTCAGTTTTATAGCAAAGAAAGCCACAGTTTTCTTTTCTTGTCTTTTTACTTCCTATATCCGTCCTGCCGATGTGACAGTCTTAATAAGGTTCGAAATTTTTAAAATTTACGAATACATTTCGTTTACTGCTTTTTAACACCCAGCATAACCGCTGATTTCGGGCCTGAAATCAAAATTCTGAAAAAACTGAAATCCAATATGATGGAGACGTTTTATTTTTAATCCTTTTAATATATATTTTTTGCACCATATTGGATTTTCCAAGTGGAATTAGATCATTCTGACGTCAGATTTGAAATCAGCGACCTCGAAAACGTATAGAAAGTCGTTTTCCCGATCATTTCACGGAAGGAAACAAATTTTGTGCGACATTTTGTATTGCATGCATGTGTTGCGGGTTGCATATACTGAAAATTGGTAGGCGTCTGATATGGGTTTTAACGCACTGTGCTGGTCCCTAATGTGTTGTAGGTTAACGTTAGGTGCGATGTCTTTAAGTAAAGAAAAAAAAAAAATTGGTGAATGTTTTTTGATTTTTCGGAAAAATTTTCCAAAATTCGGCCATTGGGACAACTGTCTTTACTTGGTTAATGCATAATAAAACATTTTACGGACAGAGATCATTTGACACTTAAAATTCATCTAATTAGTTTTTACTTTCGTTCCTTTTGACTTCTGAATTATTAATTTTATACATTTGTAAATAACTATCAACGGTATTAAAGTGACAGATGAAATTATTAGAAAAACGTCTATCAACCAATTTTGAAACCAATATAAATCTCGAGATGCTGATCGAAGATGGGGCGCTCCTTTATGTCGAATGACATACTCCGTCCAATAAACTGCTCGATCTAAAGGTTTTTCCGGATAATCCCGATAAATATTCGACAGCCTTTTCACATTGTCCGAGTACCTGAAAAATTAAAATGATTCAATTTTTTTCGACGAATTTTCTTTTAGGCTCAAACTTACTTCGGATCCTCCAATACTTTCTTAAGAATTTCATAAAGATCCTTTGCAGTTAAATCAGAAAATTTCAATTTTTCGCCGATTCCTTGCCTCACGCATTTATCAGCATTTGCATGTTGATCTAAATATACGGGCAATGCCACTATGGGAACGCCGTAGTGTATTGCTTCATGCGTGCTCAGCATACCGGCATGCGTGAAAAATAATCTTACGTTCGGATGACCTGAAACATCAAAGGGGTAAATTGAGGCATCAAAAATTTACAGGAATTTTTTATTTTACGAGTTAAATCAATTTCATAATTTTTAACTGCTGTTGGTGTCGTTCTCAACAATCAAAGAAAACTCATAAATCCTTTAAAAGTCATTTTATTTCAAAAACTTGTCGTCCTAAAGTTATTTAATATTTTCTACATCTAGAAAAAAACCCTAAAACAAATCAGATTCAATTTATGGTTTAGTTATAATACCTTTTCAATTAATCAGAACACAAATAAAATCAAAAAAGAAAAGAAAAGGCAGCTTACCACGTGGGGTTTTAATTTATATAATTGTCGTGCTTAATGTTTAAAGGTTAAATCAAGAAGAACGATGTTCGCGTCGCGTTATGTTATCGAGCCCGGTAAAACCTTATTTGGAGTGGGGAAATGCGATCATTGGTCGCATTTCACCGCGCGTTTCATTGCAATTCAAATCGTAAGATTACGGTGTTCCCAGAATGGAAAAAAATAATGTTAACGAAGCGCTCATATTTTAATTCATAATGAGGATATACCAATTTTAGATAAAGTTTTATAGAGGCTAAATTGGGCTGTAACAAATCCCCCCCCTTCGGAGCAGGTTCGACCCGGACCGTCAACAATTAAAAATCTTCTGAGTTGTATTAATATTTAGTTAAACTTATTCAAATTTAGTCGAAAGCTATTGAAATCTGGTAAACAAAATATAAAAAGCAAAATATAAAACCCCAAGCGATGAGCTCCTTTGCAATTCTTTTAAGAACAAAGTTGTGCTAAAACATAATCTTACAAGCTATTTTATCACAGGGTTTTCAAAAAAAATTTAACAAAAATTAACTAGGTGGCAAATGAACTATTAAGCTATTTCGTAAGTTTTCTTGATTCGAAAGTCACTTTCTATTTTTTTTTGAAAAAAAAATTTATTCTGTTGCTTCTTGATTCAACCGTAGTTCGTTTCTTAACTCCACCGTGGGTTTTCAATATTAATAACTTTATTTAATCTCTCTGTAAAAATGCTTAAACTAATACTTATTTCGAATCAAAATGAACTTACAATTTTTAAATACGAACGACCTTTTTTTTTTTTCTCTATATATTGCCCAAAATGAGCTTTTAGATACACGCAAAAGACATATAATGGTAAATGTCGTGCTAAAAAATTTTATCCTAAACCTTATTTACCTATCTTATCCTATATCACAGTTAATTTCACTTAAAGATACAACATTTTGGTTTTTTTTCTTTCTTTCTTTTTTTTTCTAACTTTCGATTTTTCTCTTCCTCTATTTTTATAAGATCTAAATATTGCCCAAACCAGTAAACAATTCTAAATGCTAATATATACCTTTTATCTAATATTTTCCTGATTTATTTTATTTTTATTTATTTCTAAAAAATTCCTTTAAAGACCTTTACCATTTATATACACACAACACATTTACTACATAAATTTTAACACACATATTTAATAGGAAATTTGAGTCATTTTATTGGAATCCAAAAAAAACTTTCAATCGATAATCTAGTTACGGCTATTTAACGCGATGCATTTTAAGAATATCCATCTCTAAATTCCATATTATTTTTACAGTAATTAATTCTGCATTACATTCAATTCATGCTTCCAAACTCTAAATTTCGGAATTCTCAGATTTTCTCCTCAAAAACGAAACTCTCATTCCTGTCGTACTGAAAAATGGATTCCTAATTTTTACATAGTTACGTTTGTTCGTTTCTCTTTTTTCTTTTTTTTTTTTTTTATAACCCTTTATTATCTTCTGAATAAATAAACCTATTTTCTCAAATGGATGATTTAAATAACAATTTTAATTTGGTGTGCTAAAATATTGATTACATATAACATTTTTTTTACACATATAAATTATACAATGAATGGAAACTAAACTTAGTTTTTGTCCTAACAGGCTTAAAGCTCCCCAAATTACCACATTAAAAATTGCAAAATCTTATCCTGACAAGGGTTGGTTCTAAAAATACAATTTAAAGTAAGAGTAGTTCTCAAAATCAAATCTGTTAATCTTCCAGAATTACAAGCATTTCTGTTGAACTAATTTAAAAATGGAAAAATTAATAATCTAGAAATTTTGTCAATCTGTGGTTGAAGTTAGTTACTGTTCGATGAACTAAAATCTTTATGTATGAGTCATAATTTAAGACAAGCGAGGTTCTAAAACTCAGTACTTTAATGTTAGAATTTCAAGTTAAACGCAAATGAAATTACTAAATTTCCTAAAAAGAGACGGTTGTCCTAAATTTTCTTCTTTATTGAGTATGAAATTCTTTATAAATTTAAGAAAAGCATGTGGGTGAATCTTTTTCTTTCTTCTTAGTGCAAAATCAAAAGACCAGCAAATCGTAGAAAAATTTCGAATGCAGATTCCTGAATTCTGGCGAAATTCAAATTTAAAAAATGTATAAAGGTTTCGTAAAAACGATTTCCCGAACTATGGACTTTTCACTAAAATTGTCAGAGCCTTACTAAACATTTGTGAAGCTTAAAGGTTTTCCTACAGGATACAAAAGCAGATCAAGACAAAAATGTACTTGGCGAGAAAAGATTTCATTTTAATCTTCAGTCCTAGAATTTCAGAATATTAAGCAAGACCGTAAATAAAGATTTCCTAAAAAGAAACTGTCGTCCTTAATTTCCCTTTTTAGTGAATATAGAATTCTCTACAGATTTGGGAAAAGTGTAAGAATAAATCTTTTTCCTTCTTCTTTAATGCAAGATCTAAAGACCAGCAAAGATACAGAAAATTTCGCATGAAGATTTATACGTTCTGGCAAAAATTTATACTAAAAATTTTGTAAAAGGTTTAGAAAAACATTTCTTCCAACAACCGTCTGAGGTTTACCAAAAGTTTGTCAAGTTAATCTATAAGTTTCCCAAATAAAAAAAATTCTCTTAATTAAAATTCAAATCTACTAAGAAGAAAAAAATTTTATTTTATTTGTTTATATTTTTTTCTTTATAATTTAATATGAAACAGATGTTTCTATGAGAAAACCCTATTCGACAGGCTTCATGCGATTGTCAACGGCGCAAGCAAACATTCGTATTTAGGGTTATTGACCTACTAATTTCAAATTTTTACAGGTTTATGATATACAATCTGAATTAATAATGTGAAAGAAAATATCTCTCTTTTCTTAACTTTAGTCTACATGAAATAATCAAAATGATTTTTTTTTCCCCAAAGCAAAACCAAAAAGTTCTGGAATTTCATTTTATCGAGCAGGCGTCCCCTCCCCCCTCTCAAAATTTTCTTTCCGTCCTCGGAAATTTTAAACAAACGGTAATAATCGAAAAATTTTGCTTGAACAACAAAGAGCTGGAGAAGAACCAGCCATTCCCTGACAAGTTCCTAGTGGTCGTTTATCTCTTCTAAAAAACGATTCTCCATCAAAGCCCTAAAAATTAAATATTTGAAAAAAAAAATAAATCGGCAGAGGACTTTCAGGCTCTGAGCCGTACTAGTCATACCTTTGAATTTCGACGACGAAACTATGGGCGCTGTCCCGCATAGTCGTGTCTACTTTTCTAACATACTCCCAACGCCGAAACTCCAGGGCTTCAAAAGTTTCCTGGCAACGATGGAGTTTTAATTAAAACCTAAACCTAACCCTGACCAAACCTAACATTCCCTAAACGACTCCTAGGCACCCGTTCAGGCTCGACCAGTTCCTCCTTCGCTTATTGTGTCCGGTGGAAAATGTTCTTTTTTTTTCCAAAAAATATTCTTTTCAAGAGAGAAAGACTGTTTAGGCCAATCCCTATCTAGGGAATTCCAAATCTGAACTCAACCCGAACAGAACTGTAACTTTCTAAAAAATAAAAAAGCCAATCCCTATCCAGGGAATTCAAATCCGAAAACTCTACCTAAACAGAACTGGAACCTCACATCCTGGCAAACACGAAAAATGTCAAAACTTTAGGTTTGCTTGCTCCGTCTTTTCCTCTTCCTAACTGCCCTAGATTTTTTTTACTTTTGGGTTTTGCTCAGTCCACTCAGACTCCCTTGTTGGTTCTGGAACTGTCTCTCGGGACCTCAAAATGGTTGTTCTAAAAATTTCCCTTTCCCTAAACCAAGATAGTCTCATTTGTGTCATCATCTCGGACAGATTCTCATTCTCCATGAAAGCGGATTGTAACCTGTTTTCTATTTCTTTTTTCTTCAAAAATTTACAAAATTTTTCTTATTTTCAAAAAGAAACAAATTACTGGAATTTTGTCGGCTCAAAATTTTTAAACACGGAAGATAGCCTTTACCGTGATTATCAATTTAGAAAAAAAAAATGTTTTTATTTAATTCGCAAAACATTCATCCGGAACATATTCCGTTAAAATTCCCAATTAAGAAAAACTTTCAGACTTGTTAAAGCATGGATTCGAAATTTAAATATTAATCCCTAAGCTCGTTACTCCAAAATTTTATCCTAAGATTGAGAAAGAAAAAAAATTACTGGAAAACACCCTAACTCGTAATTCCGATCTTTTGCTTAAACCAATTTAAAAAAAATCAGAAAAAACCATTCGACGATTCTGTGCGAAATTCTTGTAAATAAACCAAACAATTAAAAAATCAGAAGAAAGAAAAATCCGAAACACTTAGCTTTTCTAACACCTAAACAAGCGTAAAAAAAATTAATATTTGCTTAACTGCTGAAATTTAAATGCGAAAAAAAATTCTTTTAATAACTATTACACGTTGAAACTTGGAAACGCAGACTAAGAGAAAGGCGATTTCAATCGACTCAAGCCAGTTAAACTTCAAAACAAATTTTCAAGTTTTATCGAGTTAAATTTATCATTCATGTAGCATAAAAAACAAAAGAAGAATTTAAGAAACTGTATAACCTGACCGTTAAGATTTTGCATAAGTTATCCGTTTCACTTGAAATACCGTTGATATACTTATGAAAATCACTTTGTAGATATTTTCCAGGCCCACTCTTCACTATAACGCATCATCCATCCTTAATAATAGATTCAGAGCCGCGTTTTAATGCCTTAAATAAACACACGTGGTCGATCCGTAAAAAAATCCATATCCGCTATTTTTGATTATCAAAAATTCCTTGTCCAAAGGCCGTTGCCGGTTTTTCTGGGGAGTCGTTCTTAATACTTTCGAAGTCGAATCCCCAAATCCAGGGATGCCATTTTGTTGGTGTCGTTCTCAACAATCAAAGAAAACTCATAAATCCTTTAAAAGTCATTTTATTTCAAAAACTTGTCGTCCTAAAGTTATTTAATATTTTCTACATCTAGAAAAAAACCCTAAAACAAATCAGATTCAATTTATGGTTTAGTTATAATACCTTTTCAATTAATCAGAACACAAATAAAATCAAAAAAGAAAAGAAAAGGCAGCTTACCACGTGGGGTTTTAATTTATATAATTGTCGTGCTTAATGTTTAAAGGTTAAATCAAGAAGAACGATGTTCGCGTCGCGTTATGTTATCGAGCCCGGTAAAACCTTATTTGGAGTGGGGAAATGCGATCATTGGTCGCATTTCACCGCGCGTTTCATTGCAATTCAAATCGTAAGATTACGGTGTTCCCAGAATGGAAAAAAATAATGTTAACGAAGCGCTCATATTTTAATTCATAATGAGGATATACCAATTTTAGATAAAGTTTTATAGAGGCTAAATTGGGCTGTAACACTGCTGGTTTTTTTCTTTACCTAAAATATCATTTTGAGGTAGCCATTTGCTAACTTTCACGTTTTCCGGTTTCCCAGGAAAATTTTCATTGTCATATTTCCATAATATTTTAATGGGTGCTAATTTTTTAAACGCTTCCGTAAACATCCCAATTTTTTTATTTATCATCGTACTCGGTACATTCGAGCCTAAACTAAAATATATAACCCCATCTGTTGCTTCGTCCATGTATTTTTGTAAATCCTGCAAGAAATGCCAGAAAATTATTGTTTAAATGTGTACGTGCATACGAAAACCTCTCACTTGTACAATCCGGATAGTTTGTTTTGATTCGAAACTTATTTGTTTACAGACAGTTTGAAAAAGAAAACATACTATCCCGATTGTATAAGTAAGAGGTTTTCATATAATTTCACGTTAAAACATGTTGCATCGTTAAGAACACGTTGGCAAAAATTTTATTTTTCATTTTTCAATGACGTGTAATATGTTTCTAAGCTGCAACATGTTGAACATGTCGGCAACATGTGTCGGCGACATGTTCGAGCTGTTTAACATGTTGGAGCATTCGTCATGCCGATATGTGAAACGTGTCGCAGCACGTTTAGCAACACGTTTAGCAACATGTAGCACCATAGAAACATGTTAGTAACATTTTTATTTTTCATTTTCAAATGTCCGATAACATGTTTTTAATGTGCAACTTGTTGAGCAATGTGTCGGCAACATGTTTCTAACGTTGCAACACGTTACGTGCACATGTAGCACCTTAAAAACATGTTGGCAACATTTTTATTTTTATTTTTAAATGTCGGATAAGATGTTTTTAAGCTGCAACATGTTGAACAACGTGTCGGTAACATGTTTTTAACGTTTCAACACATTTAGCAATATGTGGCAGCATCGAAACATGTTGGTGACATTCTTATTTTGATTTTCAAATGTCGCGTAACATGTTTTTAAGCTGCAACATGTTGAACAATGTGTCGGCAACATGTTTTTAACGTTGCAACATGTTTAGCAACATATGACAGTATAGAAACATGTTGGTAACATTTTTATTTTTTATTTTCTAATGTCGCGTAGTATGTTTTAAAGCTATAACATGTTGGAAAACATGTTGGCAACATGTTATTGCAACAAGTTTCAGAAAGAAATTGCGGTGTAAGATGTATCCAAAAGTTTCTGTTTTTGGAATACCGCATTTATGACAACCGAAGATCACTTTCCACATGACAAATAATGCAGATTTAATCAATTTCACGATGAAACATGTTGCAGTGACATGTTCCAACGTTAGAAACGTGTTGCCGACACATTTGATATGTTGCAGGTTAGAAACATGTTGCGCAATATCGGAAAAAGAGAAATAAAAATGTTGCCAACGTATTGGCAACGTTAGAAACATGTTGGCAGCATATCAGCAACATGTTTCTAACGTTGCAACATAGCAACATGTAGCAGCATAAAAACATCATGGCAACATTTTTATTTTTGATTTTCAAATGTCGCGTAACATGTTTTTAAGGTGCAACATGTTGAACAAAGTGTCGGTAACATGTTTCTAACATTGCGACATGTTCTGCAACACGTACTGCAACAAGTTTCATCTTGAAAATGCGGTTTTAATGTTTTTTTTTACCTTCGGCAGTGGTTTAGGTTTTTGAATATGCAGCCCTGAAATAGGGACTAATCCCGGAACCATCGGAATTTTCGGATCCGTAGCGTAATTGGCATTCACTAATATCACATTTATACGATTTATGATGTCATTCATATCGGTTTGCTCTCCAAACAGTTTTTTGGCAGTTTCAGCCTCACTTTTTACGGCTAAATGATTGCAAATGCTAACTACATTATAAAGTATAAAACTATCAAGCTTTTGTAAAAGATTCATATTTTCGTCGTATGGCGTGAACGAATTAGGATTTATAGCTTGACTAAGTGGATTTCCCAAAATGTCGTACACTCTTTGGGGTATTCCAAAAGCAGTGATACCCATCACCGGAGCGTTTGAAAATTGAGCAACTCCTAATAAAAATGCGGACATTCCGAAATCGGCCACTACTAAATCAAACTTTTCTTTTTTAATAATTTCCAGGTACTCTTTTAATTCGGTGCTATTTAATAAAGCTTCCACTGTTAGACGTCCCCCAACAGGTAGAGTAAAGAGAGTCTTGTACGGCCCCATGTCCGCAATCGTTGTAAAATCAACTTCCGGATATGCTTTTTCATAAATACCGGGAATGTATAAATGTCTAATATTTTTCGGCGGATTTTTATATTTGTCGACGCTTAAGTAAGTGATGGTATGTCCCCTCGCTGCTAAACCTTCTAAATATTTACTATTAAATATGTGATGACTGTGAGATGACACAACCATCAGTGCTAATATGTTCGCACTTAAGACGCTTTTAATTGAGATTAACAACACCAGGAGTTTCACGTACATCATTTTTTTTTAATTCGCGAGATCTTGTTTCTTAAAAATTCAGAAACATATCCACGTTTTGAGACGGTCCAATGCCGACTGGTTTTTATCCTTGAAGTGTATCGAGTCTATAAAACGTGTAAAGTCATCTGTTGCTTCTTGTTAGTAAACTGATCAAAATATTTGAATAAGATAACTTAGAGTTTTCAATTTTTCGTTATCAAACGATTTAAATTGTGCCGGCTTGTAATGAAAGATAAATATTTCTTGATGTCGCTTGGGATCCCCTATAGGTGGTATGGCCCTAAGCGAGGCAGTTGTGCCACTCGCATCTCGTTTCGGACTCGTAGCCAGATCGAACCTTGAGAAGGGCAGAAAAGGTTGGAAAAGCTCAACATATACGGAGATGATCTTCTAAGGTTCTAAGAGTATATTTTGACATAGCGAAGGTCACAAAGAACAATCTCGAACCGAGCTCTGTCAGCGCCTGTTATTTTATGAAAATATGACGATGACAATTTTCCTGGAAACCGCGGAAAACGTGAAGTTAGCAAATGGCTGCCTTAAAATAATATTTTATATGAAGAAAAAATTCAGTGTGTAAATTTCAAAAAAAATTTTTTTTTTTTTAAATTTAAAGAAGTAAGGGTGTAAATTCACTATGGAATATGTTGGTCCAACAAGTTGGACAAACATGTTGTACCAACATGTTTAAGAAACGAACAAATCGACTATTGCAGAATTTACTCCTACGCCGAAATTAGTGAGGAATGTTGGTCCAACAAGATGCTACAACATGTTGGTCCAACATTCCATAGTGAATTTGCACCCAAAAAAAAAAAAAAGTTTGGAAAAAGGTCGCTGAGCTCCTTATAGTAACGTTAACGATAGTAAACGAAAATATAGGTGTTCCTCGAAAATAGTGCATTTTTCGGTCCTTTTTCCCAAAGAAAAGAGCCTTTAGGTTAGCTATTAGGTTTCAAAAGAAAAACGAAAGGCTTTTTGCCATAATTTGCCTCCAGGTGAAAAATTGGAGCAGATAAAAAAACGGATTTCAAATTCGTGAATTACGCAAAATTTCCGATGGGGAATAATTTTTTTTCTACAGAAAAAGAAAAAAATTATCAATTTTTTCGCTCTTATGGGATTTTTTGGATATTTAAGCTGATGAAGTTGGCACGGTTTTCCGTTGCTTGAAAAATCTAAAAAATTTTGGGTATATTAGTATCCCAGTGTGCACCTTGGGGGATATACATTTTCAAATTCGAAAATGGCCGAAATAAGGAACACCCTAGCTTATTAACTTGAAATGATTATAATAATAATCAGATTATATTGACTTTTCCATATCAACAAATTATATAAATTTACATTTCGAGTGTATTGCACTTCTATAGGGCTGCCGCCCGCATTGTAAAGTACTCTTTAACAAAGTTTTCCACAATTACAATTTCTTCTTTGTTTTTGGGAAATAAGTATTTGAAATGGTTATAAAGAGCTGTGGTTGCTTCTACTTCAGCATTAGAACTTTCGTATTTCATTTCGTTTTTCCGCTCAATTGCTGTATGAATTTTCTGTTCTTGGCGCTGTTCACTACCGAAATCTTTGATTTACTAGGGAAAGGATTTTATACTGATAAACTTTTTTTTTTCTTATTGGCATAAAATCTCTATCATTTGATTCCGCAAATGAAAGGAAAATTCGCGGTGATATATTTCTCAAAAAATTTTTAGGAAATTCTAAATTTTGAACAGGAAAGTAAGAAAATGAGGTCCAATTTGACAATTTTAGAAGACTCAGTCACTAGAACTGTAGGGTAGATTATTTTTTTTTTTTTTTTTTTTTTTTTACATATTAAAATTATGTATAAATTGTAGGTATATATTTTACATTTTTTTTAACATATCGTCTTCAAGAAAAAATTGTGTTAAATAAATTCTTACTTCGACGAGCTTATTTTATCCTCTGGGGAATTTTGCCGAAAATTCTCCGGGGTTTTTATTTTATTTTTTATTCTCCGAAAATCTTCCCGCTTTACGACTCTAGTCTTTTTTCCTGGATCGATTATTAGTTTGCATCTGCGTATCAATTGTGTCATCACATAACCTTTAATTAAGGTTATCAAAATTTTTTAATAATATTTATATCATCAAATTCCAAGGGAAAATATATCATTTCTTTTTCCCTGGCAGTCCGTTAAAGTGAAGAGATCGAGTTTCCTGCGGAAAATATATTTTTGACATTTTTAAAAATGAAAGTGGTGTCGGTATTTTTACTTTATTTTTTCGTAAATGGTATTAGTTCTTACACGACGAAGAAATTAGAAAGCGATCGGAGACGATTTGGTGAATGACGTCCAATTCGATGAAAAAGGAAATAGTTATGTTACTACTTTCGATTCCAAGGGTGTTTACCAATTTCATAAGTTGAGTCCTTCTAATGAAATCATACAGTCTGTAGATTTTTCTGATAATCTCTCTGACATGCTCGTCAGCAAACGCGGTGACGTATTTTTTGATTCTTTTGGTGATTTGAATCTTACTGCTTCATATATACCGGCAGGTTCGACGAAGTTGGAACAACTTGGACAAATAACAACCTGGTTCACGTTTTACCTCAATAAGAACGGCAGTTTTTTCTACTGCAAAAAAGACGGTCTTTACGTTCTTCGCCCCAATTCGTCTTCTGTTATAATAAAAAATTTGAGCAGTTGCGACGGTTTCTTGAAGCAAAAGTCAGTGTCTGATAAAATAGGGAACACTTATTTTGCGGTGAAACTTAATGGGAAACATTCTGTCGCGTTGGTGAGCAAGGAAGCTTTGTCAAACGAAATTCCACACTCCACGATCATATATACCGCCGATCATGAACGTTTACATGTGGTCTCCCTAGCGATCGACGAAGATGATAGTTTGTGGATGACAACGACGGATTACGAAAATCCAGGGAAGACCACACCGAAGGAAAGCTCCATTAAAAAGTATAGCAACGGCACCTGGGAGTCTATACTGACGGAGAAAAACCGAATGCATAATGAAATCATCTGCACCAAAGAGAGAATTTACGTTATGGCGCAATATTCCGGCGCTACCACCGGAAGCATATTTTACATCACTCCGAACCACGAGGTCGTCGAAATACCTGAAATGAATTCTTTGTCAGAGAAATATTTCGATTTCAAAGGATTGGTGGATTCCGAGGGGCAGGCTTATTTTTATAATACTCAACCGGAGTTTTCGTCGTCCTATGGTTATATGGTAACTCTTAAGCCCAACGAAACTCGACCGATTTCAATTTCAATCCCACGCAGTGAGACTAGCAGAGTAAAGTCGGTCAAATTTGATTTTAATGGGGACCTGTGGATGACCGTGGGAAAGGAACGGTGGAACAGAGGCGAAGGGGAAATTTTACATCTGAAAAAAGGAGAAACCGCTATGAACGTTCGAAGCAATCTTAGAAAAGGATGTGAATTTACAAGTGGAGATATCCATTTTAATTTTATGACAAAGAAGATCTACTTGTCATGCAATAATGGACTGTTCGTCTCTGAAAATATTTAATTGATTGTAGAATCTTGGCAGTTTCTACTTCAAAAAAGAAGAGATCTTATAGATGCACTGTTTCCCTGTAAACTCTGCAACAATTTGGTTGATTGTCCTGACTTACTTTCTCTGCTGAATTCTCATGTACCTGTCGAGTTACTAGGCAAAAAAAAACTATTTTTAACATCAGTAGAATTGTCATCTCGTTTCTTTTCTCCTATTAATGGATTAACTAACTTGTACAATCATTTGACTTGTCAGGACAATCGCGATTTAGAACTTGATGGCTTTTGCATGTCCTTTAGTCTTTTAAGAAATCCGTCACAGAGCTTTTCTCCTAATTTTATGACTTTTTTTGATTATTTATTTTTTTTTTTTTTTTTTCGCAAACAAAATTTGTAAAAGGGTTGTTTTACTGCCCTGTTAATTTTGGAAAATATAAATAAATAAATAAATAAAATAACATTTCAGTTTCCTGTAAAGATTTTCTTTATTTAAAAATTATACTAATAAAAACACTTTTACCTTTTTTTTTTACTGTTTTACTTTTTTTTTCCCGGATAAATACCGTGTAAAAAGTCTTAAAATACACGGGTATTATCCGGTGGAAATACACCACATTTACACCATGTAAATTTGGTGTATTCACCGTTCTTGTTGTCTGGGACTCATTATTAAGCTCGATGAGAGTTTTTTAAGCTTGAAGTCAAAAGATAATCATTTTGGGAAAGTTGTTTTTAAAAGTTTACCTTGTTTTCACGTTCCGGTGAAAGTTTTTTGAAACTCCATAGTTTTTAGTGGCTTGGTGGTCGTTTTGGAACCTCATATTAAACTTTGATTTAAATTTTTTTACCTCTCTTGTAAAGTTTTTTATTTACCTTGATGTAGATTTTTCCTAAGAGTGTATGTAACATCTCGGTCGTCTTTTTTCTGTAGTAAGCGTAGGATCCTTGCCAGTTGAAATATATCACGCCTCGTTCGTACTTGTTACCAAGTCAGGTAGAATATGCCATATAACAAATTAAACCCCAAAGGCAAGTTCCAAATTAAAAAGTTTCGGGATGGAACTTTGAAAGTTATACAATACACTGATAGAGAAGACCAAGAAATGGTTTGAGCGTCAATCTTAGTTCCAATTTTCCTAAATAGATATAGTGGAATTTCGTTTAGTTTTGACTAAAACGGATTTCAGGTCAAGGATATATTTGATTTTTAAAAAGCCTGCACTTTTGAGCTTTATAAGTTGGCAACCAGTTCTTAATTTAGTTTCAGTTTACATCAATGTATACCGATGGCTGACATAACATTGACCTTGGGTTATCAAATATTCCCATTAATTTCGACGTCACTAAACCGAAATAGAGATATGCACTATTTTTCCTTTTAATTTTTTTTTCCTTCTGAAGTAAATCTTAATAGTCGCTGAAAGTACTTTGATCATTTTTTTAAAAAAAATTGTATTGCTGTTAAAATGTGGATGATAGCTTTGATTTTGTCGTACTTTTTCGTAAGTGAAATTAGTGCTTACGCAACTGCAAAGAGCGAAGTGATCAAAAACGAATGGGTGATAAAATTAGATTTCGATGCCGAAGGAAGCAGTTACGCTATTACCACACTTGCAGACTCGTATGGCCAGCAGTACCACAAATTATATAAATTAAATTCTTTTAATAATTTAATATGGGTCATAGAACTTCCGCCTCCGACGATTGACGGGCAACCCAGGTCTCCTCGGTATGATACTTTGGCTAATATGCTTGTCAGCAGTCGAGGTGACATTTATCTTGAATTTTATGGCAGTGGGAAGTTTATTATTTTAATCGTGCGGACTGGATCAAGGGAGGCCGAAGTAGTTACTCAGATGTCATCTTCATTATTCTACCTCGATGCCGATGATAATTTCTTCTACTGCAAAGAATTCTTTGGTGTTAAAATGGTTCGCCCTGGTTTGTCTCCTGCTGTTCCGATCAAGAATTTGGAAGGTTGTTCTGATAAATCTACTGAAAGAACCATATCTGACAAATCAGGGAATACCTATTTCCTGGTTCGACGTGATGGGAAAGACACGCTCGCGTGGTTAAACAGAACCGCTCTGCAAGATGCTAATCCAGAGGCCACGTTCATAAGTGTTGTCGACAGTGAAGAGCAGATTGTAGAAGAGTTAATGGTGGATGGGGAAGAGAATCTGTGGATCATAGTGTCGAATCACAAGAAAAAAGGGAGTCGCACGGTGGAGGAAGGATCCATTAAAAAGTTCAAGAACGGGACAATGAAAACTATACTGAGTGAGAAGGACCGAGAGTACCGAGGAATGTTCTGGAGCAAAAGCAAAGTGTATGTCATAGAAAAAACTCCATCGACCATTAGCATATTTTACATCCAGTCAAACGGTGAGGTCGTCGAAATACCTGAGCTGAAAAATATGCCCAAGAATTATTTTAAGATCAAAGGATTGGCTGACAGCGAGGGGCAAGCTTACTTTTACACGATTGATTATCCTGATCCTGATCCTGAAACTGAGCGGTCTTCGCCGCTTGGGTTGGCGATAACTATTAAGCCGAATGAAACGAAACCGATCCCTATATCAGTTCCGTTCAAAAGTTCTACAAAAATTAGATCGGCTAAAATGGATTCCAATGATGATTTGTGGATGGTCACATCCTCAGGGGATATTGTTCATCTGAAAAAAGGGGAAACTGTTTTGAACATTCGGAACGATCTTAAAGGGAACTGTGACTTTTTCAGGGGCGATGTCAATTTTAATTTTGTATCGAAAGACCTGTATATTTTATGTCGCAATGGACTTTTTATCGCGAAAAATAGTTAAACACAAGGCTTTGGAATAATGTTTTTAATTTTTTATATAGAACCACTTTTCTTGCGATTCATCATTACAAAATCTTTCGGAACCTTAAATATATGTATTACAATATATGTATTTATATTTATGTATTCTTACATATTAAATTCTGGTTTAAACACAACCAGGTCGGTGCACAAGCTAAGTCAACATGGCCTTTAATTCCATAACTAGATTTGTCCATTTAATCATCCTCTTACGTACTAGTTTCCTTCACTACCGTACATCAAACAGTCAACTGCATGACCTTTAAGGTTATCATAAGTTCTGTTTAATTACGGATTTTGATTAATAGAGCATCAATCGTTGTTTTTATTTTTTAACAGAAGTTGTGCGAATGTCTTTTCTGGACGTGAAAGAATGACATTTATTTCGAAAAATATATTTGCTTTCAAAATGGGGGCGATGCAAATATTATTATTGTACTTTTTCATTAGTAAAATCAGCTGTTACACACTTACAAAGATCGATGTTTTTAAAGACGGTGATTACGTGAGAAAAATTCGCTTCGATGCTCAAGGAAACGGTTATGCAGCTGTCACGACGATGAATGGTACTGATGAGATGTACAAATTAAATTCTTCTAATGAGGTCTTATTCGTCGCAGACCTTTCAGGTTACCCGACGGAAATGAACGTCAGCAGTCGGGGTGACGTGTATCTTGAACTTGTTGTTGGCGCTCAAAACGTTTTTGCATTTCTAGACTTATCAAAGAAATAGGTGATGATGAATTGTCATTTTGATTCTTTTATCTCGACAATAGCGATAATTTCTATTACCGGAAAGAAAACAAGGAAGTCGTTGTGCGTCGTTCAAATTCGTCCGTTGCTGTTCGGATAAAGAATTTGGAAAACGCCACTGATATTTCCAACCATTTGGCGGTATCCGATAAATCAGGGAATGCTTATTTTGTAATGAGACAGGAGGAAAAGGACTCGTTAGTGTTGATCAGCAGCGAAACGTTACAGAATGAAATTCCGGAAGCCGCGGTCATGAATCTTTCCACCAAAATGGGCGAACTTGCAAATCATTTGACGGTCGACGGGGAAGACACTTTATGGCTGGCAGTAACTGATTATAATTCGAAAGAAAGTTTCATCAAAAAATTCAAAAACGGAAGTTTGGAAACTGTTCTGACCGAGCAGAACCGAGTATATTCCAAATTGTTATGCAGCAGAGGAAGGACTTACGTTGTAGCCAGAAAATTCGACGACTCTTCGATCCACAGCATATTTTACATGACTCCAATTGACGAGGTCGTCGCGATACCTCAACTGAAAGACTTTAAAGCTCCTCCTGATTCGATTTTTGGATTAGCCGACAACGAGGGAAACACTTATTTTTATCTTACCGAATCAGATTTTTCCTCGTCCCTAGGTAGAATGGTAGTTATTAAACCGAATGAAACCGAACCGATTCCAATTACATTTGGAATATCTGGAAAAGTTAATTTCGCCGAATTGGATTTCAACGATGACTTATGGATCTTCACAGTCTCAAAGGATCTTTTTCAATTGAAAAAAGGAGAAACTGTTGCGGTGCTGCGAAACAACTTTAATGAAAGCTGTGAATCGTTTAGAGAAAATATCCGTTTTAATTTTGCAACGAAAAAAGTGTATTTTTTGTGTGCGAATGGATTGTTTATTGCTGAAAATATTTAAAGGGGTTTCCAGTCTTGCAGAACGATTATTAGATCCTACGTTACCTACTTATTATTATTTTTTTTAAGCTAAAATAACTGCCCTGTTTAGCCAAAAGGGCCTATAAACCATATTATAAACAAATCAAGTTACATACACCAATCGACACCCGACGAATTCATCCCAGTTTTCAACTTCACCTCATTTTGCGGTAGTTACGCACCACGCCCCATGATGATGATGATGATGATGATGATGATGGTGATGATGATTGCTGACATAACATTGACCTAGGGTTATCAAATATTTTGTCATCAAACCCAAATAAATATGCACTTTTTCCTTTCAATTCTTTTTCCTTCTGAAGTAAATCTTAACAGTCGCTAAAAGTGCTAGGATCTTTCTTCTTCTTTTTTTTTTTTTTTTTTTTTTTTTTTTTTTTTCACCACAAAAAATGTATTGCTGTTAAAATGTGGGTGATAGCTTTGATTTTGTCGTACTTTTTCGTAAGTGAAATTAGTGCTTACACAACTGCAAAGAGCGAAGTGATCAAAAACGAGTGGGTGACAAACTTAGATTTCGATGACGCGGGGAACAGTTATGTCATTACCAAACTTACTGACTCGAATGGCCAGCAGTACCGCAAATTATATAAATTAAATTCTTCTAATAATTTAACATGGGTCATAGAACTTCCGCCTCCGACGATTGACGGGCAACCCAGGTCTCCTCGGTATGAGACGTTGACTAATATGGTTGTCAACAGTCGAGGTGACATTTATCTTGAATTTCATGGCAGTGGCAAGTTCATAACTTTAATTGTACGGACTGGATCAAGGGAATTTGAAGTAGTTACTCAAATGTCATCTTCATTTTTCTTCCTCGATGCCGATGATAATTTCTTCTACTGCAAAGAATTTTTTGGTGTTAAGGTGGTTCGCCCTGATTCGTTTTCGGCTGTTCCGGTTAAGAATTTGGAAGGTTGTAGAGATAAAGCTACAGAAACCACCATATATGACAAATCAGGGAATACCTATTTCCTGGTTCGACGTGATGGCAAAGACACTCTCGCGTGGGTAAACAGAACCGCTCTGCAAGATGTTAATCCACGGACCACATTCATAAGTGTTACCGACAACGAAGAGCAGATTGTAGAAGAGTTAATGGCGGATGGGGAAGAGAATTTGTGGGTCATAGTATCGGATTACGATGCAAAAGAAAGTAGCACGGAAACGGAAGGATCCATTAAAAGGCTCAAGAACGGGATATTGAAAACTGTATTGAGCCAGAAGGACCGAACGTATCATGGATTGCTAAGGAGTAAAGACAAAATGTATGTCATAGAGAAAACCAAAACTACCCGTAGCATATTTTACATCAATTCAAACGACGAAATCGTCTAAATACCTGAACTGAAAAATTTGCCCTGGGATTTTAGAATCGATAAATTAGCAGACAGCGAAGGGCAAGCTTACTTTTTCACCATCTATTTTCCTGATCCTGATCCTGAACGGGCTTCGCCCCTTGGGTTGGCAGTTACTATTAAGCCAAATGAAACAAAGCCGATCCCGATATCAGTTCCGTTCAAAAATTCTACAGAAATCAAATCGGCCAAAATGGATATCAATGATGACTTGTGGATGATCACATCCTCAGGGGATATTGTTCATCTGAAAAAAGGGGAAACTACTTTGAACGTTCGAAACGACGTTAAAGGGAGCTGTGATTTATTCAAGAGAGATATCTACTTTAATTCTGTAACAAAAAATATGTATTTTTTATGTCACAATGGACTTTTTATCGCGGAAAATAACTGAACATTCGGTTTTGAAATTTTTAGGTTTTGATTTTGACCACTTTAATTGTGGCTCCATTGGAGCATAGAGACCAAAAATCGACAACATTCTTGCTTTTTACATTCGATCAGCTATTGCCTCTCCACCTTATTTTTTCTTTAATTTTTTTCAAATTTGAATAAAATTAAATATCATACACTTAATTTCTATTATGGTTTGTTTTGAAATTCCTTCATTCGTCCTGTTTAAAAACGAGAACTTTTAAACTGCATCATATGGAGATATCTTGAAAACAGATGCGGCCTATTCTGATGTATTGGGGTCGTCCATATATTATGTAAACATAATTTCAGCAGTTTTAGACGCCGCCTCCCCCCATATAAGCTAAAGTAAGTTCTTTGAAAGCCCCCTTTCTTTTCATTACGTGATTTTTGACCCGACCTCTTTCCCCCCCCCCCTAACATAGCTTACGTAATATATGGACGACTTCAAGTCGTCTTTTGGGTCAAGCTCAAAATAAAGTGAATGTTCCAAATCGAGTTTTTAAAAAAAATGCCGTCTGTTTGTCGCTTATTTCCCTGTTGTGGCGGATGTTTTCGCAGAGGATTGACATCGGTTTTTATATGTAAATAATCTTCGGAATGTTTATTTTTGGTGACAAGGGGAGAAAAGCAGGTGGAAAATTGGCAAAATCATTCTTTCGTAATACTTTAATGTTTTCCAAAGATTTCCCAGTTCCCTTTTTTGAAATGAGAATCTGTAACTCCTGGGACTGAAGGTTTTGGCTTCAACCAAATGACGAATTTGAAAATTTTTTAAATGACTGCAACTTTGTTTTTCCATAACAAACAAACTAGTCCGTCGCCTACCTTCAAATTCGACGTTCCTGAGATACAGAATTCCTAAACAGAAAAAAAAAAGAGTTGCAAACCCACATAATTTGTCATTTAAATGGTAACTGCGCAATATTTCCGATAAGAAACAATACTTTTCTCAACAAAAAGAAAAAAAAAATATTTTTTGCCTTTTGATGGGCTTTTTGAAATCTTCAAGGTAATTGCAAGACCTCAAGATGTGCTTCGAAAAATCTGAAAAAAATTAGGGTTAATGGTGTTGCCGAAAAATACCCATTTTACTATCAAGAGTTTTAAAATCTCTCAGTTTCCACCAACCCTATTGTTCACTGACGTTTTTGATTTGATCTTTTTATTTTTCTCTCGTAAAGATATGCTTGGTAACTTTTTGGCGATGTGTAAACAAATGATCAAAGGCGTCTTACGTGCCACTTCTGATTTTACTGTACCAGACAGTCAGCTATTTTTTAGTAGGTAACATATATCTCGAAGCGACTTTTTATTTATATTAGTATACCATTTGTATCAGATTCCGATTCGGTGACATTGAATTAAGGTTATCAAACGTTTATTATTACGTACTGCGTCCCATGATGATTGCCGACATAATATTGACCTAGGATTATCAAATGTTCCGAATACTTTTGTCGTTACCAAACCCAAATAAATATACACATCCTTCTGAAATAATTCTTAACAGTCGCTGAAAGTGATAGGATCATTTTCTTTCTTTTTAGCAAAAAAAAAAAAAAAAACAAGAAGTCTTGTGTGTTAAAAATGTGGGTGATAGCTTTGATTTTGTCGTACTTTTTCGTAAGTGAAATTACTGCCTACACAACTGCAAAGAGCGAAGTTATTAAAAACGTATGGGCGGGACTGTTATTTTTCGATGCCGCGGGAAACTGTTACGTTCTAACCGAACTTGATGGAGAGAAGTGCTGTAGATTAAATAAATTAAATTCCTCTAATAATTTAACATGGGTCATAGATCTTCCGCCTCCGACTTATGACGTCCAACTCAGGTCTACTCGGGACATGGCTTTGAGAGAAATGCGCGTCAGCAGTCGAGGTGACACTTATCTTCAATTTCATGACAGGGAGAGCAATTACACTATAGCAATCGTTCGGACTGGATCAGGGGAATTTGAAGTGTTCAATGAAACGTCATCTCCAGTGTTCCACCTCGATGCCGATGATAATTTCTTTTACTTCAAAGAACCCTTCGGCGTTATGGTGGTTCGCCCTGACTCGTTTTCGGCTGTTCCGGTTAAGAATTTGCAAGGTTGTGAAAATAATTATATTGGACGCATCCGTTCTGACAAATCAGGGAATACATATTTCCTAATTCGGTGTGATGGGAAAACAACTCTCGTGTTGGTAAACAGGACCGCCCTGCAAGATGCTGATCCACAGGCCACGCTCATAAGTGTTTTTGACAATGAAGAAGAGATTCAAGATTTAATGGTGGATGGGGAAGAGAATTTGTGGATCACATTACAAGTATGGCCGGATGGTGGATATAAAAGATTTCTGGATCATACTGAAAGCGTGGAAAACAGTGAAAAAGGGAGTCGCACGGTGAAGGAAGGATTCATTAAAAAGTTCAAGAAGGGACATTGAAAACTATTTTGAATGAAAAGGACCGAGAGTATCAAACAATGTTCTGGAGCAAAGGCAAAATGTATTTCATAGAAAAAGCAGGATCGACCAGTAGCATATTTTACATCAACTCCAACGACGAAATCGTCGAAATACCTGATCTGAGAAATTTGCCCTATGCTAGATTCGAAGGACTAACAGACAGCCAGGGGCAAGTTTACTTTTACACTTTCTATTATAATTTTCCTGAACCTGAACGGCCTTCGCCATTTAGATTGGCGGTAACTATTAAGCCGAATGAAACTAAGCCAATCCCTATATCAGTTCCGTTCAAAAGTTCTACAAAAATTAGATCGGCTACAATGGATTCCAATGATGACTTGTGGATGGTCACATCCTCAAGGGATATTTTTCATCTGAAAAAAGGGGAAACTGCTTTGAACGTTCGAAACGACCTTAAAGGGAGCTGTGATTTAAACAGGAAATTTGTCTATTTCAATCATGTAACAAAAAATATGTACTTTTTGTGTCGTAATGGACTTTTTATCGCGGAAAATAGTTGAACATTAGGTTTTGAAGTAAATATCAGTGTTTGACCACTTTAATTGGGACTCCATCGGATCATAGAGACTGTTAAGGGATAATATTCCATGCTCTCGTATGTCTATCCACCTTATTTTTTCTCTAATTTTTTTAAATCTGAATAAAATAAAATATCATGTACTTAATTTCTACTGTAGTTGGTTTTGAAATTCCTCAATTCGTCCTGTTTAAAAACGATAACTTTTAAACTGAATCATATAGAGATATTATTTTATAAAATAAAACTTAGTACAAAATAATATAATCCGATCTAAAATGAAACTTAAAAAACTTTCAAAAAAATAAAACGTTTCTTCCGGACCGAGTGAAAAAATATATTCAACTTTAATATGCCGAAAAGTCCTCCAACTGAGAGAATTACACCCCCCTTGCGCTTAAACGCAACTTATACGGCTTTGTTGGAAAATAATTTTAAAAAAATATTCAACTTTTTTTTATAAACAAATTCTGTTCGGGGAACGCTTACTCTTTTGATAATTTTCCGACCAGAAATAATCCAAAATCTCTTAATTACATTAGGTTTTTACAATGGAATGATTATCAGAGTAAAACGTACAAGCTTTTTCGACATTGTCGAGTAGTTTTTGGCGTAAAGCCTAGTCCTTTTTTACTGAACTACACGATAAATTATCGTTTAAGTTCTGATAATTTCCCTACTTATTTAAACTTTACGGCAAAAGAATTATTAACTTCCTTTTATGTAGACAATCTCGTTGGTAGCGTTAATGATTGCTCAGAATTTTTTAGATTTAAGCAGGAAGCAATTGAGATTATAAATTATGGGAAATTTAACTTAAGAGAGTGGGTTCATTCTTTTCAAGAAGGTTTGTCTGATGATCCTGATCTTAATCCCTTGTCTCCCCTTGGGTTGGCAGTAACTATTAGGCCAAATGAACCAAAGCCGATCCCGATATCAGTTCCGTTCAAATCTTCTACAGAAATCAAATCGGTCAAAATGGATTTCGATGATGACTTGTGGATGGTCACATCCTCAGGGGATATTGTTCATCTGAAAAAAGGGGAAACTTCTTTGAACGTTCGAAACGACGTTAAAGGGAGCTGTGATTTATTCGAGAGAGATATCTACTTCAATTTTGTAACAAAAAATATGTACTTTTTGTGTAGTACTGGACTTTTTATCGTGGAAAATAGTTAAACGATAGGTTTTCAATTACATACTTTATCTGTTTTTTGGTCACTTTAAATGTGACTCCATTGGAACATCTTTTCTTCTTTTTCGGCATAATCAGGACATGAAGTCCTAAGACCCGGCGCCTACCTTTACCAAGTTCGGTTTCTGGTGTAAGGTTGAGGCGTTAGGGGTCATACTTATTTATTTATTTATTTATTTATTTAAAGAAACATTCTTAACAAACAATGCTTTACAAAACGTTGCAATTTAAAAAAGAAAAAAATTTAACAAATTTATTAAAAATTAAAAAAAATTGAATAACGTTAATAAGAAAATATAAAAGAAACATAAATACGCTTTTACAGTAATACTGATAGTAATACCGAGGGAACCGGTTCCTGGGCGACAGAGACAAGATCTGATAATTGGCGCTTTAACTTATTGACGGAGGTGGTGAAGTCAAGGTCAGGATGGAGTTTGCTTATGGAGTTGTAGGCCCTCAATAAGGAGAGAAACGGTGAATTACGATGGCGCCACGTACGGGTATGAGGGATTGGGAACACGGAGGAATTATTACTGTTCCGGGTGCGCATGAGCGGGACACCGAATGGTACTAGTTGAAGGAGCGTGCCGTCGTTGATATATCCCTTGATTAGTCTGGCTAGGAATATGATTTGGGAGATGACTCTGCGCTCGGCTGGACGATTAACATGGAATTCTCGAGATAGTGCAGTTGTTCGGCAATCAATGGGAGCAGGGGTGGAATGCTTTTTGAAATATAGGAAACGGAGAAATTTGTGCTGAAGGGATTCAATGGATTTCTCAGAGCACTTACTGTGTGGAGACCAAACAATCGAGGCATATTCCAGCTGGGATCGAATTAAGGAATTAAACAAGCGTAAGCAGGTTTCGTAAGAGATGTACCTCGAGTTGCGTTTGAGAAACCCAAGAGAACGGTACGCTTTTTTCACCGTTTCAATGATATGCTCACGAAAGGACAAATTCTGGTCGAAGCGAACTCCGAGGTCACGACATGAAGTGACGCGCTCTAGAGAGTGGTCAGCCATTGAGTATTCAAATGTGATGCATTGTTTGGTCCTGTAGAAACTTATTACCTTACATTTAGAGGAATTGAGACCTAGCTTGTGGACTAAAGACCAGTCAACAGTGTTATCAAGGTCAAGTTGTAACTGAAGACAGTCCAACTCAGATCTAATTATCTTATAAAGTTTAAAATCGTCCGCCAAGAGTTTAGACAAAGAGAAAGAAAGCGCGGAAGGCAAGTTATTAATAAAAAATAAGAAGAGGTCTGGTCCAGTGTTACCGCCCTGAGGAACTCCTGATTTGGCGGACATTAGGTCAGACAGGTGTCCGTCATATGATACTCGGAAGGTGCGGTCGCATAAGTAGGAAGCAAAAAGTGCAACTAAAGGACGCGAGAAACCACTTTCATGTAACTTGCGCAGAAGGATATCGTGGTCAACTCTGTCAAATGCTTTAGCAAAGTCCGTGTAGATGCAGTCAACCTGGAAACCTGAGTCCAATGCCTCAGAAACATCCTGAGTAAAGCCCAAGAGGTTAGTGACTGTGGATCGCTTCGCAACGAATCCATGTTGTTGATCGGAGACCAGGGGACTAAAATGGTTCTGTATGACTCTGTGAATGACAGCCTCGAATAACTTGCTGAACGAATCAAGAAGAGAGATTGGCCTTTGTTGAGTTATCTCAGTGCTGCTAGGAGTTTTAGGAATTGGAATTACTTTTGCGGTTTTCCATCTCTTGGGAAAGGATGCCGTTGTTAGGGAAAGGTTATAAATGTGCAAAAGCGGTTCCGAAAGAGGTTCCAGAAGACCTTTAACGACATAGGCTGGAACACCGTCAGGCCCCGAGCTACGAGAAGATTTCATACAGTAAGAAGCATGCAGCAAGTCAGAGAGCTTTATTTCCGGGAGAGTCAGAACGGATACGACTTGGTCTGACACAAGACTGGAACAAATTGAATCTAGGTCATAGACGGCTGGGGTTTGCGCGTAAGAGCGTTCAAAGTGTTTTGCGAGTTGGTTAGCTATAGCCGGAGGACTAGTAATCGGGTGGCCTTCAAATGTCATCACAGAGGAAGAACTGGATCTTTTCCTGTGGTTAATAAGTCTATAGAATGATCGTGGATCTGACTTAAAGTTATTCTCCAAATCTTTTATGTAGGCGATATAGGCTCTACTGATGCTGTGATTTAATGAAGTTCTAACCGAGACAAAACGTAGGTTGTTTTGTGAGCTTGAGTATCTTCTACTTTCTAGTTTCCGCTTTAGAGCTAGCTGCTGTACTATATTTTCGGTGTACCAAGGAGGGTAGCGTCTTCCTCTGCCTGACGTCATCGGAGTATGTGTTTTATACATAAATTAATACATAAATTACGTAAGCATGGGTTAGGCCCTTTTTGCACGCTTTATCCCATTTCGCCTATGCTTAGCTTATGGGTAAGATGTCAAATCTGGACCCCCTCCCTCCCCTAAATGTGCTTACGTAATTTATGTACGACCCCTTAGACACGACGTCGGCTGAGCGTGGTCGACTCCGAAACGAATGATCGTGTGGAGTCTTGGTTCGAACCTGATTTCAGTCAGGATTTTTTTCCGCCAGCATTCACCTCACCCAGAAAAAGGAATATGCCTCGTTCGCAATACAAGCGATGTTGCTTAGCGACAAAACAAATATGCTTTGCCGCAAAGCAACATGGCTCGACTTGTCGACATTATGCATTGCGGCAAAGCAATCACGAGTTTTGACACAAAACATTTATTCTGCTTAGACCTAAGTTATGCAAAAATGCTTTGTAGCAAAGCATTTTTGCTTAGACCCAAAGCAGCATTTTTCTGGGTGCTCTGATACTCATGTGCGTATCATGTGAAGAAGACCGATGTGTCACAGGGTTCGGATTCCCTGTCTAAATAAAGTAGGTCCCGCTCATTCGTAAAATACCTTTGCAATATGAGTGCCCCGTCTTCGAGCTCGTCACTCGATACATTAAGGGGTATGACGTAGTAACGCCTAAACCATTGGAACATAGAGGAAAGAAAAGTTTTTTACATTCGACCATCTACCGTCTATTCACCTTATATTTTCTCTAATTTTTTTTGAATTTGAATAAAATATCATATACTTTATTGGTTTGTTTTGTCATTTCTGTTCCGACTTGTTTTTAAATTCCTCCATTCGCCCTGTTTAAAAACAATTGCTTTGAGGCTGCATCATATAGAGATTTCTTGAAAAGAGATGCGGCCTATTCTGATGGGTCCTCTAACGGGTCAAGCTAAAAATAAAGTGCCTGTTCCAAATGGAATTTTTAAAAAAAATATCGTCTGTTTATTGCTTATTTCCCTATTATAAAGGATGTTTTTTGCGGAGGATGGACAGCGGTTTTTATGTAAATAATCTTCGGAATGTTTATTTTTGGTGACAAGGGGAGAAAAGCAGGTCGGAAAATTGCCAAAATCATTCTGTCGTAATACTTTAATAACGCTTTCCAAAAATTTCCCCGTTCCTTTTTTTGAAACGATAATCTTTAACTCTTGGGACTGAAGGTTTTGGCTTAAGCCAAAACGTCGAATTTGGAAATTTTTTAAATGACTGCTGCACTTTGTTTTTCCACAGCGAACGGACTAGTCCGTCGGCTACCTTCAAATTCGACGTTCCTGAGGTACAGAATTCTTAAACAGATAGAAAGACATCTAGACAGATAGAACCAACATCATTTGTCATTAAAATGGTAACTGCGCAATATTCCCTGTAGAAAATAATACTTTTTTCAGAAAAAAAAAAATCTTATTTTTTGCCTTTTGATGGGCTTTTGAATAACTTGAAGGCAATTGCGCTGCCTCAAGATGTCCTTTAAAAATCTGAATAAAATTACAATTTATAGTTTTGCCGGAAAACACCCAGCCCAAGAAAAAGTGTGTTATAAAATTGTGTTATGAAAAACTTAAAACTTCGTCATAAAATTTTATAAAAAAAAATTATTTTCAGTTTTTTTAAATGTTTTTTTATTGTCTTCTACCGCTTCCCGAATTTTTCTATTTCTGTTTTTCTTTATTTTTGAGCCTTTGTCAAATTAAAAATACAAGAAATAAACCGAAAATGCGGAAAAATCTGGAAAATATATTAAGTCAAAATAAGATAATAATTGGCAACTTTAAAAATCAGTTGAAAAGTGGTGTAGAGGATAAAGGCGGCTGGTAAGTCGACCACAAGGTTCGGGTTCTATTCCAAAAAATTAATGCACTTTTTGTTGAGAGTTCATATCAGAAGTTTTCAAATTTCAAAATTTCTCAGTTTCGACCAACCCTATTGTTTACTAACGTTTTTGATTTGATCTTTTTTTTTCTATTTCTTTTTTTGACATACCATGTTATTTTTCTCCCGTAAAGATTGATTTGGTAATTTCCTGGTTATGTGTAAACAAATGATCAAGGACGTCTGATGTGCCACTTCTGATTTTACTGTACCGGACAGTCAGCTATCTGTAGCATTTTCGAGTAGCGACTTTTAATTTGTATCAATGTATTAAATTTCGATTCGGTGACATTGAATTAAGGTTATCAAACATTTTTAATAATTCTGTCGTTATCCTAATGCTTTGCATTTTTTCTTTTAAATCGCATCATAATAGTTTCACAATCAAGTTCGCTGCGAAAAATCTCTTTTTTTTTTTCCTTTAAAAATGAGAGTGGTGCCGTTAATTTTTTCGTATTTTCTCGTAAGTGAAATAAATGCTTACGCACTTAAAAAAATCGAAGGGATTAAAAACGAAGGTGTTACTCATGTAAAGTTCGATGCAGAAGGGAATACCTACGTCGTTGCTAAACCTGATAATTCTAATCGGCATCGGCTGTATAAATTAAATCCTTTTAATGAATTGACGCCGGCTATGGATCTCCCATGCTCTGTGTCCAACATTGTCGTCAGCACTCGTGGTGACATATACCTTCACAGCCTTGATGATGTTCTTGCAACCATACATGCAAATTCCACGGAGATCAAAGTGATCGCCGAAAGGTCAAATAAATTGTTTCATCTCGATAATGACGGTAATCTCTTTTTTGACAAAGGATCCGACGACGTTTATGTGCTTAGTGTAAATTCTAATGCCTCCGTTCCGATAAAGGATTTGAAGAGTTTCGGACTGAATCGAAACGAATGGGTTGTGTCGGACAAAGCGGGAAATACCTATTTCCCCGCGAGGCACGAAGGAAAACCCGCGATCGCGTTGGTGACGAAGGAAGCTTTGGAAGATAAAATTCCAAGCGCTTCATTCGTAAAGGTTGACAACGGGCATACGCGGCAAATCGTAACCAACTTTGAGATGGACAACGACGGGATTTTATGGATAACAACATCGAACGCCGAAAATTCAAACCCGAACCGAAGCGTTAAAAAATACTCGAACGGGAACTTGAAAACCATACGGACAGACCACCGTCAAGGAAGCATAAAAATCGTCCCTGCCAAAGAAGGAAGTTACATTTTAGAAAATCGTGGAATATATTTCGTGAAGCCGAATGATGAGGTCGTCGAACTGAAAAAATTAAATTCAGATTTTTTTTGGACGAAAGGGCTGGTAAGCAGCGAGGGTCACGCTTATTTTTTTTACCGAACTAAACCGAATTCGGACGTCTCTTCGGACCTTGGTAAATTGGTTGCTTTTAAACCCGACGAAGGGGAACTGATTTCGATTGAGTTCGGAAAATATCCGAAATCAGTGAAATCTGTGAATTTGGATTTCAACGGTGGCGTCTGGGTTGTCACCGCTGCGTCGGATGACATTTTTTATCTGAAAAAAGGAGAAACTGTACCGAACGTTGTAAGCAAAAATGATGAGTACCAAGACAGGCATGTTCATGTCAATTTTGTAACGAGAAAGGTTTATTTTGCAAGTTTAAAAGGATTGTTTGCCGTTGAAAACTGTTAAAATTGAAAAGTTTTAAAGCATTTTTGAAAAAAAAAAAAAAAAAAAAATTCAGCTTTTGACAGTTTTTTTTTTTAACTTTTGAAGCGGAAATTTCTTTTGGTTTTATCCATTTTTTTTTCTAAAACAGGATTAGATACAAATTTTTATATTAGATTTTTTGAGGACTTGCAGTCAGAGGGAGGGAGGGAGGGAATCTTCACTATTCGCTCACTATGTAAATATTTTTAATAATGGGCAGATCTATTATCCTCCATATTTACTAATTTTGGTGTTGATTATTTGAAAAAAATTTGATTGTGACTAATTTGCTGCGTTATTTTGGCTGTTTCTCACGGTGCTCAACCAGTCTCCTATTATCGGGCGGAATGGACGAAAAAATCTGACTTCACAGCGGGTTTAGGGATCATGAATATAGTCGAAAACAAGCAACCGCCAAATCGCGTCAGATCATCCTGGGCCCCCACTAGGGCCCCCCGGGAGCCCCAAACTTCTCCTTAGTCGTGTTGTATATCATATGAAAACCCGTTGCAAATGCTGTCGAATGAGACCTTACAGAGATTTCTATCTGTTATAGGCATGAAGATACTGTCATTTAACAGGGTCTAAAATTGATCCTTCATTTTGAATGGTTTAAATGACGATATCTTCATGCCTATAACAGATAAAAATCTCTGTAAGGCTATTCTATTCTATCTCTGTCGACAGCATTTGGAACGGGTTTTCATATGATATACAACAGATATACAACACGACTAAGGAGAAGTTTGGGGCTCCCGGGGGGCCCTAGTGGGGGCCCAGGATGATCTGACGCGATTTGGCGGTTGCTTGTTTTCGACTACATTCATGATCCCTAAACCCGCTGTGAAGTCAGATTTTTTCGTCCATTCCGCCCGATAATAGGAGACTGGTTGAGCACCGTGTTCTGATCACGTCCCTCTCTCCCCTTTGGGAGAAGGGAGTGGGGATTTTCTAGTGGCGATAAGAAAAGCGTAAGATTTTAAGGATACTCCCCCTCCCTACGTATGCTTACAAGTATAGTCTTAAAAACATTTTCCCACTTTTGATACTAACTCTGAGCAATCTCGTATATGCTAAAGTTTTCCATAAAAATATTTGCGCCCCTGTGAAAAATTGAAAGGATTTTGAAATTTCAGAACTAGAATTTGATCAATTTCTTCATGCAGAATTATGTAAATTAATTTTTTTTAAAATTATTGTTGTGTTTTGAAAATTTCGAAAATATTTTTATTAAAATTGATTCTGACGGCTTTTTTATTTTTTCTTCAATTGCTCCTCAAATTCCCGATTTTTTCCTTGGATTCTACAAAATGAAAATTTTTTGCGGAAAGGAAAACCTCTGTAAACTTCTTCGACCAGCATCAGGGTATTAATAGCCTCACGAAAGTTGGAAATTGAAAATATTCGTGAGATTTATAACCATGAGCCATAAGTATGTTTTGCTTTTCTTCTTCGGTGAACGTGATTCGCCACTTTTTTTTTTCTTTCTTTTGTAACGGTTTTTCGATGTTTTGCTTCTAAGCACGAAACTAACAATCTGTTAAATGTTTTTCAGGAAACGCCAAATCCGGTATCTGGCAAATGTGTACGTACTTCTTTTTTCAAGGAATTAAAATAGTAGCACTAACCTTTTGGAGTGCCCAAAAATAAAATAAAAAGTTGCTTGCCGATTTTGGAGGATTTTTTTCTTCACAAAAACTTTCAAAAATCAAGATGGCGGGAAAATGAATGGTTCCATACGACCGATTTTAATTTCTAAAAAGCTGGCAATAGTCATGTCAGTTTCCTATTATACTAACAGGGGCCTTGCATAAATTATGTAATCGTTTTTTTTGGTAATATTTGACCTCCTCCCCTAAAATTACGGATCACTTTCCTCACCATGCCTGGCCGCCGTGACCAACTGAAAGTTTTCCCAAATGCTTTTCTGGGTCGATAAATTCTATTGTTATGCCAAAGTATTAAAATGAAGTATTAAAATTATTAAAATGAAAGTTGATACTTGGAAAATACAATTTTTCATTCTTTTGTTGCTGAATTAAAATCTCAAAATAGTTTTTTTCTTAAAGTGTAAAGCTTACGTACAAATTTTGTAACCCCCTTCCATTGTCCCGTGCGTAAGCCACCGTAACATTTGGTCAGATCTTCCCTCCCCCTCCCCCCCTCCAAAAAAAATGCTTATGTAATTTATGGACCGCCCCACATGTATTTTTCAAAACGCCCGTCAATTCATGATTATGCAATCCTGTATTTAAAAATACTATTCTGTACTAAAATCCTTTTTAAGGTACACCATTGCATAATCACGAATTGACGGGGGTTCTTCAATGAGGGAGTTACTGAAAAAGATCTCTCGTCTCTGTAAAATTAATTTAAGGAGGTTCTACAGGTGAATTTGAAATTCTCAATTGATCGTTCTCGTGCAACTTAAACATAGGCGAAACTTTGTTTATTTTTCTAGAAAAGTTTTTCCGCCTACAATGTTTATTGGAATCGAATAATTTTTTAAAAATTATGGGAATATTCCTCTTAACTTTCTACACAACTTTTGAGACATGAAATTTGGATGCCTTTAAACATTTATGGTGTTTTTGTGAGATTTTCCAAAAAAAAAAGCCCAATGTTTATAAACAAACCATTAGCATGTTTACAATTTTTGAAGATTATTTTTGTAAATAGTTTAAAAACATTTGTGTACGTCGTTTAGAAAAGGTACCATCGGAGGTTTGGCGTATGATTTGTTTTGGAAACAAACTTCAACCCGATAGTCTTTTCGAAATAAAAAAATTCGAACGCAAAGTTTTGTTTACGGTTCGAAAAAAATGACAACATAACCTTATTACGATTATTCTTTTATTAATAATTAAACTTTATTTTCCTCAGATTGCCTCTTTGGACATTTAAAAATTCCATTATAGACCGCGTTTTTATGCCCCGGTTCTTTGCAAAAGCTACAGTGAATTTGCTTCCTCTTTTTGCTAGGCACTTCCAATTGTATAACAGCATCTTTTTCGGGGAGCTCTACAGGGTTTTCTTCAATTTCGTTTCGGTTTATTGTAGGTTCTCTTATTCTTATTTTATTATTAAAATATTCCCAATCACTTAAAAATTCTAGGTTATGAAATAGTTGGAAGTCATCCATTTTTGTTTTTATTTTTCCAAAACAAAAACAAAGAAAAAAAGACGGTAAATTTTAAGTCAAATTCCAAAACAAGCTATGCCCCAAACCTCCGATGGTACCTTTTCTAAATGACGTACACATTTTAGTTTTTAATAAAAGCGAATTTTCGTGTCACAAAAGTTGTGCAGAATGTTAAGAGGAATATTCCCATAATTTAAAAAAAATTATTCGATTCCAATTAAAATTTTGTAGGCGGAAAAACCTTTCTACGAAAATAAACAAAGTTTCGCCTATGTTTAAGTTGCACGAGAACGATCAATTAAGAATCTCGAATTCACCTGTAGAACATCCTTAAGTCTGCAGTAATGGCAAGGAAAATTGCTCCAAATGGTGCCGTCCTAGGGAAATCGAAAGAAAAATTTTTTAATCCCAGAATATTACTTTGGATAAAACTGCAAAATTTTTGAGGTGCCTCTTAACTCGGGAGGCCTACCCCTTAAGGGGCTCCCATGTCAGAAATCTGTTCCCGGTACTGTGACACTTGTTTTTTGATGTATTTTTACAGCAGAATTATATTCTAATTGAAACCGCCTCCCTTTCACTCCTATGTAGGAAAAAAAAAAAACGGAAACCATAATTACTTGTATAAATATTTATGAATGAATATTAGTAAAAATTTATAAAATATTACCTATCATTTTTTATAAATATTCATAAAGATTTACAAATACTTATAAATTTTTATGAAGTTTAGATTTTTGAAACTGAGTCCCCCCCTAAAAAGGGTGACTCACGATGTTTCGGGGAAGCTCAAAAATTTTGTAATTTTATGTGAAGTAATATTCCGAGGTGAAAAGTTTTTTTTTGTTTCTCTAGGACGGCACTTAATGGTGCAAATTTTTTCGCCAGTACTGTGTAAAAGCAAGTCAAAATAAGGGAGAAGTAGAAAATAGAAAGCTTTTTCATTTAGAATTTTTTTTGAAAGATTTTATTGCTTTAAGGTTTAGGTTCGCTGGCCAAAAGACTCGATTCGAGATTTCCACCTTTAACACGAAAATGGCGGCGCAAAAAACAAAAAAAAAAAAAAAAAGCAAGCATACATTTTTTTTTCTTTCTTGGACACTCTGTATTATCATGTGTGCAGCAGCATTTTTTTTTCTCTCTCGCTTTAACTGTCAAAATTTTTGCATGTTTCTCACTCTAAACGTTACCAATTTTTTTTTTTTCCTAATGAGTCGAAAAACCGTAACATTGATATGGGGTTGCACCGACTGAAAACGATGAAAAAGAACGCAGTCCCATCATAAAAAAAACACTAATTTTGATATTTTGATTATAAAATTACGATCTTTATAATATTTTTTATTAAAAATGATTCAGGGAGCGAAGCCGTTTTAGGACCTCAACGCCCGTCGAGCTACAATTCAAACCAAGGAGTTCCTATTGAACAAGCCGTGAGTCGGATGAAAATGAGACCGGGATCGGGTTGCTTATCCGTCACCGTTACGAGCGATGGACCAACTAGAATTCTTAGGATAATTGATTTCAAGGTCGGTACATTTTTTAAAAAAAAATATTCGTTTTAATCAAAAATTAATAATTTTTTTTTGTATAGGACAACCATCCTTCGTCGCTTGTTTTAGCGAGAGACTGGAGCTCGTTATCATCCCAAAGGAACCAGTTCCTGGCAGAATCTAGAGACAACAAGGAATTGCAAGTAACGGTGGAATTGAAAGCAGGGTTCGGTATAAGCGTCGTATCTAGGAAGCCCCCCGAAGAGCTTTTGTTTCTTCACGTGAAAGGATTGGTAATGGACACGGTGAAAACCCCGACGCAAATGAAATTCGACTGCACTATTCAAGATATCCAGTGCGATAATCAGGTTTGTACCTTTGACAAGTGCTATTTTTTTTCCCTCTGGTTTTTTAAAACCTTTAAATTCTCCTTTTTAAAAAAAAGCGAATGCAAAACTTAAATGTTCGAAAAAAAGCGAATTTCAAATGAAACCTTTTGTCGCCCACGGGTCTTGCAACCCTCCAAAGCTTTCATTTTCTTAAAAAATTGTAAAAACCATGTAACTAGACCTGCTGAAACCAAATATGAAGTCAGAATTAAAAAAAAAAAAAAATTCAAGATGGCGGATGACTGGTAAAATTTTGTTTAAAAAATTAGATTTTTTTATATTCGAATTTTGTAAACGCTTTATTTATTACTCCTTTTATTCTTATGAACTTAAAAATGCAAGTAAATAACTCATGGATTTAACAAGAATGTTTTACCTATGTTTAGCTAATGGACAAAACAACTTTTTCTGCATAGAGGAGTTTATAAGTTGAAAATTAACAAAATTTAAATAATTTGAGGGGTTTTTCGAACTGCTAATTCTGAATCTGAAGTCCCAATTTTGAAAAAATTGAAATCAAAGATGGCGGACTATGAACTTTTAAAATTTTCAGTTTTCTTAATTATTATTTGTCGAAAAATAACAGGGTTCCGATGCCGGCCACTGTCGGTAAAAAACACTGCTAGCGCCAGCATTGGTTTCTTACGTACGGTGTGACGCCGGCGTCGACGCCAGCGCCTGCGATCCAGACTTTTTTTAAGAAACAATTTTTCGATTTTTATTATTTTTTTTAAATAACCTCTTTCCGTTCAAGTTTTTTTATCAGGGGTTTGAAGCCGGTAAAAATTAGGCAATTTCGGAAATATTAATATTTAAAATAAAAATTTATATTTTTTTTTTGCTTTTAGGTTAATGACACAATAAAAAATTTTGTTTAGGATAGGGAATTAGTTCAATACTCGGTATTCATTGATTCATAGTTTTTGATTTTTAAAATGTTTATCTGCATTATTAAATTTTAAAGTCTTTCTTTTAAGAGTTTTTAAGAGCTTTAGCTCTTAAAAAATAAATAAATATTCGGTTTTTGAAAAATGAAGACAAATTAATTTTCCGGGAGACAGTTAATTTAAAACAAGTTGATTTTCTGGGATGGGGGGGCGCAAGTGGCCCCTACATAAAATCCGATGTTAGATTTGAAATCAGGGTGCCGGAAAACATATGAGTCGATACCCATATGTTATTTTTCCGATAATTAAAAAAAGTTTGTTTTGTAAGGGTCCCCCTGTGCCTCCCCACGTAAAAACTAATTTCAGATTCGGAATCAGCGGCCCCTAAAACCCCGCAATTCATACAAATAATATTAAAAAATTTTCGGAAACAGGTTTTAAAAAATTAAAATTGAGTTTGAATCACCGGTTGCGTAACTGAGCGATATCGGGCGCATCACTTTTTTATTTTATTTCCCTTTGGCCTAGTGCTTTACTTTTAAAGATATAAATACAATTATATAATATTTGGGGGGATGGGATATTTCCAAATTTCGAAATTTGGCCGGCAAAGGGATAATCATTTCTTCTGGTGTTCATAGTACTCTTCAATAGCTGATTCAATTGCTTGTTCGATAGCCGATTCGATAGCTTCACAGAGTTCCATCCATAATGCCAGTATTTCGACATGAACGTCGTATGTGCGACTTCCAACCCGTAATTCATTTTTTCTTTTATCTCGCACTGACTCCGCCTTCCGTAGGCAGTCCAGTAAATCATTAGGATTCCAATTTCTGTGGCGTTGTTTCATCAGGGATATCGCATAATTGAGGGCTGAGCGATATTGTTGAGCTTTGGGACCGCTTACATCCCTTAACCAAAATTCCCAAGATATAAAAGGGCCTTGATGTTCGACTTGCTCGATGAAGGCTTCCTCTAATCTTAAATCTATCAATCTTAAAAATTTCCTCCAGAAACTGTGTTCCACATCCCCGGGTCTAAGGGCGCATGTTTTAAACGATTCCGCCTCGTCGGGAACAAACGTATGGAACATTTTTAAAAAAAATTGTTATAAATCCGGGACTCTAAACATGAAAATCACTTTTTTTTTTTTCACAACAAAAATTTTGCCTCTTAACTTTTATTTCTTACAAAAAATTTCAGTTTTAAAAAGTTCAGGGAGGCCAATGTTACACCAAAATAATTTTTTTAAAATTCGTTTTTTGCGGAAAATCTGTACTCATAAATTTGAAAAAATATCTAAAATTGACTTTTAAAAACGGACTGGAGATTTTGTTGAAAAATTTTGTGTACAAACATCAGTTGCATGTTTACTGACATGCAGCGCTCCTGCGGGATTTTTCATTCGTTCGAGTTTTCGACTTGCGTACAGTTTTTTCACTTTTTTTCAAAATTTATTTACGAACAATATTAAATTAATTTTTTTTTTTTTTTTTTTTGCAGTTGTTTGAACCTCAGTGCCCGGTGGTTTTATACGTCACGAGAGGACTGCGGGAAGATGAGCCTAAGAAGTATTTGCCTGCAGTACAAATCTCAGCAGATAAGCAAGTTTGCAACAATGCTAATGCGCATATATTTAAGGTACTATTTTTCTTCCTAATGTTCTTTTTTTTTCCTTGTACAAATAATTCAGAAATTTATTACGAAATTTGTCTGCGCAACTGAGCTTTTGGTTTTTTTCAAAATTCGGCGCTTTGGCACAAAATAATCTTTGGGAAAAATTAACAAGCCGAAATGACAATACCACATTTAAGGGCTTAACCTTTCCAGGACCGTTGCCTCATATTAAAGGCATCGGTATCAGTAATTCATAATTTCGTTTCTATTGACTGGACATAAATAAATTTAAGAAGGCTATGATCGTTAGGGTGTGTCATTTTAAAAAAAATTTTTAAATGTTGGGGGAAGTGTTGAAAATCGACTTCTTTTAGACGTAAAACCGCTAAACAAATTTTTTTTGAATTTTTTTTTAACCGCTCAGGGGCCCCCAAGAACACTTTAGCTTTTCACAAATTGGGCAATCAAGGTCTTTTAAACTCCATTTTTTTAATCCACTTTAAGGGCCTGCAAAATATTTTGAAAAATTGTTTTCTTATGTTTTCGAGGCCGTAGAACACGAATTTCACTATCTCGAATTTTTCCGATTAACCCCTGTGACGTCATTAGCGTTTTTATCGAGCTTATACCTGATTTTTTCGTCAAAAATTCGACTTAATCTCGATTTTGGAGCCCTGAAAATTTTTTTATTTTATTGGTATCACTCATACTTATGCAAAAATGCCCGTAGAACACGAATTTTATCATCCCGATTTTTTCCTATCAACCGCAACCCCTGAGTAGGGGTATAAGTGTAAATTCGGTTTTTTGGAGAAAAAATGAATTTTTTTGCCAAAAAATGTCCACAACTCTTCACCAGTTCGATTTAGAGGTCATGTTTAAAGACATTTTTCAGTCAGGACACTCTAATTAATAAGGATTCTTTGTGTTCAAAATTTTTTTATCCTTCGAAAAAATTTGGAAGTTCAAAAAAAATATATTGGCAGAATTTTCCGACCGTAAAAAAATTTGTGAAAAGCTAAAGTGTCCTTGGGGGGCCACTGAGCGGTTAAAAAAAAAATTCGAAAAAATTTTTTTTAGCAGTTTTACACCTAAAAGAAGCCTATTTTCAACACGCCCCCAACATTTCAAAAATTTTTTTAAAATGACACACCCTAAACAATCCAAAGCTTAATTTAGACTTTCAACTAAAACTGTACTCGGTCAATGAATTTCTGAATTATTTATACAAAAATTTAAAAAAAAAAAACTGAAACTTAGCCTATTTATGTATTTTGAACCGCCGATTCCAAATCTTAAATCAGAGGTTTGACAAAATTAAAATCCAAAATCATAGAGGAATTTTATTTTTTTAAATTTAACTTTTGGCGCCATATTGCTTTTTCCGTTTGAAATTGCATCATTCTGACATCAAATTTGAAATATACTACATCAAAAACACCCAAAAAGCTCTTTTTCCCGATTGCTTTACGAATAAACAAATATGATGCGATATTTCGTATTGCATGCATGTAATGCTGGTTGCTTATACTCGAAATCGGTTGGCGCTCCGACTAGGTTTTAACGTATAGGGCGAGTATCTATGGGGAAGGGGGAATTGTTTTTGACTCAAAGTTATTCAGAAAATAAAATTTGGAAAAATATTTTCCGAATTTTTCAGATTTTAACTAACAATAATAATTTCATTTTTTTTTCCTTTTTCAGCATCTAATCGTCACCGTTAAAAATCTTTCGCTGAGCATTGAAGAACGGTTAATGTTGAAACTTTACGCAATGTTCGGTCCCCGAACGGACACAGTCACGGAAGATGCGGAAGAAAGCGATTTCGAAACTCAAAGAATGGTCATGGAAGCTACATCCGTCCATGCCACTCGGTATTATTTCGGAATTTTAAAATTGGAACCGAGCACTGTAAGTTAAAAATTAAAAAAAAAAAATGAAAGTATTTATAAAAAGTATAAATCGAATCCCTTAATTTTCTTCTTGTTTTAGATAAGACTAAGCGTCATGACGTCCACGAAGCTACCGGCTCAACTGCAAGCGATAAAAAGAAAATTAGATTTGACTCTGATAAAATTCGAAGATGCCGCCGTCGAATTAGAACCATTCATCAGAAGGCACCCCTTTGAAACGGCTCAGTTTTTAATGAATTCGATATTGAAGCATTTTAAGCAGGAACTGAAATGGCAAGCGGCCGTTATATTAGGTTCCGTGGATTTCTTAGGGAACCCGTTAGGGTTTATGAACGACGTGACGGAAGGGGTTAGCGGATTTTTATACGAAGGAAGTGTGAGCGCTTTAGTTAAAAACGTGGCGCACGGAATATCCAACTCTGCGGCTAAAGTCACGGGTAATTTATAAAATTATTAGTTAAATTATGATTGAAAATTCTACACATTTAACTCTGTATTAATTTAAGATTAATGAGAATTTCAGGCTCAATATAATGCCAGTAGGGGCGCTGCATCTTTAACCGAAAACTGTTGGTGACATCAGCGCCCCTCGCGGATTATTTCAAAAATTTTATCTCGTGAGCTTGCTAATCATTTACAATTCTTTTTTTTTTTCTTCTCAGAATCACTGTCAGATGGACTGGGACGGGTTATAATGGACGAGAATCACGAGGAAACTCGTCAAAGAATTCGTAAACTTCATTCCGGATCAAGCGGAGACCATATAGTCGCAGGATTGAAAGGATTGGGATTCGGTTTGCTCGGAGGAGTCACTTCCGTTTTTAAACAGACTTACGAAGGGGTCGCGCACGAAGGATTAACCGGTTTGGTTTCCGGGCTCGGAAAAGGCTTGGTAGGAACCGTCACGAAGCCGGTGGTGGGCGTTTTAGATCTGGCCACGGAAACCGCCAGCGCCGTTCGGGACTCGAGCAGAAGTTCCATCCGTCAGGCGCCACCAAGGTGTAGGCTACCGAGATGCGTAGTCGGCCCCGGTGGACTTTTACCTCATTATTCCGCTAAACAAAGTCAGGGCCAGGAATATTTGTATATTATGAATCAGAGAAATTATTCGGAATCGTAAGTACTGAAAAATAATGTTATTTAAAAAAATTTTTAATCGACGTAATTTTTTCTTTTGATTTCCAGATTGCTGACTTACGAAATTTTAAGAAGCGAAAGCGAAGATCTTCGAATTTTAATATCCAGCGAAAAAATTCGGGTTTTTACGTCGGCGGCGTTGGCTGTTGTTGTGGAAATGGATTTGAGGTACGGGAAAAGAGGATTAAATTAAACTGATGCGATTAATCGATTAGCCAGTCACGGAAAACCCATCGGAGCGTTTATAAAACAGGCATTTCTCTGAAAAAGTCACAATCGAGATATCGTTCCATAATCGCGAAATATGACGATAATATAGTGGTATCTCGATTTTTTTTCGAAGAATCTTGAATCTGTTTCCAAATTCACCTGGCAAAAAAATCGATTTAAATCGATTAATTTAAAGGAATTGATACTTAATTATAAAAGATCATCAGCAGGATCATCATTGATTAATCAGTCATAAAAAATTTAATATTTTATGTATTTGATTCACTAGAGAAAGTCTGATTCAGGAAATTGGAATCGAGATATCGTTCGATATTACTTTTCGAACTTAAAGGTTTTCAGAAATCCGACCCGACAAATCCCAGCAGTTTTCATTTTTGATTCGTCGCAATCTGTCAGTATTCGGAATTTCCCGGATTTGTTTTAAAAACTAGTATTCGAATTGGGGCCTTTCTCCAATGAGTTCTTCGGAGGTCAAGTGTTAAAAATGAAAAAATCGGTCGGGATCAGCCAAAATTATTAAATGAAAAATTGTCGAATTTTTTCGGCGCTTTGATTTTTTGAAGGCTTTTCTTCAATATTTTTAAAATTTAATAAACTTAATTTTATTTTAAAGATAATATCTTCGAATCGTCGAATTCTCTGTTTTTCTTCTATTAATTTTACTCTCACTACAAAATGACATTTAAATCATTTGAATGTCGCTTTTGAACTTGTAATTGAAACATCGTCGCCATTTTCAATCCGACATTTAAATGACAGTTTACAACTCGAAATAACATGATATCAGTGCCACTTTGAATCTGACGATTAAGTCGAAATCTAAGATCTAAAACTGCATCGAGATTTTAACGTTTTGTTATTAAAAAAATAATAATTAATCAAATATGAAAATTTGGCCACTGAATTCCGAGGTTTAAAAAAAAGAAGCAAATTCTTCTTTTTCTTTCAAAGCTTTGACCCTGATCCGATTAATCAATATCAATCAGAATATCAATCTCCGAATAATCAATATTAAAATCAAAGATTAATCAAAAAATGTTTATTATAATCTAATTTTTTTTTTTTTTTTTTTACAGTGATTTATGTCGGAGTCAACCCTTATCATACATGGAAAAGCCCTACATCGAATTGACGATGAGAGTCGACGCAGGAGGATTATTATTGGGTCAAGAACCGATCAAGAGGCCAAGGGTCCGATGCGACACCTGGGAAATAGCTATATCCGTTTCGGAGCAGATAAATTACGCAAAAGCCCTGTACGAAGATAGGAGCAAGACTTTAATGAGCGCTCAAAAACTCCTCGACGAGTGAATAAATTTTTACCGAAGACAATAAAATCGTTTTTCCTCGGCGATGTTTCCAAATGAATTTTTTTGAAAAGAAAAGCATCATTCCCGGTTGGAATAACAATTTTCGTTAAATTCAGCAATAGGAATTATTTTTAATAATCGTAGGAAATAATAAATGATTTGTATTTTTAATTTTAGCATTTTTTTAAAAAAGAATATTTTTTTAAACTATTTTGGTTGTTTGTGACTGCTGATTTTTTAAGGTTCGGTAAAAACTTCGCACAGATAAAATTTTTGAAGTTGTGGTTAAGCTGTCGGGGTTTTGACAATGAACTGATTTTTTTTTTCTTGTTGTGTTTCGTACAGTTTAATGAAACCAAAGTTTTTGTTATTTGACTAGTCGAGGAAACCAGAACCGATGCTGTACGTTTTTTTTTCTTTTTGATAATTTTTAATTGTAAATATGTAAAAAAATCACGGTAGGAGCGATTTAATAAAGTATTTTAATTAAAGAAAAAGTAGTATTTTTTTTTTTTCATAATCCTAGAAAAAATATTTGAAATCATTTTATTCAGCCCAAAAATTTTTGAAATCATTTTATTCAACCGTTCCGGAGGTATTCACGGTTAAAATTTAAAAAAAAAATCGATTTTGCAAAACTTTAGCCGTGAATATCTCCGGAACGGTTGGGGCTAGGGGGCCGCGCGAAACGGAATTTTGACCCTCTCGACGAGACGCGTCGACTGCCAAAAGCGCGACCCGATTTGAAAACATGAAAAAACGTGACATGAAATTTTTTTTTTTGACATGTCACGTTTTTTCATGTCTTCCAATCGCGTCGCCGTTTGGGCAGTCGACGCGTCTCGTCGAGTAGGTCAAATTCCGTTTCGCGCGATCCCCTAGCCCCCACCGTTACGGAGATATTCACGGTTAAAGTTTAAAAAAAAAGTCAATTTTAGAAAACTTTAACCGCGAATATTTCCGGAACGGTTAGGGCTAGGGGGTCGCGCGAAACGGAATTATGACCTACTCGACGAGACGCGTGGACTGCCCAACGGCGACGCGATTGGAAGACATGAAAAAACGTGACATGTCAAAAAAAAAAATTTCATGTCACGTTTTTTCATGTCTTCAAATCGGGTCGCGCTTTTGGCAGTCGACGCGTCTCGTCGAGTAGGTCATAATTCCGTTTCGCCAGGTCCCCTAGCCCCCACCGTTACGGAGATATTCACGGTAAAAGTTTTAAAAAAAAGTCAATTTTGGAAAACTTTAACCGTGAATATTTCCGGAACGGTTGGGGCTAGGGGGTCGCGCGAAACGGAATTATGACCTACTCGACGAGACGCGTGGACTGCCCAAACGGCGACGCGATTGGAAGACATGAAAAAACGTGACATGTCAAAAAAAAAAAATTTCATGTCACGTTTTTTCATGTCTTCAAATCTGGTCGCGCTTTTGGCAGTCGACGCGTCTCGTCGAAAGGGTCAAAATTCCGTTTCGCCAGGTCCCCTAGCCCCCACCGTTAAGGAGATATTCACGGTTAAAGTTTAAAAAAAAAGTCAATTTTGGAAAACTTTAACCGTGAACGGTTGGGGCTAGATGGCCGCGCGAAACGGAATTTTGACCTTCTCGACTAGGCGCGTCGAACGGTGCTATGGGCGTCGCGATCGGAGTATATGAAAATGTGGAGACAATGTCTCCATAGATGTTGTCAAAAAAAAAAACTTTAACCGTGAATATCTCCGAAACGGTTGGGGCTAGATGGCCGCGCGAAACGGAATTTTGACCTTCTCGACTAGGCGCGTCGAACTGTTGTTCCCACTGGAAAAATTGTTCGCCTTGACGAGACGAATCGAATGAGCCTAACCGCAACTCTCTACGATGAAGTAAAAAAAGTGATGACGTCACATTTTTTTTTCTCATATCGGTTGGTCCTCGATTTAGCGAACCCAACTTCTTTTCATCATTTTGGTCAAGTGACGTGTGAGGTAAAGGTTAAAAGAAATACCTTGCATATCGTTTGAAGTATTTTATTTGAAATATATTTTATTATTACAATTACAATTACAATAGTATTTTTTGCTTGTGAAAGTCGAACGAATTTGGATTATTTTCGACTTTTCAATGGTTTTAAATGGGAATTCAAAAATGCTGTTAATTCAATGCGTATTGTGCTTTACAAATCTTTGTTTGAAAAAGTCTTATTTTTAACACGAAACTTTCCGTATCATTTCTATCATTGTGTTTCTCGTTTGTTCGTGTTATTCAAACTCTACAATACGCAGAATTAGAATAATTCGAACGAGCAAAAGCACTCTTCGGAAAGTCTCCTCTTGAAAATATGATTATAGCATTAAATTTTTGGAAACTTATTACGCATTGAATTAACCTTTGTGTTGAATAGCCTTTTAAAGCCATCAAAAAATCGTAAAAAATCCGTATCACTCGATTTTTATCAGTGATACATATTTACATTACATTACAATTACATATACTGTAACATTGAACTCAACATGAACTATGAAATACCAGTAAACGACTCTTGTAATAAAAATTAATCAGTAATAAATATTTAATATCAGCACAATTGTAATTTTTTTGGATAATCCGCATCAGCAAATTTTTTTAGATAATCCCAATTAAGAACATATAGAAAGGCGAATCAAAGTAAAAACGATTTTAAAAAAAACAATTTCCAAACGTGACCTGAAACATTTGCACATGTCCTTCCTTAAAAATTACACTATTAATCGAACTAGATGGAATGTAAACATAAGAATATTTGATCCCGACCGGAATATCTGGACTAATCCAAAAAAAATTCTAAATTTTTTTAAATTAAAAATTGCTGGTCGGAAGTACTCAAGAGAAATAAAATTTTTAAAAAAGCTTACGAAATTTTACGAGAGCTTAGAAAGCTTATGAACACCTTTTGAAAAAGCTAAAAAATTTTAAAAACTTTGATTTTTTTTTCATTTCCACATAAAAATTGTTTTCCAAAAAAAAAAAAAAAAAAAAAAAAACCTTATCTTAATATCATTATTTAAAGCTGAGTTTAAGGCAGAAACATTACGACTCACGGAAAAAATCTCCAAACCACGAGATAAAAAATTATGAGTTGTTCAGTGTCTTAGTTCATCAAAGGGAGGAGAGGTTTACCTGCTTATCGGAGAGCCAGGGAACTGAGTTTATGTTTTCAATTAGTGAATCGATTACATAATTAAATATTATTCAAAGGATATTAGTTTTTTTTGGAACATAGCTCGTTATCAATGAAAATTGTTAGTTATCTAATAAAATAAACTATCTTTAAAGGTTCATAAATTCCAATGCCACGCTGGCAGATGAAAGCCAACAATAATTTTATTCCTCTCGGAAAAATCGGACTTTATTTAACTTTGCAAAACTAATTAAAAAAGTAATAAAATCTCACTCGCCAAAGCGAATCTGTAAAACTGGAAACAAAACCTCGCTGGCTCGTCCGATATAATAGGTGCCCCTACCCTAGTTACATATTACAATAATCTTTTAGAGAAAAAAAAATTGTCGCTAACGTCGTCGATAGGTGAACTATCCTTGTCTAAGAATTTGGAATATCTTCGGAGTCTTGGCAGCAGAAGCGTTGATCCGTGTGGTTTTTCTTTCTTCCTGAAGCGTCAACTTTGATGTCATCAAGAAGACGAATAACGTTGACGAATACAATAATCGATGTCCCACTGGATGATGATGCTAGGAAAAATCACAAATATCTTATTTTGAAACTTTATAAATTAATGTCACCACCAACAACACTCTATTTTTTCTTTTATTTACATACCTCCAAATGAATAGGAGTATACAGCTCCTAGATTTCTAAGCACTATGCTTCACAGCAACTAAACTCAGCTTTCATTTCAACTCAAATTTGATAATCTTGGTGTTGTCCATTCAGAGTGAGGGCCGTAACTACTATTATCCTGGAAATCTTTCACTTCAAATCTGAAAAAAAAAATAAATAAATAAATAAATAAATAAATCTTATACAGAAACAAAACTTAAGCAGTCTTCACCAAAATATGGAAGTAGAATCTGGAATTAATTACAGCTAAATAACTTGCATGCAATTAGAAAATTAAATGACAAAGATTACGATTTTGTAAAGCAAGAGTTTAACTGAAATAGTTTTAAGATGTAAATAACAAATTAATAACGTACTATTCAAAACGCTAATAAACTACATACATTACTTATTTTATTTGAAAGAATATTTAATAATTTTATCTTTCAAAACTATTATAATTAATAAAGAACAAAAAATGTGAATATGCTACTTGGATATATAAAACTGAAACAAAAATTAAACATTTTTCTTTTCAAGGATAAATAAATCAGCGATAAGTTTTAGACTTATCATCCTTTTAGATCTAACAAGAAATACACAGATCAAAATCTTCTCTAAAGTGCTGCATAATGAGAATGTATCATAAACTAAATGGATTATACCAATTAACAATCAAAGCTAAATAATAAAATTTGCCTTTTAAAGTTACAAGTAGATAAATTGTCATTTCTAAAATTTAACTCATAGCAATTGTGCTTTTGGATCATGTTTTTACCTTTTACTCGGAACACTAGGAACAACTTTGAGATTTAATAAAAACTGCTCATTTAAATAAAAAAAGCAACTTACCACACAATCATTCCGATGACCTTGGCTGTACTGCTGCTTTATCGATAATTCAACTATGTTGCTCAGTTGCTTTGATTTTTGCAGTAAGTTCTCAGCTTGTATCCAATCATGTGAACTGCATGCTCATCAATTATTGTTTCTTCAAAAACTCCATCTTTATGAAGATCCTTAAAGAAAGAACAAAGAAACATCTGATTAGAATTGTAGAGAAAAAAAAATTATTTCCCAAATGAATAACGTTTAGGCAAAAAATGATGTATAATTTAGGAGTCGTTCATAAATTACGTAAGCATGGGTTAGGCCCTTTTTGCACGCTTTATCCCATTTCGCCTATGCTTAGCTTATGGGTAAGATGTCAAATCTGGACCCCCTCCCCCCCAAATGTGCTTACGTAATTTATGAACGACCCCTAAGTTTTAAATTTATCATTTGAGTATAATTAAATGTTCAACCTCAAAGCCAATCAAATATTTTGACTATTATTAATCATGTTTCAATTAATTTCATACGATCCAATGAAAAATATCCTTGACAATTAAAAACCGTTACTTTAGCATACAGCTCAAACAGGAATAGCCTAAATACCAGTGCTACATTAAATTATAACAATCATAAAATAAATAATAATAAAAAAAGTCTATTAAGCTGAAATTAATACAAAATGTTACTCAAATGCTAAACGATTTGCTTTTCAAAAATAAATAAATGACAAATAAAAAATATGTAAGACCTAGGCTTTGGTAAGACCTTGCTACCACTTTCTTAAACGATAGCTTAATCAACAAAGCTAATTTCATAAATTTTTCATCCTACAAGTAACGAAAAAAATCTTCACAATTCAACAAATTTGATTTTCATATTAAGTTCTTACAAATTGACCTCAAATTCTTTATATACTTTAGAAATCAAAAACTTGAGAAGCAAGAAAATATTCCTTACAAAAACCGTTTTCAAAAGATCACCAACTTAAAAATTTTAAAGGAAAAACATTATTATCATGAAACATCTTTACATTAATCTACAACGTCTTTCAGAAAGGTTAAATTCGCTCCCAAAATTATTTTTGCACGCCATTAGATAAAAAAAAAAAAAAAAAAAAAAAAAAAAAATAAACATAGATAAAAAAATAAATAAGAAAAAAAAATATATGTATTACATTTTTAAAAAAAAGATGGCCTCTCTTTTTTTCTCTTATCGATTATTACGATTTATAATGTGGAAATCAAAATTCTGGAGAAATATATTTTTTTAAACATCTGTATGAAATAATCCACTGATTTTACCTATTACTGTTTAAGAGGAGGCTTCACGGATGCCGGAAGGAATGGCTGCTTTTTACATATTTTTCTTCTCAGGCCAAAAATCAAAATTTTGTACACACAAAACCCTAAACAATGTTTTTCTCTATTTTTTGACACCAAGTTCACATTTTTCCAAAAGAAATTAAAGCCGGCATTTGGGTTTGAAAAAAAAAATTATAAAAAAATTTTTGAAACAAAATAATGGCTTCAATTTCACCTGAAAAAATATGAATTTTATGTCAAAAGATGAGGAAAATTATTACCTAGGGTTTTATGTTTACAGAATTTCAATATTTTGCTTAGAAAGCAAAATATTAACGAAAAAGCCATTCCTCGCGATACTTTAATGCAGAAAGGGGCTATGTGCATGAAACCTTCTCTTAATAATTAAATTTCTTCTCTTTGTATTGTAAACTTCATTAATAATTAATAAGACAACTTACCACACTAACATTCTGCATCCTGGCTAAAGTAATAGTCCTAGCACCGAACAATTCCATTACGTTGCAGCAATTTTTTCATAAACTTAAGGTTCTGTCACTCTTGTATTATCTGCATCTGCAGGTCGTCTTAAACTTCAACGTCAAATACTTTCTATCCATCTGGCTCTTTAGCAAAAGAAAATAAAAAAACGATTAAAAACTATTAATAAAAATTCTCTTATTTAAATCAGGGCGAAGGGTCGAAATTCTGGCAAGTGGTATGGTAAATGGTACATTCATCGTTAAAATTACAAGACAAAGGAAAGAGTGTCCAATAAAAGCAATTCAAAGGCCAATTTTCAGAAAATCGAATCATTTTCCCTTCTGAACTTTCAAAATCCGTTAAAAATTAGCTAAACGGTTTGAACTTCTTTCCTCAACGTTGAAAAACTCATTCAACTCAGAAAATAAGTAACTATTATTTTGTAATAAACAACCGATTTTCAATCTAAAACTGCTTTCCAAGCCTTGAAATTGAAGGAATCAAAAAACAAACGTCATATTCGAGTTAAGACGCTCTTTAAGAGCCAAAATAAATCAATTGACACTTAAAATGTTTGACAAAATCGATAAAAATAACGGCCTTTTTTTTCGACCAGAAAAAAGTTTCCGAATTTCCAGTGTTTCTTGATGTTACCGCGGGGTTTTCGAAGGCGTGAATCGATTGATAAAGTCGTTTTTTCGATTCAATGAGTTGCTGAGCAATAAATCACAAAAAAAAAAAAAAAAAAAAAACTTACGTAATATGGAGGGGGAGGAGGTTGCCAAAATCTTACTCATGCTTAAAACGGGGAGGGAGGGGGTTGAAAATGGAAAAAAAATGCTTACGTAACATGTACATGACCCCATATATTACAAGGCGACTAAAAACTCTAACCTTAGCATGTTTAAACAGGCAAAGCATCAAACTAAAATTAATAAAATTTGATCAGCATAACAGTTTTACGGATTTTTCCAAATCTTTAGGTAATTACATTTTCTGTTTTAATAATTATTTTCAAAAAACGAATAATAGGACTTGGTAAACGCTCATTATTCTTTCTTTTTCCTTATCAGTCAATAAAGTGAGGATTCCAGATTTTTGAGAAAACTTTGGTAGGTCAGGAACCAAATATTAATTGCTATGTTCCAATTTCGTGGACATAATAATTTAAGTTATTCAACAATGTGTCCTTGTTGAAGGGACAAAGTATACCAAGTAATTTTCCTCTGGATATAATATAAGAAAATTGCTTCATCACACTAATTAATAATCAGACTAAACCAAGTTAGTGTGTTACTTATAATTATACGTACCACATCTTGTGCTGCATTTTCATAAACACTGAAACACCACCTTTGCAGAAAGCCAAAAGCGAATTTCTTCAAAGTATACTCCATATTTGATCACCAAATGATTGTTTGATTTCTATTCCTGTTTCGATTTCCAGAGCGAAAGAGCTTTTTTTTCCAATGAAAAATCAACCAGTTCCTGCAAAAAGAAAAAAAATAAATTAAGTTCAATAAATTAGTTAATTATTTTATAAATAAAAATAATAAAAAGTATTATCATGAATTTTGTTCTATAAGAGGAAACGAATTAAACGATTCCTCTATATTAAGCTTATGCTGCAAAAAAAAATTTACGATTTTCGAAATTAAAAGTCAATTTTTCACCAAAAATTGAATTTAAATTTTTTTCACTGCAAAAATTTCAAAAAGAACAGAAAAAATACAATTAAATGTTAAATTCACACAAAAATACACTTAAAATGTTTTAGTCGCCATTTTGGAAACGCGCTAACGTCATAATGACGCATGCGCAGACCAGTCAGTTTTCCAAGTGTTTTCCGAGTTCAGCGCAGCACGGGCATTCCGGCTTCAGCCTCCGACGGAGTCGGATCGATTTTTTCGTCCGTGTCCGGGAGTGTACTTTTTTTTACTTTTTTTTTTTTTTATAAATAATTTTTTTAGCTCGGGCTATAATTTATTTGAATAAAATAATATTCGGTTTTTATTTAATTTTTTTTTTTTAATTAACTATTATCGGTCCGGCTTGGAGGTAAACCAGGAGGTTTAGCCTCCCATCGCAGAAGGCCTAGGTATCGACCCAGCGACTGGCCTTGTGGTATTAGTGTTAAGGGTTTAGTGTTAAGTTCCCCCCGAATCGTTACGTTAGGAGTCAGCTCCTCTCTTGGGGCTGCAGAGTTTATTAGGCTGTGTATTCTATTCGATTCGATCATGGATTACGCGGGAGATAAGCTCCATAGTGAGAGTCTCCAGGGTTTTCAAAAGGATGACTGGATGTGTAACCGAAAGGCTCTCCGGCTCGATCTGATGGCATAGTACCGATGCGACGGGCATTAACGGAGATCCTATTCGGAGGGCCCTACGGGGCCTCTTCTGGAAATCCGAAATTTTTTTTTAATAATCTCAAAAAACTAGTAATAATAATAACATTGCAGTTTAAAATAATTAATTCTTTCATTTCAATATCATACCGCGGGAGATAAACTCCATTGTGAGGGTCTCCAAGCCCCCCCTTTTTTAATTGTTTTTTTTTTTTTTTTCTTTTTGTCTTTACAGGAGCAGCCAGAGGATCGTCGCAGCCAGAGGAATCGTCGCAGCCACAACGCAGTCCAAAAGCTTCATCAACGAGGTTTGAGTTTGGCATGGGTAAGGGTATGGGTATGGGTATGGGTATGGGTATGGGTATGGGTATGGGTATGGGTATGGGTATGGGTATGGGTATGGGCATGGGCATCGGTTTTCAGCTTTTTCATCTTTTTTTTTATTTAATCTTAATTATTTTCTTTATTTCCATTCATTATTTATTATTACTTTCATTTTCATTTTTATTTCTCCCTTACATTTTTTTATTAATAAAAATAATAAAATAAAACGGGATTTTAAAAGGCAGCCTAATACAGTTTTAAAAAGCTGTCGATTTACAATTTTTAAAGCGGTTAAACGATAGGCCTATGCAAAAAAAAAAAAAAAAAAAAAAAAAAAAAGAATCGAGATCATTTTTCGCGCAAAGATTGTCGAAGAGTACTGACAATCTTGTCTCTGATATTTGGTATTGTAAATTGTATGAATGTCCAATGCCGTACATTGTACATTTGCACAATCTTAATTTAAGTTTAGTAACTAATATTGTAAATTAGGATAGTATTATTAGTCTAATTAGGATAGTATTGTAAACTCTTATGTAAATTGTATGTAATATTGTACTTGTTTCAGGTTGTAAACTGTATTGTAAATTGTATATAATGTTGTATTTCTTTTCAGGTTGTATTGTAATTTATAAATTGTATATAATGCTGTATTCGTTTCAGGTTTTCAGCTAGAAGAGTGAAGTCTTCCTTACGTCAAGAAGATCCAACGTCTCTAAATTTAAGTTTAGGTTAATTTTAGTAACTATTATTGTAAATTAGAATAGTATTATTAGGATAGTATTGTAAATTATATGTAATGTTGTATTAGTTTATTAGTAGTTTAGTTTTAAGTTGTCAGCTAGAGGAGTAAAGTCCTCCTTACGTCATGCGGATCCAATGTCGTACGGATCGATGTGAAAAGGACGTCATTTTTATGTCGATCCGTACGGGGTTGGTGACTCGTGCCGTTTGGAGGATGTGATCCTTGGAAGCTGGCTTGGGGGGACAACTCGGTCGGGCGCGGACTCCGAGTTTTCCCCCCAACCCGTGTGGGGTTTTTGGCTAGTCCCCCATCGGGCGCCTCCCCAGGTGGCGGATAGGGGAACGCTCTCCAAAATCGGAGAGTATGAGGATTTATTTCTCAGGCGGACCAAAACTAGCCACAACAGAACAGGATGTCAATCTGCTAGAAGAGTTCGCAGTTTTCCTAATTTTGCATGGGGAAGAAAGTGCTAGAAGAGGGAATTTGGGGCTTTTGAATTCTTGAGCATGATCAAACTTTTATGTGGTAGGGAAACAAGGTTTTTTCAAAACTCAAATTTGGCTAACTTAATAACTTCAATTGCAAAGTTTGAGCTTTTCGTTATCCCAGCTGAAAACCATTTCTGGATTTCGATATGATGCATGGAAAACATTCAAACGCTTATGTATTTCTTACGGTAATTCATTAAATTAGAGCCAAGTTTTCGAAGCTTTTGGAATTTTTTACCTGGGACGTTAGCAATGCTTGCGCTTTATCTGTCTTTAAAACTCAAATTCGGACGTTCGGTTTTCCTGAAAGTTCAAAAAAGCTCAAAATCATACGTTTTTAAAATATAAGATTTTCATTTCACTCCTAACTTCACAGGCCCATTATTGTAGGAAGAATTAACTGGTGATTAATTGGCTACTTAACCGAAAAATAACGATTGCGGCAACTAAAATTGAATTTTAGAATACGGAAAGATTTTAAAATGGATGAAGGAGTGCAGCAAAATATAGGAGATAAACAAGTTAACGAAAACGGAACTTAAATTTGGAGGCAAAGATCAATAAAAGAGTTACACAAATGATAATCTGTTTCTGAAAAAAAAATTTTCCATCGGAAGCTTAGGAGAACTTTTTATGTGTTACAATTGGGAGGGGGGGTCTCAAACTTTCTTACGTAAGCTTTTTTCTACTCTGAGCAGGAATTTTTGAAAATAAAATAAATAATTAATTAATTAATTTCATGTTTTTTTAAAATATTGTAAATGTTGCTGCGAGCTAATATTACATTATTTTGTTACCGTCTAAATAAAGGTAACCTTCTCTTTAATTTTTCTCAATATAGGTGTTTATATTGGTTTATTTCAGTTCCATGAATTATGGGGAAAATTACCGAAGTCGAGTGCCGTTGGTTCCATTAAAAAAAAAAAAAAACTTACGTAATATGGAGGGGGGTTGCCAAAATCTTACTCATGCTTACAACGGGGAGGGAGGGGGTTGAAAATGGAAAAAAAATGCTTACGTAATATGTACATGACCCCTACTTTAGAAACAAAAATTTATTTTAGAAACGTTTTGCTCAACACACAAAAATCCACAACAAAATTAAAGTCAGATTTGCTTGCTTTTAGAAAGTTTTCTACAATTTTTGATACCTATTTTATTTTTTATTTATCTGCATTATTTTTCTATAGTTAATAGTAAAATAATTTTCAGTTCAAACATGTATTGTCAACTATGATGTCCATAAATATAGTCTTTTACTTACATGCAAACTGAGAGAATGAAACATAATTTTCAGGCACAACCGATTCCAGTTTAAGTCCCCACATTCAAAACCTTGACATCAAAGCACCTTGACAAAAAAGCTGCAGTAGTAGATGTTCTAAGAGTGGTTGAAGAGCTTGACATTGATTATGACACAGCTGATGAAGAACTCAAAATCTTTAAATCTAAATGAAACTGATTCCATCCTGAAAACTCTAACACCTCAAGGATGGGACCAAATATTTCCTCATGACTTCTTGAAAGTGCTGGTGTTTCGATGATTCCTGGTCAGAACTTTTGCTCCTTGAAACTGAAAAAAAATGATAGTAGTTTAACATGAGTAAACTCCCCCACAAACACATTATAATCACAAATAATAACCTTCGTTTTGAATTCTATAGAATTCCTTTTTTAACATCTAAAAATATAATAAATGATTTTGATGGAAGACATTTAGGAGTTTAAAAAAATTTACCTCATAAATTTGTATTTTATTCCTTCCTTAAAAATAATTAGTTGAAAATGCCATGCTGTCAAGTATTGCTCCTCTGATTTGTAATTTAGTAAGGGGTCATCCATGTATTACGTAACGCAAAATACGCCACTTTTTGACCCCCCCTCCCCCCCCTTGTAACACACCCGTAACGAAACCTGTAACCCCCCCTTTGTTATTACGTAACACGGGTTCTAACCCCCCCCCCCTTTGAAAAATATTTAAATTTCGTTTTAGAAGCAAAAAAAAAAAAAAAAATTTCAGCTTTTTGATAAATTTTAATCAGATTTTACGAGTCAAAAAAATTGTTTATTATTTTATTCTGAAGAATAACTGGAAAAATTTTTTTTGAAAGAGTGAAATAAATTGAAATAATTTTAATATTAAAATTACGTAACGCATGGCCCAGCTCCCCCCCACCCCCCCGTAACAATGCGTAACACCTCCTTCGACCCCCACCCTCCCCTTCAGGCGTTACGTAATACATGGACGACCCCTAAGGCTTCCATTTCCAATTTGGTCTTACCAGGATGCCACCAAAGTTGTAGAAAATCGACAAATCTGCAAAGAATTACAAGCAAAAACCATTTATACACGCTATTTTGGTATAACAAGAACAGATATTCTAGAAAATGTCAAAAATTACTTGTTAAAAAACCCTCTAAATGATGAAACTCAAATACCAAAAGGAAGTAACTAAATACTTGAATATATGAAATGGCAAATTCATCAGCCTTGTCTTTTTTTAAAAGATTCCAAATGTTCAGAAAGCAAAAGGTGAGCCACTGCCATTATTATTTTATCCTTCTCTCCCCGAACAAAAAGTAGAGAAAATTATAAAGTTTATTGCCTCATTTTTGTTGCTTTAAAAATTACTGCACCGGACACAAAAGTCAATAAACCCCTTGATTTCGAGCAGTCAGAAGGCAACTCTTACAAGAATTCTGTTTAATTTATGTACCTATGTTCTCTGTAAATATTAATGAGGTCCTCATTAACAATACTCCATAATTCGCTTTCAATGATTCGATAGATTCATATCGACATTTCACATTTGAACAAATCATAAATTTAAAAATTACCATCTTTGGTTGACACACTGCTTCAATGGATGACGTCCAGTTTGCAGATATGGAAGTGTAATTAAACGTTATATCTTAATTAATCTAATTAAATCAACGATTAAAAGGTGTGATATTATACACAAACAAATATGTCGCACAAATATAGTAATATGGCCGTTAACAGGGTTACCAACTTTTCGACATGAATAAGGCCCAATATGGGCCCAGGGCCCTAGAGTTAGCAATAAGCAGACGAAATGTATATATATATATTCCCCCCAAATTTTTAAATAAATCACAGACTCCTGCCTGTGGATAAAAGAAATTAATCCGAATATCAAGAAATCAAATTAAGAGAAATAAAAATAAAAAACCATCTTGGTATTGGGAAGATGAAATATTAAAGATAGAGAAACATCAAAAATTTAAAACATTAATAAGTATCAGTTCAGTGTTATATTATATCACAGGTTATATTCAAGTGATAAGAATTTTTTATGGTTTTGAAAGAACATTCAAAATAAGTTTCATTCAATGCTTAATAGTTTGCAAAATCCTTATTTTCAACAGGAAATTACTGATTTAGGAAAATTGCTAAACCTCCTATGCTGAAAATAGGCCCCTGGTTTCCGGACATTTGGATGGAATTTCATCTTTTGGAAACATATATAAAAAATCGGAATTGATTAGGGAAATGATAAGGAAGAAATTTTTTTAACATAATGTTTGATTTGTAAAAAAAATAATGACATGAGTATATTATTGTAAAAAATTAGTAAAATTAAATGAAGTTAAATTGGTAGTACCAAAGCTTGCTAATAATTACATTTTAATCTCTTGTTTGGCATCCAGTTTGAAATTTAGCTTAATTTTTGAAGAAGTATGATTTCGCTTTTTTTTTCTGTCCATCATACATGATGGACATGTTCGAAAAGTTAAGATGGATTATTTTTTATAAATTAAAATTAATGTTCAATATTAACAACTTTTTTTTATAAATGATAATTTCAAATCCTCTTTTCAAAAATTTAAACTGTGTTTGAATCCAATCTTAAGTATGATCAACATAGCTTTGAAACTGTTTGTTGAAAATCTGTGGAATTAAAAACAAACAGTACATAAGATCATTTTTTTTTTCCTTTTATCCTTTTCTAAGTTTTCCTAAAAATTTTGCCCATACTCTTTCCTTTCTTCTTTTTATTTTGTAATATTATTGTTCATTCAAAAATCTTTACAATTTAAAAACTAATATGACCCCTTAAAAGCAAAAGCAACTAAGTTGCACGAAGAAGAAGCTCGATCCATACAAAATTGTTTTGTAGCGCTATTTTAAACAACTTTGTCCAAAGAGACGCAGATTTAATTCACGAGTGGCTAAGAAAAATTGATTAATTTTCTTCAGATTATTTTCCAACGTGATCTTATATTTAAGATTCATTTAAATAATTTCTCCGAACGCCCCTTTCACTGGAAATTTCTGACGAGTTGAAATTCAGGAAATGCAAAAGCAACCATAATGTTACTTAAAACTCCTTCAATTTTTACGCATATACTTCCTTCGATACAGGAAATGCCTTCAAACAGTATAACCAGCCTTTTATAAGGGTTTTTAGGAATCAATTTTATCAATTTTAAAATTTACTATCATTCTGATAATGCCCGATACCGTTATCATCTTAATGGATTCTTAATCTAATAGAAATTAAATTAAATTAAATTCTGTCATTTTTACAATCGATATGCGCATTCCTTTGTTATTACCGAATCGGCACGTTGCGTCGATTAATTATTTTATTATTATTACGATTATACTTTAGCTTGTATCTCTTGCCACTTAAAATGCAATAATTTCCGTTGATTACTTCCTCTTTTTACAGCTGTCGGTTTCTTTTTTATCAAAAGGAGAGATAAATCCCCATTTATAAAAAAAAATTTTAATTATGCGATTCGTCAAGGTCAACTCACCCAAAAATCAAACATCTTTTTTTTTTTTTTTCATTTTTTGATTAATCAAAGAGGCGTGGCAAGGTTTCGCCTAAATGAAAAAAAAAATCGGGTTAAAATAATATGAACGATTAAAAATAGAAAAAGAAAATTTCGCGCGCTGGACGTCGATTAAAATGCCCTTTAATTTAACCTAATTAGACATGCATCTTTCCAATACCGAAAAAAAAAATTGAAAAGTGTTTAATATCATGTCAACAGCCTTGATTTAAATAATCCATAGAAATGTCAAGTTTAGTGATTTTAATCCCAAATCAACTAACCTCCCGTCATTGTCACTCTTTTCTATTGTGAAAAATTAGGTTTTTCGATTATGGCGACCAGCGCCCAGAAAAGCAGATTCATTGATCACGAATTAAACAAATAAACTCGTTATGAATTTAAATAAAAAAAAAAATCATTGCCAAACCGTATTCCTTTTAAAATAATGCGACTACGTGATGGCATGTCTCTTAATTTCTTTTTGGCCTTCTCTTTTGTGTATTTTTTATTTATTTATTTATCTCCAAGATATACAAATTTTTGTCGTTGACATTTAATCCAGATTTTTTTTTTGATTATATTTATTATTTGATTTATCAAATCGTGTCAAATCTGATGTCTCTTTCTTAAGATTTTAATGTGTAACGTAGATCTCCTCAGGTTATAGGAAATTAACGTTCAATTGTAATAATTAGAATTGTAATGACATATAACGTGAATGAGAAAATTGTGGAAGCAGAGAGAACAAAACGAGCGTGTCTTGTCATTAACTCGTTAGCACTTCGTCAATAACGTTTAAAGTTTTTATTTTTAATTGGGAGCTTTAAAATGAGTTTTGCTAGACTTTAATTTTCCCGTTAGATGGCAACAGCGCATTTTTTTTTAAATCTGAATTTTCGCCAGGAAGCTGGACCGGACCTTACGCGTTCTAAAAAGAGATGCAAAAAGTCTATACAATTTTTTTTCAAAATAAATGCAAAAAATTTACATAAAAAACGTTTAGTTTTTGTATCATTAATTTAAAAATTTGGACATGTTTTTTAATTACCACGAGCCAATCCACAAGTACCGTACGTCCGTTACCATGTTTAGCTTACGAACGGACGTACGATTTTTCCCATTAAGCGTGGATTGGCTCCAACAATTGAATATGCGTAATTTTCTTTTATCATGGAATCTGGATACGTTTAATTTTTGCATAATTTATGCAGACAGTTTTTTAAATCAAAAATCAGGTAATTTTCAAACATTACGCTTGTTTACTTCTTATGCATACTTATTTATGCAAAACTTTTGCATTTTTTTATGGATGTCCAATTTTCCGTTTAATTCATGCATTATTTTGATATAATCTGTGCATCTCTTTTCGTAAAGTAGGTGACCCATAGCTGGCTGTCTTAGGCTTATTATTTAGCCCATTGCTTCATAATGGAAACATTGGCAAGACTGACGTTTTTTCCTGGAAATAAGCACAGTGGTGTTTTAGGATGTAATTCGGTTTTCTCCTTTAATTCCAAATCACATGAAGCAGTCCTGAAAAAGATTCAGAAAAGTTTAATAAAAGTGTTTTTTAAATTATTTAAAAAAAAAAAAAAATCTATATACCTTTCGCTTACTTCATCCAATGCTGTTCTGCCACTACAAGTAATTCTTCCTACGTCGGACGATTCAAACATAAGAAAGTGTTCGTGCAGAGCGAGAGAGAGTGATTGGACATCTTATGAACCGTTCAATAAGAGAGGGCAGATCCTAGACTTCAGTATCATGCCGATTACGAACTGCTCTTATAATTCTCAGCTAGCCAACGTGCAAGGGCACCAACCAATCTTTAAACAGCATCCTTTCCCCAGTTTTGGCAGTTCGCATCATCAGCCTGAGTGAATGACAGAAGCTAAGCAACTATATGCCGGCCATTCGAGGCTGAGTAAAACCTGAAAAAGACATGGCGGAATTAAAAATAGCAAGTTTAAATTTTATTTACAATTCAATCATTTTACTTAAAAGTTTTCTGAGGCAAATAACGTGGAATACCTTATGTTTTGAAGATGGGAGAGACAGAAAAAAAGGGGGAAGAATGGGGGGAAAAATATACAATTCTTTTAACCGAAAGAGGTTTATTAATTTTACAAAAATGCTTACAGTTCAAAAGCAGCGTAGAATTTAAAAATTTCACAAGACTAACTTAGGGAACTTTCGACCCTCTCTCTTCTCTTTTGAATGATTAGAAAGCAGCAAATTCATCTTAATGAGACACAGGTGACCATTGAAATAGTATATTACAAACCGGTATGGTAATGGTTTATTGCACGTCAAGCCTGGAGTTTATTGAACACCCATATGCCTGACTTGTAAAACACTTTTTATCCCGATGGCGGTAAATGAACCTTTTCGTTTTTCAAGCGGGATGAAAAATTAATAGGGTTACTTAAGACCATATTTTTCCCAGACGAGACCGTCTCATATCGGAAAAAGGCCTCGTTACGAGACTCTATTAACGACACGAGTCTCGATTACTGGACTGAGACTCTTTTCCGGTATCGTCTGGAAAAGGATTGGTTTCGAATAGTCCTAAAAATTAAGAACGTTCTACCGATTAATTTGAGATTTTTAGTTGATTGTTCTTCTGCAACTTTAGCATGGGAGCCACATTTTTGAAGAACGGTTTTTCCGCTTACAAAAATTTAATTGGTTCCGAATAATTTTTGTAAAAGTATGGGAACGTTCCTCTTAACATTCTCCACAACTTTTTTTACATGAAAATTCGCTTTTATTATTAATTAAAATTTTCTATAAACTCTTTACAAAAATAATTCGCAAAAAATTGTGAATATGCTGATGTTTTCCTTATAAACATCGGATATTTTTGAGAAAATCTCACAAAAAACACCACAAATGATAAAGGGATAAAAATTCCATGTAACAAAAGTTGTAGAGAATGTTAAAAGGAATATTCCTATATTTTCTAAAAATTTATTTGGTTCCAATTAAACTTTTGTAGTCGGAAAACCTTTCTTAAAAAAAAGTTCTTTCGATGTTCAAATTGCAGGAGAACGATCAGCTAAGAATATCAAATTCACCGGCAGAACCTCCTTAATTACTAAATAATCTAGTAAGTTTTGTACAGAATAGACTTTAGCAAGATATTTTTAGGCATAAAAAATGCATGTGCACTATCCCTTTGGCAGGAAAACCGTAAATGCAAAATAATCTTCCTATGTCCTTAGAGAACAATCAAAATATTATGTCCTTAATTGTTGGAAGGGGAGGGGATCCATAATTTCATAGTGAATGATGGCGGGGGAGAGTTTACAAAATCCTGATGTCAGCATCATCACTACGTGTAGATTTAAGAAAGTTCTGGTAAAAAATGTTCGTTAAATATAAAAAAAAAATATTTTTACCTTGCTGACAGGGATAAAATTGTCGATCTAAAAGGACGAAATATTCGTTTTTAAAACATTATGATTCGTCAAAGTGGGGATTGCTATTTAATGGGATGGTGAAGGGGGGGGGGGGGGGTGAAAATTACAAAATGTGACTGCTCCGTTACTTTTACTCTGATCTAGTGTCAAAAATGAAAAAGTAAGAAAACTATGGCCTTTCTCAAGCTGTAATTTCGTTAATACCAAAAGATAGCAGCAAAGTCTTCAATAACAAACAAAGCATTAAGGACACCCCTAACGCTATCTTTCCCGAAAAAGATGAATTAAAAGTTTTCAAAGGTATCTACAATTGACAGAAGTTACGGACATGTAGTGCCTCTGGTTTAAGACATTTACACCAGAAATACTCAATTAAAAGCGGGTCTTTAGCCAGAACGATGAGTCGGGGGGGCAGCCCTTGGCTAAGGGCCCGATTAAAAGACAGCTTCAAGTTCGATTTTCAACGGAGGCAACTAATGCTGGGAATGAAAAAAAAACAATGAATTCGATCATACACTTGCAGACTTGGATTTGGGTTAACGAATACGATTAAGGAAAAAAAAAGTTAGAATCGCTACTAAACTTTGGATCAATTCCTCCTCCGGGGAAGGGGTTGGTTATTATGTCGAAAATATCTATTTGCGAGGCAAATTAGTGCTCAAATCTTACGGAACCAAAAAAAAAAAAAAGAGTTTTTAAAATGCAATTTTTTTTCTGAAGAAAAGAGAGGGGGCCGAAAAATTCCCAAATCATCCTTACCTAATAATGCGGCTGTTAACAAACCGAAAGAAGGGTAATATTTTTTTTTTTTTCTCAACCGGTCTTCTTCTTCTTACGGTGCCATACCTGTGTCCAGGCGTAGGCGACCATCAATGAGACTTTTATATTCGCCTCTATCGGGGGCAATCCTTAAGAGCTCCTCGACACTTAAGCCGATCCAAGCTCTTAAATTACGCAACCACGATAAGTTTTTCCGGCCTATTCTCCTTTTTCCTTCGATATGCCCCTGAATGATCGTCTTCAGAAGCTCATATTTAGGTCCTCTGAGAAAATGACCGAAGTATTCCAAATTCCGTCGTTTCATGATTTGCAAAACTTCTTTCTCCCTATGCAATCTTCGCAAAACCTCGTCGTTGGTTACCCGATCGACCCATGAAATTAGAAGGATTCTACGGTAGCACCACATCTCAAAAGCTTCAAGTCGATTCATCATGGAAACTTTGAGAGTCCAGGTCTCGCATCCATAAAAAAGAGTCGACCAAACGTAGCACCGGAGAACCTTAAAACGTACGGATAATTTTAAAGACCGACAACATAACACATTCCTCATACGCATAAATACCGATCTGGCAATTTCAATTCGAGTTCGGATGAAGACAAACTCTCATGACGAAACAAACAATTCGCTCTCAACCGGTAGTAATAATATTAATTTTTTTTTAGTGACTCTGCTTCGTCCAACATCGTGACCAACGTATAAATGGTTGTAGCGTAAAAGGAAGCTTCATTAAGCATCTTGTTCTCCCAACAGTGGTGTGAAAGTGAGATCCAAAATCCTCTAATCAGATCGGTTCCCATGGCTTATATTATTCCTTAATTGCTCATCCAAGTTTGAAATGAAACTTCCTCGACCTTAGAACAAGAGAAATGCCTGGAGTTGGGTTCCTTTTTTCTCTCCCAGAAAGCACTTTTGGGAAGCGGGGACTGCAGACTCTTGAGTTCCCAATCGATTCCGCAATCGGCATATTCCTACACCTGAAACACAAGAATAACGATAATTTTTGTTAATTTTATTTTTAAAAAAAAGTTCTTAAGGTTCTAGTTGGTTTACATAACCGGCCGGTCAGCCGGGCAGTGAAAATTTTTTAACGGTAAAAAAAAAGTTTAATTTTTTTTTTTTGAAATTCGGTTTTTGCACGTGAAAATGAGATCGGATCGCACCGAAACCGCGCCAAAACGTTTTGTTATGTTTAAAAGGTAAAGATTCGTTATTGAAAACGTATGAAAAAGGCTTTACTCTGCCTAAATTTGATAATTTTTTTTATGTTTTCGAAATAAAAAATAAAACGCCATTTTGCTTTTTGTTGTTGAAATAGTTCGTGGTTCCACCGCTAGAGCGCTGCACTAGTCTCTCGGAAATAAACATTTTTTTTTTCTGCGAAAACAATTAAATATTATCAAATATAAGAACTATTAACTGTTGTTCTTGCATTTAATATTATGGAAATTTATCTCTGAACATAACGAAACGTTTCAGGTACGGTTTCGGTGCAGTTAGACCCCGTTTTCATGTATAAAATATCGGATTAAAAAAAAAATTTTTAACGTATTTTTTTATCGTTAAAATGTGTACACCGCCCGGCTAACCGGCCGGTTATGTAAACGAACTAGAACCTTAAATATGTCACAATTTTTTGAATGAGAATTGAAATATCCATAAAAAAAAGACCTTTTTTTTCTGATTGAATGGGACCGTTATCAGATCGACAAGGAAAATAACTTTAATTTTAAAAAATCGAAGCTTTTTTTTTCAATATTTACGTTTTAAAATATGAAATACTTATCGATAAACCTTCAAAGCAGAGAGTGATTCAGGGTACACCTAACATTGTTATATATGCCCTGTGATAGTAGGAGTAAAATACATTTTGCTGCGGACTACGCTCTTATACTTATCATTTTTTTTCGTACTAAAAAAAGCCGGCGAGCGTGATCGGTTTCATTTTATTAATTAATTAATTTTTTTTTAGTTAGTAAGTGAAAGACAAAAAAAAATGGAAGAACTATAATATTATGTGAGAACTTTACGGTTAAATAATCACTATGTCCCTCGCACAAGGTAATTTAACGCATAGATAAGGTGGTTCATAGATAATTTTATGTACATGGAAAATAAAGAAAACCGTAACGTCTTTTTTTTTTTTAAGTGCATTTTTGTAAACAAAACAGAAAGAAAAATAATAAAATTGGGTTTAACGGTTTTTGTGAATGTGCAACCGCAATCGAAATTTTGAATAGATGACAGTGAAAAGGTTTGTAGCAACAAGTGCTTTGGTATATACAAAAGTGCCTACAGAAAATGGAAAAAAAAGTAAAGAATTTAAAAAAAAATTTATGAAAAAAAAAAGTGATTTTTGCGCAAGATGACACCATCCGTGAGGTAAATTTTTTGCGGTTGCAATAATTTTTACACGTTTTGGATTTTAACGAGTATATTCGGAGAAGGATATTTTCAAATTTTCATGACAAGGATATTAATTTCAAGCTAACGGATTGATTTCCATAGGTGATCGGGTCTAAAATTTTGAGAAAAATTTATTGTTAAGATCATTTTTAGTTTTATTTTAATTTTCCAACAAATCTAAATACTGTTTTTTAGACAGGGTTTAGGGTTTAGTTTTGTTTGGTTGAAATGACTCTGGCTGTCTTGAAATTTTGGCTGGACCAAATTTTTCGTACGAATTTCACTTTTAAATACCACTAGCTTCTCGGAGCTTGCTTAGCTTCGCTATATTGAGCTAAATTAAAAAAAAAAAAACGACCAAGATTCTTTTTTCGGGCATAGCGACTCATTTTCTTTAACAAAAAAGAGAATGGGAGCCTTTCAAAAAATTTTGCCTCGCACGTTGCGTACAAACAAACCTCAAATGCCTTAAATTTTTCTTTGGACAAAGCAAAAAATATTTCTGAAATTTCGGACTCACTTTTCTCTTCGAAATTTTTTTTATGTCGGAAACAAAATTTGTAGAGGAAAAAAGGAACTGAGGAAAAAAGGTTTTTCGTTGGGTTTTAACAGGTATTTTTTTCTGCCCGATAAGATTGAAAAATAAGTCCTAAATGTCAAAAATATTTTTCTTTCCTCTACAAATTTTTTTACCAATAAAAATATTGAGCTAAATTAAAAAAAAAGATCAAGAAAATAATTTTTTTCGGATACAGCGACTCATTTTCCTCACGCGAAAAATTTTAACAACAAAGAAAATAGAGCCTTTCAAAAATTTTCCCCACGCACGTTGCGTACGGACAATCCCCAAATACCCTTTATATAGAAGTGATAAAAAGAATGAAAATAATTTGCAATAAAATACAATTCTAAAGAGAGGAAAACTTTGTAATTATTTTTTTAATAAAAGTGTAATGTTTCACGGTGGTGAAACGATATTTTTTTGGGGGTTTCCCTTAAATGAATGGTTTCCAAACATTTTCCGCAATTTTCGCTTTGATAATTAATTAGCCTAAGGTGCATCGTGGGGTGGAGCTGTAAGGTTCTTATAAAAAAAAAAGAACACAGAATTCTTTTTAATACCGCCCTAAATTGTCATTTACAAGTGATTTTTTCCATAACAACCATTTTTAAAAATTCCTTCGCGATTAAAAATTATAACAGAGCGTTTGAGCATAAGCCCATACGAAAAAGAGATGCATATTTTGCATAAAAATCATCATATATAAATTATAAAAAAATTGTACATACATAAAAAAAATGCATAAATTATGTGTAAACAACTTGGCTTTTTTTATACTTCAAAAATTTTTTTAGTTCTCCAATATAACACTAGCATAAATTAGTGTGCATAAAAAGGAAAAAAAATCATCTCCAAATTTTCCTGCTTAATAATTTTTAAAAAGTAATTACATATATGCATAAATTATGCTTATCCAGATTTTTATGATTAAAGAAAATTATGGGTAACTTTTTTAAAAATTATTCATATTCAAATATTGGCGGTTAAAAAATATGCATAAACTTTCCAATATTATGCACGTCCAAATTTTTGTAAAAATGATACAAAAATTATACAGTTTTCATAAAAAATGTTTGCATTTATTCTGCAAGTATTTTACAAACTTTTTGCATCACTTTTTCAAACGGGAGTAAATGACTTCAATCCTATTTTTTGTATCCAGAAGCTGGGCATCTTCCTAAATACTTAAAAGTAAAAATGGTTTTTCAGCTACTTTATTTCGGGAAGTCATGTGGCAATGCTTCTGAGAGAACATGTCGGTTCAGGCTTGAAAAGAAAAGAAAAAAAAAGTTGATTAATTAATTTACCTATTAATTTTACTTATTTTGGATCAGTTTCACCAATCAAATGAACTCTTAATTCCTTTCTCGTAAGTCGATTGATTTTTAGGCAATTATTTTTTTAAAACTCCATTCAAATTTCTTTCGTTTGCGTTTTTCTGTTTCTGTTTTCATCCGAAATCACGGTTTGCATAATTCTTTTCCGCAAATTCTTCACGCTTATAAAATGATCATTTTGGAAAAGTTGGCCCTCAAAATTAAAAAATAAAAGTTCTAATCTATCTATTTCCTTTTAAAGGCAAAGATAACTTGTATCAAGTTTCAAAATTTTGCAATAATCACTTTAAAAATTTAACATAATATTCCGACACAATTTTTTGTACAATTTATACAATGAAAAATTTTTTGCAAAGTTTATGCCTTTTTTTTTAAGCACCAAAATTTGAATGAGGATAACATTTAGTACAAAAATGTATGCATAACTTTTTTAAGCATGAAAATCTGGATATGCATAATTTTTGCATAAATTATGCACATAATTATTTTAAAACCATAGAGCAGGAAAATTTACAAATGTTATGCTTATTCAACTTTTTTTTTCATTTTATGCATACTTATTTATGCATAATTCATTTATAATTATATTGGATTATATTGGAGGATGAAAAAAAAATTCTGGTAAAAAAACTTCTTTATACATGATTTATGCATTTTTTTTTTTTTTTTTTTTTGTATGTCCAATTTTTCGTAAAATTTATACATGATTTTTATATAATTTATGCATCTATTTTTTGTATAGGGAGGGAAAGGGTGCATGAAAATCGAAGGCAATTTTAAATCTCAATTTGAAAAGCTTAATTATATAAATTAAAAGCGTCAAGCTTAGCCAAAATCAATTTTGGTTTAACACGAAATTGAAATCGAAATCAAAATCGAAATCGAAATCGGCATCGCTAAAATATTTGTTAGTTGGAATGGGAATCGGAATCTGAAATTTTTTTCCACCTGTCGGAATCGAAATCGGAATTGCAGCCCTTTTGAAATGCAAATTTGTTAAATTTGATTTTTTTTCTTTTTTCGATTTGCCTTGTATTGTCTTTAGCTGGCAATTTTCATATATATATACATATATATTTTTTTTAAATTTAGAAACCAAACAGCCAAGTCATAAAAAACACCTGCGAAAGGTATCTGCACGAGAAGCTCGTTGCAGCACAGCAACAACGACTTATAAATTATCAGATAAAAATGTTAAAGGGGTTGGGGGGAGGGGAGTAAAGGGGCCAGATTTGCCCTTGTCTTGCAAAGGACCTAATTTCCGTTATTATAATAATTCATTTAGTTCGTAAAAAAATTGGTTAGCCTAAATCAGGATGCTTAAAGCCAATCATTTCATTTCTCTTCTTTAAAAATGATTACTTCCGTACAAACGAAAGCCTTTTGATCCGAAATTTTCCCACCCATATAAAAAGGATCCCGGAAAATTTCCAGTCTGACGAAAGGACCTGCTTGTTCGCTCGACTTTCAAGCTAAAAAATCGTTAATCTTTATAAAAGTCATAGGAATTCCTTATAAGAAAGTTTTTTTTTCCCTACTATCCCATAAGTGCGAAATTACGCCTAGTAACCTTTTAACACAGTTTATCAGATTTTTTTCGTCGTATTATCTTGTTTAAAGTGAAATCACGAAAATATGAATTAATTCTGAAAACAATGACTAGATTATTAAAAAAAAAAAAAAAAAATTCACAAGGAAAAAAAACGCAATCGAAAAAAAATTATTGATAAAGGTTAAAAAAGGTTGAAAGAATGAAAATCCGGTAGCCAAGAAGCACGCGTATAACCGCACGCAGAAAAATTACTTTTTCGGAATTCGAACTCATTATTACAACATTGTTTTTTGCGAGTCGATTGAATAAAGAAAATTTTAGCAAAGCCGTTTGATTTCTTGGGCTTCTGGCCACGTGCCGTATAAAAAGGCCCAGAAACGATATCATCGAAAAAAAAAAAAAAAAATTAAAGGTGGCCGTAGTACCCAAAGGAAGGAGCCTCCTCTTTCTCAGGGATAGAAAACAAAAAACGATTTTATAAGTTGGGTTTTTGATACCGTTTATTCTAAAACCGAGCTGAACCGAACGACGAATATGAATAAGTCCGAAAAATTATTTGAGGTCCGGTTATCCCAAAAAAACCCCGAGGCTGCTAAACTGAAAATACTATTTTTGAAAATTTGAAATTCGTGCTTTAACCGCAGCGAAAAAATTTTTTGACTTCATTTTCGTAATTTACGAAAAATTTCCGATGAAATGCAACAGTTTTCTTTTTTTAGGATTAAAAAAAAAATTAAGTTTTTATGGGTGAACGTTTGAGCTTTTCAAAATTTTCAATTTGAGTTCGACCTCAAAGACGCCAATTTCAAAATCTGGAAAAAATTTAGACACCAACAGACATCGATTTCGGTAATCAGGCATTTTCAAATTCAAAAATCCCTTTTTACTTTTTCAATTTTTCTTCCTTTTCAATTTTTTCGGGTCACTTTATTAAAAAAATGTCCGCTTCGGGGAACTTATTTCATTTACAATGAAACATTCCCGAAAATTTATTTTTTTATCCCCGCGGAAAATACTTCCAGCATACAATGCCACCTCCCAAGTCAGTATTGCCACCTTCTGAGAATGATCGAATCGTCTTCTGCCTCACCTGTCAAAACCTCGCATCAATTTTTCTAACGCCAGGGTCAATCCCATCAAAATGAATTGATTTTACTTCGACTTTGATTTTCTTTGACAAAATCAATCAAAATCCTGTTTATCATTTTTTTAATTGTTCCGAACCTAATCGGACGATGATCGAGTACTGCATGTATATTCCCTTATCAATCCCTAATCGTTTTTCGGTCCTAAGAAACTAGTTTAAGTTTGACATTGACGACATGTACAACAATTAGTGCTGTTGTTAGTATTATTAATTAACATGATAGGGCTTTTTATTCCTCGGATATCACGAAGTTCTAACGTTTTTTTAATTTCCTCTTTTTTTTTTTCTTTTTAAGGAGCGAATCCTACGACAGAAGGAGAGGAAAGAAGAGGAAAAATGATCTGTTCCGTTTATCATTATTTAATAAATTGCATTTCAATGAAAAGTAGCTGACGAAAATGAACAAAAAACAATGGATAGCTCTTTTGATTTTGTATGTTGGGTATCTCATGTTCGGGGCCTGCGTTTTTTACTTTTTGGAAAACGATGAAGAAATCCTCAGAAGGCAAAGGGAAAGAGAGGAATACGATTTAATCACCGGTAAGTAAACTGGGATTTAATAAAATAATTATTTTTTTAGTTAAGGAAATTTTTTTTAAAAGATTTGATAGCGAGGAAATGCGATTTGAACGACAGTTTTTTAGACCTCATGGAAAAATACTGCGAAAAGCCGTTTAGGAACGAGAGTAGTTTTCACCCAATTCGACTGTGGGATTTCTACAATTCAATTTTTTTTGTGATTACCGTCGTAAGCACCATTGGTAAGTCTGATTAAATTTTTTAATAATAATAATAATTTTTTTTTTTTGGCCGACCGTCACAATGCAATTTTTTGCTCTTTTTAAAAAATTTTCAAAAATTTTCCTAGGTTATGGTAATCTGCATCCGACGACTGCCTTATCAAGGATCCTTATGATTTTTTATGCTGTGATAGGGATTCCGTTAAATGGGATTCTCCTCACCTCCTTAGCCCAGTTCTTTAGCAACGTAGTAAGTAAAAAAAAAAAAATCTTTAATTTCTTTATGAATTCCTCAATTTTTTTTTTAAACTTTTAGTTCATAAGAGCTCACAAAAAGTACAAAAGGTACGAATCAAGGTTTGGTCTTGCCGTGGACATCTTAACATATCTCATACCCGGTGTTTTGATGTTTATATTTCTGCCAGCAGCCGCTTTTGCCTACTTCGAAGAATGGGAATACGATGAAGGAGTCTATTACGCGTTTGTTACTTTGACGACGATCGGGTTTGGAGATATCGTAGCAGGTAAAAGTCCCAAAAAATGAATTAAACTGTTCTATTTTTAATCGATTTCTAACTGACTGCGACATATTATTTCAATTTGAATGGTTATCAGTGGCGCCCTGCATTGCGCTTCTGGTAATAATTGCGTCACCGATTGCGTCATTTTTAAAAAGAAATCAGATTTTTTTTTTTTTTTTAAATTAAAACCGAACACTTAAAGCATCTGGATGAACGATACCCATTCATTCCGCATGCCCGATTTCACAACCCTAATCAGTTCCCTTTGGCTCTAGATTTCGAAAATGCACTAGACTTATGAATCTAATAAAAGCAAAGTTTGAAAACGTACTAGGGTTGTGAAGTCCTTTCACAAGATCGCGCTGGAGCGGCATAATTACGTTAAAAACCTAATCCGTTCGGTCGTATGTCTAGTATAGCAGTAGCAAAATTTCGAAAATCTGCTAATGATTAAGAAGCCTGTTACGGCTCTGCTGGTTGTTATTTTGAAGAAAAAAACGTGAACATGTTGTCTTTGTTAAAACTGCTCTGACGCTTTTCACGATTCTTGGTATTTTCAATTAATCCTTGTTATTGAAATAAGTTCTTTGATCTCACAATCGTTCATGCTGTAGTAGGGTGGCCAAACAGGAAAAATAAGTTACGGTACATTTTTTTGAACGAACTAAAAAAATTCGAAATAAAATTCAACATTTTTTTAGACGCGTCCATAAATAGGAGCTCTAAAAATGTGCCACAATACAGACGACCAAAATCATAGAAACTAAAATTATAGACAATAATATCGAAGATGAGCAAAGTAATGGAAGACCAAAATCACAGATAACCAAAACAGGACGGCCAAAATTATAGATGACCTAAAACAGATGACCTAAAACAGAGACCATCAAATCATAAACAGCCAAAATAATAAGACGATTAAAATAACAGGCCAAAATCATAGAGGACCAAAATGATAGACTGGCGAAGTCATGGATCACCAAAATCATGGATTACCAAAATAATGGGCGGCCTAAATCACAAATAAAAATCAAGATGGTCAAATTCATAAACCTAAATCGCGAATGACCGAAATCATAGATGGGTTATATTTGCTGGCAAGGGGATACGGGATAGGAGAGACAGGATAAAGAGTCGAATATTGCCAAAATCCAAGATGACCTAAATATAGACAATCAAAATTATAGAGAATTTGTGATTCGCATTGCAATTTAAGCCCTTCATTGAGAGAGAATTCGTCGAGTGCGGGTCGGTAGCTTAATGGTAGAGCACCCGTTCGGCAAACGGAAGACGTGGGTTCGATTCCCACTCGGCTCATGTACCCGACGAAAATTTTTTCCCTCAATGATGTTGTTAGTCCATAAAAGTTAAGGACTTCAGAGATTTTGGCTTTTATAATATTATAAAAGGCGACAGGTTTTTTCCTCAAAGAGAATTTTAAAGAAAATCATAGACAACCAAAATTATACACAAGCCAAATCATTGATCACTAAAAGTATGGATAAACAATGGGTGACATAAAGCGCAGATCGATTATATATAGAGAAAAGCATAGAGAAATTACGGAAAATCAAAGACAACCGAAATTACAGATTACAGACGGGTGAAATCATAGATCATCAAAATTGTGGAAAAATACCTAAATTGCAGATCAAAACCAAGACGGCCAAAGTCCTTAACCAAAGTCCCAAAGGACCAAATTCATAGATGGCCAAATTAATTGACGGTCAAAATCGTGAGAAATCATAAAATAAAACCACAGAATATCATAAAAACAATGGAAATCTACGAATGAGGCCATTCAAAGATTGCATAATCATTTTCAGGGGAAGGGAAGGTTCGAAAATTCTTACACAAATAATGGATTAAAAAAAAAAAAAAAAAAAAAAAAAAAAAAAAGTCAGGGCTAAAAGCGGAAGAAAAATTCCAAAAAAAAAAAAAAACTGCGGTCGAAAAACTTTGATTTCCTTATCCTGATTTTTGTTTGCTCGGAACAAGTTAAAACTTGTACCAAAAATACAAGAAAAAGTCAAAAGAATTCGTTAGACACTTAAAATTTGATCTCCCCCCGTAAATCGAGTGTTAGACAAAACAGCCATTCCTTCCGGTATTCCGTGAAGCCTCCTCTTAAGACAAGGGGGTAGGGGATTGAAAATGGTCTAGATTATAAATGCGTCCTACTTGCATTGCCCCAAAATCGCATAAAATCAATGAATAAAATCGCATAAGATCAAAATTAACTTTCTTTTTTATCTATTCCAAATATTTCCTTTTGCAAAAGAAAATCATTTTATTGTCAAGTACACATCTCCCTAAATAAATCTTAGGAAAAAAAAATTAGATTGGAACTGGTCACGGGTAATGCTTTTCATATAAACCAGATCAATGAATAAAATGAAGTATCGATGACCTATTTCAATACTTGTCACTTTTACATGTTATTAAATATCGATGAATAATTCCACCGTTTTAAATTTCATGCAAGCTTACACTTCTAAGGATAACAAGGTACGTATTAAATAACAATGAGCTAATGATTATATCATCAATTGATCGTGTTATGATTATAAATCAAAACTTTTTTATAATGGATTATCGGTTAAAACATTTAGATTAAACGATAAGATCTGTTGAAAGTACTTTTGACAAACAAAAATCTCGAAGGATTAAGATTAGGCCCGCATTTTTTTAATGCGATTTTCTTTTTTTTTTTTTTCCTCAGGGCAAAAAGACTTCAGGAGAGAAAAACACAGTAAGGACTGGTTATTATTATATAAAATTCTTCTGCTATGTTGGATAATTTTCGGACTTGGTTACCTCATAATGCTGTTGGGTTTCGTGACACGAGCGATGCGTTCCAAGAAAATGGTGCAATTAGAGCATAAATTAGTTGAAGCGCTTACTCATAATAAAATATGGCACGGGTTTTCGAAAGATGTTCGTTATCTCAGGAGGATAATGAACGAATTATACTTGGATAAATTTAAAGTAATTTAAAAAAAAAATTATTACCCGGATTATAATCTATAAATAAATGCTTTTTTTATTTTTTTTAGCCTGTATTTCGCGACGAAGATTATCCCAGCCATAAACAAATATTCCAAAGGAGTAAAAGTTTGCCCAACATAGCCTTCGGTGTGGAGGACGAAAGTTTCTTGGAGGAAATTCAATTTTTCAAAAGGAAACGGGCAAATTCCGATTACATCCCTGCTAATCTCGGGTTGACCCGAGTCTTCAGCGAGACGGACCTTCACAGAATCGACAGGAGAGCCACTTTCGCAACTGCCGCCTTGATTCAACCCGCAGAACTCCTGAGGCATGTGGTGGATGCGATGGGAGGTTCCATGCCGGTTCATCAGGATATCCCGTATCCCAGTGAACCGAGAGGAATTGACGTGTTTTCAGACGAGGAAATATTAAAAAGCGAGCAATGGTATGACAAGAAGAACGGTTCGGCTGTGTCACTGCAACCTCCACCTTATGAGGTTAGTTACATCAAAATTTTTGTAAATATTAAAGAACAGGAAGGTAGTTTACTGGTATATCGACCACATGATTGAGATTCCATCAAGCTGAAACTAAACAAAGCTTTATTGAAACAGCAGACGGCATTCAATAGCACCCGGGTGTTTTTTTGTTTGGGAATTTTCAAAGCCCCCAGATAGCATTTTCAATCAGTGGACATCCTGTGGATTGTCCATTAGATATCCACAGGATATCCGAATCCATGGGATATCCATAGGACGTCCAAAGAACGCTTTTTGGATCAGTGCGAACATACGTAAATCCAATGGACGTCCAATAAATATCCTCATGAGGTCCTCAGGACTAAATAGCCTTTGAAATCTGGGCCCCTCTCGCCCTTTAGTTAGAAAAAAGAGACATCCTGTAATGGAGATTTTAACTGGAGTTAAGTTTTTAACACCCCCAACCTTCCCCTTTTGTTTCCCCCAACGTGCTTTAGTAATAATTAAACAATCTTTTGTTTGTTTGTATGATTCTTAAATCTTTGTTTAATGGAAAAAATTTTTCAATTAGGATTTCTTGGCTCCGAGGCAAAAGCGAGGACGTGCGTTCAGCGAATGTCCAATACCTCAAAACAATGGTTATACGGTCACTTCTAATTCGAACTTAGGCGATAAAGAATGGACCTGGTCGGGTGCTGGTGCCACTAAGATTTTTGACATCGTTAACCAGCGGCATAAACGGTAGGTATTTAAGAGTAGGCTTCAGTGAGTACAGGAAGGGATGACTGTTCTGTCTGATGCTCGACTTATGGGGAAAAAATCGAAATTTTAGGTGTCTGACGAACTCCTGTCTGAAATTATTTTCAGACAAGTTGAAACTTGCCCTAAAAAATCCAGGGTACACCAAAGGAGTTCCACCTCCATTTTAGGGGACACTTAAAATTTCGATTTTTTCCCCTGTAAATTGAGTATTAGACAAAACAGCATTCCTTCCTGTATTCACTAAAGCCTTAAGACGCGATTTCTGCCGTGCTAAGCGACTTGGTCGTAAGTGCAATTTTGTAAGCAATGGAGTAGAACCACTGTGTACATAAGCTAAAAATAAAGAACACCCATTGTTTACAAAATACCACTTACGACCAAGTCGCTTAGCACGTCAGATTTACGATCTTTCAAAATTTTCCATCACTTTTAAACTAATTTTTTTTTATTTTCTTACAAAGAAAAGTAGTTGTAGGGTTGAATTGCGCTAGTCCAAAAGGTTTTTTTTTTTTTTTCCTTAATTTTTTGAACGATCTGACTCTAAGGCTATATTATAGCGGAAACGTTTAAACGACTACATTCGTTCGCCAGAAAGACTGAAGATATAGACCCGAAAACACACAGTTAAACGTTCAAAAACCTAACATTTTTTTTGGAATTTCAAGTTAATTTTAACGCTAGTACTTCAGGAAGCTACAAAGCAACAAGAAGAGCGCTTCAAAATTTTCTAACCTCGCTCTTCTGGGCAAAACAAAACACGAGACCAAAATTGTCTTTTGAATAGCTTGAAGTATCAAAAAAAAAAGCTGCAAGATGCTCGCTTACCATACTGCAAAACTTCATGAACATTTCGTTTCGATAGCCAAAAGCCGCGCGCTTCAGAATATTTTTAAAAAGTTATTCTTAACGATTTTAAGGCTAGCCTCTAGCCTATTTTTTTTTTGCTGCAGCACCCTGTATTTTGAAAACCGTCGTTATCTAATTTTTGGAGCAAAATATCAAAATTCTACTTACGAGTCGCCTATCTACTAGCGAATTTAAGCACCTTCCACGAATATTTCAGATTTCTGTATCAATCACTTTTTCTTATAAATCGGGTCTAGTATAAATTCCCAAAATTCCCGGTAATTTATCCCAGAGACCCAAGTTTTAAGAAAATGTTGCTGATGTAAAAATCTAAAATTTGCGCTGAAGATGCTTATTTACCGGTGAAAAGGCTCTTCGTAAGTAAAATTTGGATACTTTGCTCCTAAAAAAGTTAGGAAACAATTTTTAAAGTATAGGGTGTCAAAAAAAAAAAAAAATAGCTTGGAGCTTAGCCTTAATTGGTCAAAAATTTGAAGCGCATGGTTTGGCAAGCGAAACCTCACTCTAAGTAGAACTATTTTTTTTCTTTCTGCATGATAAAAGGGGCACTCAACTACTATGGTCATTCGGCCCTACAACTTTTTTATTTAAAGTTTTATGTCACCGGAACTTCGCCCCTGTAAGCGATTTCAGCGCATCTCCATTTTGTAAACAGTGGCTTCTTTCTGATGCTTAGCTTTTGTCAACAACGGTTCTATTGGACCTTTTTTCAAAAATGAGTTATGCTGAAGTCGCTTACAGAGACAGAATTGCGTCTATTTAATATATCTCAATTGCTTTTCAGAATATTTCTTTCTGAACAAAGTTTAAGAATCTGTATGGTAAAAAAAATTTTTAATCTGTAAATTAGAGTAGATCTCGACCAAGTCCGTAAAATGTTATGTAAGAAATAGCTTCAGAGCATAATAAACTTACCATTAAAACCATTTTCTTACACTAAAATTTTATAGACTTTGTCGAGTACTACCCCGACGTACAGAAATCTTAATGCATTATTTTAATTTTTTTCCATTCTCTTTCCAGAATACTACAACAAAACGAAAAAAACAAAAGTCAAAACCTAGCCTCATCCGTCAAATCTGGAGCAAAATGGTTAAATCCCCTTCGAAAACGGAAGCGATACGCTTCCGAAAGCGCGGATGTGTCCAGCTCGAAAATCTCCGTCTACCCGAACGGAGACGTTTCGCAGGAGGGTCTGAAATATTCAAACAATTCGTTAAACGTGCCAGTTGACTTAAATCAAAAGCGCCGAAGCTTACAAGACGGTAAACTTCCGCAATACCGATCGGACAATCATTACATGACTCACACAGCCGGAACGGGAGCCCAAGGGTTAGGATTAATGCACGGACGTCAAGGGTTAACAAGACCGGAGCAAGATTTACTTACATTATACAGCAGCGGCGATCATCTCTTCAGCGGCGAAAACCGCCGGGAAATTTTAGAAGAGACCTCGTTGGCGGATTTCCTCCGGGTCCTTACAAGCCTTCACAACCGGGTGGGGGAAAGGCTCGCTTCGGAGGAATTCAACAAACCCAGGAGAAAAATGGGAACCGCCAGCATGACTCCGCCGAAAATACATTCCCTATTAAATCTCTTCCCCGAACCAGAGCCTAAATCTCCTCCCAAACGAAAATTTTCCCTTATGCCTAATATTTTCCTGCAATCGTCCAGGAAAAATTCTTTGCAGAAAAATTCTCCGTCCATGACGGGGCTGGACGGAGCGGAAGAACCGGGTCCCTCCCCCGAAAATTCCAATTTAAAACGATTAGGAAGGTTCCTCCTTCGAAGTTATTCCTTAACCCCAAAGACTGATTCCAACCCGGACGTGTCCTTGATCCAAAGGGACAGCTACCGATTGAAAAATCGTAAAAAATTCCCGCTCAAACCGGGAGGGGACTCTCCGTCCGGATCCCCGCCCAAAAACGAACTCGAAATTAACGAACCGCCTCCGGTATCGTGTCAAATCCGGATACAAATAGACAGTCCGGAATCCACGATTCACGCTTCGGAGTCCCTGGAACCGTTTCCGTTCGTCAGATCGAACACGATGGACCCGACGGAAACCAGCCGGTTCGAAGGACCCAGGCGGGGATCGAGTCCGGCGACGGTGATCGACTTAAATGCGGCTTTGCGGGATCGCTTCCGTTCCTCAAGCAGTTCGGAATCCGTTTTGTCCCCGACTACGGCCAGGCGTTTCCCGTTAAGCCCAAGGTTCAGGCCTGGATTAAGGCATCCCCAAGGTGAATCCTATTCGGCTAGACCGAGTTTAAGCGACGTGAAGGAGAACATATCAAAGTGATAAGTTTTTAAAATAATTAAACGGTGATCTCGCGGAAACAGTATTTTGTTTTCTTAAAAAGTGCCAATATATTAATAATTTATTTAAATTGTTTTCGATGATTTAAGTTGATGTCCCAATTAAGAAGAGGCTTCAAGGATGCCGGAAGAAATGCTTTCTCTTGCGATGAAAAAATCCAAATTTTAGATATCTAACGAACTCCTCTAGTACATCCTGGAATTTTTAATGCAAGTTTCAACTTGTCTGAAATGTATGGGCGGCGGGAAAATGATTTTAAAAAAAATCCCAAGAAAAAGAGCGTTATAAAATTTTATAACTCTAATAACGTTTTGGCCGATTATAAAATTTTATAACTATTTATAAATTATTATAATTAAGATTTTTAACTGAGCAATATATTAATTTTATGCTTGAATTGCACTATATTTAGCATATGGAGACTTTATAGGCTCTTTTTTAAGCATTTTTCATGAGGAAAAAAAGAAAAAAAAATTACAATTTTTTGGAATGGAACCGGAACCTTGTGGTCGACTTACCAGCCCAATTTATTCACTACAACACTTTTCAACTGATTTTTAAAAGCGGCAATATGGTTCTTAAGTTGCCAATTATTTTGACTTATAATATTTTCCAGCTTTTTCCGAATTTTCGGTTTATTTCTTGTATTTTCAAAAATAAAAGGTTTATTTATTTATCGGTTTATTTCTTGTAGGCTCAAAAATAAAGAAAAACAGAAATAGAAAAATTCGGGAAGCGTTAGAAGAAAATAAAAAAACTTAGAAAAAAACTGAAAATAATGTGTTATAAAATTTTATAACGAATTATAAATAGATGTCTTTTTTGGCGCGGGTTATAAAATTTTATAACGAAGTTTAAGTTTTTAATAACTCAAGTTTATAACACACTTTTTCTTGGGAATTGCGGTCGAAAACTTTGATTTTGTTTTCCTGGTTTTTGTTTGCTTGAAACAAGTTGAAACTTGTACCAAAAATACAAGAAAAAGTCAAAGGAGTTCGTTAGATACCTAAAATTTGATTTTTTTCCCTTTGTAAATCGGGTGTTAGACAAAACAGCCTTCCTTCCGCTATTCCGTGAAGATTTTTCTTAAGAAACCTGACCAATTAGAATATCCGAAAATGTAAATATTTACATTCCAGAAAATTTTGATCTGTCGGCTTTTAATTTTTCCGAACGGTTTCTTATTCGGTATCTTTTTGGTCTTGTTTCTTAAATGGGGCTTTCACTTTATAAACGTTTTCCCTTCTTTGTTTATTCAATTCCAGTCGGAAATAGTAGCTCATGCTTACATCAATGTTTACATGTAATATTTTGCCCTCCTAAGCAAAATGGGCGTATGTCTATTCCGGAAATGAACGTTTGTTTACAGAAGTTAGAAGTAGACAAGATATGCCAGCTCCGGAATCGACATATCGTCGTTAAGTTTTGAAAAGGTTCAGTTTAAGAGGACGGTTCCGTAATCCGTAATAAAATTCAATTTATTTTTATTTGTAAATATTATTAAACACATTTTTTTTGTTCAATATTACGGAACAAATTGTTATTGAAAGCATAATAAAGGGATCCTCTGTACCAAGCACAGAGGATCTTTTAAAATGGCTTTGTTATTAAAAAATCATTTAATTTTTTAACATTTTTGACCAGACTTTACTGGTCTCTTGGAAAGCTCATACTGTTCAGGCACATTCCAATTTTGTTTCATGAGGGCATGTTGAAGTTCTAATTCCTTTTAAAATTTTGTAATTCCCGTAGTAAATCATTCAATAAACCGCCGCTTAAAAGTTTTCGATCCGTCGCGTTGGAGCTATTATTTTTAATTTTTTTAAAAAAGTTCGAAAGGTTTAATTTCGTTGTTAGCGCCAACATGCCAAAAACATAATTAGTTTTTTTTTTTCTTCAAAAATACCGATTTAATTATAAATTTCTGGTTTAAACGGGACCATTTCGGTTGAAGTGACCCTTATTTCACGAATTTTCAATTTTCGGCGAAAGCATTCCCTAATTTTTTTTTTAGCAGCCGAAAAAAGATTCCCTAAATTTTTTCAGATTTTTTGGACGTCGTTTAGCTGTATTCCTGGGGACCTGAAAATTTCAAAATTCTTGTAAAGGCTAAAAAACCAAAAATTTTATTTTTATGTAAAAATGGTTGTTTCATATTTGGATTTTTATGCAGATTACGAGAATAAAGTTAGAATTTGTTTATGACAATGCGAATACTCTGGAGGACAAAACTATGAAGAATTTCGCAAAAAAATGCGGATGTAGCATATTTGGCTAATTATTTTACTTATTTTTATGCAGACCTCTATCATCAAAACCGTATGAAATTATAATTTTTAACAATATTTCCGCGATCTGCATAAAAGTCCGAATAGAAAATAACCATTTGTACATGAAAATAAAATTATTGATTTTTCGGTCTTTACGGTCATTTCGAAATTTTTAGGTCCCCGGAGACACGGTTAAACGAAATCCAAAAAATCTTAAAAAGTCAGTCAATCTTTTTTGGTTACTATAAAATAATTAGGGGGTGCGATCGCCGAAATTCAAAAATTTGTAAAATAAGGCCTTCCGGCTTATGTTGGTGCATAAGTCAAATTAGCATGGCATTGAATTTAGCGTTGCCAACTTGCGTACTATAAATAATATTTTTTATATGGCCAAAATAAGGCAAAATACTATAAAATATAGTACAGTTGGGAACCCTAATTGAATTCCGCACAACCATATTTGTCTACTGAACAGCCCTTTTAAAATATGCTGCTTCAAAAGGTAAAAGTAAAACAAAACTTTTTAATTTGAACCTTTTTAAGACGCAGCGACGATATGCCCATTTTGCTTAGGAGAAGACGGTGCTGCCGGAGCGATATTTAAGGACCATGTTAAAAATTAACTGTGAAACTTTAATTTTCAATATCTTATTTCCTGGATTAAGAGAACGAAAATAAAAACACAGTTGAAGTCGGCAGGTTTCGACTTCATTCACACATCACCATCAGGACTTCGTAATGGTATATTGTTAACCTAGGGAGGAAAATGAATTTTCCCGTTGAAAAAAACCTTAACGGGGATATTCATTTTCCTTCTTAAGTTAAACAAGGTACTTTTCATTACGAATCAATGATTAATTATTCAGAAAAATGAGAGAAAATGATTTGATAAATTGAAAACAAAGTCTTCTGTAAACAGGTTAAACATTGTTTTGCCCTATGCGGGAAAAATCATTTTCTGCTCTGATCGCATGCGTGGAAAATAACTCTTTCTATTTATGAGTAATGAAAAATTATAATGATATATAAATAAAATAAAATCTGTCGGCTTTAAAGGTGTTCTTTTTATCTGCAACTGTATCCAAAAAAAGAAACCGTCCACCGCCATCTTGAATTTCGGTTCAAGTAGTTTTAAATGAATTATCCTTACTATTTGCAGCAATATTAAATTAAAAAAAAAAAAAGATAAACGATTTGTTCTCGTAAATTTTACATTTCAAAAAAACGATTCTTATAACAGCCATTGGATGGGAAAAGGTTAAATGGACGTAAAGAGGTTTATTTAATTTTCATCAAAATTGTCCGAAAAACAGCTGATATCTCCCTTCCGGCTCCGGTCCTGGGCTAAGTTTTATTTTTTATCAATAAACCAAATGGTGATCTCCTAACCTTGAAGAAAGGTTATCAAATGTTCTTCATAATACTGCATTTTTAATTTCATAAATTATTTACAATCTAAACTTAGTTGGAAATAGACATTCGCAAAATTCATTACGGAAAAAAAAAATCCCCTAAAATGAGAGCGATACCGATATTTTTAATTTTTTTTTTAGTAAGTGAAATGAGTGCTTATACAATTACACAGGTCGAACAATTAAAAGGAAAAACTGTTAAAAAAGTTAAATTCGACGCGGAAGGCAACGTTTACGCTCTCGCCTGCGATATGGATTGGGAGGATTCCGGCCCTCAATTTAAAAATTGCCAACTGTACAGGACATCAAAAAATCCTAATGAGGCATCATCAGCAACCGTAGGTCTTACATATAACGTAAAAGATATGCTCGTCAGCAGTCGAGGTGACACATATTTTCGTTTTGAGGACGGTCCCAACAACGGCAGTCTTTCAGTTATTCGGGCGAATTGGACGGAGTTTAAAGTGATAGATGAAACATTGTCATCCGATTTGTTTTATCTTGACGACAACGACAATTTGTTTTACGGAAAGGAAAAAGGGTTTTACGTGCTTCGTCCTGATTCAACAGCAGCTGTTCCGATAGGCAATTTGGAAGAATTTTCTTCTTTTGGCAAGGGGGTCATATCCGACAAAGCAGGGAATGTTTATTTTCCGGTGAAAAATAAAGAAAACTGTACGCTCGCGTTGGTCCCAAAAAAATCCCTGCAAGAAATTCCGCATGCCACGTTCATAAATGTCGTTCAGAATTCAAATCAAAAAATGCATGACGCGGTGGTGGACGAGGAAAATAATTTATGGTTGACAATAGCTGATTTAGAATCAAACGAAGGCGTCATCAAAAAGTTGTCGAACGGAACCTTCAAAACCGTTTTTACGGATAAGGGGAGGCCATACCTGGAGATGACGCAGCTCGAAGATAAAATCTATATTACTGGTTCAGGTGAAAAGTGCAAAAACGGAAAAATATATTACATTACAGTGAAGGATGAAGTCGTCGATATACCGGAATTGGAAACTTTGTCGGGGTTTTGTTGGATAGGGATACAAGACGGAAAGGGAAAAACCTATTTTTTACAAAAAGGAAGCATCGAAGAGCTTAGTCGCCCAAAGTTCGTAACAATTGAGCCTAATGAAACGAAACCGATAATTCATGATAAATTTCGAATTAGGGGAAGAACTATAAACATAAAATCTGCAAATATTGATTTCAATGATGATCTGTGGATTATCACCACATGGTACATTCATCGTCTAAAGAAAGGAGAAACTGTTCCGGTAGTTCTAGAGGACATCGATGAAATCTGTAGGCCTTCTTTCAACCAAGACGTGCATTTTAATTCTATAAACAAAAAGGCCTATGTTAATTGTAATAAAGGACTGCTTGTACTTGAAAATCTTTAAATACAGGGTTTTTTAATAAAAAAAATAAAATAAATAAAATAAAAAAAAAAAGTTTTAGTGAGTGAGAAAATTTTGCTAACCATTGGTAGCTTTCCTATTATCATTCACGGCACTGGAGCAAATTGGTCAAAAAAATTCTTCTTAGCCAAGCGATTTTATTACAAAATGTATATAAATAAAAACCACTGTGTGATGAAATTACACGAGTCTATAGCACAGTGGTCCAGAAAAATTTATTTTTGGCTAAAACCCAATTAAAAATTTTCACAATTTTACATAACTGATCGGACAATACAATTTTCAGGTTGTTCCTGTTCCTTAAATAAATGAAAAAGTCAAAAAAAAATTTTTTTTGCTTTTTTATGTTGGTTTTAACTCACTTTTTGAAAATGGTGACATAAAATTTGTTAACGCTGTAGGCATGTTTACGGAAATCATGAGTAATCGAATATGATTTACTGATAGTCAGTGATCGTAGAGTGTAAATTATTTCCCCTCCAAAAATTTATTTCTGGCGGTAATTCGTTTTTAAAGTTAATTTAGTAAAAAATGTTATAAATTTTTTTTTTTCAACTAAGCATTTAGTCGGTTTATCCAAAAGTTCCCGCCGTGTCTGTCTATGGTCTCATTATGAAGCCTAGAGGTCCTAAATCGAAAACCCGCTTACAATTTTTGCGCCTCTTTGCCCGTTAGTTTTGGCCAAAAATAAATTTTTGTGGCCCACTGTGTATAGCAACTCCTTCAGACTGCATACCCTCCAAAAAGCAATAGGAGAAGTTGCAAGGGCGCACGAGTTTACAATTGGAGCAGATGTAAAGTCTCGACCTTGCAACTCCTCCAAAATTTTTCGGAGAAGTTGGGTCAAGCGACAGACGGTTGCACCTAATTAAAGGAATAAAGGATTCATTTTAAAAACAGAACATATTTACGCAAATTGAAAAACTTTATTCAAACATCCCCCTGTGTTTCTACCAAAAATACAATCCATTTGAACATCCGATGTAAAGCCTTCTTGTTACAAAATTGACATCGACGTAGGCATGGGAACCAGAACATGCGTATACAAAGACCGGAACGGTTTCTCCTTTTCCCAGAAAATATATATTTACTGAGTCCACGACCATCCACATGAAATTATCGAAATCAAATTTGACGAAATCTATTTTCCTTTTAGAAGTTTCGAAAGTAATCGGAATCGGCTTCGTTTCGTTGGGTTTAATAGTTGCCATGACACCTAGCGAAGGGAGTTCATCACCATTAGAGGTATAAACATAAATCTGTCCCTCTTTGTCTGCTACCACTTTAGGCTCAGCCTCAAGAGAAATATTTTTCAGTTCAGGTATTTCGACGACTTCGCCATTCGCCGTGATAGTGAATATAGTGTAAATCATCGAGTTTGGATTCTCGCCTCCGTCTGTGAATTCCGTAACGTAAGTCTTATCCTTGCTGCTCACCAAATTTAAAAACAATCGATTCTCCTTCGTCAGTAAAGCTTCCAAAGTTCCGTTTTTAAACTTCAAAATGGAGCTCTCCTTTGGTGACATCGGCTTCGCTATTGCCAACCATAGATTGTCTTCCCCGTCGACCATTAAGTCCCGTACGAATTTCATGGTATGGTCGGATTCGTATATGACCTGAGCTTGTGGAATTTCATCCTTCAAGGCTTCCTTGGTTATTAATACGACCGACGGTGCCATCCTGTTACGTCTCGATAGATTGCGTATCCCCCCGAGGTAAAGGTTGCCTAATTTGTCGAATGCGGTCGTAAGCGTCAAACCATCGTCGAAAAGTTCTAAATTTTCCAAAGAAATCGGCGAAGTTGAATTAGGGCGAAGCACATAAACCCCTTTGCCGTCTTTACGGTATAAGAAATTGCCGTCGTTATCAAGATAAAACAATTTAGATATTTTATCTATTTCTTTAATTTCCGCCGAACCCGATAGTTTGACCGCAAGAGTTTCAGTATCTTCTTCGTCGTCGGTCAAACGAAGATATACGTCACCTCGAGTGCTGACGAGCATCGCGGACACGTTCAGCGGAAGATGTATGTCAGATATTAATCCATGGGTAATATTAAATTCATATAAGCGGAAATTGTCGCCATTATTATCCGCGGCAAGAGCATATGTGTTGCCTTGCCCATCAAAATGAACTGATTTCACCGATTTGTTATAAAGCACTTCGATGGCTTCAAGCTTGAAATCAGAAGCACTTATTCCGCTTATAAAAAAGTAAAATAAAAAGATCGGTATCACTCCCATTTCTAAAAGATGTTAATTATACGACTGCTTCACTTTCCTCAGTTAAAATCGGTTTAACGTCTTTATTCGGAATGTTTGATAACCTAAGCTCAATGTTACGTAACCGAAATTTGCAGATACTGCAACTAAATGTCCTTGCTTCGTTATGTTACTAAGATTTAGTGACATAATGACCGTAACCTCCCGAGACCTTTAGTTTTCATCAAATGGGCCGTTATCGAAAAAAAGTGATCTTTTTCCGTTTCATAAAATATGAACACTGAAAAACCTCTTTGAATAAACCTCAAAGTATTTTTTTTTTCAAGCATTTGACATTAAAGCAATTAAGCAAGCCATGTCTATGCAGCAGCACTCTGTATTTAAAACATCGATTTTACTATTTATCGGATCAATCCGTAAATGGAGTCATATAATATTTAAGAAAGTTGAAAAATTAAGTTTTGAATAAATCTTTTCTTTTCTTTTATTTCCATATAAAAATATCGAAAAACTTTGGTATAAGCAGTAAAAAAATTATCTTTCAAAAAACAGAATATCTACCATAGACAGGTACAACTTTGGGCACTGGGGGTAACTTTGGGCCACTTACATTTTTGCAATTATTTTCTGCATTTTTTCAAAAAATAAAAATTCATTGAACGTATATCAGTTAAAAATGTATAATGTCAGCCTGTCAAGCACAATTTTATGTTAAATTTTTTTTTCAATGAGTTGTATTGAGATTGAGAGTTGCATTTCTGTTTTATAAAAATCTTGACGTGTCGGACTTCTAAGATTTGTAATTACCTAACTAAACGTCGCACTCTAAATCTGAAAAGTCAGCTAATACAGCATACACTATTAAGTAATTCCCTGGAAGGATGTCGCTTAAATCGCTTTGTTAAGGAAAATATTTTATAACTTAGTGAAAAAAAGATAGCAAAAGGGGTAACTTTGTGCCACAAAAAGAGTTGCTTTCTTAGCTGTTGTTTAAAAACTTCCTCATAATTCGTTAATTTCTAGCTATTTTCACTTTTAAGATGCATTATATTGCGAAAAATTTCAAGCCGTTAATACATTTTTGGCAGCCCTGTGGACCGGATTGTAATTAAATAAAAGATTTCTCCTTCAAGATCCACAACTAAATTATATTGTAAACTCATGGCCATTTCGGATCTATGAAACAGATCCATCTTCAGTGACCTATGATTAAAATGATATCACAGAAACATTCTAGTCGACATAAATATCTTATTAATTACATAATCGTAAAAATTAAAATTAAAAAAGGGGTTCGAAAAATCCATCCGTTGACGTGAAAAATGTAAAAATGATAAAAAACTTAACAACTCATTTTCTAAAGAAGCAGACGATCTCAGCCAAATTATAGAATATGGCTGAGATCGTCTGCTTCTTTAGAAAATGAGTTGTTAAGTTTTTTATTATTTTTATATTTTTTACGTGAACGGATGGATTTTTCGAACCCCTTTTTTAATTTTAATTTTTACGATTATGTAATTAATAAGATATTTATGTCGACTAGAATGTTTCTGTGATATCATTTTAATCATAGGTCACTGAAGATGGGTCTGTTTCATAGATCCGAAATGGCCAATTTTACAATATAATTTAGTTGCGGATCTTGAAGGAGAAGTTTTTTATTTAATTTCAAGCCGTTGTTTCACAATTAGGCCTATCATAACCACGAATAAAATGCCTTTTTCACTTTGATTTTTCATTTAAAAAAATTGTGAACAAATAAGTACAAATATTTATTACCAAAAGCAATTATGACTGATTTCTAGTTAAAATCATATTAATAGGAGTAAATGCTTATCGTTTTTCGTGAATTTGAAATTTTTCGCTTTTTCGGAATTTTAAAAACCAGTATGGCACAAAGTTATAAGAAAAAGGAGGACAACATTAGGCCATCGGAAATTATTGCAAAATGGAATAAAAAAGCAACTGAAATGAAAATGCAGCTGCAGTCAGATCCTCAAAGGCTTACACTATGACACTGTAAAATATAAAAAATTTAAGACAATCATAGCGCCAATAAATGGCGAAAACCATCCAAAAATGGCCCAAAGTTAGACCTGTTTACGGTATCGAAAACTCCATTTTATAGCAAAGAAAGCTTACAGTTTTCTTTTTTTTTTTCTTGTCTTTACAATTTTTAGATCCATTGTGCCGATGCAACAATTTTAATAGCTTTCTTCTTGCTTTTTAATTCACCTTTGCAAATTTTGATTCGACAAAATCATATGATAATAATTTTTAAATATAACTGGCGACTCATCTTCCGATATTATATTCAAGCCTGGCTTTAAGCTGGCAAACGGATTTAACGAGGGTTCCACATAAAAATTAATTTTCGGATATTCTTTTTTTACAATTTTGACATCCTCCTTAATCTCATACGATGTATATTCCGTTACAATAACAGGTGGTCTCCCAGGTGAAAATAATTCTTTAATTGTGTCCTTCCACGAATCACGATTGCTGAATCCATTCTGCCTGAAAAAGAAAAAAAAAATTTGCTTATTTTTAGTCTTCCAAATTTGTAGTTTTACTTACCTGTACATGCCGGAATTAAAAGCGCATACCAAATCCGGAGGCGAAATCTTTTCCGACTTTAAAAACTCGTGATAAAATTTACCAGTTACGTATTCTACTTTTATGTCTTTTTCTTTTTCCCTGTAAATATATAAAAAAAAGAGGAGATTTTGGTCGATGAAAGAATTTAGTTTTGCGGTCTACAAACGCGATTTATTGAGTCGTTGACAATGAGATTCCCACCTGCAACTCGCACATAAATCCAAATGTCTTTTATGGTTGTCGTTCGAACGGAGCCTAAGCTCTGGTCCGATAAATAGCAAGTTAATTAATTTAACATTTAATAAAGCGTGTAGGAGGTACTTTTCCCATTTTTCAATTGGTTCCACTTCTGCTTCCAGCTCCGCTCCTATCAAATGTAGGGTGATCGTTTCTTTTTTGTCGAGTTTGACGTTTTTTAATGCGTGTAAAATTGTCAAGGGGTATGTCAAAAGTTCTGAGAAAATTGCTTTTTCTGCTTCGGAATGATTTTTCCCTGGAAAAAAAAAATATTTAAGAATAATCCAATGAGGCTGATTCCATTGGTTAGGATGAGCATTAGGGTGGGCCGAAAAAAAAAATCGAATTTGAAAAGGGAGCGTTCAAGGGGGAGGGGGTACTGGAAATTCTTACGATTTCTTACTTGGAGGAGGGGGGGGGGAGTTTGGCAAATCTTACGTAAGAATTTCCGTTATAACTTATTGTGAAAATTTTTTTTTAATTTTAAAAAAATTAAGTTGTTTTAATCTTTTTTCGAATGTCTGAAATAGAAAAATTGAAACTTTTTTTCAAAAAATTTTAAGAAAGATTATTTTTTTGATGAGATTTTGTGCCAATTGTAGTCATCTTCAGCGATATGAATATGAACTATAAATCTAGATTTAAGAAAAATATTACAACAATTTAAAATTGGTGTTAAAAGAAGGGGGGGGTACTCGAAAATCTTACGTAATATAATCGGGGGTGGGGGGCAAAGAAATCTTACTAATTCTTACGATGGGGGGGGGGGGTCCAAAAACCCGAAAAAAGTCATACGTAATACTTGAACGTTCCCAAATGCCTGATACTGGAACTGGTGTCTTTTGGTGTTACTATTATCCCCAATTTTATTTCAAATTTTTGAACTCACATCTTGAATTCGCGCACTGACCTTAAAAATTTTGAAAAGCTCATTTGATGGCCAAAAATAATTTTTTTTTTCCTTTATATTATGGAAAAAATTATTGTATTTTATCGGGAATTTCACGTAGATAACGAATATAAAGTCCAAAGAATTTTTTGTGATCCATTTTTTCCAAAAAATTCGAAGCTGCTAAACTAAAAATACTAAATTCGAAAAGATTTGTGCATCAATTGTAGCAAAACAAATATTTGGACTTCATATTTGAAATCTATCCAAAATTTGTGATTTTTAATGCATTTTACATCACGAATCAAAAATAGCTAAAATTTCCCTCCCTAGAAAGGGAAATTTTCATTTGCCGACTATGAGTGATGTGAATAAATTTTTGGTGAACAAATTAGCTTTTTGAAATTTTCACGGTCGATGCATGGTCTTAAAACGTTAATTTTAAAATCTGAAAAAAATTTTGAATAATTGTAACAGTACGAGGCCTTTTCAAATTCTAAAATTCATTTTTTTCGACCCACGTTAATGAGGATGTAGAAGGTTGTTATGGGAAATCTCCACTCTTACCATTATTAATCTCCAATGCACACATTGAACTTGGAAATGCATTTAAGTCCTTGGCCTCCGTTTTAATGTCTTTTTCGCTTTCCATGATAACTTGACAATAAAGTTTTAAATTTTTACACCACTTTTCGTGATCCTGCTTGAAGTGATTTTTTTCGCATGTGTACACATATTCGCATTCTTTACATGGCCTCAACTTATCCAAATTGAAATCGTGGCACACATTACAAAGCTGAAAAAAAAAAATTGAAAACTTAAATTTAAAAAATTAATAACAATCATAAGTATAATTTTAAAAAATAATTTCGTTTTCTACTTTTCAGGGCGAAATTTCACAAGAGAATAACTTGCATCGACATGAAAGAACACACTCAATATTCACTGCATAATTTTTTAAAGGACGTATTCCTGGACTTCTGCACTTGGATAAATTAAGACATATCTTGGATGATCTATTTGGGGTTATCCACTTAAATCAGCGAATATTTTAAAACATGTTATCTCGTAAATTTTAAAATTTCGCCCTAAAAACAAAACAAAAAAAAAGAAAGAAAGAAAGAACCTACCTTTCAATCAAATCCAATTTTAGGAAAGGGGTACACATGCGGTTAAGGTTTTGCTTTCTAAACGGGAATTAACTCAAAGTTTCGGGGTTCCTCCACTTCATACGCACCCTAGGATGGTACAACAATTCTAACTCCCAAGGCAACAAGGCTCTCCCTACAATTTTCGTGCAATGATTAGCAATCTCATGCCTTAAATTCCTAAATCCTTCGGAATCTTTCCCGACGGCTTTTTCGTATAAATGCTTTAAATTCCATTTCTGGCGAATTTTATGCATCGCCCTGCAGAGCTGAGAATGATGATACCAGTTTTCCCTCCTGTGCTCCGTGCTGCAGTAAAAAATCATGGAGCATATTTCGCAACGGACTTCTGGATTTTTCTTCTTGCAAACATGGCAGACGTTCGATAAGAAATGCACTCGAGTCCGAGATACGGTTTCCGTTTCCATAACCATCGGTTAACCGCGTGTGTTATATTCTTTTTTTTTTTTTTTCTTCTCACTCTATTTGATTTCGCGGTTTTACTTCAATGAACTTTACGTAAATTTGGATAATCTAAGCGATTACGTTACATCAAAAATATCATCGCGCACTTTCTCACGAAAAAAAAAAAAAATTAAATAATAAAATAAATATTAAAAAATTAATCACACTTGAGTGACTGTAAAAGAAATAATTAATATTAAAAAATTAAGATTGTTTTGATGTGATAATTTATGACCGAAATAAGCGGGATGGACTGACTGCAAAGAGCGAATGCTTTATATTCAATGAATTTAATTGAGCTCTGTCAAGGGACGCAAACACGATGGCTTATAGCCAAATTTGTAAGCAATCAAGCTTATATAAAAGCGATTCCAAACCTTACTTTGTTGTTTATAAGATCAAAACAATTGCGGTTAAAACATTTATTTTCTAAACGACTCTATTTTTAGACAACAGGTATTCAATAATATTTATGAAGATATCTTATACGACACAGCTATTGGCAATATAAAAATAATTAAAATATTTAGATGTTATCACATTATTTAATGTACCAGTCCTTTTTTTTTCCTGCGTTTTTCCTTCAGTTTCTTGTCACGATTTTCTACCATTTTCTAATTCACTTCCTGTGAAAAAAAAAAAAAAAAAACATTCCTAATCCATTTTTCCTAAAAGTTTTGGTTCCTAAACCTTTTTCTTCCTAATTTTTAATTTTCCTAAAATTTCTTGATTCATAAGATAATATTTCCTTTCATCTCATTTCCTTACATTTCCTTTCATCTCATTTCCTTACATTTCCTATCATAAAATAACATTATTTTCCAATAATATTTTTCCTAATTTTTTAATGAAAAATTTTAGGGATTTAAAAAATTAGGAAATTTTACTTGAATCAAAAGATTTTTGGAAAATTGAAAATTAGGAAAAAAAAAAAAATATTAGAAACAAAATTTTAGGGACCAAAATTTTTAGTAAAAATGGATTAATTTTTATTTTTTTTTTTTTTTTTTTTTTTAGGAAAAATGGTCGAAAACGCTCGTCACCCATTTCCTCCTTCAAAAATGCAGCGAAAAAAAGAAGGGTTGCTTTTTGGCTTCTTAATTCCTTCTCTTTTTTTAGCCTAAATGATGAGAGCAAAAAGAGCTTAAAATTTATCCGAAAATGTTTGCGGATTCTCCAGTAAGATGTACTTAAAATGTCCCATTAAAGTTAAAAAAGTCCAAAATATATTAAAAACGTGTCTTTTATAGGAAAAGGCGGAAATCAAAAAAGGATGCCTACAGGATGCTAATAATATTTTTACCATGAAGGAATAGGAAGTGCTCAAAATTTCTCAGGGTAGGCTCCAAATGGCTGCTTAGAATATGAAGGATAAGCAGAAAACAGATCAGAAAATTTTCCAAAGAGTCCGCCAGGGGATTTTAGCCTCCCCTGGCCACTTTCATAAAGTCCACTAAACATTACAAAAAAAAAGAGCTCTAAATGCGTTAGCACAAAGCGTACAGATCCTACGCAATAAAAGAGCGAAGTTGTAGGTATCACTTTGAAAGTATGAAAGTACAATTTCTTTAAAAAATCGACACTTGGGCAGGTACTTGTACGCAGGTTTGCACGATTTGGGGAGTTTTTCGGCCCCTCCCCTCCTTCAATAACAAAATTAGGTTTCCTTTTACACAACTGAAACGTTTAAAAGAGATTTTGGAGATTCCTTTCCCCCTAAGCTGTTGAACGTAACAATGGTATTGTCTCAATTCTACTTCGTCATCCTCGTCTTTTGACCACTCAAAACTCAACCACAACCTGCAGCATTGCCTTCCAATAAAAAAAATGGAGGTACAGCACTGTTAAATTTCCACTTTAATTTCAAAACGATTACATTTTGATTTATCGAATCGAGGAAAACTTTTTTCTGGTCTCGTTAATCTGACTATCATTTCAAATCATTTCAAAAAAAAAAAAAAAAAAAAAAAAAAAAAATCCTCAAAAAAAAGTGAGTCGAATTAATTAAAATCACCTTGACCATTTTACATATCTTTCTCCATTTGCCCCAATGAGACATTTTGACACAATCAGCTGTTTCTTATTTATCTGAACGTTTAAAAATATTAATTATTTTAGAAAAAACAGCGGAACCGTCCCGTAAATGCATTTGCCAAAAAAAAATTCATTTCAGTCTGGAGCACGCGGTATCGGCGACTGCAAAATCTTTCCGATTTTTCATTTTTTTTTTTTTTTTTTTTTGAATCGAAACTTGGAAATCCGCCTCGAAGTTATCCGCAGCTGATTATCGCCAGTGGCTCTTAATCGTATATAAAGTGACAAAATTAGCGTCAGCCAGGGAGGGGTTAAAAAAAAAACGTCATCATAATTAATTTAAGTAATTAGAATTATCTTCGTTTTTAAAATTCTTTCGAGTGTAAACAAAATCGGGTCGAGGAATTTTTCGTCCGAGTAATGGGAATTCTTTCCGCGTTTTTTGTTTTTTAAATGTATTCCCAACCCGTATATTTTTATACGCAGACAAAAGGATGATGATGCTTTAATTTTTTTTCACCGGTAATAAGTCGTGACAAAAAAACAAAATAAAAAAATTCTGGATGGAACCCAAAATAAAATTTTTTGGGGCGCCCCTTTTTTTTTCTTTTTTGCTCCAGCTCAGCGGATTGAGGCTAACAATTCCATGGTACATTACTCGTCATAAATATAAAATAAACCACATGTCGCATCTGATCAAGACGTTCGATTATCCGTGACGGATAAATCAACTGAAACTTATAAATCAAATAAATATGAGTTTGGGCTATTCAGTTAACTTATGACTGTCGTGTTATTACCTTCATGTTTTTGTTTAACGAATTTTGCGCGAGGGGGAAAAAAAATGAGTGTATGCAAACTCGTCCCTTGGAATGATTTTTGCGCGTAAATATGTCGCGGTTAATTTTTTTAAATTTTATACTAATCATGGGAGTGTTGTCGGGGGCGGAGGAGGATACCGAAGAGCCGGACACAGGTCAACCGAATCTTAATTACAAAAAAGTTCATAAAATAGTGAATCAGACAAATAAGGAAATAGTTACCAGGACCATCATAAAACCAGTGTCATATTCGTATATAACGGCGGACGTAAATCCGTCAGCACCTGCGTCTGCAAATAAACTTACCGCGGTCCACGTCCAGAGGGAAGACTCCACCATCGCGGAAGAAAAGCCGGAAGAAGACATTCAGATAATCGAAGAATCGCAAATCCATCCTTCGCATCATAACCGTCAGCAAGTTGAAAATTATCCTCCGATTCAGAAACCTCCTGCTCCTGCTCCTGCTCCTCCGCCTGCAACGAAACAAGAAAAAGTAATTAATAAACCAATTTTGATAAGACATCGGGTTCAAAAAAAAATTATAGAGACGAATCGGCCTCAGAAAATAATTAAATTGTTCCAACCGGTGTTGGTTAAGAAGCAAGTGACTTACGGGAAACCTAAAGTTCAAATCGTTCCGAATAAAGTGATAGCGGTTAAGAGACCTGAAGATTACATACCCGCTCCGCCCAGACACCAACAAATACAAGGGAATCGGAAGCCGAAAAGTCCGCCTCAGAAAAAAGTTGCAAGGCCTGCGGGAAACAACCAGGATATCATAGCGACGAACGAAAACCGACCTCGACACGTCGCGGTGGAGAAAAAAGCAGTGAAATTCCCTTTGAATACGGTCCTGCCGGGGAACTCACTTCATTTTGAAGACGAGCAGTACGAAAATTTAGCGCCTGCCGTTAACTCATTTTCAGGTTAGTAACTGAGTGAGTATCTTACTGGTGAAAAGTATCGCAAGTCAACATGTGTTTCAGACAAGAACTGGCGATAGAAACCGTCCGAGGCTAAAACTGTTGACTCTAGCTCATACATACTAAAATCTTGTTCTACAGCAAACAAATGCTTCAAATCTTTTTTTTTTTTTTTTGCTATATTTTTCGGCGAATCTCATATCCAGATAAGACGTAGTCGTATGACGTCTTCCATTTTTAAGATAATTTGAGGCTATTTGATAATTGAGGTTGAGGTAATTTTTTCAAATCGCGACGTTAGATCCAAAGGGTGCTATGTAAAAAAAAATTTCTATGTTTAGCTTACGAAAAATTAAAAAGTGATAGCACTCTTTGGTTCTAAGGTCGCGAAATAGATCTCAAATTATATAAAAATACATTTAAAATAAAAAGAACATCATATGAAGACCACGCATCGTCGAGACGTCAGTTTGTTTTCTGGGTAAATACTAAAAACGAAATTTGCACCAAGTGTACCATCTGCTTCAATGTAGAAGTGCTAATATTACAGATTTTCCGCCTTCTGTTTCAAAGATAATTTACAGAGACTAGTACAGATTATTTAAACATGTTTTTGGTAATTTTTGAATCCCTTCCTCTATCAGCCAAATTAAGAATTTTTCTTAAACTTCCCTCAATTAGTATTTCCGCCCAAAATCCCTCTTTAGACTCGATCACTTCGAGCAACGTGTATGAATTCATGCACTGCAAGGACTTTTGCATTGATTACTGCCTAAGCTGATAAAGAAATGAGATATAACTTTATTTTTCCCAATTTTAAATTTAAAGTAACACATTCGATGGAAGCTTCTAACTACTCCCTTCCCATTTCGACGGTCAAACCAAGCATTTACAAGAGTCTTTTCCCCCATTATGCTTACGTAATACTAAAAGGGGCTCATTTGCTCCTGCACTGATCAAATTAATTCTTAAGCCAGGATCTAAAAAAAAGAATTTGCAAAGTCTGTACTGGCCTTGGGATGGTCCATAAATTGTGGATGATATGGCTCTGGGTGAAGGATTGATGACATCTGACCCCTTCCACCACTGGCGATCAAAATAGGGTCCCTCTAATGAAAGTTTAAGAATAGCATAAGATTTTTGGAAACTCCCTACACTCTCCCTGGAAGTGAAGGGGGTCTTGACGGGAAAATTTCGCTTTTCGAAAAATCTTTCTATTTATCGTAAAAACTGACTTTTTTTCGTTTCGTTTTGCAAGATTTGAACCCATCAAGATCACCCAAAGAAGGACTTGTTGTGTCCCACAATGCAGTTAAATCTCCACATTCGTCTAGGACTCGAACAACAATCACCAATCACGGACATCGTGATCCATCAGCGAATTACCCTCTAAGGGAGTACACAGCAACCACACACAACAACAGAGGGAAAAATGGAGATGAGTTTGAAACGACAGAACATTTAAGAGTAAGAGGAGGTAATGGAGATCTGTCAGAGTCTGCCTCTTTAAGAGGTAAGAAAAAAAATTTGCAGTAACACTTACAGTATTTTTTTTTTCCATTTATTTACTTATGCGTACTGAACAGCAGCTCTTACTTTTTTGGATTAGAGGGGAGAGGGTTAAAAACGACCAAAATGATGCTTTTTAGAAACGTTAAAAGCAGTTAAATTTAATTTTTCCAGGAGAATCTAAGCATGGTGGCGGAGGCGGAGGGAGTGGTGGTGGCGGCGGCGGCGGTGGTAAACACCATGAATCTTCCGGAGGATCCAGTCACCATTCTGATCATCACAGCGACAAAGGCGAAAAAGGTGAAAAAGGGTTCAAGAAAAAGCATAAGCACAACAAAGCCGAGAAAGGGCACCACGATAAAGAAAATCATTCTGGGGAATACGAGGAAAAAGGAGGACACGAAAAGAAAAACCACAAAACTGATGATTACTACGGAGAACACCATGAAGGCGAGAAAGGAGCAAAGGGAAAAAAATATGGAGAAGGTAACGTATTCCCCACATAATCTACCTTAACATGTTTAATTTCTCTTCTTTTTCATTTACAGGAGGGAAACATAAAAAAGGTCACAGCACCCACGGCGAACACAACATAGTTAAAAAAGACGAATACGTAAAAAGCACTAAATTTTACGACGAAAACCATGATGACGGCGAGCACGAAGAACACGGGCAATACTACGGCCATCACGAAGAAAAGAAAGGAGGGCATAAAAAAGGTGGTCACCATTCGTCCGAGCATGAGAAACAAGAAAAGGCTAAAAAAGGGCATCATGATAAGGGCCACGAAGATGAAAAGCATTCCGGGCATGAGGAGTCTGAGGGACATGACGATCATTATGCACACGAAGAAGAATATGGTAGTAAAAAAGGAGGGGAGTCCTCGAAGAAATGGGGGAAGAAGAGTGGAAAAGATTAAGAATGTGCCATTTCAATGTATAAAATTTATAAAATTAATAAAAATAAGAAAAATAAATGTTCTATACGATTTGTCTGAACAGGCGTTCGTCCTGGGCAGTCCATCCCAGGCTTCCCATCCCCCATTTCTAGATCCCATCCCACGGCCATCCCTCATTTTTAGATATTTATTATGGGATCGTTCAAGTTTTACATAAGTTGTTTGCAAAAGGAGAAAAGATCTCCAGAAATCTTACTGCAATGTTAATTTCCCATAAGAGAGAGTCTAGATTCCTTCATCTTTCAAGTGCCGTTTCCGCGACGAAGATTGGCTATATCATCTGGCAGATTTTTACTTATGAGACCGCCACTCTAAAAAGGCTCAAGGAATCAACACCAAACCAGTCTCTGAGATTCTTAAGCCATGAAGTTTTCCTTCGGCCTTGCTTGCGCTTACGTTCGATTTTTCCTTCCATCACAAGCTGAAGGAGGCGATACTTTTCATTTCGAATTACGCCTAGATTCCATAGAGTCTAGATTACTTAGATTTAGTAAAGGAGGGGAAGAAGGGACGAAAATTTCCCACATTGTGGTTCCTTAATATTATGGCACTTATATAATGTAGAGACTTGATAGGATCCCTAACGGAAGTTTACTCAAAAAGGAAGTCGAATTGCTACGATTTGCTTACTTATACGATTATACTTATATCGTATTACTACGATTTGCTTAAAACATACGAAATTCGACTTCATTTCGTAAAATCGGGTATGAAATAAAAAGGACAATTTCTGAATGGACTTGGTATAGTTCTACTCTGGGACACAGAAACAACGATCGAAGCATACGATTGACTAAAAATATCTTTTTTCGGTTTAAGCTTATCATTTTCGACAGAGATCGTAATCATGAGCAATTATAGTGAGAAATTATATTCAGAAAACGCACTTCACAAGTTTATCACATCCGTATTGAATAACGCTGATGGCCCCTGATACAGTACAAATATAAATAAACAAACGGATGTTCTTTATCTTAACGGTAGTGGAAACTCATAAGTGCAAGTGGGAAATAATATTTCTCAAAATGGAATATTAACATAATTTTATCGTACTTTTTCGTCAGTGAAATAAGGGCTTATTCAATTACACCGATCGAAGGAATTGACCACTTGGTTTCAAATGTTGATTTTGACGCGGAAGGAAAAGCATACGTCGTTTCATTTTCTTCTGGGGATACGGATTATCGTTTTTATAAATTAAATCCTTCGGACGAAATATTATCTACAACGGATATTCCTTACTACGTTTATGAAATGCTCGTCACCAGTAGGGGTGATACGTATTTCCATTTCTCAACCAACTACAATCATACTCTTGGGATTGTAAGGGCAAATTCCACGATCCTTGAAATAATTGATGAAATATCATCTCCGTCTCAATTGTTTTATTTGGACAACAACGACAATCTCTTCTATTCCAATAGCAAAGGAGTTTCTGTGATTCGGTCGGATTCTCCCGATATTGTTCCGATAGTATATTTGGAAGATTTTGCTCCTCTATGGACCGTGTTACCAATTTCCGATGAATCGGGTAACACATATATTCCGGTAAGAAAACTGGACCAAGAGGACAACTCGCTTGTGTTGATAAGCAAAGAGGCTCTGGAAGAAGAAAACCCATACGCAATTTTCTTAGACCCTATGGGAAATACAGTAGTCGATGTACGAGATTTAATGGTTGATGATGATAATAATTTATGGGTATCGTCATCGGACAAGAAAGGTAATGGATTAATTATCAGATTAAAGAACGGAAACTGGGAAACCGTCATAACGCACGAGCATGGACTGGGTGATTTAATGGTGCGAAGCAAGGAAAAAACTTACATTATGTCTTTAAATTTTTCCGATAAAATTACCAGCATATATGTGATCACATCAAGCGACGAAGTTATCGAAATACCTGAGCTACATCAATTGAATGTTTACAATTTTGATATTTTTGCATTGACGGATACCGAAGGACAAGTTTATTTTTATGATCCAGATGATTTATCACCATCCTTGGGTAAGATTATTACTATCAAGCCAGATGAATTGAAGCCTATTTCAATTCCCTTGGGAAATAATACTTCTGGATTCAGAATGAAAGCCGTAGTGGATTTCAATGATGATTTGTGGATCATGGGCTCAGACCAAGAAATATATCATCTGAAGAAGGGAGAAATCGTTCCGGATCTTGTTAACATCCCCTGCTCAATATACTGGGGTATCGATGCCAACTTTATATCCAAAAAGATATACGTTTCGTGCGCCAGTGGATTGTTTACTGTTAAATATGATTAAATAATTCATTTATTGTTGTGGAATTGATCTCTTATCAATCTGTAAATCAAAATAATTAAAACTGTTTTTGTTACACCCTTTCTTTTTTAAGGACCGACCAATTCCGTCCTACATTATCCGAGGTGTATTTACATTTAGCCATAATACCATACAATTTTTGATACTTGATATCAGGCGGTACATATTCTACACCACATTGGGCATGAAAAATTCTAAAACGAGAGTGTGAGACAAATGTGGAACTTGTTTCAGCTAAAATAAGCTTAGAGGCACTAAATTTTAATAGTCAATATGGATAGGAAAAGTAATGCAGTCCGTTTGTCAAATATAATAACTAAATCTTTCCGATTCGTTCTTCAGAAAAGTTGCAGTATTTAAATAATCTCAAATCTCAGTATAAATGACTTCACAGTGATATCAAACGAATTACTTAACACTAGGACTGTCGAATAAACTGATGTCACTAAATGACTGATTGAGTTAAAGGCGTCACCTTAATCGATTGATGTCATTTAGTTAAATTTGGTATGAAAAATGTCCAATGCTGACCAACTTTATTTCTTTAGAAAAATGTTTGATAACAGAGTTTACTAATCCTGTATTTTAGAATGGAAAGAAAATAAGCATCACACAAGGACAGAGCTGATTTCCTTTCTCAATACAACAATCTCAATTTTAATCAATGAAAACATTTCGAGTCATATGAAACTGGTATTTTTTTTTAAAACAACTTTCCGGATCATAACGACAGATTAATGGAAACCAATCTAATTTCAGTTAGATAGAAAATAAAGGCAGACATTTATGCAAAAAGCATAAACGAGTGTAGATTTGAATTTAAACCGCAAATTTTGATCAAGTCGTTTATCGAAAAATTTGAAAAGGTAAAAAAAATTTCTGAAGGAGGAAAAACGGGTTTAACCATTCAGTAGCCCCAAAATAACTTTCATAACAACTTTCACTGCAAAATAATAGGTATCAGGGGCTTTCTTAGTTGCTATGACTCATTTGAGTCACAGCAGTCCTCGCGGAAATCGTAAGTGGCACAGGCTCAGGAATGCAAAACCTAAGCCTGTGACCACCGCGGTAAGAGCCGAGTTTTCCGCCTAAAACTCGGTGATTCGTTACATAGTCGCGAAAGAGTGCGGTTCATAAGATCCAAAAATCATGAAGGGGCAAAGAGAGAGAAAGCCTGGACGGATCATGTGTGTAAACTAAGGTAAGCCAGAAAATATATTTATATTAAACAACATAAATGGCTGAGTTTCATTATCTAGTTAGGCTACCCTACCCAGAATATGCTGTACCTACAGTCATATCATAGTGGGAAATTATATACTGGCTCAAAGGGACTTCGGTCTGGTAGACCGAACTTAGGTCAAAAAAACATTCTGTCGAAAAAAACTTAAAGTATTGTCGTTTCGACGTTTTTAGTGCTGAATTCAGCGGCGAAGTCAGTTTTTTGTACCTCCTTCCATTTTCCATCAGTTAATTATACATTTTAATTGGAAAATGATGTAGGTTTGACTGCACTTGAAATTTTTTTTTTTTTTTGAGAAATACATACATACATACATTGGCGGAGGTCTTGTGGTAAAAAGGTGAAATAATAGAAAAAGGAGACAGATTGAAGATACGAGTTTTAGAAACGACCACAAAAATAAATTAACACAGAGGTAATAAATTAACATGGACATAATAAATTAACATAAAAAGAAAAAGAAAAAGAAAAAGGGGAAAGGGTGAAAGGAAGAGAACATGTAAAGGACATGAAAGGGAAACAAGGAAGACACAAGACCATCTACAGGACTCGAAGCCCTAACGCCGCATCAACAACCCTACTAAAAGAGTGACTCGTTTTGATCAAAAATAACAGCGAATTCTGATCATGTTTGATCACTGAAAAGGAGGCTTTAATCAAATTTGATTAAAGCTTGTCAAACGTGGTCATAATATTTCGCGAGTTGTATCTGAATTTTTCATCTTGATCATTTTTGATTTTTTTGAATCATTTCAAGTCACTCGAATTATTTCGAGTAGTGATCAAAAGGAATCAAAAGTGATCATAACGAGTTTGTCGTAACAGTTCCCAGGAAGGAAAAAAACATCTTTTTCTATAGTATTTCATAGTTTTGGCGGCATATTTTTTTATATAAGAAATACGCTTTTATATCCAAAATTGCCTGATTGAATAAATAAAGGTATACCTTTATTTATTTATTTATTTCTATCTAACCAAAATTACGGCCCGGTACGGTCTTTAAAAACTTAAAAAAAAAAGAAAGAAAACGCGTGATTTTAAATAACAGCGGAGAAAGGAAAGCTATCAGCTGGAGTTTTTAGAAGCGGTTAAGCGATTTGTAAAAAAAATCCGAGGTCATTTTACGCGGAAAGATTGTCGAAAAGTATAGATGAGAATCTTTTTTCTAATGTCTGGTATTGTAAATTGTAAGAACGTCCAATGACGTGCATTGTACATTCGTACAATTCTAAATTTAGTTTAAGTCTAGTTTAAGCATTGTAACTATTATATTAACCGTACAGTAAATTATAAATTGTAAATGTATTAGTTGTATTAATTTTATTAGTTTTAGTTATTGTAATATTTTTAAGTTGTCAGCTGTAAAGTCCTCCTTACGACATACGGAACCAATCTAGTACGGAGTGAAAAAGGAGTCATTTTTATGTCTACCCGTACGAGGTTGGGGGCTTGTGCCGTTAGGGTGATTTGATCCTTGTCGCTGGCTTGGGGGGACGATTCGGCTACTCCAGTTTTTCGCTCAACCCGTGTGGGGTTTTTGGCTAGTCCCCCATCGGGCGGCTTCCACGTGGAGGATAGGGGAACTTATCCTCATGCTCTCCAATTTTGGAGAAATTTCCCTCTAGAAGAGGGAATTTGTGGTTTTTGAATTCTGGAGCATGAGCAAACTTTTTATGTGGTGGAGGAAGAATGTGTTTTTCAAAACTCAAATTTGGCTGAACTTGATAACTTCAATAGCAAAGTTTGAGCTTTTCGTCATCCCAGGTGAAAACCTTTTATGGTTTTCCATATGATGCATGGAAAACCTTCAAAAATTTAAGTATTTCTTACGGTAATTCATTAAAATAGATCCAAGTTTTCGAAGCTTTTATGGAATCTTTTACTTGGGACGTTAGCAATTCTTACCCCATTTCTATCTTTAAAACTCAAATTTGGACGTTCGGTTTTCCTGAATTAAAATTCAAAAAAGCTCAAAATCATAGGTTTTCAAAATTGGAGATTTTCATTTCACTCCTAACCTCACAGGTCCATCATTGGAGGAAAAATTAACTCATAATTAATTGTCTCCTGGACCGAAAAATAACAATTTAGTTGCCGGGATCTATCCTTTTAAAAGGATATATCCCGGCAACTAAACTCGATTTCGAAATACCGAAAGATTTTAAAATGGATGAAGGAGTGCAGCAAATAGGAGGAGATAACCAAGTTAACTAAAAAGGATCTGAAATTTAGAGGCAAAGATCAGAAGAGAGTTTCCAAATGATAATCTGTTTTGGAAAATATAATCCATCGGAAGCTCAGCAGAACTTTTTTTGTGTTACATTTGCTATTTTAATAGTTATTGTCAAAATGAATGTTTTGTATGAAAGATTAAATTGAACCCGACAAATATTCATTACCCCTTTCCCTAATCAGCAAAAGTGTGCATTTTCCATCTTAATAAAATAATTGAAAGGTCATAAGAAAACGAAAATCGTCATCATCTGTATTTGCCAATAAACTTACTTACCCCGGTGTACTCTCAAAGAAAATATTACACCATAGAGGTCAGACCTCTATAGGAAGGAGGAAGAGGTCATAGAGGTCATTCGGATAATTAAAGATATGTAAATTCTTCCGCCGCATCATGATAGTCAGCGACTCAGCCAGTTGATGTTTTCTTGCGATTCCGAAATATTTCCTGAAATCGAAAATGAAAAAAACATGATTAATAAACTATAGGTTTCTACACAAAAGTTTTGCAAAATGTTAAGAGGTAAAGCCTTTAGGGACCAAATTTGAGCAAAAAACATAAAAGGGTATCGAGAAAAAAAAAGCCAGGTCTAAAATGTTGTCTATTATGATGCAGAGGAGCATTATAATAATCTAGTTTTTCTTCACCGTATTTTCAACAACTTTGTCGACTGCCCGCTCCTCATCTCATCATTTAATTTCAGAATCCCGGTTAGGCAAACTAGAAATAAAGTACTTTTCGATCCACCTCTCGCTAATTTTTCCACCTCGGCTAAACTTTCTCGACTGTACAACCAGTACAGCGAAATAATGAGTTTGGACCTGTTTCACATGTCCTTAACCGTCTTCAAGAAAACGGTTCACTCATTTTTTCTCAACTGTGTTTAGTACTTCATAGCTTAAAAATTTTATTAATTTCATTATTTTCATTATTTTTATTTTACCTTATTTTCATCTACTTCTTAATTTTATTTTTATTTTGTTTTATTTCATTTCATTTTATTTTATTTTATCTTATTTTATTTTATTTTAAAAAAATATGTTGTAATATGCTGCAATACTTTTGGAATAATTGTAAAATTGGCTATCTTATAACTGGCTATTAGCTGTCAGAATAGCCCACTTTTTAATGAAATATAATAATAATAATAATAATAAAATATTCGGGCACTCCTCCACTTCGAAAAGTGTTCTCCCCTTTTACCCTTAGTAAGCCTCCGCAGATTTCTCATTGCCCATTTCTTAATTCTCTAAAAAGGAACTAAGATATCATTGTAAGATATATTTTCGCTAGACATGATCATGATAATAATTTTTTTAAGCTGTACCTAGCGTGCATAGACAAAATTAACGAGACACAACATTCAAAATAAACGCTTGAGATAAGTTTATCACATCCGTGTTGAATAATCCGGATGTCATGATCAAATAAAAATATCGAATAAAATAGCTGTACTCAGTCGAAAACGGCAACAGACGTTTTAAGTGCGAAACTCGACTTTAGTGGATTGTCGGAAATCAAATCTTCCAAAATGGGAATTCTGCCAATTATTTTAACGTGTTTTTTTGTTAGAGAAATTAGTGCTTATTCAATAATACCATTCAAGGGGATCACAGGCAGAGAAGTTACAAATGTTCGTTTTGATGCAGCAGGAAACACATATGTCGTTACTACCAACATTACGTATGACATTGACAATCGTTTTCATAAATTAAATCCTTCCAATCAAATATCATTTGAAATGGATCTTCACTACCGCGGAATTTACATGGTAGTCAACAGTCGAGGTGATGCTTACTTTTATTTTCTTAAAAACACATATGATACGTACGTTGGAGTTGTAAGGGCTAATTCGACGGAGTTTGAAATAATAGATGAGATATCATCCCCGTTTTTTCGCTTTTGATAATACGATAATCCTCTTCTATGCCAATAAGAGGGGTACATGTTTTCGACCTGATTCTTACACTGCTACTCCCATAGCAAAATTGGAGGATTACAGTTACCAATACAATGAATTAATCGTTTCCGATAAATTAGGAAATACTTATTTGCCGATAAAAAATACGAATGGTTCTTATTACCTCGCATTAATAACCAAAGAGGCTCTGCAGGAAGAGAAACCATACGCAACCTTTATTGACGACTTTCAAAACACGACACGCTTCGTAGGAGATATGATGGTTAACAAAGAGGAAACTTTATGGATAGCATTAGTGGATGAAAATATGGGAGTCATTAAAAGATTTGTGAAAGGGAATTGGAAAACTGTCATAACAGATAAATCAGATATATAACACGATTATGGAGAACAAGGAAAAACTTACATTACAGCTGAGATTCTTCAGATAAAAACACTAAATATATTTTATTACGTCAAACGACGATGTTTGTGGAAATACTGAACTGACTATTTAACTGCAGATGCTTTGGGATTCTTGGCTTGGCGGATAGCAAAGGACAAGTTATTTTATGCTCCTTACAGTGAATTATCGTCATCTCTGGGTAGAGTCATTACAATTAAACCGGACAATCAGAAGCCCATTCCAATTACTGTTGGACGTAATGGAAAAATAAGAATCAAACCGGACTATAATGATGATATGTGGATCATCAACGGACTGGATATTTATCATTTGAAGAAAGGAGAATTTGTGGCCGATATTGTGGAAAACTCATGTTACTTGCCTTCGGATTTCAATGTCAATTTTATAACAAAAAACATTTATATCCCATGTGCAAATGGGCTCTTTATTGTCACAAATGATTAAGTAATCTAGGGGTCTAATGGACTCTTTATTGTCACTATGATTAAGTAATTAAGGGTTCTGGTCATCTCCCATAAGCAGGCATCGAACTCATTTAACCCATCAAAATTAGTGACTTTAGGAACCAAAAATGGCTACAATAGTGACTTTTAGTGACCTGACGGAAGGAATTTAGTGACTTAAAATACGTATATTTAACCTTTTTTCAACGTATTAGACCTAAATGATTACAGCCGTTATTATTTTTATCATTTTATTTGTAATTTAATTAATAAAAAGACTAAAATTATGAAATCAAAAATTTTAAATATATTAAATGATTAATATTAATCATTCTAATTTGACATCACAAAAGTTCCACAACCGTTTTACATAAAATAATTTTTAAACAGGGTGTCTATTGAAAATCATTTCTGTAATTCAGGTTTTTTCAACGTTTTCAAGGCTCGTTCTTAGAAGAAATAAAGTTTTTTTTAAGTACATACTCTACTTTAGAAGGGTAAAACTAAGATAAAGCTAAGGTAAAAAATAACGTTTTTTAAATTTAAAAAAAAAAAAATCCAAAATGGGTCTGGTTTTAATAAGAAGAAAAAAAGGCGACGAAAAAAAAGATATTAATTAATAGTTGAAAAAATTGGCTTCCAGAAAAACTAAAAGTTCTAAATTCAGGCAGGGAGCTTTTGACGGCTCGAGCTAAAACATTTTTTGAGGGCGCCTGCTGTCTTGCAGGACCCTCCATCCTTCATATTAATTTTTTTAGGATGTCCTCCAAAAATGAATTTGAAATTTAGGTCATTTTTTTAGTTCTTTCAGGTTCCGTTTGTTGGGTTTAGGTACGAAAATCATTCGATGTAGGCAAAATTAAAAAAAGCATCCAGAAGGATAAGAGTCTCAGTCAAAACCCCGAAAGCCCAAAACCCCGAAACAGCTTAAATTCGGGGTTTTGAAATTTACTTTTTTAGCAATTTTTTAATAATTATTTTTTCGGCGTTTTGAGTAAGTTCAGAACCCCGAACAGTAACTTCAATTTTATTTCTTATTTCTATTTATTTTTTTATATTTATTTATACACTAACGGTCGACCCATTGAAAAATCAACGGTGAAAAATCGGACTTTATTTTAAATTTTTGAATCGGTTAAATTAGCCCTACTAATGAAATAAGATCCGAATTCCCACCTTTATTTTTTCACTCAATCGACCGCTAGTCCATACATTAAACGTCTTAATGCTGTCCAAAAGGAAAGAAAATACAAAATTTCCCAAATTTGACTTTGAACCTGACCCTGATACCCTCGCAAAAGACTTTGCCCCTGGACTCCTTTTCCTTTGGGTTACAGTTGATTTAAGCTAGATTTTTATACTACCGGGGGCTCCGTCCCCGACACCCCCGCCTGGGTTTTAGTACATATTCGGTCGCTTTTAATTTCAAAAAACTTAAAAGGAAATGCGAGTTAAAATATTTTTTTCAATACTTTTTTAAAATATTTTTTTCAATAGCTTCTCATTAAGGATGTAGCGAAAAAAAAATTTTTTTTTGTTGTAAGGATGTAGCGAAAAAAATTTTTTTTTTGTTGTAAATTTGAGTTTTCAAAAGTAAAAAACGATATCTCTTTTTTTGAGAGAAAATAAATTACCTTTTAACCGTTTTTTTATAACCAAAAAGTGCAATACTTGTCCTTTCCCGTCACGGTACGTTTTTTCAGGAATTACCCAGTATACTTTTCAAAATTTGAGCTTTTCTTGGCTATTCATTTCACTCTAAAATACGGATTTGATTCGATTTTGGGGTTTTTATCCATTTTTTTTATTCTTGAATAGTAAAACAAATAGAGATGAGAGTCATACGTACTGACACATTTAGCGATTTTTTCCATGTACGCGTTTATCAAGTTCGACAGAGATGGTAATCGTAAAACAAAACGCATGAAGACAATTAAAAATGTGTCATATTGCGAAGAAATGCATATGAGGTAATTTTATCAAAAATATAACGAGTAATCTATCAAAGAGCTTCTTGTTCCGGTCTATTCAAGTTTTAATTTGATCATTCAGAATTTCTTATGATTTGGTAACGTAAAAGAATCCACGTCCGTCAAGCTGATAAGGAATAAAGCTGATGTCACCTAGCACAAATATAAAGGTATTTGTACGTATTTTAAATCTAAAAGATAATAGAAGTTGTAACTCAAAACCGCGCTATTTAAATATTTCCGAAAATTAAATCTTTCGAAATGGGAATACCACCATCAATCATGTTAACGTTCTTTTTTATAAGTGAAATAAGTGGTTATTCGATTACACCAATCCAAGGCATTACAAACGCGCTTGTTTAATTCGTTGGTCTCGATTCAAAAGGAAACACGAAACACATACGTGTTTCGTACTTCTCCTGGCGAGACGGAGTATCGATTTTATAAACTAAATCCTTCCAACGAAATATTATTGGCAATAGACCTTCCGTATTACGAACCTCAAATACTCGTCAGCAATCGAGGGGACATGTATTTTCATATTACCCATGATCACAATCGTACTCTTGTAGTTGTGAAGGCCGACTCGACGAATGTCGAAATTATAGGTGAAATTACACGAATACGTTTCATCTCGATAATAACGATAATCTTTTCCACAACAAAGAAAAGGGGTATTACGTGATTCGGCCTGATTCCCCCACTCCTCAAATAGCTAATTTAGAAGATTTTAGCGCATATTACGAAGGGCTGAGCGTAACCGATAAATCAGGCAATACGTACTTGGCGGTGACAAAAGACGGAAAATATTCTGTCGCCTTAATAACCAAAGAAGCTGTACAAGAAGAAAAACCATATGCAACGTTCATTGATGATTTAGAAAGTTTGACTATGTCTGTAACCGAATTCATGGCCGACGAGGAAAACAATGTATGGATGGCATTATTCGATGGAAATGAAAATCAAAGCGTCGTTAAAAACTGATGGGAAAGTAAAAACTGTTTTAACTGATCCTCAACCATTTCTAAAAATAGTTAATGGCAAAGGAAGAGCTTTCATTATAGCTGCAAAATTGACCGAGACTATAATCAACATCTATTATACTACACAAAACGACGAGGTTGTCGAAATTCCTGATCTTTCTGATTTAACTTCTAAATATTATGAAATTTTTGGAATATGGCAGATAGTCGAGGAAATGCTTACTTTTACACTTTTTTCGATCCATCATCTTCATGTTCAAAGAAGATAATAACTATTAAATCAGATGATATGACACCGATTCCGATCACATTTAAAAAGACCCCAGGAGGAACAACCGAAATAGAGGCAAAATTAGATTTCAATGATGACGTGTGGGTTATAAACTCAGCGAAAGAGCTTTGCTATCTGAAAAAAGGAGAACTTACTCCGGAGCTTGTACTGAATGGAAGATGTACTATCATTTTAGACGTATCTGTGAATCGTATAACAAAAAAGTATATGTGTCTTGTGTAAATGGATTGTTCATTATTGACAGCTAATAAATATAGATAATACCATGATTACAATATATAATTCAACACCTTGTTTTCTCTTCAATTTCACCTAGTTTCTCTGTACTACTAGAGGTATCGAAAGTATCAGTCAAATATGGGGCTACGTGCACCCACTTCAATTACGTTTGTGAAGGTGGCAGGACCCACCCGGCAAATTCAAATTTGGTTATAGCAGGTCGTTTGTACTTCGTTAGTACCCGTTTGTACCGGGAAAACCAGCGTTTGTACCTGAAGCCTACAGCGAAAACAGAGCGGGGCCCAGTGGGTCCTGCTGTCTTCACATTCCAAAGGCGTTTGTATCTCGCCCAAAATGCCTTTAATCGTTTGCACCTGAACCAGAATCGTTTGTACCTGACTCAAAATCAGTGACGAAGGCGGAGTCGTTCATGAAGGGGGCCGAGGGGGGAGGAGGGAGGTTCAAATTCGTATGGACCATGTTAAAATCGTTTGTACCTGGCCCCAAATGCCTTCAATCGTTTATACTTGCCTCGATGTCAGTGACGACGGCAGACTTGGTCATGAAGGGGGGCCGTGGGGGGCCGAGGGGGGTGACTCAAGTTTAGTTTCTAACTTGATCGAATCATTTGTACCTTTCACGGAAACGTTTGTACCTGGATCGAATCGTCTGTACCTGCCTCAAAAACGTTTGCACCTCGATCAAATCGTGTGTACCTGCCTCGGGATGTATGATATCTCATTTTGGGGCAGACAAAGGAAAAAAAATATTTAGGTTACATGACTTTTTTTTCCTCACTTTTATTAACCACTACACTCAAAACCCAACGTAATATTTATTGGCATTTTTACTGGTGGGAGTAAGGTTTAAATGAAATTGAAAAGTATCGGACAGTGGTAACCTCCACTGTAGCTTGTTTTAAGTTATTTTTAGTCAAAAAGGAGTCAATTGTGACTAGATTCCTTTGTTATCATTTTGAATTGCCTTTGTCTTACATTTTTGAGATTATCAATATTCTTAACGGTCTTTCCGGCAAAAATGGAGAACAAAAATAAGCATTTTCCGAATGGTGGAATTTTTATTGGAACGACCTTAGCATTCGAACCACCATTAAGAAAAAATTTTTTATCACTCAGAATTACATTAGACGAGTTGTAGAGGAAAACGGATACGGTTACGGAAGTCCGATAACAGCTCCGAAAAATCGGCATTCTTGCTAAAGGGTGTAAAATACCACTATTCATCCAGGTGTTTGCTCGAGACTTATCCTGATTATGAATCGCCTGATTAATTGCGGTTACAACTGCACGGTAAAAAATTTTATGTTAACAGCCTAAAAAAGGGCTACACATTCAATATGTAACACTTTTTATGTTAAAAGTTGAATGTAAATATTTTGTGTTGACAAATGACGATTGTTTATTGGTTGATCAACAATCAAATCGATGCAACACAATCGTTTTATGTAAAATTGACATGGAAAAAATGTGTAGCCTCTTTTTTTACTAGCGAAATGTGTTACTTTTAACATAAAATTTTTTACCGTGTGATTATAAATCAGCTCCAGCCGATTATTAATCTTTAAATGTCCGCGTTAAAATTCCCTAAACTTTTTCGGGAACTTTTGAAAAGGAATTCATTATCAGTTGCTTTGCTGCATCGATTTTTTAACACACTTTTGTCCTACTTTTATAAGTAATTATGCTGGCATCTCTCTCAGATTTTCAGTGAAAAATTAAGGGCAGCTTTTTTGCACTAAAAGAATTGAAATTTTCAAAAATGTAGGATCCTGTCCATTAAAAAAAAAGGATAAAAGAGAAATAAAAGGAAAGAAGAATAAAAAGATAAAATAAACAAAAGGATTACAACAAAGCATTATCATTGTTGGTGACGATTCTTTCCTACTCTGTCTCGTACAATTTTTATTTCTTCAACAATTTTCCAAATCATTCCGAGTCGGAAGCAACCGTTAGAACAAGGTAAGAACGATTTGAACGCCCCACAGGCGATTTCCTTTCGGGTTCAAATAATTTGAACAAGGTGTAAAACATTCCTAATTCTCCTGAACAAGTCTGTCGTCGTCACTGATTCCGAATCACGTAAAAAGAATTAATGGCATTAGGGGCCTGGTATAAACGTTTCCCAAGCAAATGCAAACGATTTGATCAGGGTACAAACGTTTCAAGGGAGGTACAAACGATTCGATCCAGGTACAAACGTTTTTGAGGCGGGTACATACGATTTGATGTAGATACAAACGTTACCGAGGCAGGTACAAACGTATTGGAGGCAGGTACAAACGATTTGATGAAGGTACAAACGTTTTTGAGGTGGGTACAAACGTTTCAAGGCAGGTGCAAACGATTCGATCCAGGTACAAACGTTTTGGAGGCAGGTACAAACGATTTGATCTAGGTACAAACGTTACCGAGGCAGGTACACACGAATTGATGGAGGTACAAACGTTACCGAGGCAGGTACAAACAATTCGATCCAGGTACAAACGTTTTTGAAGCGGGTACAAACGATTTGATGTAGGTACAAACGTTACCGAGGCAGGTACAAACGATTTGATGAAAGTACAAACGTTTTTGAGGCGGGTACAAACGATTTGATGTAGGTACAAACGTTACTGAGGCAGGTACAAACGATTTAATGAAGGTACAAACGTTTCAAGGCTGGTACAAACGATTCGATTCAGGTACAAACGATGCCGAGAGAGGTACAATCCTTTAGGAGCCTTTTACAAACTTTGCTATGAAGCAACAAACGTTTCCATGAAGGTACAAACGATTCCGAGTCAGGTACAAAGATCCAATCAAGGTAAAAACGATTCCGAGAGAGGTACAATCATTTCCTGATCCTGGTACAAACGCTTCCATGAACATACAAATGATTTAGAGAAACGTTCTATCCTTTACGAGCCTGGTACAAACGTTTTCAAGAAAGTACAAACGATTCCGTCAGGTACAAAGATCCAATCAATGTACAAACGATTACGAGAGAAGTACAATCATTTCCGAGCCTGGTAAAATAGTTTTCATGAAGGTACAAACGATTTCGAGAAAGGTATAAGCCTTTACGAGCTTTGTACAAACGTTTTCATGAAGGTACAAACGTTTCCGAGAAAAGTACAATCCATTACGAGCCTGATACAAACGTTTCCAAGAAGGTACAAAACTTTCCGAGTCAGGTACAAATACCCAATCAAGGTACAAACGTTTCCGAGCAAGGTACAATCCATTAGGAGTCTGGTACAAACGTTTCCATGAAGAAACAAACGATGCAGAGTCAGATACAAACGATTCCGAGTCAGTGACAAAGATCCAATCAAGGTACAAACGATTCCGAGAGAAGTACAATCATTTCCTGATCCTGGTACAAACGTTTATATGAAGGTACAAACGATTCCGAGAACGGTACAATCCTTTACGAGCCTGGTACAAACGTTTCCATGAAGGTACAAACGTTTCCGAGTCAGGTGCAAAGATCCAAACAAGGTACAAACGATTCCGAGAAAGGTACAATCCTTTACGAGCCAGGTACAAAGATTTCCAAGAAGGTATAAAAGTTTCCGAGTTAGGTACTAAGATCCGATCAAGGTACAAACGTTTCCGAGAAAGGTACAATCCTTTAAAAGTCTGGTCCAATCGTTTCCAAGCAGGTACAAACGTTTCCGAGTCAGGTACAAAGATCCAATCAAGGAACCAACGATTCCGAGAAAGGTACAAACATTTCCGAGCCTGGTACAAACTTTGCCATGAAGGTACAAACGTTTCCATGAAGGTACAAACGATTCCGAGTCAGGTGCAAAGATCCAATCAAGGTACAAACGATTCCCAGAGAGGTACAAGCATTTCCGAGCCTGGTACAAACCTTTACATGAACAAACAAACGATTAAGAAAAACGTACTATCCTTTACGGGCCTGGTACAAACGTTTCCGAGAAAGGTACAATCCTCTTCGAGCCTGGTAAAAACGTTTCCAAGAAGGTACATACGTTTCCGAGTCAGGTACAAACATCCAATCAAGGTACAAACGATTCCGAGAAAGGTACAATCCTTTCCGAGCCTGCTAAAAACGTTTCCATGAAGGTGCAAACGTTTCCGAGTGACTCCAAAATTAAAACCAGCAAGTCAAATTGCAAATAACTATCATAATATCCACTTTAAAATTTCAAAAGTAACAGAATTTAATGTTTCTAAGAGAAAAGTGATGCGTCTTTAAGGGTTAAAAAAAAAAAAAAACCTAAACTTACTTGGAAGAAGCTTTCAATCCACTACCGACAAGTTGACAGTGACCACTGACCGCAAATAAAAGAACGGCGAGAACAATGACTCGGTTGTTGGGTGTTCTTGGATCCCATAAAACGCAAATAGAAGCCAGAATGTTATGACTTGAGATCCTTTCCCGTAAGTCTCCTCGATTTTGAAAGTATTTCCGGTTAAGAGCATCATGTTATCTTCTTAGATTTTGAGCTTTAGCTGCTCAGTCTGGCTGCAGGAACAATACTTGGGGCTCTCCACTATCAGCCAACACTTATCTGAAAAATAAATAAATAAATAAATGATTAAATTAATTTTTAAAAAACTTGAAACATATCAAGGAGGGTTCAAACGTTTCCGTATAAACGTACGGAATACGTATGGAACTTGATAAGTTTGTACGTTTAACGTACAAACTTATCAAGTCCTAACGGAAGGTACAAACGTTTCCGAGAAAGGCACAATCCTTTAGGAGCCTGGTACAAAAGTTTCTTAGAAGGTACAAAAGTTTCCGAGGCAGGTACTAAGATCCAATCAAGGTACAAACGTTTCCGAGAAAGGTAGAATCATTTAGGAGTCGGGTACAATCGTTTCAAAGCAGGTACAAACGTTTCCGAGTCAGGTACAAAGATCCAATCAAGGTACAAACGATTCCGAGAAAGGTACAATCCTATTCGAGCCTGGTACAAACGTGTCCAAGAAGGTACAAACGTTTCCGAGAAAAGTCCAATCATATTCGAGGCCCGTACAAACGTTTTAAAACAGGTACAAACGATGCCGAGAGAGGTACAATCCTTTAAGAGCCTGGTACAAACGTTTCCAAGCAAGTACAAACGTTTTCGAGTCAGGTACAAAGATCCAATCAAGGTACCAACGATTACGAGAAAGGTACAAACATTTCTGAGCCTGGTACAAACTTTGCCATGAAGGAAAAAACCTTTCCATGAAGGTACAAACGATTCCGAGTCAGGTGCAAAGATCCAATCAGGTACAAACGATTCCCAGAGAGGTACAAGCATTTCCGAGCCTGCTACAAACCTTTACATGAACAAACAAACGATTAAGAAAAACGTACTATCCTTTACGGGCCTGGTACAAACGTTTCCATGAAGGTACAAACGTTTCCGAGAAAGGTACAATCCTTTTCGAGCCTGGTACAAACGTTTCCGAGTCAGGTACAAACATCCAATCAAGGTACAAACGATTCCGAGAAAGGTACAATCCTTTTCGAGCCTGCTAAAAACGTTTCCATGAAGGTGCAAACGTTTCCGAGTGACTCCAAAATTAAAACCAGCAAGTCAAATTGCAAATAACTATCATAATATCCACTTTAAAATTCCAAAAATAACAGAATTTAATGTTTCTAAGAGAAAAGTGATGCGTCTTTAAGGGTTAAAAAAAAAACCTGGACTTATTTAGAAGAAGCTTTCTATCCACTACCGACAAGTTGACAATAACCACTGACCGCAAATAAAAGAACGGCGTGAACAATGACTTAGTTGTTGGGTGTTCTTGGATCCCATAAAACGCAATATAGAAGCCAGAATGTTATGACTTGAGTCCTTACCCGTAAGTCACCTCGATTTAGAAAGTATTTCCGGTTAAGAGCATCATGTTATCTTCTAAAATTTTGAGCTTTAGCTGCTGAGTGTGCCTGCAGGAACAATACTTGGGGTTCTCCACTATCAGCCAATACTTATCTGAAAAAGAAATAAATAAATAAGTGATTAAATTAATTTTTAAGAAAATTGAAACTTCTCAAGGAGGGTTCAAACGTTTCCGTATAAACGTACGGAATACGTACGGAACTTGATAATTTTGTACGTTTAACGTACAAACTTATCTAGTTCTAACGGAAGGTACAAACGTTTCCGACTCAGGTACAAAGATCCAATCAAGGTGCAAACGATTCCGAGAGAAGCACAATGATTTCCGAGCATGGTACAAACGTTTCCAAAAAGGTACAAACGTTTGCGAGTCAGGTACAAATACCCAATAAAGGTACAAACGTTTCCGAGAAAGGTAAAATCGTTTACGAGCCTGGTACAAACGATTCCATGAAGGTACAAACGATTCCGAGAAAGGTACAATCCTTTACGAGGCTGGTACAAAAGTTTCCAAGAAAGTACAAATGATTTAGAGAAACGTAATATCCTTTACGGGCCTGGTACAATCGTTTTCATGAAGGTACAAACGATTTCGAGAAAGGTACAATCCATTTCGAGCCTCGTAAAAACGTTTTCATGAAGGTACAAACGTTTCCGAGTCAGGTACAAATACAGAATCAAGGTACAAACGTTTCCGAGAAGGGTACAATCCTATTCGAGCCTGGTACATACGTTTTTAAGCAGGTACAAACGATGCCGACAGAGGTATAATCATTTTCGAGCCTGGTACAAAAATCCAATCAAGGTACAAACGATTCTGAAAAAAGTGATGCGTCTTTCAGGGTTAAAAAAAAAAAAAAAAAACTGAACTTACTTAGAACAAGCTTTCTATCCACTACCGACAAGTTGACAGTGACCACTGACCGCAAATAAAAGAACGGCGTGAACAATGACTCGGTTGTTGGGTGTTCTTGGATCCCGTAAAACGCAATATAGAAGCCAGAATGTCATGACTTAAGATCCTTACCCGTAAGTCACCTCGATTTTGAAAGTATTTCCGGTTAAGAGCATCATGTTATCTTCTAAAATTTTGAGCCTTAGCTGCTGAGTGTGGCTGCAGGTACAATACTTGGAATAATCCACTATCAGCCAATAGGTACTTATCTGAAAAATAAATTAATAAATAAATGATTAAATTGATTTTTAAAAAAATTGAAACTTATCAAGGAGGGTTCAAACGTTTCCGTATAAACGTACGGAATACGTACGGAACTTGATAAGTTTGTACGTTTAACGTACAAGCTTATCAAGTTCTAACGGAAGGTACAAACGTTTCCGAGTCAGGTACAAAGATCCAATCAAGGTATAAGCGATTCCGAGAGAGGTACAATCATTTCCGAGCCTGGCACAAACGTTTCCATGAAGGTACAAACATTTCCGATTCAGGTACAAAAGATTCAATCAAGGTACAAAAGATTCCGACAAAGGTACAATCGTTTACTAGCCTGGTACAAAAATCCAATCAAGGTACAAACGTTTCCGAGAAAAGTACAATCCTTTACGAGCTTGGTACAAAAGCTTCCACGAAGGTACAAACGATTTCGAGTCAGGTACAAGTACCCAATCAAGGTACAAACGTTTCCGAGAAGGGTACAATCCTATTCGAGCCTGGTACATACGTTTTTAAGCAGGTACAAACGATGCCGACAGAGGAATAATCATTTCCGAGCCTGGTACAAAAATCCAATCAAGGTACAAACGATTCCGAAAAAAGTGATGCGTCGTTAAGGGTTAAAAAAAAAAAAAAAAAACCTGAACTTACTTAGAACAAGCTTTCAATCCACTATCGACAAGTTGACAGTGACCACTGACCGCAAATAAAAGAACGGCGTGAACAATGACTCGGTTGTTGGGTGTTTTTGGATCCCATAAAACGCAAAATAGAAGCCAGAATGATTTGACTTGAGATCTTATCCCGTAAGTCTTATCGAATTCGAAAGTATTTCCGGTTAAGAGCATCATGTTATCTTCTTAGATTTTGAGCTTCAGCTGCTCCGTCTGGCTGCAGGAACAACACTTGGAATACTCCACTATCAGCCAATACTTATCTGAAAAATAAATTAATAAATAAATTATTGACTCATTTTTAAAAAAATTGAAACTTATCAAGGAGGGTTCAAACGTTTCCGTATAAACGTACGGAATACGTACGGAACTTGATAAGTTTGTACGTTTAACGTACAAGCTTATCAAGTTCTAACGGAAGGTACAAACGTTTCCGAGTCAGGTACAAAGATCCAATCAAGGTACAAACGATTCCGAGAGAAGCACAATGATTTCCGAGCCTGGTACAAACGTTTCCATGAAGGTACAAACGTTTGCGAGAAAGGTACAATCCTTTACCAACCTCGTACAAACGTTTCAATGAAGGTACAAACGATTCCGAGTCAGGTACAAAGATCAAATCAAGGTATAAGCGATCCCGAGAGAGGTACAATCATTTCCGAGCCTGGCACAAACGTTTCCATGAAGGTACTAACAATTCCGAGTCAGGTACAAAGATCCAATCAAGGTATAAGCGATTCCGAAAGAGGTACAATCATTTCCCAGCCAGGTACAAACGTTTCCATGAAGGTACAAAGATCCAATCAAGGTATAGGCGATTCCGAGGGAGGTACAATCATTTCCGAGCCTGGCACAAACGTTTGCATGAAGGAACAAACGATTTCGAGAAAGGTACAATCCTTTAGGAGCCTCGTACAAACGTCTTCATGAAGCTACAAACGTTTCCATGAAGCTAAAAACGATTCCGAGAAAGGTACAATCTTTTCCGAGCCTGGTACAAAAGTTTCCATGATGGTACAAACATTTCCGAGTCAGGTACAAAGATCCATTGAAGGTACAAACGATTCCGAGAGAAGCAAAATGATTTCCGAGCCTGGTACAAACGTTTCCGAGAAAGGTACAATCCTTTAGAAGCCTGGTACAAACGTACCAAGCAGGTACAAACGTTCTCGAGTTAGGTACAAATATCCAACCAAGGTACAAACGATTCCAGGAAAGGTACTATCCTTTACGAGCCTGGCACAAACGTTTCCATGAAAGTACAAACATTTCCGAGTCAGGTAAAATGATCCAATCAAGGTATAAGCGATTCCGAGGGAGGTACAATCATTTCCGAGCCTGGCACAAACGTTTCCATGAAGGTACAAACGTTTCCATGAAGGTACAATCATTTCCGAGTCAGGTACAAAGATCCAATCAAGGTACAAACGATTCCGAGAGAAGCACAATGATTTCAGAGCCTGGTACAAACGTTTCCATGAAGGTACAAACGTTTCCGAGAAAGGTACAATCCTTTAGGAGCCTCGTACAAACGTCTTCATGAAGCTACAAACGTTTCCATGAAGCTAAAAACGATTCCGAGAAAGGTACAATCTTTTCCGAGAATGGTACAAACGTTTCCATGATGGTACAAACATTTCCGAGTCAGGTACAAAGATCCAATGAAGGTACAAACGATTCCGAGAGAAGCAAAATGATTTCCGAGCCTGGTACAAACGTTTCCGAGAAAGGTACAATCCTTTAGGAGCCTGGTACAAACGTACCAAGCAGGTACAAACGTTTTCGAGTCAGGTACAAATATCCAACCAAGGTACAAACGATTCCGAGAAAGGTACAATCCTTTACGAGCCTGGCACAAACGTTTCCATGAAGGTACAAACATTTCCGAGTCAGGTACAAAGATCCAATCAAGGTACAAACGATTCCGAGAGAAGCACAATGATTTCAGAGCCTGGTACAAACGTTTCCATGAAGGTACAAACGTTTCCGAGAAAGGTACAATCCTTTAGGAGCCTCGTACAAACGTCTTCATGAAGCTACAAACGTTTCCATGAAGCTAAAAACGATTCCGAGAAAGGTACAATCTTTTCCGAGAATGGTACAAACGTTTCCATGATGGTACAAACATTTCCGAGTCAGGTACAAAGATCCAATGAAGGTACAAACGATCCGAGAGAAGCAAAATGATTTCCGAGCCTGGTACAAACGTTTCCGAGAAAGGTACAATCCTTTAGGAGCCTGGTACAAACGTACCAAGCAGGTACAAACGTTTTCGAGTCAGGTACAAATATCCAACCAAGGTACAAACGATTCCGAGAAAGGTACAATCCTTTACGAGCCTGGCACAAACGTTTCCATGAAGGTACAAACATTTCCGAGTCAGATAAAAAGATCCAATCAAGGTATAAGCGATTCCGAGGGGGGTACAATCATTTCCGAGCCTGGTACAAACGTTTGCATGAAGGTACAAACGATTTCGAGAAAGGTACAATCCTTTACGAGCCTCGTAGAAACGTTTTCATGAAGCTACAAACGTTTCCAAGAAGCTAAAAACGACTCCGAAAAAGGTGCAATCCTTTCCGAGCCTGGTACAAACGTTTCCATGAAGGTACAAACATTTCCGAGTATGTACAAAGCTCCAATGAAGGTATAAGCGATTCGGAGAGAGGTACAATCATTTCCGAGCCTAGCACAAACGTTTCGAAGAAGGAGCAAACAATTCCGAGTAAGGTACAATGATCCAATCAAGGTATAAGCGATTCCGAAAGAGGTACAATCATTTCCGAGCAAGGTACAAACGTTTCCATGAACATACAAACATTTCCGATTCAGGTACAAAAGATTCCGAGAAAGGTAGAAACCTTTACGAGCCTGGTACAAATGTTTCCATGAAGGTAGAAACATTTCAATGAAGGTACAAACGTTTCAATGAAGGTACAAACGATTCCGACAGAGGTATAATAATTTCCGAGCCTGGTACAAAAATCCAATCAAGGTACAAACGATTCTGAAAAAAGTGATGCGTCTTTCAGGGTTAAAAAAAAAAAAAAAAAAACTGAACTTACTTAGAACAAGCTTTCTATCCACTACCGACAAGTTGACAGTGACCACTGACCGCAAATAAAAGAACGGCGTGAACAATGACTCGGTTGTTGGGTGTTTTTGGATCCCATAAAACGCAATATAGAAGCCAGAATGTTGTGACTTGAGATCTTCTCCCGTAAGTCTCCTCGAATTTGAAAGTATTTCCGGTTAAGAGCATCATGTTATCTTCTTAGATTTTGAGCTTTAGCTGCTGAGTCTGGCTGCAGGAACACGCGGCCTCAGAATACAAAGGACTTAAATCAAGATAAGAGATCAGTATACTTGCTTATAAGTTAAACATAGTAGCAGATAGTCAATTGGAAAATCGATTTACGTCCTTTGTATATCGCGAACAATACTTGGGGTTCTCTACTATCAGCCAATACTTACCTGAAAAATAAATAAATAAATAAATGATTAAATTACATTTTAAAAAAAATTGAAACTTATCAAGGAGGGTTCAAACGTTTCCGTATAAACGTACGGAATACGTACGGAACTTGAAACGTTTGTACGTTTAACGTACAAACTTATCAAGTTCTAACGGAAGGTACAAACGTTTCCGAGTCAGGTACAAAGATCGAATCAAGGTACAAACGATTCCGAGAGAAGCACAATGATTTCCGAGCCTATTACAAACGTTTCCATGAAGGTACAAACGATTCCCAGAGAGGTACAAGCATTTCCGAACCTGGTACAAACCTTTACATGAACATACAAACGATTAAGAAAAACGTACTATCCTTTACGGGCCTGGTACAAACGTTTCCGAGTCAGGTACAAATACCCAATCAAGGTACAAACGTTTCCGAGAAAGGTACAATCCTTTACGAGGCTGGTACAAAAGTTTCCAAGAAGGTACAAATGATTTAGAGAAACGTACAATCCTTTGCGAACCTGGTACAAAATTTTCCAAGAAGGTACAAATGATTTAGGGAAACGTAATATCCTTTACGGGCCTGGTACAATCGTTTTCATGAAGGTACAAACGATTTCGAGAAAGGTACAATCTATTTCGAGCCTGGTACAAACGTTTTCATGAAGGTACAAACGATTCCGAGTCAGGCACAAAGATCCAATCAAGGTACAAACGATTCCGAGAGAAGTACAATCATTTCCGAGCCTCCGATCATTTCCGAGCCGAGTACAATTGTTTTTATGAAGGTACAAACGATTTCGAGGAAGGTATAATCCTTATCAGCTTGGTACAAACGCTTTCATGAAGGTACAAACGAGGCAGGTACAAAGATCCAATCAAGGTACAAACGATTCCGAGAAAGGTACAATCCTTTACGAGCCAGGTACAAAAGTTTCTAAGAAGGTACAAAAGTTTCCGAGTCAGGTACTAAGATCCAATCAAGGTACAAACGATTCCGAGAAAGGTACAATCCTTTCCGAGCCTGGTAAAAACGTTTCCATGAAGGTGCAAACGTTTCCGATTGACTCCAAATTTAAAACCAGCAAGTCAAATTGCAAATAACTATCATAATAACACTTTAAAATTCCAAAAATAACAGAATTTTATGTTTCTAAGAGAAAAGTGATGCGTCTTTAAGGGTTTAAAAAAAAAAAAAAAACCTGAACTTACTTAGAACAAGCTTTCTATCCACTACCGACAAGTTGACAGTGACCACTGACCGCAAATAAAAGAACGGCGTGAACAATGACTCGGTTGTTGGGTGTTCTTGGATCCCATAAAACGCAATATAGAAGCCAGAATGTTATGACTTGAGTCCTTACCCGTAATTCACCTCGATTTTGAAAGTATTTCCGGTTAAGAGCATCATGTTATCTTCTAAAATTTTGAGCTTTAGCTGCTGAGTGTGCCTGCAGGAATAATAGTTGGGGTTCTCCACTATCAGCCAATACTTATCTGAAAAATAAATAAATAAATAAATGATTAAATTAATTTTTAAAAAAATTGAAACTTATCAAGGAGGCTTCAAACGTTTCCCTATAAACGTACGGAATACGTAAGGAACTTGATAATTTTGTACGTTTAATGAACAAACTTATCAAGTTCTAACGGAAGGTACAAACGTTTCCGACTCATGTACAAATACCCAATCAAGGTACAAACGTTTCCGAGAAAAGTACAATCCTATTCGAGCCCGGTACAAACGTTTTAAAGCAGGTACAAACGATGCCGAGAGAGGTACAATTCTTTAGGAGCCTGGTACAAACGTTTCCAAGCAAGTACAAACGTTTTCGAGTCAGGTACAAAGATCCAATTAAGGTACAAACGATTCCGAGAACGGTACAAACATTTCCGAGCCTGGTACAAACGATTTGATAAAGGTACAAACGTTACCGAGGCAGGTACAAACGATTTGATGAAGGTACAAACGATTCGATCCAGGTACAAACGTTTTTGAGGCGGGTACAAACGATTTGATGTAGGTCTTGACATCGAGGCATGTATAAACGATTGAAGGCATTTGGGGCCAGGTACAAACGATTTTAACATGGTCCATACGAATTTGAACCTCCCTCCTCCCCCCTCGGCCCCCTTCATGAACGACTCCGCCTTTGTCACTGATTTTGAGTCAAGTACAAACGATTCTGGTTCAGGTACAAACGATTAAAGGCATTTTGGGCGAGGTACAAACGCCTTTGGAATGTGAAGACAGCAGGACCCACTGGGTCCCGCTCTGTTTTCGCTGTAGGCTTCAGTACAAACGCTGGTTTTCCCGGTACAAACGGGTACTAACGAAGTACAAACGACCTGCTATAACCAAATTTGAATTTGCCGGGTGGGTCCTGCCACCTTCACAAACGTAGAGAATTGTAATTTTAGGATGCTGTTTGACACGGTAAAAGAAAGTTATTTCACCCTGCAGAATTTTTAGCAACTCTGAAGTCGAATTTACGGTATCTAGCTTGAACCACACTGACTGTGGCTTTTAAGAGACTTCTTTCGCAATGTTTGACGAATCTGATGAAAACTGACATTTACTACTCCATCACTAGAGAATAGCTTTAAAAATTCAGATAACATTATCTTTTTCATGACAATTTCTTAATTCTTCAAAAGGAAACTAAGTGAGATCATTCAAGCGTGCTCCCAGATTATTTTTCCTTATGATACATTCTTATCTTTTTTACAGAGATGGAAATCATACTCGACATAGAGACAACAAAAAAAAGCTGTACTTGGATGAAACACTTCACAAAAGTTTATCAAACTTTTTTTTAAAAATAATACTGCGTTATCTATTGTAATATAAAAGAATATTTTCCTATTTTTAATCTAAACTCAACTACAAATTGTAGGTGTGAAAATCAAGTGTAAATCGGATATTCGGAATGGTAATCCTACCAATTATATTATTCCATTTGTTTATAAGTGAAATAAGTGCATATTCAATTGCACCGATTCAAGGGATTAAAAATGAATTCATAATAAACGTTGGTTTTGATGGAAAAGGAAACACATACGTAGTTGCGACTTCTTCTGATGGTTATCGATTTTACAAATTAAATTCATCGAACGAAATATCATCGGCAATAGATCTTCCAGATAATGCATCTGAAATGCTTGTCAGCAGCAGAGGTGATGCGTATTTTTATTTTTCGAACTACAATCGTACCATTGCCACTGTACAAGCGGATTCGAAGGAAATCGAAATAATAGATCAAATTACTCATAAACTTAATTTAGATTTGTTTTACCTGAATAATGACGATAACTTTTTCTACAGCAAGGAAAAGGGTATTTACGTGATTCGACCCCATTCACCCACTCCAGTTCCAATAGCCAATTTAGAAGACTTCACCTCTACTTTGGTAAATGTGGCCGTAACTGATAAATCAGGAAATATATACTTGGCGGTGGAAAATAAACAAAATTATTCCATCGCCTTAATAACCAAAGACGCCCTACAAGAAGAAAAGCCATATGCAACGTTTATTAATGACCCACAACTGTCAACGCTACTTGCATCAGAATTCAAGATCGACGAGCAAAACAATTTATGGGTGGCATTAAATGGGTTTAATCAAGGAGTTGTCAAAAAGCTAGACGGTGGAAATTTCAAAACTATTTTAACAGATACGACTTGGACATATTTTAATATCGTGCAGGGTAAAGAAAAAACTTTTCTATAGCTACACAACCCGACAGTTTTTCCGTCAGCTTACATTACGTCACACCAAACGGCGATGTAGTCGAAATACCTGAAATGAAAAATTTTACTTCGAAATATGTTGAAATTCATGGGGTGGCGGATAGAGAAGGAAACATTTACTTAAATACATTTTTTGATTTAGCACCTTCATTTTCAGCTAAGATGATAGCTATTAAATCGGATGAAATGAAACCGATTCCAATCACATTTCAAAATAATTCTGGATGGAAAACTGAGTTGAAGATTAAGTTGGATTTCAATGATGACCTATGGATCATAAATTCAGGAAGTGAGATTTATTATACGAAAAAAGGAGAAATTTCCCCTGAACTTGTAAATAACCCAAAGGAAGAATGTAACAATGTCCAAGATGTCAGTGTCAATTTTATAACAAAAAAGATGTATGTATCCTGTGCAACTGGACTGTTTATTGTTGTTGAAAGCAAATAGATTTATGCATTCAAAAAGTATTATTGCATAGTTTTTATAAAAAGGTCACCAGAATCATCCGTCTAAAGATTTCATTTACTCACTCTTCCCTAGAAAATATACGTTAAAGGTCCTTTAATCCAAAATTCTTTTATTAATTGTCCGAACAGACCCCGAAATAACTATACCAACTTAATTCCCAGGGGAGTTCTTATTTATTTTAGAACTACCAGCAAAATAAAAGCTCATCTAGCACTCGAGACCGCAGTATCCATCAAAAAAATTTCTAATTATCAAAAGCTAACTCAAGAATACAGTCAAACAGCTTCTGAGATCTCAAATTTTCCCGATTTTAAGATTTCATTTTTCGCCTCACCCTACCTAATAGCAAACTTAATCACCACTGCAAGCATTTAAATATCAGATAATATAAATGTATTATTGTCAATTTATTCATTCTCGGAAAAAAAAACAAAAGACAAAGAGATAATCATTACTCATCATAAATGGCGTTTCTTTTTCATTTTTATTTTCTATTCTTACATGCTTATCATTTTCGGCAAAGATTGCAATCATAAGCTAAGTAGAGACAATACCAAATAATACAGAATTCGCACTTGACGTAAGTTTATCAAATTTTTAAAATAATATCGATGGAATCTATTCCAAATATAAAAGAATGTATAGTTCGTCTTAATTTAAACTGTAACGGAAGTTGCAAGAGGGAGAATAGCTTTTAGCGCAAAAAGAAAAATTACATTTTTTTAAAATGGGAGTACTACCAATCATTTTGTCGTGCTTTCTTATTACTGAAATAAGTGCTTTATATGAGATTACACAAGTGAAAGGTATTGAAGACCAACTCGTTACAAACGTTAATTTTGATGGAAAAGGGAATACGTATGTCGTTGCCACTTCTACTGGTAATAGTGATTACCATTTTTATAAATTAAGCTCATCTAATGAAATAGTATGGTCAATGGATCTTCCGTACGTCGTATCTGAAATGCTCGTCAGCAAGGCAGGTGATGCGTATTTTCAATTTTATCACGATAAGAGCCGAACTCTTGGAATTGTGAGAGAGAATACGACAGAGGTTGAATTAATAAGTGAAATGTACTTCGAATTGTTTCACATGGATAATGAGGGTAATTTATTCTACTGCAAAGAAATAGGGGTTTATGTACTTCAACCTGAATCCTCGGCCTCGGTTTTAATAACAAATCTGGAGAATTACGTCTCTCTGCCCAGCGGGATAGCCATATCCGACAGATCAGGAAATACGTATATCCCGGTTTTATCTCAAAGTGTCAGCAAACTTTCGCTCGCCGTAATAACCAAAAAGGCTTTACAGGATGAAAAGCCAAACGCCATGTTCATCTATTCCGAGCCCAACCTCATTAACGACTTGAGCATCGACAAAGATGGTAATTTATGGATATCGGCAGTTGGTAACAAGAACCTAGAAGGTATCATTAAAAGGCAAGTGAATGGAAATTGGGAGACTGTCTTGACAGATCCGGATCGACCATTTAATACAATGCTACAGACTAATCAAAAAACTTATATCATAGCTTCAGATTTGAGCTATACAGTTAGTCGCATATATTTCATAGCCTCTAACGACGAAGTTGTCGACATTCCGGAACTAAATAATTTAACTACCAGGTATGTAGGCATTAAAGGGATGGCGGATACCGAAGGACAAGTTTATTTCTATGGCAGTTATGGTGACGAGTTATCATCGTCTCTGGGTAGGATGATAACCATTAAATCGAACGAATCGAATCCCACACCAATTAATTTTGGAAATTATACTGGAGCAGTAAGGAATTTGGAGGTTAAGTTAGATTTCCTTAATGATGTGTGGATTTTAGAATCCATTGACGACATTTATCATCTGGATAAAGGAGAAACCGTTTCGGAAGCTCTACAGAATCCAAATGGAATCTGCCTCGATTACTTTGGTATCGATGTCAATTTAATTACGCAAAAGGTGTATGTTTCATGTTCCAATGGATTGTTTATTGCTGACTTTTATGCTGCGGGCTCCGCATCAGTTCCTTCATTAAATGCACTGTCAATTCTGTATTTCGTTACTGCAATGTTCATTCATCAATACATAACTTTAAATAAGTAAAAGTAAAATTTTTAATTTGATCCTAGCAGCCAACTCTGCGTCGTTCGTATTACCTCGCTTATGCCTTTTAAATAGAGATTTGAATAATCTTTGATTCGCATAAGTGTTAGGTATAATATGAGCAACAGTTAAATTGCACTCGCAAGCTCTGCCGTGGTAAGCGAAATGGGCGTATGTCCATTCTTAAGTTGGCACTTGTCTTCTATTTTTAACTTATGTAAACAAAGATTCAATTCCAGAATGGACATACGCCCAAATCGCTTACCACGGCAAAGCTTACAATCGCTGAAAAATGACAATGTAGGACACCAATATTTTTCTATATTTTACAACTGTAACCCCCCGCCACCTGTTTTTCGGTAAAAAAAAAAAAAAAAAAAAAAGAGCTGTATTACTGCACAAGTCCTCCTCCTCCTCACTCTATTATCCTGAAAGAAGGTAAGTGGTCTGTTTCGATTGTGCCTCTCTATCTTTTGCAAAATGGACAGCTTCAGGGAGCGAAACTCCCATAAGAGATGGTCCACCCATCGGCTTTGTGATCGTCTTTTCGGGTGACGACCTTCCACTTTTCCTGCACAAGTGCCCAACTTAATTCAAAAGTGCTTATTGCGGAATCAACTGCCAAAAATAGTAGTGAATAATTAAAGAAAGAAACAATGAGAAGAGATAGATCTAGGCCATGAAACAATCTTAGCAACTAATAATTAACCATTTTTTTTTTTCTTAAAATATAGGATATGTAGGGTTTTAGAAGCAAAAGTGAAACCAAATGGGACAATAAGAAAAATTCAGGACAGAGGGTTCCAATGTAGGACTGTCCTACAAAATTGAGCTTAATGGGAATGATGCTGGGCTGTTTTCCTCCGACGTTACAATAGACCTTATAAATGCCTATAAAGCTGCCAACGATAATCGGCTCTCATCCCGTACGAAAAAGGGATGCATAAAACTTGTATTATTTATACAAAAATTATACATAAAATATACAAAAAATTGGACATGCATAAAAAATGCATAAATTATGTATAAAGAACTTATATTTTTTTATCCTACAATATGATTATACATAAATTATGTATAAAAAACTTTAACTTTTTTAACAATTTTTTTTTTTTATCCTCGGGGATGATTATGCATAAAGTATGTATAAGAAACTACAAAACATAAACTTTTTCAACGAAAAATTATATATATAATTATATATAAATTATACATAAATTATACATAAATTATATATATAATTATACATAAATTATACATAAATTATACATAAATTATATATAAATTATGTAGGTCCAAATTTTTGTATAAATTATACAAAATTAATATATATTTTTTGTATTTATTTTGCAAAAAATTTACATATTTTATGCATCTCTTTTTTGTACGGGATAGAAGGTCATGTGAGAGAGACCTACTATTATTTGACAGCGGACCTTCCGCGTCAGAATCGGGAGTCTTACCAACTGACTACTGTTCGCTAGGGTGTACAGAAAAAAAAAAGTGTTTGGAATTTTGTTGCTCACCGAAAAAATAGTTTCATTGGGGGGTAAAAACCTCAAAAAAATTTTGAAACATTTTTTTTTTACCAGCTGGAGGTCGCGCTTTGCGGAAAAAGGACCTAAGCCAAGAATTTTTTGAAAGCGTTCAATTAAGTTAATATTTAGCGCATTTTTCAGTAATCGATATTTGTAAAAGGGGTCTAATTATATGTTTTTGAGGTCGTAGAACACGAATTTCACCATCCCGATTTCCAAAATTTTTTCACGGACGAGAAGAATTTGGAATTTCAAAAAAATTACTGGTAGAATTTTCCGTCCGTTAGAAAATTTTGGAAATTGATCCGAAACACAAAAGTGCCTTATTAATTAGAGTGTTCTGACTAAAAAATGTCATAGAACATGACCTCTAACTCGAACTGGTGAGGAGTGGTCGCCATTTTTTTACAAAAAAATTAGTTTTTGGCTCAAAAAACCAAATTCTTACTTATACCCCTACTCAGGCGTTGGTCGGAGAAAATCGGGATAGTGAAATTCGGGTTCCTCAAGCTTTTTTTCATAAGTATAAGCAACTTTAAAAGGAAAAAAAAATTTTGGGGGCTCCAAATCTGGACATAAATAAAAATCAAGCCCGAAAAATCAGGCTTAAACGCTAAAAAAGCGGTAACAGCGACTCAGGCATTGGTCGGAGAAAATCGGGATGGTGAAATTCGTGTTCTACGACCTCAAAAACATATAATTAGACCCCTCTTACAAATATCGATTACTGGAAAATGCGCTAAATATTAACTTAATTGAACGCTTTCAAAAAATTCTTGGCGTAGGTCCTTTTTCCGCAAAGCGCGACCTCCAGCTGGTAAAAAAAAAATGTTTCAAAATTTTTTTGAGGTTTTTACCCCCCAATGAAACTATTTTTTCGGTGAGCAACAAAATTCCAAACACTTTTTTTTTTTTCTGTACACCCTACTGTTCGCCCCTTGACATACGGCGAAAGTGCTAATAGCGGGCAGCAACAGGCATTCATTACCAAACCCAATCGCTAGTATTATGTTTAAAGAATAATATAAAACTATTATTTAAATAGATAAGAATCCGAGAGATGGTCATTACAATATCATAGATGATTCATTTTTTTTTTTTTTTACACGTTTATCGTTTTTGACAAAGATGGAAATCGTGAGTTACCTAGAAACAATTGAAAAGAAAATGACTTTAAGAATAGATACTTGATTTAGGTTTATCAAATTTTTTGAACAATACAGATGGCATCTAATCCAAATATATATTAGTATAACTCTGCTTTCAAATCAAAACGGTAACAGAGTGCGAGATTCCGATTTAGAAGAAACTTAGGAAAGAAATACTTCAAAATGCGAATACTTACAATCGTTTTCACTTACATTTTTATCAGTGAATTAAGTGCTTATTCAATCAAACAAATACAAGGCATTGGACGCCACCTTGTTACAAATGTTAATTTTGATGCGGAAGGGAACACGTACGTCGTTGCCTTTTCTAGCGGTGATACGGAGTATCGTTATTACAAATTAAATGCATCTAATGCGAGGGGTTGCTCACTCTGCAAAAAAGTGTACACGGTAATTCATAATTCAAAGTAATGCAAGTAATTCAAGCGAAATTCAAGGTAATTCAAGGAATTCAAAGTAATTCAAAGTAATTCATGGTGATTCAAAGTAATTCAAGGTAATTCAAGTAATTCAAAGTAATTCAAGGTAATTCAAAGTAATTCCGGAAATTCAATAAATTAAATCGCATGTTTAACTTATGTAAGGCTTATTATGAGTCATTTAAAGTTATTTACAAGGCTTTAATAGAGCGTTTACCGGAAAATCTGCTGCCGTTTGTTTAGGTAGCATGTAAAGGAAAAAATATCATGTTGTTTAGAAAATACTAATTAAAAAAATTAATTTCTTTAATAATTTAACTTATTTTCGTAACTTCTAATTTTCGGGGCATTAATTTTTTTTCGGACATTATTTATAATTTAATGTAAATGGTGCATTATACAATTCTTTTCCAGATGACCATTTGCTACCTGACCAACTGTTTGCTTTTGTAATTCTATCAATTTTTTTCTTCTTAACTAGGGGTTGTTAACCTCATAATCCTTTAAAAATTCTTTTCAATTTTTTTTCCTTTTCAATTATTCCTAACTGTGGCTCATTGTCGGTTTCGTGGAATCTGGACATATTTCCGATCACCCCAATAAATTTTCTCTTTTTCGGCATTGTCACTTGCTCTACATTTATTTTAACTGCGTGACCGACCGACTGTAATATCCCTTCTTCTGCGGAAACCAAATAAGAAAAAAAATGCTTTTATTGGCGAACTCTTTTTTCTGCGACAATGCTACCTGTATTATTTATTTCAAGCATCCTTTTGGTCATCATACTTTTTTTTTCTTCAAGTCCGTTGGCAGTTCCAAATCACTGCAAACGAAGTCTTTATTTATTATTCTTTATTTTACTCGGAAATTAGGAACATTCAAGTTATGAAATTAAAACGACATGTTTCAAGTTTATATTAGACTCATTCTTATTTATTTGAATAATTTTTTATTATTGTAACTATTATGTGAAATAGTGCCTATCACCTATCCTGTGACGTCGTGAAAAATGAAATAATACTCGGCTAATTTTCTTTTCCAATTAATAAACATTAATCAGTCGTTAATATTCGGCACAAAGTTAGTGCTACCCGAAATCAAAGATTCCTCATAAATATAGTTTCAGTAATAGAATCTTAGAAAAAATAAAGTCTATACATAGTAGTTTTTTAAAAATAAATTCAGTAATTAAATGTTTCTTTCTCAATAAAGAAACAGCTATAAGTTGAAACCCCTTGCAGGCTGATGTATCCGTATGGACACATTATATTTGATCGACAATAAATAGACTTGGACTTAAACATAAGTAGCCGGAAAAATCAAATTATAAATTTTTGGCGAAAATGTAAATCCTGTGTTTAGCTTATGGGAGAATTATTACTTAATTAGAATATTAATTAATGACATTAAAATTATATTTTTAATGTTAGTGTAAATAAATAAATTACGAACTATTTGGGTATAACCAAAATTAAAAATTGTGAGCTGATATGTTTATCATATATATATGATAATACATATGTATTATTCCTCCCATACTTAGCTTATCGGGCTAAGATAAAATCAAACTTTCATAATCGAAATATGACAAATATTTCATAAGATATAAATTTTGATATCAATATAGATTCTGAGACTTTTTATCTTGATTTTACTACATTTTATACTTCAGTTATTAGTTTTTAGAAAATTTTTGTAAGATTTCATCTAAAATATTTTTTTTCCATAAGCTAAACATAGGCGGCAAAATATTTTTTTAGCTTCACTAACTGCTTCAATGGATCATGCCGTATCAAAATATTACCGAAAGAGACCAATCAGCATCTACGCCCCTAACGCTTCAAAGAAAAAAATAGGCTTCCGACAACAAACGGTTAAAAAAAGTAAACACAGCCTACGGTATTTAACTTTCCAAAAAAAAAAAATAAATAAATAAATAAAAATATTATTTAAAAATAATGATAATAAAATCATTAGTTGATAAAGAGGCCGTTCATAACAAAAATGATGCCCAAAGCAATTGAACACAATTTTTAAGGGACAAAAATTATGCATAAGAATGAAATCAATTGAAAAAAAAAAAAAAAAAAGAACCATGGAAATATGCATAAAAATACTCAAGTAATTCAAAGGTAATTCATGTAATTCAAGGTAATTCACGGTAATTCAAGGTAATTCACGGTAATTCAAAGTAATTTACGGTAATTCAAAGTAATTCAAGTAATTCACGGTAATTCAAAGTAATTCAAGACAAGGTGTACACGGTAATTCAAGAGTGAGCAACCCCTCGATCTAATGAAATATTATCGACAACAGATCTTCCTTACTACGTATCTGAGACGTTCGTCAGCAAAAGAGGTGATTCGTATTTTCATTTTTTTCACGATGACAACCGTACTCTAGGAATTGTGAGAGCCAATTCTACAAAGGTTGAATTAATAAGTGAAATGTACTTTGAATTGTTTCATTTGGATAACGAGGGTAATTTATACTATTGCCAAGAAGCAGGGGTTTATGTACTTAAATCTGGATCCTCGGCCTCGGTTTTGATAACAAATCTGGAGGATTACATCTCTCTACCCAGCGGGATATCCATATCCGATAGGTTAGGAAACACTTACATCCCGGTACACAGTGGCAACAACATCTCTTTCGCGGTAATCACAAAAGAGGCTTTACAGGAAGAAAATCCATACGCCACGTTCATCTATCCTTTTGAGAATTCGTCTTACTTCGTAGAAGATTTAAAGATCGACGAAGATGACAATTTATGGATATCGGCAGTGGACAGCATCCAAGGAGGTGTTATTAAAAGGCTAGTGAATGGAAACTGGGAGACTGTCTTAACAGATCCGGACCGACAATATAATACAATGGTGCCGACTAAAGAAAAAACTTATATCATAGCTTCAGATACGAGCTTTACAGTTAATAGGATATATTACATAGCCTCTACCGGCGAAGTCGTCGAAATTCCTGAATTACAAAATCTAACTGCCAGCTACTTTTCAACTGAAGCGTTGGCGGATACGGAAGGACAAGTATATTTCACTGCCACTTATCGTGATGAATTATCGCCGTCTTTGGGTAGGATGGTAACAATTAAACCTAATGAACAAAAGCCTATTCCAATAGCTTTGCCAAATATTACTACTATGTATGAGACAAAGTTGGATTTTAATAATGACGTGTGGATTTTACACTCCTTAAACGCCGTTTATAATCTGAAAAAAGGCGAAACCGTTCCTGATCTTCTAAACAATCCAAATGAAATGTGTTTCGATTACTGGGGTGTCGATGTCAATTTTGTAACAGAAAACATTTACGTTTCATGTGCCAGTGGACTGTTCATTGTTACAAATGATTAAATGCACTTTATATTTTATGCTCTGTTACTGAATGTTTCTGTATCAATATTTATTACTTAATAACTATATATAGTTATATGGTAGAGGTCCCTATGTTGGTCATCAAATTGTATACAAAATGTATACAAAATGTATACAAATTGTATACAAAATGTATACCAATTGTATACATTTTGTATACAAATTGTATACAAAATGCATACAAAATGTATACAAAATGTATACAATTTGTATACAACTTTTATTTGTATATTTTTTGCATAAAATTGGTATACATTTTGTATACATTTTGTATGCATTTTGTATACATTTTGTATTCATTTTGTATACATTTTGTATACATTTTGTATACATTTTGTATACATCCGGATGGGTAATTTCAGACCTCTGTTTGAGACCATAAAATTGTATACAATTTGTATACAAAATGCATACAATTGTATACAAAATGTATACAACTTTTTCTGCATCACGCCCGTAGCCAAGGGGGGCCACTGGGTGGGCTGACTGGTTGCCCCCCCTGGAGTAAATTGGCTAAACATGACAGGTATAGAGAATGAAGACCTATTGCCCCCTTAACAAGCCCAACTGCTCCCCCTGGCTCTTCGTTCTGGCTACGGGCCCGTTCTGGATCGGGAAACTTTAGACCTGTGTGTGTGTTTGAGACCTGAAAATTGTACACAATTAGTGTCTAAAATGTATACAAAATGTACACATCTTATATTTGAAAATGGTGACCCGTAGCCGAATTCATAGCGCTCTCGACTCTCAGTTATAGATGCGACACGTCGTGCTTCTATTCTAGTTCATAGCTAGAATTTTTTCTCAGGTCAAAACTAGTGCGCTGGTAAGAAAATCAACGGTCACCACCCCTCGGCAGGCAATGGCAAACCACCGAGGGGTAATTGCCTCCTAAATCTCTCAAAAACACCCGCCGGAACCTTCGTTAAACTCTGGGTCCCGTTTGCATGTGAGCGCACGCTCGTAATCGAGTACAAATGGAAAATATTATTAACTGAATTTACGGGCCAAACCACGCGGACTGTAACGTCCGCACTATACTTAGCTTATAGGCGTGGTGTGTAACGGAATTTACTTCATATGTATTCACTTTAATCGCTTCCGTACTACATTTATACAACATTTTGAATTGTCCTCAAGAAAACCGCGGGAATAGTTTGTAGTTTATAGGAAAAAAAGACTACTATCATGGGAAGCTTCGGATATCGGTTGTGTATGAGCTAAGTGAAAAATTAATGGAAAAATGCTTGAGGAATGACTTACGCAGTGATACTACATTAACTTTTTCTCTTTTTCTCGTTTCAGGAACCTCTGGGCAAAGAGAAGCGACGTAAGAACCAAAATAGACTAATAAAGCCAGGAATTTAGGGGGAAAAAAATTAATAAAATCAAATTTCAAATGTAATAGTATATGTTTTGTTAACGCAAAAATGTGGTTCCCTACCTATTTGTTTCTTTTTGGGGGGGCCAACAGTGCCCCCTATGCAAAAGCTAATTTCAGATTCGGAATCAGCGACCTCTCTGTTCATTAAAACTCGGATTCTCGTCACGAAATACGAAAGTTTAACAAAAATATGTGAAAAATAGAGATTTGAATATCTTTACTATTATTCGAATAAAATTCCTACTACAGTATATTGCTACTCTCATTTATCTCAAAAATTATAGCTTGAACGAATTTAAATTATATAAATAGAATATGAACATGAATGAAATAGGAAAAATGTAGCAAAATGATATGCGTATCTTAGATCCCTAATTCCCATATTTTAGATCTACGTCTAAGTTTGGTTTTTTTTATATGATAGGAGATGAATGTTATATGTATCGTAGATTTAAAATTTTGGTTTTTAGCAAGATTGTATCAGTTCCATATGAAGCTTTGGATGGGTCTTCTTAATTCCATTGCTATAACTTAAATTTCACTAAAAGACTCTGGTCAAGTTATTTCAATTTAAAATATTGAATGAATGTTTTTTGGGGACACTGTTGGCCCCCCAAAAAAGAAACAAATAGGTAGGGAACCACATTTTTGCGTTAACAAAACATATACTATTACATTTGAAATTTGATTTTATTAATTTTTTCCCCCTAAATTCCTGGCTTTATTAATCTATTTTGGTTCTTACGTCGCTTCTCTTTGCCCAGGGGTTCCTGAAACGAGAAAAAGAGAAAAAGTTAATGTAGTATCACTGCGTAAGTCATTCCTCAAGCATTTTTCCATTATTTTTCACTTAGCTCATACACAACCGATATCCGGAAGCTTCCCATGATAGTAGTCTTTTTTTCCTATAAACTACAAACTATTCCCGCGGTTTTCTTGAGCACAATTCAAAATGTTGCATAAATGTAGTACGGAAGCGATTAAAGTGAATACATATGAAGTAAATTCCGTTACACACCACGCCTATAAGCTAAGTATAGTGCGGACGTTACAGTCCGCGTGGTTTGGCCCGTAAATTCAGTTAATAATATTTTCCATTTGTACTCGATTACGAGCGTGCGCTCACATGCAAACGGGACCCAGAGTTTAACGAAGGTTCCGGCGGGTGTTTTTGAGAGATTTAGGAGGCAATTACCCCTCGGTGGTTTGCCATTGCCTGCCGAGGGGTGGTGACCGTTGATTTTCTTACCAGCGCACTAGTTTTGACCTGAGAAAAAATTCTAGCTATGAACTAGAATAGAAGCACGACGTGTCGCATCTATAACTGAGAGTCGAGAGCGCTATGAATTCGGCTACGGGTCACCATTTTCAAATATAAGATGTGTACATTTTGTATACATTTTAGACACTAATTGTGTACAATTTTCAGGTCTCAAACACACACACAGGTCTAAAGTTTCCCGATCCAGAACGGGCCCGTAGCCAGAACGAAGAGCCAGGGGGAGCAGTTGGGCTTGTTAAGGGGGCAATAGGTCTTCATTCTCTATACCTGTCATGTTTAGCCAATTTACTCCAGGGGGGCAACCAGTCAGCCCACCCAGTGGCCCCCCTTGGCTACGGGCGTGATGCAGAAAAAGTTGTATACATTTTGTATACAAATTGTATGCATTTTGTATACAATTGTATACAATTTTATGGTCTCAAACAGAGGTCTGAAATTACCCATCCGGATGTATACAAAATGTATACAAAATGTATACAAAATGTATACAAAATGAATACAAAATGTATACAAAATGCATACAAAATGTATACAAAATGTATACCAATTTTATGCAAAAAATATACAAATAAAAGTTGTATACAAATTGTATACATTTTGTATACATTTTGTATGCATTTTGTATACAATTTGTATACAAAATGTATACATTTTGTATACATTTTGTATACAATTTGTATACATTTTGTATACATTTTGTATACAATTTGATGACCAACATAGGGACCTCTACCAGTTATATAATAATATAATAATATATATTATATATTATTGAGAATATTTATAATATTAATATAATATTTGTATAATAATATATATTGTTTTGTTACGTAAAAATTTCATCATGACAACCAATGCAGAAGTCAAAGTCAGTTAAAGTCATCACTTGATAAGCTGTGATATTTCATTTTCTATTTGTTTTGTTTCTTTATACTCCCATTTTATTCCATTTATTCTTTTTGTTTAAAAAAAAAGGTTGTAATTTATGACATAAAAGCTCAATATAATATAATAATAATAATATAAAAGCTCGATATAATAACTCAGAGTCGATGTCATGTTCATTTTAGGCAATACGCCTGTGTTGTATTCGACATTGGACAAGAAAAATGATTGAGGAGCAACATTGGGGAGGAAAAAGTGATAAGCCCAAAAAAAATTTTTTAGTCTCTGACGTTTTGAAATGAGATGGATAAACACTATCGAACTATCTTCTATCAACTAAATATTTTTTAATACTCTCACAATCACTGATTCACAATTCTGTACCTCAGTGCAGAAATGCACCAAGTCCATTCAAAAATTGCAACTTCTTACTTCAAACCGGACTTTACAAAGCATATACAAGCGTTGCCAACTCAAATGAATGTCTTCTGCGAGTTAACTTTTCTGCTGTTAACAAAATGGACTTGCTACCAGAAGGCATAAAATATCAGCACTGCCAACCGTTAAGCCTGTATACCTTTTGTAAAGTCGGGTTTGAAATAAGAAGTTGCAATCCTTGGATGGACTTGGTGCAGTTCTGCACTGAGTTACAGAATTATTAACCATATAATGCTAGAAACGGTATTCAACCGATATCACCTACAAAGTTACTATTAGTTAATGGAACAAAAGGTAGGTCCACCAAGGTTTAAGACGAGGGAAAGGAAGTCAGAAAAATATAGCATCAGTAATAAGAATTAGATTGGTGCATTGCTCAGTGAACAAACATCTGAATCGAATCGGAAATAAGAACTCTCCGTTAAGCGAGTACTGTCAGAAGAAGAAACTCCAGAACATGCAATCACTCATGCGAAAAATATGGGATACGCAGAGCCTATAACTCTAAAGAAGATACTTAAAAATTTAAAACAGGACATATTTACCTTCTTAAATAACTCCATGATTTTCATGTAAATAGTTGGCAACATTGAACTTTGTAAATAGCTGATAGTTCTACTAATCCCAATAAATTAAAAAAAAAAAAAAAGATTTTGAGCATTAGTTCCCATCAAATCAACTTGTAAATAAAATAATTTAACTAATTTGGAACTTTTAAGCTATTTCTGATGGAGGCTTTTCAAACATTTTAAAAGGAGGAAAAAAAAGACGTCAAAAATAGCCGAATTTGTTTAGAATAATACATATAAACTGAAAAGAAAAAGGAAAGCGCGGAAGTTGACATGGTGTTAATCACGAACAAAACACTTTCTTCTAAAATCCTTATCATTTTCTGTATAGAAAGAAGTTATCATAAATCATATGAAAAAAAATTAAGAAGAAAAATGATATACTCAAGTGCTTTTTTGCAGTAAGTTTATCAAATTTCATTGAAAAATAGTGCTGATACCACAAAAAACAATCGCAATATAAATATATAATATACCCTTGCTACCAATCTAAATAATGACTGTGGTTCTAACTGTAAAAAACGTACTTTAAATTTTACGAAAAAAAATTTTATCTTTCAAAATGAGGATTCTTACAACACTTTTACTGTACTTTTTAATAAGTGAAATAAGTGCTTATTCAATTACGCAAATCGAAGGGATTGACGGTGTTATCAATAAATTTGGATTTGATGCTGAAGGAAACACATTCGCCACTGCCGCTCCTGATGGAAATCGTGATTTTAAATTATACAGATTAAATCTCTCTAATAAAATATCATCGGTAACAGAAGTTCCTCCTCAGTACTTTGTATCACAATTATTTGTCAGCCCTCAAGGTGATGCTTATTTATACCTGCTTGAAGGCAATAATGGGACTTTGGCAATTGCACGGGCTAATTCCACTGAGGTTGAAATAATAGATGAAATGTTATATGAATTGTCTTATATGGATAATAACGGCAATTTCTTCTACACAAACCAAAAAGGTGTTTATGTACATCGTCCCGGATCTTCCGCATCTGTTCCAATAACAAATTTGGAAGGTTTTAAGGGTCTTCCACTAGTGCATGAAAGAATATTACCCGCAACTGATAAATCAGGTAACACTTACTTGCCGGTAATAAGAAACTACTTAAACGTTTCTCTCGCTTTAGTAACTAAAGCAGCTTTACAAGACGAAAAACCTTACGCAGTGTTCCTAAATGCTTTAGAGAGCTCTCAGTTCATAGAAGAGTTAAAATTCGACCAAGAAGATAATTTATGGATGACGGTAGCGAAATCCGCCGAAAAAGGTGTCATTAAAAAATTGGTCGACGGCAACTGGAAAATTGTCATAGATAACACTCGCTCATATAATAGAATCGTACATAGTATTAAAGGTAAAACTTACATTCTCGAGAGTGATACAGAGTCTCCGACCAGTACAAACATATACTACATTAATCCAGACGACGAGGCAGTCGAAATACCTGAATTAATAAATTTGACGGATTCTTCGTATTTTGCAATTGAGGGGATGTCGGATAGGGAGGGCCAAGTTTATTTTCATGCCACATGGAAGAATTTATCTTCGTCCCTAGGTATGATGGTAACCATTAAAAATTCCGATGAAACGAAGCTCATTCCGATCACAATCCCAACTAAACCTGATGGATCAATAACCCCGTTAAAGGCAAAATTGGATTTCAATGATGACGTGTGGATCCTGTACTATGATCTGTATCACCTCAAAAAAGGAGAAACCGTGCCGGATCTTGTTAATAATCCAAATAAAATCTGCAGGGAATATGAAAATATATATGTCAATTATGTAACAAAAGAGATATATGTCTCATGCATTTATGGACTGTTTATTGTTAAAAATGATTAAGTACTATTAAAAAATAATAAAAAAACAGAATTTTCCATATTTAAGTTTGGCGATTTTCAGTATTGTATATTTGGAGTAAAACCCTTATTTTTATGATTAGTTTTTATTTCACTCCATAAATTGGAGATAAAAAAATGCAGTACCTTACTATTGTACTAAAATTAAAATGCACTTTTTTGTTCACATTTTTAAAAAATATATTAGTAAAACGTAAAATATTTTAAACAAAATGATTTTTAAGATGCCTCAAAGCATTTCAAAACTATTTTTTTTAATGACAACCCTAATAAGTAGCCTATGAAATCCCAAAATTAATCGAATCCCGTTTTTTTGACTGAACAAACCGACTACTGGATTCTATCTGCATAAAGAGGGTACGATTTATCCGATATATATTAGATCCTAAAATTTTACTCACATGACATACGGATGTATGTTTATGTAGGATTTAAGATAAGTTTTCAGCATAAAAAATCTGACATAATTATTATTTTGATTGATATCCTATTGGGGTCAGTCCATGTGAAATGACCAAATTGCAAACCACTACCTTCACCGATTTTTTTGATTTTCGGGGAATCGAATCTACCCATCGGTCTTATGAAAACCCCAATTTTCAAATTTTTAAAACCACCCGTTCCGAAGTTATTGACCTCGGAAAATTGGGATAGGGCGCTTACCCTGTTTTTAAAAATCGCTGTAACTATGGACCGCGGTGACATAGAAAATCGAACGAGGTCTCCTTTTAATCGCCTTTAGTGGGGCTTTCGTGTGATATACCATAACCGCCATTTTTTTTAAAAATTAGTTTCCCGGACTTTCCGAAAATAAAAATTTCAATTTCCGGAAAAACTATATCTTTTATTTTTTTGGAAAAAATGTAGGTTAAAGTAGAGGTCTAGCTTACCTTTTAGCCAAAATTTCACGATGGCCTGCCATGGGTTCCTACAGTATCACGCTGTTGAAAATGTGCTGTCGGAAAAAAAATTTTTTTTAATGGTAATTTTGGGTTATTTTGACTCCGTAATGAGGTTTGTACTTGCAAAATTAATTTTTTTTAAAATTGGCCTTGAAATTTCCAAAAAACCCATATAAGGGCCAAAAATGAAAAATTTTTTTTTCATAAAAGACCACTCATTCTTATCGGAAATTTTGCGTAGATTACGAATTTGAAGTCGGAAATTAGTTTTGGTGCATGATTTTTGAGCTAAAGCTCTGAAAACTTTCTTACGGCTTTTTGTCTGTGGCTCAAAAATTTTGCACCAAAACTAATTTCCGACTTCAAATTCGTAATCTACGCAAAATTTCCGATAAGAATGAGTGGTCTTTTATGAAAAAAAAATTTTTCATTTTTGGCCCTTATATGGGTTTTTTGGAAATTTCAAGGCCAATTTTAAAAAAAATTAATTTTGCAAGTACAAACCTTCATTACGGAGTCAAAATAACCCAAAATTACCATTAAAAAAATTTTTTTTCCGACAGCACATTTTCAACAGCGTGATACTGTAGGAACCCATGGCAGGCCCATCGTGAAATTTTGGCTAAAAGGTAAACTAGACCTCTACTTTAACCTACATTTTTTTTAAAAAATTTGAAGATATAGTTTTTCCGGAAATTGAAATTTTTATTTTCGGAAAGTCCGGGAAACTAATTTTTAAAAAAAATGGCGGTTATGGTATATCACACGAAAGCCCCACTAAAGGCGATTAAAAAGAGACCTCGTTCGATTTTCTATGTCACCGCGGTCCATAGTTACAGCGATTTTTAAAAACAGGGTAAGCGCCCTATCCCAATTTTCCGAGGTCAATAACTTCGGAACGGGTGGTTTTAAAAATTTGAAAATTTGGGGTTTTCATAAGACCGATGGGTAGATTCGATTCCCCGAAAATCAAAAAAATCGGTGAAGGTAGTGGTTTGCAATTTGGTCATTTCACATGGACTGACCCATTGTCCAATTTTTTTTTTCTTTTAAAAAGAAACAAAGGGATGACTCAATTCAAAAGTTAATCATTTTTAAAAAATGTACTAGATAGAAATTACAAAATGGCAATGAACGAGATTGTTATAACACATGACATAAGATTATCAGATTTGAATGATTCTGATTTCATCCAACCCAAATATAAAATGCATGTGTGTGGCTCATCTTCATCTAAACGGTAACAGAAGTTACAAGTGCGACAAACAAATTTCGAAGTTCGCCGCATCTTTCGTACGACGTGACTGAAATGCTAGTCAATCATCGAGGGGATGCCTATATTAATCTTCAACAAGATTTTAATCGTACTCTTGGAACTGTAAAGGCTAATTCAACGAAGGTGGAAATTATAAGCGAAATAACATATGGTTTGTTTCACTTGGATAACGAGGACAATTTTTACTATAGCCGATACAAAGGGGCTTACCTACTTCGTCCAGGATCGTCATCCCCTGTTCCAATATTAAATCTGGAAGATTTCAACTTCCTTGATGGTGAATATCGAGTGAGAGCCGTATCTGATAAATTAGGGAATACGTATTTGCTGTTACAAAATGAGAACAACTCTTCCTTTGTGGTAATAACCAAAGAGGCTCTACAAGAGGAAAAGCCTTACGCCACGTTCTTATATCCATTTGAAAATTCGTCTTCTATCGTAGATTTAACGATTGACGTTCATGATAATATATGGGTGTCGGCAAAAGACAGCAAGGAACATGGTGTCATCAAAAGATTAGTGAATGGAAATTGGGAAACAGTCTTGACCGACGAGAAACGAGCTTACAATACAATGATGCACACAAAAGAGAGAACTTACATTCAATCTTCAATTTGGCCGGATTCAGCTGACAGCATCTATTACATTACATCGAATGACGAAGTTGTAGAAATATCTGAACTGAAAGATATACATGCTTACGAAGTTCACAATATCGCAAATAGTGAAGGGCAAGCTTATTTCTATACTGCTTATGAAAATATAGCTTCATCTCTGGGTCAATTTATCACTATAAAACCCAATGAACAAAAGCCTATTCCAATTACTATTGGAGAAGAATTAGGAAAATCGGCGAAAGCGAAATTCGATGCCAATAATGATCTTTGGTTCTTGAACTCATTCACAGAAATTCAACATTTTAAAAAAGGTGAAACCGTTCCGGACCGTCTTAACAACCCAAACGGGATCTGTGACGAATACTGGGACATCAATGTTAATTTTGTAACAGGAAAAATATATGTGTCATGTCATAATGGATTGTTTACAGTTATTAATAACTAAATGCAATGTATATTCAATATTTTGTCCTACATTTAATGATTTTAAGTATAATTTAATATAAATAAATATTTTTGTTATTGGTAAAATTTTATTTCCTCCTTATTGACAAAACCTTCTTCCATGCCACAGAACCCAACTACCCATCCTACTAAAAACTAATCACGGACCGGTGAATCTAGACATCAAAGGTCAGTATTACCCGAGAAATTGAAAAACTCAAGAGCCAAGAATTCCCGCATTTTTCCCGCGGAAAAAAAAATCAAAAGGCAAAACTCAACTATACACGATTTTTTAAATTCTCTAAAATTCAAAATTTATTTATTTTTCCGCATTCATTGAGAAAATCCTTATATCCTGTCATATGGAGAGCGAAAAATAGAAAATACCCAGCATTTGCTTTCTCAAGATTTCAATTCTCGAAAAGGCGGGAACCAAGACAAAATTTTGGGAGTAAGAAAACTAAGATAAATTCCGCGGACAAAATTTTAAAAAATTGCTTAAGTTTATGCAATTATTATAAAACTTTTCCCATAATCATACTTAACGACGCTTGGAAATCCGTCAGCACCAGCACCTGCCAATAAACTTACCGAGATTCACGTCCAGAAGGAAACCCTCACATAGCTGAAGCAAAACACGAAGAAAGTATTTATATAATCGAAGATTCGAAGATTCAACATCAGATAAAATCATCAGCAGTCGATATTATCATCTGATTCGATTATCTCTTTTCCCTGTAACAAAGAAAAAATAATTCATTTTCTTTAAAGCAAATATATATTAAAAAAAAAAAAAAAAAAATGGCGTGAGACTTGCTAACGCAAACTAACAGAAGAATGAAGTTTAACTTCATTCTCGTAAATATCCTGGTAGACACTCGAAAAACATATAGTTCCTTTTTTGAAGTAAAACTTATTTAGTCATTTAGGGGAAAAATTTTGTGACACAGACACTTGAAAAAATGAGAATAAAATACAAGAGACTGAATATTTTGAAGACGTAGACAGTTAACATTTAAGTAATATATTTTTTTAAAAAAACTCGAAAAAGCTACAAATAAATTTTTCAATTTTAAAAAAGCTCGAAAAAGCTGAAAATAAAATTTTCAGTGAATTTTTTTAAATTTTACTTTCCAAAAATCCCGAGTAAACCAAAATTTCTAAAAAGGCTCAAACGAGGGGATACCGAAATATTAAAATACCGAAATTAAGAAAAATTAGTAAAAAAACATCGATTCAATGAATCAAAACAAACCGACCGGCCGCCATAATCTGTATCCCCATGTGCCTAGAACTATATTTTTGTGTGTAAATATTAAATTATTAAATGAATCACGACATGTGCTGCTTCTCCATTATGGCTCAAAATTAATTTTCTAGAATTAATTTTCAAAATTTCCGGAAGTACTGTGCTTTAGTTATTCTATGAATTTTTGACCATGGATTAAGAATACAAAAAATGCAATGTAGTAAAAATGGCCGACTCCATTTTTAAATCTTGGGTTAGAAATCCGTAGAATAACAAAAGCACAGTACTTCCGGAAATTTTGAAAATTAATTCTAGAAAATTAATTTTGAGCCATAATGGAGAAGCGGCAATGAATCAGATTCTATTTCGTAAAAATTTTGCAAGTAGTGTTCGATTCCCCTAGATTTTTTTTTCTTTTTAAAATAAAAAACTCCAACCATCAAAGATATTTGGCGTTCAGAAATGCGGTTTATTGATCCCCTTTTCTAGTTTTCCTCTTTCCTGGACAGAATCTCTCAATTGGGGTCATGTACATATTACGTAAGCATTTTTTTTTGCCATTTTCAACCCCCCTCCCCCCCGTTGTAAGCATGAATAAGATTTTGGCAACCCCCCCCCCCCTCCATATTACGTAAGTTTTTTTTTTTTAATGGAACCAACGGCACTCGACTTCGGTAATCTTCCTCAAAATTCATGGAACTGAAATAAACCAATATAAACACCTATATTGAGAAAAATTAAAGAGAAGGTTACCTTTATTTAGACGGTAACAAAATAATGTAATATTACTGTAGATAAAAGCTTACGTAAGAAAGTGTGAGACCCCCCCCTCCCCATGGTAAGGTGTCGTAAGCATTTACGAGACCCCCTCCCCCCCCTTATCATGCTTACGTAATATGTACATGACCCCATTAATAAGTGGAATAATGAAAGTTTTCCATTCTCACTTTTGCACCGTTTAGAGCTGAATTTAACACAAATGAGGCTTTAGGCGACCGCCTCGATGTGAACCCCCAAACCTCCCTCCCTTAATACACTAAAAAAGATATTTATCTTTTAGGAATTTTTCCAGAAAATTTTGTTATAGTTTCGTACGATTGGACTTTTTTCCCTTTGGTTTAAAGTAAATTCGAATAATTAGTAAAATATGACCGCTTGCACTGATTCAATGATAGGTATGCATACAGAAGTTAACCTGGGTACTAAGGTTAATGCCACCACATAATAAGAGCCTCTTTTTTTATTCATAATTTTAACGAATGGGAAAAGGGATAGAGTTTGTTAGGCCTAGTGTTTTTTTTCTTTTTGAACGGCACGTCTGCACAGTTCTGAATAACAATGCAGGCGATTTGGATATGTAGCAGGTAACAGTATATTACAACACAAGAGCTGCAAAAGAAAAAATTGTCTGTCGAGGCCGATTTTGAGGCCCGAGCCGAAGGCGAGGGCTTTAAAAAGGTCTCGACGGGTAATTCTTTTGCAGTTCTTGTGTTGTAAGCTACTTTTCATCACAAAGCACAACGCAATAAAGGTATTTCTAAAACGCACTAGTGCGGAAAAATAAGTTTTCTGCGCTGAGTGATGAAAAGTCTTTGTATGAAAAAAAAAAAAGAATAATTCCATTATTCTTTACAGCCAATGGCAACAAAACCCACGTAACTCCACGCAACTCCACAGCTCTCCAAAACTAGTTTCATTTGTATTAAGCTCATCCTGTAGAAAAAAGCTATACGATTTTCAAAATTGGAGTCAATTTTTCACCAAAAATTGAATTTAAATTTTTTTCACTTGAAAAAATTCAAAAAAGAACAGGAAAAATACTGTTAAATGTTTAAACTCACACAAAAATTCACTAAAAATGTTATAATCGCCATTTTGGAAGTCTGTCTACGTCATCAAGACGCATGCGCAGACCAGTCGGCGCCAAGTGTTTTTCGGTATCAGAGCAGTACCTTCATTCCGGCTTCAGCTTCCGATGAGGTCGGATCGGTTATTTCGCCGGTGTCCGTGAGTGAATTTTCTTTTTTTTTTTTTTCAATTTTAATAAATAATTTTTTTAGCTCAGGCTTTATTTAATTTAAATAAAATAAAATAGTGTTCGGTTTTTATTTCATTTCATTAAAAATAATTTAATTATTAAATTATTAAATTTTAAATACGGTGGTATATAATTTTTTTTTTTTTTTTTTTTTTTAATTTACTATAATCGGTCCGGCTTGGAGGCAAAACCAGGAGGTTTAGTCTCCCATCGTAGTAAGGCCTAGGTATCGACCCAGCGACTGGCCTTGTGGTATTAGTTTTAAGTGTTTAGTGATAAGTTCCCCCGAAACGTTAAGTTAGGAGTCAGCCCATCTCTTGGAGCTGCAGAGTTAAATTAGGCTGTGTATTCTATTCGATTCGATCATGGATTACGCGGGAGATAAGCTCCATAGTGAGAGTCTCCAGGGTTTCATTGCGGATGACTGGGTGTCCGAGGTTATTGGCGCACCGCAAGCCTTAGCTGTACATATATGCACAGTTAAAGCCGATAGGCTCCCGGCTCGCTCTAATGGCATGGTTCCCCTGACGGCCGGTCCAATGCGGAAGGTCTTAACCTTTTACGCCTGGAAATCCGAAATTTTTTTGAATTTTTGCATTTTTTCTACAATCTCACAGTATTAATTCCAAAAAATATAGCAATAATAATAACAACATTACAGTTTAAAATAATTAATTTTTTTACTTCAATCATACCGCGGGAGATAAACTCCATTGTGAGGGTCTCCAAGCCCCCCCCCTTTTTTAATTGTTTCTTTTTTTTTTGTTTTTGTTTTCACAGTAGCAGCCAGAGGAGTCATCGCAGCCAGAGGAATCGTCACAGCCGCAACGCAGTCCAAAAGCTTCATCAACGAGGTTTGAGTTTATGCATGGGCTTGGGCATGGGCTTGGGCATAGGCATGGGTTTGGGTTTGGGTTTTGGGATTTTTACGTTTTCATCTTTTTCTCATTTCCTTTTAATCTCTTTAATCTTTTTTTTTTATTTCTATTTCTCTCCTAAAATTTTTTTAATAAATGAAAAAAAAAAAAAATATAAAAAAATTAAAATCAAATAAAACAAAACGGGATTTTAAAAGGCAGCCTATTATCGTTAGAAAAAGCTCTCGATTACCATTTTTAAAGCGGTTAAACGACATGCAAAAAAAAAAAAAGAATCGAGGCCATTTTTCGCGTAAAGATTGTCAAATAGTATCTTGACAATCTTGTCTCTGATGTCTGGTATTGTAAATTGTATGAACGTCCAATGCCGTACATTGCACATTCGTACAATCTTAATTTTAGTTTAGTAACTAGTATTGTAAAATAGGATAATGTTGTAAGGATAGTATTGTACATTGTTTTGTAAACTGTATATAATGTTGTATTAGTTTTAAGTTGTCAGCTAGAGGAGTAAAGTCCTTCTTACGTCATGCGGATCCAATGTCGTGCAGATCGATGTGAAAAGGACGTCATTTTTATGTCGATCCGTACGGGGTTGGTGACTTGTGCCGTTAGGGGGATGTGATCCTTGGAAGCTGGCTTGGGGGGACAACTCGGTCGGGCGCGGTCTCTGAGTTTTCCCCCCAACCCGTGAGGGGTTTTTGGCTAGTCCCCCATCGGGCGCCTCCCCAGGTGGCGGATAGGGGAACGCTCTCCGAAATCGGAGAGTATGAGGATTTATTCCTCAGGCGGACCAAAACTAGCCACCACAGAACAGCATGTTAAATAGAAAGATCTGGCAGTTAATCTAGCAACCTTTATTAATTTTGCAGGGAAAAAGCTAAAAAGACTGTTTGGGGCTCGTGGATATCACAGAATGATGAAAAGTTTTATGGTGGAATGAGTTTGGGAAAGGTTTGGCATGAATTCTTTCTGGTCTTTTTTCACACTTTATCTTTTTGTCTTCATTCATTTTTCATTCATTTCTTTATTTATTTAATTATTTCTATCTTAAAAAAATTTACGGCCCGGTATAACCCTTTACAACTTTAAAAAAAATTGTGATTTTAAATAACAGCAGCATAATTTGAAAAGCTGTTGGCTTGAGTTTTTTTGAAACGGTTAAGCGATTTGCAAAAAAGATCGGGATCATTTTACCGGTAAAGATTGTCGAAGAGTATAGATGACAATCTTGTCTTGTATGAATGTCCAATGCCGCAAATTGTACAATCTTAACTAATATTTAGCTTATGCAACTAGTGATAAGTATATTGTAAATTGTATGGATGTCCAATGCCGTACATTGTACATTCGTACAATCTTAATTTATGTTTAGTAACCAGTGTAAATTGTATTGTAATTTGTATTGTAATTTGTACATAATTTTGTACTTGTTTCATATTGTCAACTGGAAGAGTAAAGTCCTCCTTATGTTCATGAGGAACCAATCTCGTGCAAATCAATGTGTCATTTTTGTGTCTCTCTGTACGAGGTTGGGGACTTGTATCGTAAGGGGGATGTAATCTTTGTAGCTGGCTTGGGGGGACAATCGGTCGGTCGCGGTCGCCGAGGTTTCCTCTCAAACCGTGTGGGATTTTTGGCTATTAGCCACAACAGAACAGCATGTGAATCTGTTGTCTTCATTTTTCAGGGAAAAGAGTTAAAAGAGGCAGTTTTGGGCTTTTAGACTGTGGAGCATGATCAAAATTTTTATGTGGTAGAGGAAGGGTGTCTTTTTAAAGCTCAAGTTTGGCTGAACCAAATCGCGTCAATTACGAAATTTTAACTTTTGCGTGACGTTAGCAGTGCTTACAGTTTTTCTGTTCGGTCGCAGAAACCGAATATAATCACTGCAATGTTGCCAAATTTCACCGAAATTACCTAGGCATCGATTTTGGGCCAAAATGACCACTTTTGACCGGAAAAAACTAGTTTCGTCCTATTGGCCTCTCAAACAGTCAATAAAATTAAAAAAAGCAAACCTATCAAAAATAAAAATAAGACTAAAACTAAAATTTGATACTCAGAGGATCTGAAAAGAAAAAAAGAAGAGAAAGAGGGCAGGGTACACAAGTAATAAACTCTTTTTGGTACTATGCAAATAAAAATAATTATTATACCACTTTCTAAAATTGACTTAAATGTCGGTCTTTTGAGGTCCTAAAAACAGAGATTTTTATGGAATTTTTTTTTTTTTTTTTTTTTTTTTTCATTTGTAAACTTTTTTAAATAAAATTTTAATTTCAAAAAAAAATTTGGTCATAACCTGCGGTAGCCCCCACCACCGTTATATCAGTGCGCCCAAAGTAGGCGCATCCATCAAACCTTACATTCGAAAATGAGATGCATAAATTATATTAAAATTATGTATAAATTATACAAAAAGTACAATTTTTAATAAATAAAATTTTCCCCCAACATGACTAAAGAAGTTTCTTTTCAAAAACCCAGAACAGTAACAGTGCAATTCTCAATCACTTTAAGTGTCTTAATACATTCGACCGCAGCAAGTCAAGAATGGGAAATGGAAGCTATCTTTTCAACTTATCAAAAGTTAATCACATAACTTTGAAAGGTTATTATCATACTATCATTTATTTTTAATTTAAATATGCTTACTCAGTACTAATTGTTCACAAGAAATTTAGTAAGATTAATTTTCTTTACATTATTTATATCTTTTGAAAATGAGTTGTTACTATTCATATTCACGTTATTGTTCATTTATATAGATGAAATAATTGTCTAAAATATTACAAAAATTGAAGGGATTAAAGAAAATTGTTTGAAGGAATTTACATTGATGCAGAAGGGAAAATTTATGTTGTTACTGTACCTTTGTTTCTAAAGGCAGAATTGATAGAATATGCAATAGAATAATTGTTATGGCAGTCTTTCCGACATTTACCTTAATAAAATCACACAGCAAATAAAAATTATTTGATTATGTATACAGCTTTCTTTTCTCAATTTATAAGAATGATTGCTTCAATCAATGATGAGACAGCACTGCTTATCAACCCTCTAGTTTAAAAGTTTTAAAAGTATTTTGCTTACATTGGCCTGTCTATAAATAAATTCATCAAACTGAAAAACGTTTGTCTGTTTTAATTTCCCTTACAACCTAAAACAAGGAATGACTATGAAGACAATATTCAGGATTGTTGGTCTAATTTTTTTTTTTTTTTTACTTAGAAGAAACCACAATCTTTTATTAAATATTCTGAAAAAATTATCTTCCATTTTCTAATTCAGAAACATATTTTCCTTTCTTTGCTTACTTGTAACTTCCTTACAAAGTCAAAGCTTTATAAATAAATTATGTTAGTTCTGGATCTTTGCGCTACATTTTTTAGCATTATTGTATTATTAAAATCCCTTTAATAAATAAAAAACTTACTTTGGGTGCAAGTGCATGACTACAAGGTGACTAAATGCTTTCCATCCAAACAAAACAGTCAAAACGTGGAAGCCTCCTTTTTTGCTGTCCAGAGCAGAGAAATCATTTGAACTAATGAGCAGCCAAATATTCCGAACATGAATATATCCTCTCATGGATTAAACATTAAATACTTTCTTTCTAAACCGCATTTCATTGTAGATAGAATATTACAAAAAACAAAACACGCCACTTCTCAAACGATATTTTCGAAGACATTTTATTTATAGTTCAAGTTTCCGCCACGAGAGCGCTGGGGGCAAATCTTACTTCCACGATTGTTTACGTTACGTGAACGTGACACGTCAAATGTCCATATTGGGAGTTGTATCTTCTGCATTCGCAGTTGAAAACAAATCGAAATTATTTTAAAAATTCCGGATGGAATATTTTCGAAGTGGTTTAAAATCCGTTTTGGGAGCTCCTCAGCCTGGAGATCAACCTACCGTCCCCGAAACCGTGAGTGCATTAATGCAATATATTTCCTTCTTTTTTTTTTTTGGATTGTAACTCAAAAACGTCATGTTTGTTTTGATGTGGGTCAAATATTGTAAAGATAAGAATAAATAATTAAATCATAAACTTTTAGGTTGAAAAACTAGTTGATCGAGTCCAGACTTCAACATTATTAGAAGACAGACGAGATGCTTGCCGAGCACTCAAAGCTTTATCAAAAAAATACAGGATTGAGGTTGGGGCTCAGGGGATGGACGCACTTATCCATGTCTTGCAAACAGATGCAGGGGACACTGAAACAGTGGGATATGTGCTTGACACCTTATGTAACATAACATCCCCTGAATTATTGGACGAGGAAGAGCAACCTGATATAAATCATGATCTTTCCAGGATCGGTGTGCAATTTACAGAAATTTTTATTAAGCAGCCTGATAATGTTGGAATGATTTTAGTATTTTTAGAAGAATTTGATTTCAGAGTTAGGTGGCCAGCTGTTAAATTGCTGACATGTCTCCTAGCAAATAAGTATGTAAAATGTAATTTAAAAAAAATGAATTGAACAGTAAAAAATCATTTTATTTTAGACCGAAAGAAATTCAAGAAATGGTACTTGTAAGCCCAATGGCGGTGTCAAAACTTATGGATCTCCTAGGTGAAAATCGAGAAGTAATTAGAAATGATGTGAGTGTTTTTAGATTAAAAAAATATTAAAGCTTTTTAGTAAGCATATAACAAGGTGATCCAATTTTTCAGGTTTTATTGTTGCTGATTCAATTAACAAAAGGGAATGCCAATTTGCAAAAGATTGTAGCTTTCGAAAATGCTTTTGATAGAATATTTGACGTCATAAAAGACGAGGGATTGGCGGACGGCGGAATCGTCGTACAAGATTCGTTTTTATTAATGCTTAATTTACTAAGGAATAACACATCAAATATTAATTTTTTTAAAGAAGGAAGTTACATTCAAAAGTTAGCCCCGATGTTTGCCTTGCCTTCTGATAACGAGGAGGGTGATAATTGGTCAGCTCAAAAAGTAGCAAATATTCACTGCATGCTTCAGGTAAATTAGAAAATTAATTGCTTATGTCAATTTGAAAAAGATAAAAGATGATTAATATGAATTTTTTTTTTTAGGTTATTCGAGCTCTGGTATCCCCTAGCAATCCAACACAAGTCACGAGTTCTTGTCAGAAAATAATGAAAACCTCAGGGCTTTTGGAGGCATTGTGCAATATTTTAATGGCAATCGGAGTGCCTGCTGACGTTCTTACTGAGACAATAAATACGGTGGCAGAGGTTATTAGGGGAAATTTTTCAAATCAAGAATATTTTGCAAATGTGATGGCTCCTTCAAGCCCTCCAAGGTGTGTTTCTAAAAATATTTTTCATTAAGTTTCCAAGTAATTTTTATGAAATTTATTTTCAGGCCAGCCATCGTCGTTTTGTTAATGTCAATGGTGAACGAGAAACAGCCTTTCGTTTTGCGATGCGCAGTTTTGTATTGTTTTCAGTGTTTTTTATTTAAAAACGAGTTCGGGCAAGCGCAATTAGTACAAACTTTATTACCGTCAAGTGCTGAAGGTAATAATGAGTAACTGCTCAGCAAAAAGGTGTAAATTTTTAAATTTTTTCTTGTTATTATTCTAGTTTCGAATTTAACTTGTGGGCAACTTTTATGCGGAGGATTATTCAGCTCGGATCCTTTGTCGAATTGGTTTTCAGCGGTAGCTTTGTCACACAGCATCGTTGAAAATCCAGCAGAAAAGGAACAGCTTTTAAAAGTTTTATTAGCAACTAGTCCTGGCTCAGCGCCGGTTTCACTTTTGCATCAGTGTTCGTTGTTGTTGCAGCAAGTACGTTTATAGCATAGGAGAGCATTGTTCGGTTCAGGTCAAAAATACTGCAGTTCCAAGACTGCGAATTCAAGTAGAAATTAAATTTTAAAAAAAAACTGCATTAAAAATGAAATTGGTGGAATGATTGGTAGATTTCACATTATAAGGCCATTTTCTTCTTTTGAGCGGATTTTAATAGTACTTTTATGAGGCCACAGCAGGCGTGAAATACATGCAGGGCTATAGCCTGAGGGGAGGATGAAGGACCTGTAGACCCCTTAAGAGAAGGTCTGAGCCCTCCTGTGACTTTTTTGTTTTTGTCTTATAATGAACTAGTTATTGATCGAAAGCACGCAACCCGTTTTTTACCCATCAACAATTTTTAAATCAAATTTTTTCTAAAATAATTTATTACGGAGATTTATATGGGAACACTTGTGATTGCTGAAGAGTAACAATTAGAGTTCCAGAAAGAGCTTTTTGTCCGTTTAGAAGAAGAAGATTTTTCCTATACCTTTACTTTGCTTCTTAGCCATTAATTCGCTAGATATTAATGTTAATGTTAATTTTAATTTTAATTTTAATATTCCATTTTTAATTTTTTTTTTTTTTAAATTTTTTTTTTTTTTTTTTTTTTCTTTTTTTTTTTCTTTTTCAGAGCAATGAAGTGCAATCCAAATTGGGACTTTTAATGCTTTTATCAGTATGGCTGTCACACTGCCCGTTGGCGGTCGCTCAATTTTTATCAATTCCTTCAAACATACCATTTTTAACTGCCCAGGTTTGACAGAATTTTTTTTTAAAATTTAAAATAATTCATAAATTTAACTCATTTTTCAATTTCTCTTCTAGGCTGGTTCTGCAGAACATGATGATAACGAAGAATTAGTTCAAGGGCTTTGTGCATTCCTAATAGGCATTTGTGTTCATTTTAACGATAATTCCGTTTCTAGTTTTTCAAAGGTAAAATAGCAAAATTTTTGCTTCGAATATTTTTTTCTTTAATCCGAAACTGGATTAAATTGAAGACATGTTTTTTTTAACCAAAGCAGTTTCCCTTCAATTTAAACTTCCGTTAACTAAAAATTGATTTAAATGAATTTCTTTTCAGTATGATTTGTTTTATTTATTTTTTTGTATTTTTTTTTCAGGAAAATCTTATACAAATAATAGTTAAAAGAATAGGATTAGAAATGTTTTTAGACAAATTAGGTGAGGTTTCAAAACACGAGCAGTACAGCAAAGCGGCCAAACACCCGCAGATACGACCCCGAGCACCCAACGAATTATTATTAGATCACGAATTTTGCCGTCTTTTCAAAGCTTTAGAGGGTTTGGTCGGGAAATCCGTTTCCCCGAAAATGGATTTTCTAAACGGAGCGGAAGTCCCCGACAGCGTTTTAGTCCTGCAATACAAAGAGCTGATAAGGGATCAGGACAACAAATTGCAGGAAATGGAAAAAGAGTTGAATCGATTGAGGGATTACGAAAAAAATTCGACTTTGCAATTAGAAGAATTGCAAAACACGGTGCAGCAGTTAAAAGACGAAAACGTCGTGCTGAGAGCTCACGTGAGCAGCAGCGGGACCGACGTTAATTACACAGAAGAAATTTCCAGGCAGTTAGAATTTTGGAAAAACGAATCTGAAAGGTGGAAAAAAGAATATACGAATGTTTCGTTGGCGAAAGACGAACAGATCAAGAGATTGGTAAGAACCTTGGCTAAAAATATCTGAACTGTTTCCGGTACCGAGCAAATATTTTATTTTTGTCATTTTAGGAAGAAGAATTATGCCTTCAAAAATTACAAATCGAACAGCAGTTGGCGACGATGACGATTTCGCCGGCTGAACCCGATCAGCTTAGGGATGAATTGGCTAAGGAGAAATTAAGGGCGGCGAAAGCTGAGGAAAAATTAGCCAAATTAGAAGAAACTGAAGCCGAATTGGAAAAATTAAAAAAAGACCAAGAAGATTTATTAGAATTGTTAACGGACCAAGATGTTAAATTAAATGAATTTAAAGAGAGACTTAAAGCTTTAGGGGAAAAGGTATAAAAAAACAATTGAATTTACTAACTTTTATTGATCTCGAGTATTTTTAAAATAAGGTCCACTTTTAAAATCCGAAATCCTTGACTAACATCTATCAGAAAATAAAAATAAAGAAAATAGAAGAAACAAAAAAGCGGAATAGGGTGGAGTTAAAATACAAACATATAAAGTAGCTAACTAAAAATTTGAAATGAGAATGAGACAACGGACTAAAGAAAATTATTCAGCTCCAGTCAGTACTTTGATTCTTCTATTTTTTTTTCTCTTACTGTTTCTACTTTTCTATTTTTTTTGTTTGCTTTATTTTTTCCTTTTCTTTATTTTTTTATCCATTTTGTTTTCTTCTTTCCTTTTTTTTTTAATTACCAATCTGTTTCTTTACTATTAAACTTGCAGCCCCTTTGGCTACGGGGCTACTATAATTTTATCGGATTTTCCGAACATTTTGAAAACTGTAAAAAAAGGGTTGAAGTTTGAATGAGCTACTGCTTTAATGAAAGTGGTAAAAAAAAGTCAAATACATTCGAGGTTAGATTAAGAACGCAATATTTACAGAGGTTCTTTAGGCACTAGCTGATTTTAAAATTTTTTCAAGGTTGGCTCATATCATTTTGAAAAATTGGTATTTAAACTGCGGTTAAGGCATTAAATGAATTTTGAAATAAACTTCCATTACCATTACCATGGACGCTAAAAAAAATTTCAGTGCCCAACTTTAAATTTGAAAAATAATTTTTTTTTTTTTTTTTTTTTTACTGGCAATAGTTATGAATTAGAAATTATTACATTACTGGAGCCCTGGGACCTGAAACCTTAATGCTCTCCTTACATTCATCGCCAATTAAATGATAAGTCTCTTCCAGAATTAAACAAAAAGTACTAAAATTAATTTTTTTTTTTTGAATTTTGAGTGCACATTATTTATGATTTTTTTTATTTCATGATACATAATTTTAAAAAAAATCTTTGGGCACCCCCCCTCCGCTACGCCACTGACTCTAACACTTATATAAGTCCATTAACGTATTAATCCGACTGAGAATCAAATTTTTTCTTTCGGAGCCAAAAGGCGAATTTCAAAAATACATTTATTCTCAAAATGTTTCAGATTTTCCAATTTTCTTTTCTTTTTTCAAATTTACTTTACTTTAACAGAACTCCCTTTAGGGCGGGTAAACCAATAAATGGAAAATTATAAGAAAGGAAAAATTTACCCGGCCGAAGAATTTTGCGCGACGTTTTAATTACGTATAGCCTTTTCCTCGAAATTAAGCATTTTAAAGGAAGGTTACTACATTGCACTTTTTTTTACTTCCCATAAGCTGAACATTAGAATTTTTCTAAGTTAAGGAATATCTTAGGCAATGGTATTTAAACTGCAGCGGTTAATGCGAAATTAAAATTTTTTTTTTTAATTCAAAGACGTTTGAAAATGCGAATTTCGAAAATTTTAATAAATGAAGACTTCAGTGGATAAAGAAGGTAGATCTTAAAAAAAAAAAAAAAGAACACACTTTTCGAACGCCATTTTGGTTCCAACAGCAAAACAACTACAAAAAAATACCAAGAAATTACTATAATGCGGATTTTAATCATATAAAATCGGAGTTTTAAAAACGGAAAACCCATGAAAAAAAAATTTTAATTTTCCAGTTTAAAATAAAAAAATAATAAAATTAGAAGCGGGATCAGTTTCCACTTTCATTCGTTGAAAATTTTACATTGGGGCCCTAACAACCTCCTGCATCCACTGCTTCAAATCATTGCTCTTAGAATCACCTACTATTAGTTGTTTACAAAATACGCAAATAAACAATTTTAAAAAATCAAAAGCCTAACTTATTATTTTTTTTTTTATGTTTCAGGTGGACGATGACGAAGAAGAACCCGACACCAATCCATGAATGGACTTCACCACGTATTACGCATAATTTTATATTCGTGTTTTTCTAGTGATTTTTTTAAAACTTAAAAAAAAAAAAAGCACCTCAACTGTATTAATTTTTGCGTAGGTGTTTGGCAATTGAAAACAGAAAATAGTTGTAAACTTAACTCCATAATGAAAAAAAAAAAAAAATGAATGAAATATACATGTATAAAAAACTATTTTTCCAAGAAATTCGTTGTTTAACATTAATTTTTTTTTTTTAAAACTAGATTCCATGCTAAAGGAACAATAATAAAAAAGCAAACAATGCGTCTGCGGCTCAAGGTTTTGCTTTTATTATTAAGATTTATAAGTTATAACATCGATTCGTAATGTAATGGAATACGGATGTTATCATCCGTTGTATTTTATATTTTTACGAGCTTTTTTTTGTTAAAGGAAAGGAGAACAAAATACTCACGATGTTTACTTGCAAACCGGATGAATCATTTTTTTTAGGCATATATGGTCCATGCCAGGTGAAGAAAAAAAAACCCAAGAAATTTCTAATGTATTCAAAGTCATCTTTTTGAACTTGCAACAGTTTTTTTTTTTATTACATAATTCAAAAACAATAACCGTTTTCATTTTCACTTTCATTATACTTAACATAATAAAAAAAATCATCTTACTGGGTCATGAACAGCTCTTTTTACCCTGGTATAAATTCGTATTTCCGTGCTGTGGCACATGCATTACATCTCGAGAGGAGGAAAAAATGTTTCGTTTTAGTGTTTTGGTGATTTTCGCTTTTTTACCGTCGGGTTATTTCTCGGGTAAGGTAGGTATTTGATGGCATCGCCTCAAGGCGAGGAACGAAGCGCCAGTACGTGATTTGTAAACATAAAAAAAGAAATTTTTCTTCCTTTAAAAAAATGGGTTTTAATAGTTGGCTATAAAAATTTATATCATTTGATAATAGTGGGGAATTGAAGGAGATGAGTTTGTGCGGTTAAAATAGTAAATTTTTTTTTTAATAATTTAGATTCAGATACCCTCGACTTTGCTGGATGCTAGGCTAGGGGATACTGAAGCATTGTGCGATTTGTTTTGCACCGATTATTCCGACGATTATGACGACTTCTTTTTTGGGCGTTCAGGAGGATCGGATCTGAGGTTTTTTTGCGAGATATGTGATAGTAAGTACGAAAAGAAGTTTATAATAGTGTTCCTATTACCGAAAAAGTGAAAATTCATACCTTAAAATTAACATGTTTAAGTTAAAAAAACTTGGAACTATTGTAAAAGGTAAATAGTAAGTCAGCCCCTTTTTTAGCCTCCGGTTATTTTGTTAATTTATTAATTATGTGAGCAATATTTTGACATTATTGTAAGATCGCGGGAGGCTCTTTTTCCCCTGTCTCCCCAAAACCAATGCTTACGTAATTAATGGCCGACCTAACAACTAAGTGATGCTCAGCTCAGATTGTCCTAATTTAATCGCGGTCTCAGGAAAAATTCGAGGCTTAATTTTTCGCGAAATATTTTCCCTATGTTTAGCTTATGGGAAAATTATTTCCTTTCCCGGAGCATTGTAAATAAGAATTTAGGTAAAATTGGTGGGGGGGGGGGGGGAGGGGGTAATGTAAATGATGATGTGCTTTTTGAAGAGGTTCGGGCTGAGGATGAAGTTTGATGATCAGGGAGGGGGGGTCTGTTCAAAAATGGCGTAATATTTGAACATTGCTTAAGCCATAACCTTATAGAATGATTGAGTCCCGATTCGTCAGATTATGCCCTGACTCGAATCCGGTTGAATTATAGATATTGGCTTTTTTTACACATAAAATATACATCTTTTATATATAATTTAAAAATTAAAAATTATACATATATTTCACACATAAATTATACATATAAAAAATCACTATTTAAAATTCAATCTCAAAATTCATGTGAAACTCATGGGGTACTCATAAGGTAAAACTTATAAGGTGCTAAAATCCCTGAACAAAAACTAATTTTGAGTTAAATTATAGAACCGTCGACAAAAAAGCCTTCAAGTGAGGCTCAAATGCAAGGGACCCCCCAAAGGCCTGCACAGCAGCCACAAGGACCAGCTCAATCACCAGAAGCACCTGCTCAGCCACAACAACCTGCTCAGCCACCGCAACAACCTGCTCAACCACCACAACAACCTGCTCAGCCACCCCAACAACCTGCTCAGCCACCCCAACAACCTGCTCAGCCACCCCAACAACCTGCTCAGCCACCGCAACAACCTGCTCAACCACCACAACAACCTGCTCAGCCACCACAACAACCTGCTCAACCACCACAACAACCTGCTCAGCCACCACAACAACCTGCTCAACCACCACAACAACCTGCTCAGCCACCACAACAACCTGCTCAACCACCGCAACAACCTGCTGAGGCGCCACAAGAGCCCGCGCAGCCACCAGCTCAACCAACCCCCTAGCTAAAATTTCGACTTCGAATTTAAATCTATTTATTCATTTTAAATTTTTGTAACTGAACTGGAAAAAAAAATCCGTAATATAAGAAAATAAAATAAAAACACTCATTTCGTCATTTTGCAGTCGTAAATTAACGCATCGTTTCAAGGTTTCCAGACTCATAATTTTTTATTTAAAAAAACTTTTTTTTTTACGGGTTCACTCCCCCATGGAAAAAAAAAAAAACCGAACTGACACGCGCGATCTACGCCTCTTAGGTTTTATTTCCCCTGGCGCCTGCTCATCTTTTTGCTAAACCTAGGAAAACGATCAAGTTCAATAAAATTTGGCAAGTGACCAAAATATCGAAACAAATGTCAAGGATTCGTAAACATCATAAGAGCCACATCTTTATAGAAAATAATTTATAGCGGTAATTTTTTCGTCGTAAAAATCACTCTTACCTTTTTTTTTTTTTTTCTTTTTTTTAATAAAAAAAAAAAAGGGTTCGTTCGTTGAACTTGTGAACAGATTTTCCTCCGCTCCAGACCACCAGCAAAGTTCGTTTCTGCAACAAAAAAAAACAAAAAAAATATAGACGATCAGTTTTTTCGCATCAACAAAATTTAAACGACATTAATTCTTTAAAAAAAAAAAAATTAGAATCTGCTTTCTAACCCTTTCAACATCAAGGAAAAAAAATTAATTTGTTGATAATATTCATCGTATATTTAGCCTATCCCATCTTTTTCTCATTCCGAAAAAACATTTGACCCTTAAGTAATCCCCAATAATTAGTTCCGGAGAAATGATTTTTACGACTGCTACCAGGAGGTCTTTTGCCTTCTCCGTCATTATATTATATTGGATAATGATACTTATATTAAACGTTAAAATGTTGTAATTATACTCGGTTCGGTACAAATTAGTTCTTGCTTTGCGGCATGTTATTATATTTTAGGGATCGGATTCAGTAATCATTTTTTTTTTTTTTTTTTAACCCGTTTTTTTTTTCCTGAAAAAAGTTTCAGTTGATTGGAAAAATCACGGTGATAAGAGCACATAGTAAATCGTTTTCCCTTTCAATTTTAATCAACCAATCAAAGTTTTAGGCGTTGGTTACATTTCACGAAAATTTTGTTCGAAGCTTTTCAAAAATTTTTTCGCAAGGAAAGTGTTTACAGTTTTCGAACATGTTCGATGGTGTTCAAAATGTTTGATGATGTTGGACGTTATTTTTTGGGTTGTATTATATTTTTTACGTAGGAAAAAAATGACTTAAATTTATATGGGTACTCGGTCGATGATATATGTATGCCCCCATTACGTAAAAAATATAATACAACCCAAAAAATAACGTCAAACATCATCAAACATTTCGAACATCATCGAACATGTTCGAAAACTGTAAACATTTTCCTTGCGAAAAAATTTTTGAAACGCTTCGAACAAAAATTTTCGTGAAATGTAACCAACGCCTTAAAAAAAATGCACTTAGTAGTTTTGCAAGCAGTGCAAAAGAAAGCTCAAATTGCGCCACCATTTACATAACCTAAGAGCTTTTTACGCGTCTTCCAAAATTTTGATCTTTTTTACGATGTAGATTTCTGAAAATGAGAGTTTTTAGAAACTAGAGGTACTACAATTTTTTGTAATGAAGCGTGCACCTACAGCTTTAGTCCAACTATTTTTTATGCTCAAAGTTAAAAAAAAAAAAAAAAAATCTTTCCCGTTGTTTCAGAAAAAACGAAAATAGAATTTCAGCTTTTATGCGCCCAAGAAAGAGTGCGTTAGGCGTTGGTTACATTACACGAAAATGTTTGTTCGAAGAGTTTCAAAAATTTTTTCTCGATCAAAGTGTTTACACTTTTCGAACATGTTCGAAAAGTTTCGAAGATGTTCGAAATGTTTGATGATGTTTGACGTTATTTTTGGGGTTGTATTATATTTTTTACGTAATGGGAAAATACATATATCATCGGCTGAGTACCCATATTAATATAACGCCACCCCAAAAATAACGTTAAACATCATCAAACATTTCCAACATCATCGAAACTTTTCGAACATGTTCGAAAAGTGTAAACACTTTGATCGAGAAAAAATTTTTGAAACTCTTCGAACAAACATTTTCGTGTAATGTAACCAACGCCTTATAAAATTTTAGAACTCTATAACGTTTTGGCCGATTATAAAATTTTATAACTACTTATAAATTTTTATAATTAAAATTTTTAACTGAGCAATATATTAATTTTATGCTTGAATTGCACTCTATTTAGCATATGGGGACTTTATAGACTCTTTTTTAAACATTTTGCAAGAGAAAAAAAGGGGAAAAAAATTACAATCTTATGGAATAGAACCCGAGCCTTGTGGTAGGCTTACCAGCCGCCTTTATCCACTACGCTACTTTTCAACTGATTTTTAAAAGCGGCAATATGGTTCTTAAGTTGCCAATTATTTTGACTTATAATATTTTCCAGATTTTTCCGAATTTTCGGTTTATTTCTTGTATTTTTAATTTGACAAAAACTCAAAAATAAAGAAAAACAGAAATAGAAAAATTCGGGAAGTGTTAGAAGCAAATAAAAAAACTTACAATAATTGTTATAAAATTTTGTAACGAGTTTTTAATAACTCAATTTTATAACACACTTTTTCTAATGGGGCAAATAACCGTTTAAACCGATTTCCGAAATATTTGTATAAAAGCTGATTTCAGAACTATTCTGACTTGTTTACTTACGAATTGACTTCAGTGAATACCAGAAGGAATGGTCGTTGTGTGCAATCCTCGAATGGCAGGGATGAAATCCAAATTTTAGGTATCCAACGAACTTCTTTGACTCATTCTTGTATTTTTAGTACAAGTTTCAACTTGTTTCAAATAGGTAAACACGAACCCAAAAAACAAAATCAAAACTTTTCGGCCGTATATTTTTTTGAATTTATTTTCCAGCTGCACATATAATTTAGACAAGTTGGAACTTGCATTTAAAATTCAAGGATACGACATAGGAGTTAGTCGGATATCTGAAATGAATTTTCCCCCTCTGAGTCGAGTATTAGACAAAATAGCCATTCCTTCCGATATTCACTGAAGCCTACTCTTAAGCCTAAGTTAGCCTGAGCTATGTTTTTTTCAACTCATCTTAAAAAATTTTAACCAGGCTCACGCAATTTTCACTAAGCAGTGACATAGCCAAGTCTTTTTTGGGGGGGGGGGAGTGATATCGTCGCCCTTCGAAAATTGAATTTTTACTTCCACCTTCAATATTTTATGGGTAGCGACGCCACTGAGCGTTGCCACTACTGGTCTTAATTTCAAGGGTTCGGAGCCGTCAAAAATTGGTTAGAGCCGAGCCTGTGCGGCACTGGCGCCAGCACCGCACCGGAGTAGCAAAATTGTTGGCGCTGGTGCTAGTGTCAGGGCCGATTCGAGAGTCGTTGCCGGCACCATTATCACTATAGCCATTTTTTTTTTTAACTTACAGAAACTATTGCTAATTATAGTGCCGGTGAATACAATCAGCTGCTTAATATGATCAAAACTCGTGGCCTTTCTCAATTATATTCGGGTAATAACTATAAAACCGGTGCCAGAGCCGGTGCTGGCACCAAATTTAAAATAAATTATCTAGCACCGGCACTAGCATTGGCACCGATCTGAGATTTTAGTAGGCCGCGGTTGGCATGGGCCCGGAACCGGCATCGGCTACGGACCCCTGCTCAAATTTACGTACAGAATTTTCGCCCTTAGTCATATCTAAGGATGATAGTGACTAATCCTTAGTCACTATATGGGCTGTTCAAGTATTAAATAAGCTCCTTGTGGGGGGGTTAATTGATTTTACGTAAGCATTTTAATTTCTTAAAAGAAATAAAATTAAAGTTAAAATTAATTTTTCTTTTTTTTTACTTTTAACCATTGTTTTCAAATTTTTTAAAGTTAAAAAAAGCGTCATTTTTTCAAGAATGGAACTCAAAGCTCAACATTTCCTGAAGAAAATAAAATAAGCTTAATAAAAATTAAAAATGGAAAGTGGCTGAAGGGAAAGGGTGCTAGGAAGATCTCTGACCATCCAGGCTGTGACATAAGCTAAACATGGACTCCAGTATCTATATATAAAAAACTGGTCGTGTGACTAACATCACCAGGGGGGGGATGTAAGTTACGACAACGTTAAATTTCCAGAAGAAAAATTTATTTAATGCTTTCGGGGGGAATCTACAATCACCCAAATTTTTCTGTGGTAATATCTGTACGGCCGCTTAGACAGCAGATAATTTTATAATCATTTAAATGTGTACGTCATGTGACAACTGGAGAAAGTACACAGTAAAAAATTTTATGTCAAAATCAACATAAGCAGGTCCACATAATTTTTATGTTGTTTTTGTTTTATGTTTGCCTTATGGGAGAAACAACATAAAAAATTTATGTGGACCTCTTAGAACATATTTACATAATATTTTTTACTGTGTAACTTAAAATGTTTCGCTTGTAAACAAAAATATTTTGCTAAGCTTATAGCTGGTATCGGGTAAAAGAGCGCACATAAGCTAACACATATAGGCAATTTGTGTTACAAAAAAAAACAACAGAGAATTGCATACACAGTAAAAAATATTATGTAAATATGTTAAAAACGGTCTACATAAAGTCTATGTTAAGTTATTATGTTAAAAAATCAACAAAACTTGTTTGTAAACAGCAAAAAAATGACAATCGTTAATGGACGCAGAACATTAAACAAAACAATTGTGTTATTTTTCTTAACAAAATATTTATGTAGACCGATTTGGACATACAATTTGTGTCAATTTTAACATAAAATTTTTTACTGTGTAGCTACCCCCGTCAACCCGATACCAGCTGTAAATTCGAATTTCACAGCCTTCTAAGTGCCAATTCCTACTTGGTACCTTTTCTAAAAGACGTACACAAGCGATACGCACTTATGTTTTTAAACTGAAGTGGGCCAGTAGCAAAATAAAATAAACAGGTGTAACTGTAAGCTTTCCAGAAGAATAAATGCATCTTTAAGATGTCTTAGAAATATTTTTTTTTCTATTAAAATTCAACTCTGGAAACTAGTTTCATTTTTCGATAGTTGCAAACTACTGTATATGACGGGGAAAAAAAGCGCTCCAACGACACAAGAGCGGAACAGGTTGTAACATGACAAATAGCATAGGTGAGGAAACATTAATATCTTCATTATCATTCTAATGCACGGGATCGTGTTTTCATAAATCAAAATGACGGCTACCTTTTTTTTTTTTTTTTTTTTTTTTTTTTGTCTATTTATTTGTAAAATATAGGTTAGGGATGTCGCAGACTTTTTAAATTAAAATCATGAAAGAAATAGTTTTGCATATGCAAAAAGCTTAAACCTAAACGCGTTACGACCTATTTATTGTTGAAGGCATAATCACTTAACTTAGCAAAAAAAAAGAGAACTTTTTTTAAAATAAAATATTACGTTGGATTACCTTAAACAAAGACAAGTCTTTTTTTCTTTAAATTGTACGTACCTCTGCAACTTATTAATGCTTTAATTATTTGTTTAAAAAAAAAAAGTAAGATTTTATTTTTATTTTTTTTTTTTTTACTGTTTTCAATAAGAAACAATACCGATTTTTTTAAATTTTATAACTCGTTTGATAATGAAATTTAACCCAGTTTAAACCGTAGACTAAACAAATGAAGGCGTTAAATTGCATATAGTGACAATATCCTGTAGGGTGAAATTATAGTAGGATTTTCGAGAAAAAAAAAATAATAATCAATCAATATCATTTTTTATTTTTTTTATAAAAAAATTTTTTTTTTTTTTTTTTTTTTTTTTTTTTTTGCAGGTAAAGATTGGGAGTGATTTAATAAAAAAAAAGCCCCCGAGTCTGACGTAAGTGTAATTAAATAATCAATCAATGTAATGGTAAATCGTTAAAACAATGAACAAGTTAATAATTATAATATTAGTGCTTCCGTACGCCGTCCGAATAAAAATGGCTTCTCATTTTTAAAAATTTAAATTTTTAGGGTTCTCTTAACAATTACGGATGATTTTTCAGTTAAGATTGTGGAAGATTAAAAAGAAGTGAGACAAGCAGGAGCCCCATTTAATGTTTATTTAGGCAGTTTAGTTTACCTGTGTTAGTCGTGTAGGGCACACACAGTATCAGGTTCACACGCTCGGGTGCCGGTTCGCGTTTTACATTGAAAAAAAAAAATATTTTTTTTTTTTCGTGGAAAAGAGGAAGGATAATGACGATGATCATCATCATCACAAAAAGATAATGGCAAACGGCCATAGATTTGAAATAATTTTGTTTGCTTTGTTTTTACTGTTACCGGAGTTCGTGGTTTGTAGGTATCGGAATACGACTTATTTAAATGGGTTCGACGGATACGAGGATCAGGATCCGATAAAATTAGCGAGATGTGATGCAATATGTTATCGAAAGGGAGAAAACGAAAAAGAAAAAGTTCGTATTAAAAAAAATCCTAGTTTTTGATTTAAAAGTTTTCAAAATTTTGAAAATTACCGAAAAAAATAATAATTTGACGAGTAAATGAATGAGAACTGGACTAAAATACAGGCCGGATGACAGCCAGGAGGGTCAAAGATCATCCCAGCACCCTTTCCCCCATGCTTTTCGATTTTAGAAAAAATTATGCTTTCATGAGTTGTTACCTTTTATGGGAAAACCTATCGAAAAGTGAATATATTAAAATGGGCTGTGATATGCAGATGCCGATTTTTATGCCGTAGCCGCATTCTAATTCAGATTCCAACAAAACTTTGAATCATTTTGATACCGCTTCCAATTCAGTTAAAAGCAAAACATTCGTGGTTCTGGCTAGGATGCCGAGATGCCAATTACAACAAAAATGCCATCGGCTTTGCAACCCTGAGTTTGCTCAAAACGTTTTCCTAGGTTTAAAAAAGAAGAAACTGTACGTAATAAAAAATTGCCGTCATTCTAAAGAAAATTTTGCTTTCAAATATTTTTTTTCTGGGAATAATTTTTAAATTTTGTGAAAAAATAAATTAACTAAGTGGGCAGCAATTAAACTAATTAACGAACACGTTGGTCGAACATTCGCAGAAAAACAAGAAAAACGTCCGGAAAATTTGCATTTTTCGTGCTTTATTTAAATATTACAGTAGCTTGAATTTTCATATCAGCGAAAACCGAGGAAAGTTATTCCTTTTCAAAAAAAAGACTTTGCCAGTGGTTTTTCTAGAACGGGCCAAATAAATGTAAGTTTATGAGCGGTCGACACGCTTGCCTATCTTGTTCAGGAAAATTTGCATTTATTTTCCGTGGACCCGTCTCAAAATTATGTAACGCTTTCATCGAGAGAAGGGTATTAACGTTGCAAAGGTCGACTAAAAAGAGAGGGGTAGGAACTGAAAATCTGAAAATTTATGGACGCTCCTTCTGGTTTATTTCCTGAATTTTCGATTTTTCTTATTAAAGTTTTCCTATATTTTTGGTTGAGCATGCCAGCTTTTTCTAATGTAACACATTTTTCAACATATGGGAAAAATAATTGGAAATTTTGGCTTTTTTTCCTAACTAATTTTTTTTTTTTTTTGTTTTTTTTTTTAACACTTTCCCAACATTTTTTCAAATAACTTTCTTCGGATTTTTGCTAATATGTCACAGAAAACTCAGGCCGCTGCGTGTATTCAACCGTAAAGCACTAGAAAATGCCGATTTTAGTTTTGAACGTTTTTTTGTTATCCTGCTAAGGTTCGACTACCGTCTTCGCTAATTAATTCAATTGCTACTCCCTCAGTTAATTCAATTTTCCGCAAAAATTGCCTGTATTTTACCTTTAAATGCATTTAAATTTTTCAAAAAATACCATTCCCAAAAAGATATTTTAAAAAAAATTTTGCTTAGAAACAAATAATTGACAGAAAAAAAAATTCTACTATTAGAATAAAAAATTATTATTCTAATAGTAGGTTTTTTTTCTAACAGATTTATGACTAAATTTCTTTTACTCAACATATTTGAAAGTATGTTCATCGTAAAATCGTACTCTTGATCTGGCATTTATTGCGAAAGAAATATCATTCTTGAAAAAGAATTTCCCAGACGAAATATTTTTAGGGCTAAAATTTTCAGAAACTGTTTTGAAAAATCGGATGATATTTGAAGAACAAGTCGGGAAAAGGATCAGAGTCCATGTTTTTGTTTTGAGTGCTCCCACAAAAGCTAAATATACGATCTAAGTGTAAACAAAAACGATGAACTCTGATCCACTTTCACGCTTACTCTTTTACTTATAGAATAGCCTCTCCCCCCTCCCCCCATTCGTAAAAAGTGAAAGAAAATCGTAAAAAAAAAAAATTATTTTTTTACTGAACATCTTCCCGGTTCCCTCTTTATGATCCATATACCGATAACCCCAACTGAGAGAATTACACCCCCCCTGCTGCCTTAAAGCAGTTCAGAGGAAAACAGTGGCGTCGCTAGACATTAAATATTGGGGGGGGGGGGCGAAAGGAAAAAAGGATTTTAAAAAACGTGGCCCGTTTTACTGCACAGTAAAAAATATTATGTAAATATGTTCTAAGAGGTCCACATAAATTTTTTATGTTGTTTCTCACATAAGGCAAACATACTGTAAAACAAAAACAACATAAAAATTATGTGGACCTGCTTATGTTGATTTATGTTGATTTTGACATAAAATTTTTTACTGTGTGCCCTTTTGCATTGAAAATGAAGCGTCATGAGAAATTATTGGTGGGGGGGGGGGGGCAAAATCCAACATTGGAAGGGCAATGCCCCCCCCCAAAAGGGCCTAGCGACGCCACTGGGGGAAAAAAATTTTTACATTTCGAGAACTTCATAGTTGACCGCACGAAAAAGTGATGCAAAAATTGTTTAAAATTTCTGCAAACTAAATGCAAAAAAATTTATATAAAAAATGTAAGTAGGTGAATAAAAGGAATATTAGACCACTGGTGGTCCAGAACTCCTACGGATTCTAGACCAGGGGGGACCAAACCACGAATTCTTCCAAAACACGTACGGATTCTTGACCTGGTCCAGAACTCCTACGGATTCTAGACCAAACCACCTACGAAAAACACAAACGGATTCTTGACCTGGTCCAGAACTCCTACGGATTCTGGGGGTCCAAACCACGTACGAATAAAACACGTACGAATTCTTGACCTGGTCCAAAACACCTACGGATTCTAGACCAAAACACCTACCGATTCGAAGCCGGCGGACCGGATTATCGGTCCGAAAATACGCGGTCCTAAACATTTGGGGGATTCCCCAAAAAAATATATGATTCCTAAAAAACATACGGGATTATCGGACCAAAAATCGCTTACGGTCCTTTCGGGATTATCGGTCCGAAGCGTCCGAGGTCCGGGACCCTCGCGCATTTTTCCTGGTTTTTTAAAAATAAAAACACAATTTAATATTTTTTAAAAATTTATTCGACATTTTTTTTTAAACATTTATTTTACGTGATCAAGAACGGTTACAGTGTTGTCGAGGACATTGTATTCGGCGATTCGGTCGTGTATAATCAGCGCGAAAGCCCGGGTGCTCGCCGGCACGTTTTGAGCCGTTTTGAACTCTATGCGAATGTTGACGGCTCCTTGTTTGATGGCGTCGTTTTGTCTCGAACAATCGATCACGGCGAGCGGTGCGACGGATTTAAATTTTTCAGGAGTCAAAATCGCCTTTGCGGATTTTCCGTAGTAGCTTTCTCGAAACATTGCGTACATCCGTAAAGCAAAAAGAAGTGCTGACTTGTAAAATCGACGTTGAGGTTTTCGATCGGATAGCATTCGCTTTCGATGAACACCTTGATGTCCTGGAGATTGCAGTGATCGAATTTCGACGCGCTTTTGGTGGCGGTGTCCCTCCTGCCGGTTTGGAATCCGACGATGACGTACGGGGTTTTTCCAGCTGAGTCTTTGCCATGATCGTCCAGACGTGATTCGTGGTCTGAGGAAGGAGCGGATATTCAACAATGTCCCACGAACGGAACGGCAACCTTAGCCGTCGATTTTGTTCCACCATTCGCAGGAGATCGAGACGCAGTCTGTCGGTGGGAGTGACGAACGGTAACCTCCAGCTGACGTGAGTCAAAGTCACGAAACAATTTTCCGTCGCCCCGGCGTTCGTTTCGTAGCAATTGGCGTCGGTGATGGATCGACGAAGCGTCAATCTTTGACGAGCGTGAACGAGCACTTTTTTGTTATCCTCGGCGAATCCGAGCATCATGGAGAGCGGTATGCAAACTCCGAACCGTCCGTCAGCGTCGACGACGCTGTCGTGCTTCCCCAACGGATCCCAACCGGTCGAGACCATCGTTTCGGATTCCGAAGGACTCAGCGACACAAAGTTTTTCATTGTCGACACTATCCCCAGTTGGCGAGTGTGATCGATCAACACGTTGTTCAGATGGAAAGATACCGAGTCAAACAGATGCAAAAATCCGTTGTTGCTGATTTTCGAGTGGGTGGGAACCGCGACATTGTTTGCCACCACCGTTTGAAAAACTCCCTCGATGTAGACGTAGCTTTTCCAGGGCAGCGTGTAAACGTCGAGATTTCCCATTTCCATGCTTATTTCCGCCAGGTTTCCGAAATTCGTTCCGGTCTGCGGCATAATGACGTGTTCTTGGTACTTTACGATGCTGTCGTCGAAAACGACCTCATCCTTGACTTCCAGTACAGCGGCCATAGCAGTGGCAAATTAATTGATGAAATCTGGTGAAAAATTCGACGACGCAATGGATTTTTTTAAAACCTTTAAAAATCTTTGATTTTCCTTCGTCAAAGCTACCCTCTTCCTCTTCGGTTTTTTCTTTTTCGAGATTTGATTTCGACGGACCTTTCTCTTGCACGGTTTTTCGTTTACTGCGCTTTGGCATCCTCCTCCCTTTTTTTTATAGATGATCATGTCTTTCGCAGATGGAGTCGAACGGTTACACGTTCGCCCCGGAAATTTATCGGACGGTTTTTTTGGTCGACGATTCTGATTTTCAAGTCCGAAATTACGTTTGTCGTGATCGGGTAGTAAATGATGTTTGCCGGTCTTTGCACCAGTTTATATCCCGGGGGGACGTCCGGATAAAAGGCGTAGATTACGTGGGAAGCACGTCCGTTATCGAAGGAACCGGCCGCGATGTTGCATTCGATGCGGATGTCGTCCACCTGGACGACGTCGACGGGTCGGTCGGAGACGTGCTTTTTGTTCGCCTCCAAGACTTGAGGTTCGAAACCCAGGAGGGGAGCGATCGATCGAGGCCGAGTCAGATCCACTTCCAGATCGCTTTCGATTTCGCATTTTAACGTGTTTTTGTTTCCGCGGATCCGTATCGCATAAACGGAATTTTCTTGCTCCTTTAGAATCGAATTTACGGTCTCGTTGATTTCTTCCAGCTCGTAAGTCCCGACCGGGATTTGGATGACGTGATTTCCCACGACGATTACGTTGTTGTTTTCGTCGACGTTCGGGATGGAATTGTAGGTGTGAAAATCCACGAGTCCGATGGTCCAGTCGTCCGAGATTACGATCGGCGGCATGAAAGACGCTTGCAAAAGCGAGGAATCGCCTTCCAGCATGAGCGTCAGAGACATTTTGACGATTTTTAAAAAAGCTCAGGGGTTTTTATACAAAAATTTCAAACACAAATGACCGCAAACGAACGTGTCGAATTTTTGGAACCGGTCGAAATTATAACGGATTTCGCATCCCTTCAAATAGCGGACGAGTTCCTTTGGCGGTGGTAAATCTCCGTAGCTGTCAAAGTACAAGACGTGTTTTCCACGCTTTCGGTAGCAGACCCAATGCGTTCCCGGTCCGTCGCTGTCGTCCAGGTTCACGACGGCGCTTTCCTTTGCCCAGGGTTTTTTCGGCAGCTCGTCCGTCATAAAGACTCCCCGGAAATACGGAATCCCCGCTCCGTATTTCAACAAATCGACGTTCGTCAGCGGCCTCCGAGGCAAACGAGTTAGTTTTTTGGCTTCAGGAAAAGCCCGTATCCTTTCTTGTAGGGTTTCACGTAGAGACCTTTGCCCAAAGCTATCGCTTCCATGGTCTGGTTGTGTCTTTTCGCCTCCTCCAGCTGTTTTTGAGCGCTCTGAGCTTCTTTGACGACTTTCGCCACCCCGGCCGCTCCTCCGGTCAAAGCTCCCAAAGCGCTCAGTCCGGCAAATATCGGAATCAAGGGGAGGATCCCTCCCGTTTTCACCATGGGAATCACGCGGGGAATCCGGCTTTTGGAGAGCGCCTTTTTTTCCGATCTCACCGCTTCCACTGCACGTTTTATGGCTTCCTGTGCGGTTTTCGGTCGATACCTGCTGATGGCGACTTTGGCTTTTTTTATCAGATTCCGAAAGGAAATTCCCGTCCCCTTTTTCTTCGGAGTTTTTTTCGTTTTTAGCAATCCGGATCCCTTCTTGCGGCATCCTAATCCGAGCTTCACTTTGGCCTTCATGGCGTTGGTCACACCCCAAGCGGCGGCTCGTTCTCCCAGTCCGGCGTCTTTGTCCAGCACCCGCTTCCAAGCGGCTTCCGCCAATCGACGATCCGCTTCGTGCCTCTTCGACAAATCTTCCCTGTGCTGAGAATAAGCGATGTCGTGCTCTTTGCAAGCTTCGTCCAGGGGGTTTATTCCCACGTCTCCCCTCGCTAGTCTTTTCTGGAGTTTCGTGCCTGGTCCGCAAAATCTGTTGGGAAAACGAGTAGAAACGAGTCGTTTTTAAATAAAAATGCAGGATTTTTTTTTACCTGTATCCCGGTATGTGAGCTTCGAAAGGTAACTGGTTGATCAACCTGTTCATCCAACCCATGCCTTGGCTCGAATGATCGAAAAACGGTCGCGAATAGTTTTTATATTATCATTTCATCACAAATAATCGACGAAAAAAACCGTCACCGCACAAAAATTACACAAAATAACCGCGTTACTGCGCAATATGACGCAAGAAATAACAATTATTGCGCAATACTCGACACCCATATTTATCTTATGTAGGACCGATCCATGTTCGAATGACTAAAAAACCGTTGACACGTCATGTATTATCGCTGGAAAATAATGAGCCACCGTTTTTGTTTAACATGACGCAAACGGTCTCCCATATAAAACGCGAATCGAGGATTTTTTTCCATTCAGTCGGTCGCGAATCCGCAAGCGAAAAAAAAATGTCTCTTAAAAAGTTCGACATTCCGAGAAGAAAATGGATGTACAAAATTCGGTATTATGAAAGACGGGAAAACTGGCACGGAGATCTCTTGCTGAGCGTCCGGGGAGATTGTAAAGATCTCAAGAAAAAGGGCGGGTCCGCCGATCGGATTTCGGAAGTTTTAAAAACGCATCGAGATCCGTCCAAAGAACTTTTCATGATTTTCGACGTTTACTTCCGTTACAAGAGCAACAAAGGAGACGAAGAACACGTCACCACCTATTACATCCAGGACATTTTCCATCTCATCAATCATCCGAACAAGCTTCTCAAAGTGGTGTTGCAAAGAATCAACAGAAAGGGTCATCCGTGCGGTTGCCTGATTTTCGGACGCGATGACGTCAGAATCGATCATCGCGTTCGCGTTTACGCCCGAAGCAAGATCCCGAAACTCCAAGAATTGTGTTACCGGATCGGTCGCGCCGATCCCGGTTTCGAGAAAATCAAATCCGAAGTAGCTTCGAAAAGCTTTTGGGAGGGACTCGAGGACGAATTTTTCGTTTTTCGAACCCGGAAAGGCTTCGAGGAGGAAGCCGTCTGGGACGACTCCGACTCGACCGACTCCGAAGACGAATCCGTGGTGAAACCCTTCGTCGAAAAACACCGGAGGAAGCGAAATTGCGACGTTTACAAAGATTTCGAGTCCGACGAGTTTACCGACGAATCCGACGAAGAAAATTACAAAAACGAGTTGGCTAAAAAATGTTATTATTGCGTTTTAATGGATCAATAAAAAAATCTTTGTCTTATATATAACCGTTGTTTTATTTTTCACCCGTCCATTCGAAAACAAAATGAGACTCGAGAAACATCCGAGCTGTTCCCTTCCCGTCGAGAACCACGATGCGCCCGATGAGCTGAATCGAACCAAGCGACACGGTGAACTTTTGCCGAACAGCATTCGAGGCTTGATCGTCGGTCCTTCCAACAGCGGGAAGACGAACGCTCTCATGTCTTTGCTCGTTCATCCGAACGGATTGCGGTTTCGAAACGTGTACGTTTGGTCCAAATCTTTGGAGCAATCCAAGTACCAAAGGCTCCGGGAAATTTTGGAACCCATCGACGGAATGAATTTTTACGGGTTGCAAAACGGGGAAGACGTGCCGACCAAACCCGAACCGTATTCTATTTTCGTTTTCGACGATTTGGCCGAATCTTGCCATCGACCGGTCATGCAGTACTTTAGCTACGCTCGACATTTTGGAGTGGACTGTTTTTACCTGGGGCAAACTTACTCGCGGATCCCAAAGCAGCTGGTTCGGGACAACGCGAATTTCATCGTGCTATTCAAACAGGACGAAAGAAATCTGCACCACGCGTATCAGGACCACGTTTCCGCCGACGTGAGCTGGCCCGAGTTTCGAGAAATGGCCGCGACCTGCTGGAAAAAACCCTACGGTTTCCTCACCATCGACAAGGACGGAAACAATTTTCGCAGGGGCTTCGACGAAATGTTTAAAAAGGATTAGCCGCGGATCGGTTCGTCTAGTCGCAGTCAAAATGGACGTGGGTTACGATCTCGTGCGAGCTCGCGAAAACGTTCGGAAAAAGTACGATCTTTTAAATCAAGGTCTCGCCGAAGGAGAGAGGACTTTCAGGGAGGCGTTTAAGCCCATCATCGAGCCTCTGGAAAATATAGAAAATTTGTCGAAGCCGTCGACGCCACCGACGCCGACGCCGCTCGTTCCGAAAAACGAGAAGGGAAGCGTCGCGAAACCGTATTTGGATTTGTTGAAAAAGTCGATAAAAGACACGGATCAAATTTACGGATTGAGACCGACGGGAAGCAAGGGATACATGATCGGGTCTCATCAGGTCCAAATCGTCGGAGACGATTTAATCGTCGGCAGTAAAAAATACGAGGGAACGAGAGGACTATACGAACTGCTGGTGAAGAAAACTCCAAACGCGCAAAACTACACGGAAGACGATCTGAAAACTTTCAAGGAGATCATGGCCCAAACTTCGGCCCATAAATTTCGGTACTCTCCGAAGGAAAGCATCTTGCCCGGTCGCACTGTCAAATACAAAGCCATCGTGCAAAAACTCTTCGAAGGTTCCGGACTGTTTAAAACCTATCCCAAAGGTCGACACCCGTCAGTCGATTACAAATACTTTGACGATCCGAACGAACTCGTCGACAGACTTCGTCTGCTTTACGCGTCCAAGGAAGCCGGGTCATCTGCCCACGGAAACGAAATCATCGAAATCATCAGCGAACTCAAAGAACTGGGATACCTATAAGCCATGCCGATAATCGACAAGTTTGGCGGAGCTCGACGATCGAATTCGTCGGACGGAGACGTGGCGGGAACGGTCGAACGGATCCTTCGTCGGAAACCCTACCTGTACGCAAAGGACGGGAGCATCGACGCGGGAAATCGCCGCATCGTCCGCGTGGATGCTCCGATCGAAAACGAGGACGTCGTAAATAAATCTTACCTGGAAAAGGAAATCGAAGCGGCTTTAGAATCTTTCCCCCCGGAAAAGGACCTGGATCTGAAACGGAAAAGGATAACGAATTTGGCGCTGCCGATCCTGGAAGACGACGCCGTCCCAAAGAAATACGTGGACCAAAGCTTCTACCGCGGATACTCCACGACGGTTTTCTCGCTTCGAATCGATCCCGAGAACCCGGAATGGTACGTTTTTCGACCCTTTGGAACCACCGAATACGAATTCCCTTTCGACGCCAACGTCAAAGTCAGCAAAACCGATCTGCGACCGGCCAAAGTGGAAGTTTCCAAAGTCGACAACAGTCATTTCAAAGGATCGACTATATTAGAAACTTTTTTCGACGGGAAATTTCACTTCTTTTTCAAAGGCGACAAGCTGAGGTTTCGTCGGATCGAAGGAAAAACTAGCGCGTTCGTCGAGCTCGTCTACCAGTCCTCCGACTAAACATGGACGCGAAAAGGGAAATCATCAAAGAGATTTACGCGCCGGTCCGAAAAAATTTCCCTCGCATGAAAGTTCAAATCAAAGGACTTTTCGAAACTTTGAGCGCCGATTTGGTGGACATGCAGAAATATTCGTCTCGAGGATACAAGTACATTTTGACCGTCATCGACAATTTTTCGAAATACGCTTGGGCCGTGCCTGTGAAAAACAAGACCGGACCCGAAGTCGCCGAAGCGTTCAAAAAAATTTTAATCGAGGGCCATCCCGTCAAAAATATTCACGTGGACGAAGGGACCGAATTTTTCAATCGACACGTTCGGAAATTGTTGGAAAAGTACGGAAACATTAATCTCTATCACACGTTTTCCGGCATGAAAAGTTCAATCGTGGAGAGATTCAACCGAACTCTTCGTCACATGATGCATCCGGAGCTGGTGTACCGCGGTCATCTCAGATGGACAGAAATCCTTCCGGATCTGATCGAAAAGTACAACAACACTCGTCATCGAACCATCGGCATGACACCCCTCGAAGCGACCGATCCGGCCAAGGAAAAATACATTTTGAGACGGGTCTACCGGAAAAGCAAGACCGTTTCGCGAAAAAAACCTAAATTTGCCGTCGGAGACTTTGTGCGAATGTCGAAAAACAAATTAATTTTCGAAAAAGGATACACGGCCAATTACACCACGGAAATTTACAAAGTCGCGAAAGTGAAGCTCTCCGATCCGAGGACCTATTTGCTGAAAGATTTAAACGGTGAAGACGTGAAAGGAAGATTTTACGAACCGGAACTGTCAAAGACTCGATTTCCCGACCAGTATTTGGTCGAAAAGGTTTTGCGACGAAAAGGGAAAAAGCTGTACGTCAAATGGTTGGGATTCGACAAGCGCCAGTGGATCGACGAAAAAGATTTGCTTTAATGTAAAAAAATTTTTTTAAATAAATAAACGTTCTTATCGAACGTATTTACATTTATTTACAATTTTTTTATCCTTTCACACGACTATTATTTACAAAGTTTTTATCCTTTCACGCGATTAAAAAAGTGCAAAAAATTAAAAATTTATCATTATTTAAAAAAATCATGGAACGACACCACTAAAAAAATACTAAAATCATGAAAATATTTAAACACTAAAAAAATCAAAAAAGTAATATTTACAGGACTTGATCTCTTGAATTTTTTTTAAAAATCTTTAAACATGAATAAAAAACCTTGAAATCGCAAGTTTACATAAAAAATTCAAAAGTACAAGCAACTAAAAAAGTATAAAAAAATTAAAAATTTATCATTATTAAAAAAATTATGGAACTACACCACTAAAAAAAGAAATACCAATATCATGAAAAAATTTAAACACTAAAAAATTAAAAAGTAATATTTACAGGACTTGTTCTTTTCACATTTTTTTATTCTTTTACACGACCAAAAAAGCCTAAATGAATCATAAATTTATCATTTAAAAAAAAAATTACGGAACAAGTTTAAATAAAAAAATGCAAAAGTACAAGTTACATAAAAAATTAAAAATTTATCATTATTAAAAATATCATGGAACTACACCACTAAAAAAAGAAATACAAATATCATGAAAAAATTTAAACACTAAAAATTAAAAAGTAATATTTACAGGACTTGTTCTTTTCACATTTTTTTATTCTTTTACACGACCAAAAAAGCCTAAATGAATCATAAATTTATCATTTAAAAAAAAAAATTACGGAACAAGTTTAAATAAAAAAATGCAAAAGTACAAGTTACATAAAAAATTAAAAATTTATCATTATTAAAAATATCATGGAACTACACCACTAAAAAAAGAAATACAAATATCATGAAAAAATTTAAACACTAAAAATTAAAAATGAATATTTATAGGACTCGTTCTTTTCACATTTTTTTAATCTTTTACACGACCAAAAAAGCACGAATGAATCACAAATCTATAATTAAAAAATCAAGGGACACATTTTTTTCCTCGTGCGATCCGCTGCCTCTTTTACCTTTTTTCTTATCTGGAAAAAAAAGAAAAATTGTTGGAAAAAAAATTTTAAAAAAATTCATCCTTATTTATTCCTCAATGAATCCGAACGGAAAAGTGTCGATCCCGTCGTCGGCTATTCGCCGTTTGTCATCGTTTCCAGATAACGTTAATTTATTTTCTTCTACGGTAAAAAGGAACAAACGCTCCGAACGAATCGTTCTTTGTTTTTTAAACACGGGTTCGTAGTTCAAACCGGACAACAGACAATTTTTAAAATCTCGAAAAGACAACCTGTTAACGACTGTTTTGCCTAACCCTTTTGCTTTCTTGATCTCAGACTCGACCGGACCGTCCAAAATAAAGGAGTACATTTTGGACTTCAATCCAACAAACTCCCTTATTATCTTTCCGACCGTCTCGTCCTTGACCAAGCCGATCTTCTTGGGATTCGCCCGAACAATCCCGTAAGGATTAGTTTCGTCAAAGTCCCAGGTGTCAAACAATTCCGGATTCCGTTTGACGAATAAATAAGGATTCGCATTGGTTATTTTAAAAATGTAGCTGTCGGTGTCCACATACATCAGCGTCATGCTTTTGTCGAAACCCGGTCTGATTTTATTATAGTACATGTCGTACAATAAATGCTTCGATAAATCTAAAACGGTCACTCCGACGTAAATGGGTTTGAGATACTTGACTTCGGTTTTCTTGAGTTCGACCGCGGCCAAAGTTTCCGTAAAAATGGTAATTTTTTTAAAATTCGGTTTCGCTATTTGCTTCCGAGCTTGACCTCTACCCTCCCATTTTCGTACGATTTTAATGTCCCGGTGCTTTCGGACGTTCTCGATCGCTTTCCCGTACACCGAGTTGTTTTTTAATTTATAGTAGTTTTTCTCGAAGGAATTGGTCGCTTTTTCGCGAAGTTTCGTGTTCATTTCGATGTACGGTCGCATCCAATCCGAATGGCTAAATTTTAATATTCGATGTACGCGTTCGATCTTCATTCCTAGCCTCGCGTATAGTTTTAAAGTTTCTACGTGAACGACGTACTTCGATTTCGGTTCGAGGGTCGCGAGCAATTTCGGATGCTTCGAACCGGGAGGGATTCCGCGTTCAGGCGCCGGAGGCAAATCCTTGAAAAATCCGTGCAATCTCGCCGGAACCGAAAGGTCGACTTCGAGAAAATATCCCTCGGTATCCGTATTTACCGATTCGACGTTTAAAAAATCTTTAAAGTCCTCCTCTTTCACCCACTCGAAGTTGCCGTACGGTAATTTCTGGGAGAGGGCCCATCCGTATAGATTATTGATGTCTAAATACCAGATATAAGTTTCCTCGAGATTCGGGTCGTAGTCGCTCATGTAGGGATTATTCGCCGCGGCCCACCGATAGCTGCATTGCGAGAGACCCCCTCGAATCGCCTTTTCGAAAAACAGCAACATTTCCCCGTCGGTCAATAGTTCCAATTCGATGCCGGTCATTTTCAGCATCGAATCGTAAGAAAGACCGGGCAGAGTGAAATACCACGCGGGATCCAGACCGTCGGTTTTCAAAGCGAGCGACCTAAAGCTCTGGAAAACGTCCGACAAAAGGGTTACGTCGGAAGATAAGTAGCATTCGGCGTAGTCCCTCAAAGTTTTACAATCCATCGCGTCCCAAACTTTTAAGGCCCTATCGTACTCCCGATCCGTGATGCCTTGACCGGTCAAACTACTGTAAAATTTTTCTTTCGGCGGCAAAGCCGTTTCGTCCAACGTTTCGAAAGAAGTAATGTATTCGTACGGAAAAACCCCCTTGCTCTTCATCAAATCGAATTTCTGTCCGAGAAAAAAACGACGCGTCAATTTCAGATCGTTTTCGTCCGCGATTTTCACGAGGGCGTCCAGAGAGCTATTGAGAAACCGATATGAGTCGATAAATCTAAATTCCACACCGGAAAAGGAAACGGAGAAAGCGATGTAATTTTCGTTGTTTAACGGGATAACCTTGATGGGCAATTCCGGCTCCACGTTCGCGATCGCCCTTACCAAAAGTTTGAAATCGTACCGAGACCCGTTGTGAAAATACACGTTTACCCTTCGGTCCGGATAATAGTTCACGTTGCACGACTCGCACGCCGCTCCTCGATAATTCGAGGGACCCCCCTTGAAGTGAGAATGGTCCCGGACTTTGTCTCGACCCGTTTCGGAAAATAATTTTTCACAAATGTGGCATTTTCCGGAACCGAAAAAATCTTGCCAGTCTTCGTCGGTCATGATTATGGGGGAGGGGTTATCGTAGATTTCGTTGACCAAGTTGGCAACTTCTTTTAATTTTAATATGAAATCTTCTAAACAACCCGGTCCGGTGGATACTTGGAGATATTCATGCTCGAAATCGTCGAGGCACGATTTCAAGGCCCACCCGATCGCGTAGGGCACGTGAATTTGCCTTTTATCGCGATAAGATTTTTTAGGGTTGTTTTCTGAAGTGTCAAACGGAACGCATAAACATTCGACATCGGCATAAATGACGAACGGTAGTTTTAGTTTATGCCTAAAATTCGAAAATTTTAAAATGTTCGAACCCGGTTCGGGCAACGTCAGGCGAACCGGACCATTAATGCGAACGCAGTCCTCCTCGTGTCTCTCGAATTTTTTTTTATCGCTAAAATACAGTAAACATCGATCACATATAAATTTCTTGTCGTGGGATTTAGAAAGCTGGGCTCCGATCAAACGGCTCATATCTTTTATCCAGACGAAATGATATTTTTCCCCTGCCGCATCCGAAAAATATAGCAAGTTGACGTGTTTTTCTCTTTTATTTTTCGTGTAAAAAACGGGGCCGACCACCCGTTCGCGCTTGTCGTCCAAAGCGTAAATATTGATAGAAAGGTTATTCGATTCTTCGAATTTCGTTATCGCCTTTTCTTCAAGCGGCATGGGAAAAACGACATTTTCTACATTCAAAACCGTCCCGTAAAAAGGGTAAGAGGTGCAGCGGTCGGCATGAGTTTTCGCGGGATATAGAGCGCTTACGACCGCCCACGCAAAACACGCCCGATCGTTATTTTTAACGTTAACGCAAGCTTTCTTACCTTGAATTTTCGGCGGTAGTGGGACGTAAGACGACCCCGTGGCATTCGTCGGATCGTACACGCAGATGTTCAGCTGAAGGTAATAGATGTAGGCAAGGGCCTTCCCCGACTCGCCCTTCTCGAACTCGAACATGCGGTCGAGCAAATCGTTTAGCACTTCCTCGTCGAAAAAGTCGGCCAGATCGGTGCTGACGTTCACCACCTTCATTTTCGTGGTGAAATAAATATCGGTGATTTTTTCCTCTTCCCCCTTTTTTATTATATAATCCGTAGCCAGTTCTGCGTTTACTTTAAGCGAGGGGTATTCGCGTAACTTATCGTTCACAACTTCTTGAAAAATGGGAGAACACTTTTGTAAAAATTCTTTCGGATCTAAAATGTCTAGATCGTTTCCGATCACTCCGGAAAGAACTCTGGTTCTCCCAAAAGTCATAACGGGAACAAACTGCATTTTATATAAAAAGTCTTTATCGCGCACTTTTTAAAAAAAATCCAAACTGCACTTTATATAAAACGTTTTTATCCACTTCTTAAAAAATCAACACTGAAAAGTAAAAAACAGAAAAAATTCATTCGGACACACACAAAAATTGCCCATATTTAAAAAATAATTTATTCTCGTAATGGGGAGGTAGAATCGCTCTTATTCTTCCTCGACCATAGGCACATAAAGCTGACCGATAAGCGGCTTCTTGTAGAGATAATAATTTGCTTTTTCTATACACGCTAATGACAAATCTATGCGCGTCTCTCGCGAAACCGCTGATCCACCGTTCCATGGCGAAGGTTTTATTCGCCAAATTTAAATTATGAAAGTATTCGAAGTCTTTGTAGTTTAAACAGACGCTAAGGTCTTCGTATTTTAGTTCTTCCCCGTCTTTTTTTAAAATGTACATTTCGATTGTGGTAAAAATATCATCCCTATCGTACCTATATTTTCTCAACTCCTTACATAAATTGTTACGACACCTAAAATTTAATCTAGGAATGATTATTTCACTGATTTTATTGTCCGATGGAGCTTGCTTATCAAAATTTCCGAAAAACCACACCGATCCGTAGAATTGAACCATTTTTTCTAAAAAAAGGTGGAAAAAAAAAAAAATTCAGTTACCTGAGTAAGTGAAAAAAAAATTAAATAGGTATTTTTTTGCGAAAATTCTATTTTCCCCCCTCCCCCCAAAAAAATAAACTTTTCACTCAGCACCTATTTTCACAAACTTTATTTAAAAAAAATTTATTTGTTCACTTTTGTCCACAAACACTCAATCGCAAAAAAGTTGAAAGAGACGAAAAAAAATTTTTTGAGAAAATTTCCTCCCCCCAAAAATAAACTTTTCACCATACACCTATTATCAAAATTTTATTTAAAAATTAAAAAAAAATTTTTTTTTCACTTTCGCTCTCACACTCAATCGCCAAAAAAAGATGACAAAATAACTTTTTCGAGAAATTCCCTCCCCAAAAATAAACTTTTCACCATACACCTATTATCAAAATTTTATTAAAAAAAATATAAAAAAAATTTTCACTTTCTACCACAAACACTCACCTTAATCGCAAAAAATTTGAACTTGAAAAAGATGCCGGGTCTGAGACGACGTGAGATCTTCCAAATCTCTCAATTTTTCCTTTAATAAGGCGTAAGCGTCCACCAAAAGATCTTTCAGCTCTTCCACCGATTTAATGGCACTTAAAATTACTTCGGCACGACACTCTAATATTTTATTAAATTTATTAAAAAGTAACTTAAAAACTAATTTAAATTCACAGTCACTCACTTTTTCTCGTACCGATTCAATAATAAAATTTACATCAATGTCATCACCACTTACTTCAAGTAATAACATTTTTTTAAAAAAATCACATAACTTCAAACCCCACTTTTACAACAATAATTCAAGTTCAAAATCTTCACTCGCTCACTTTTTCCCGAACTGATTTTTTGAATTATAAAATCATCATCACTCACTCACTTCAAACAAGGCTTTTTTTTTTACAAATCACGAATTTTCACTTTAAGGCAACTTTTACGACACCAAAAGCAAATGATATCGTATTTATAAATAAAGTCCTCCAAATCTGATAAGTACATTGAATGCAAGGAGTCATATATAGTGTCGGGTCCTTTACCGAAAACCGAAGCGAAGCAATCGACATGAAAATGGAAGCTCTGAAAATCTGTAAAACGGAGTCGAACGTCCACGAAAATCTCCTCTTCTTCTTCTTCTTCTTCTTCTTCTTCTTCTTCTTCTTCTTCTGCTTCTTCCTCTATTTCCGGTTCTTCAGGTGGGAAAATCGTCGTTATGTCTTCAACTTCCTTAGGACGACACATTTTCCTCGATTAAAAATTTCACAGATCTGTCTTCGACTCCTTTGTATATAAGATTGTATTTGACGGTTTCGTCGTTTATGCTCTCGATCGTTTCCGCATCGAAGGCTTCGCGATATTTTTTGCTCAAGTACAGTTTAAATTTTTCATCTTTTGCAGTGTCGAGTAAAGTTAGCAAAACCGTTTTCCCGTACTGAGTTTTCGCGATCTCCACTCTCACAATTGGGAATTTAACATTTTTCGGAAGTTCCCCATGTTTTCTAATTTTTAGTTCACTGTTAAACCGATCAACGAAAGAAGCCATTGTAAAATTAATAGTATTTTCGCAAAAAAAAATTTTTTTCACTTACAATAAGCTATATAAGAAAAAAAATGTTAACAAAATTAAATCGTAAAAAAATTTCAGTAAAAAACTCCCGGTAATTTTTTTTTCAGTCCGTTGAGCCGAAAACCGAAAAACTGATCTGACCGCTTCGGTCCGAGCTTTTTTAAACGAAAAGATTGCACAATCGTCAAAAAAAATTGCTATCCCTACCACCTTTTGCGAATAAAGCTAAAGTTTGCTTATGGAACGATTCAAAAATTGGGCAATATGATTCATTCGTGAGAAAAACCGTTATCTCGACTCCTTTATCGCAAAACTCCAGGTTTGACAAAACAAAAGCTGACTCAAGATAAACTATTAAAAAATCGAGGACAAAGCTTATGAAAAACAACGAGATTGCTGAATCATATAACGCAAAAGGTTGCACCATTTTTACCTTAAATTCTCGAAAAAAAACCACAAAAATTGAACCGCATGTTCAAATGACACCCCTTTTTCCATAAACACCAATGTTTGACCAATGAAAAAAAAGTCAAAAGATTATTTCAAAACCACAGTGAGATGATAGCGTCATATAACGCAATGATTTCATCCTTTAAGGATCAATTTTTGAAAAAAAATAAAATAAAAATCCGTTAAAAATTGGATCGTAGGTTTGGCTTATGCATTTATGACTTTTTTTAAGTCGTCCGTTTTTTCGGAATTCCCAAGCAAACCGAAACATGTTCAGACCTGAATAAATTTGGGTTCTCGATAAGAGCTTTTCAGGAAAACGAATGGGGGGGACCAATCAAAAAAATAGATAGTTTCCTCGCTCTCAAAAAAAAAAAGTAGGCTTCAGTCGGATTTTGCAAATCCCGGAAGAATGAGGTCTATTTTGAACCGTTGTTTTTTCGTCGGAGAAAATATTTTCCTCGTCGTGGGGCTCCGGATCGCGGAAGGACGTTTGGAACCTCGGATCGGATTAATTTCGTCCGGAGAAAAAGTAATATTTTCCCCGGAAGAATGGGACGCTTTTTGCACAATACGGAGAAGTACGGTAGAGTCGTATTTCAAGATCAATACCTGCGATGAATCGATTTCTAATTCGGCGGAATGCGATCAGGAAATACTTTTTCGAAACGACGGTCCGAGGGAAATTTTGATCCGAAGCAAAAGGACTTGGAATGCTTGTCGACTGAACGCTTTCCAGTTCGAAAAGCTAATGACTCTGAACGTCTGCGTCGAGCGACACACAGAAAACATAAGAAAAAAAATGAACGACGCAAACAGCAAATTAAAGAGAATTATAGATAGGACGGCGAAAAATCTGATACACCAAATAAATCTGAGCTATCATCTTTTCCGAAAATGCATGGATCTGGAGCTAATGGTACCGAAACCTCCGGTGTTTACAAATTCGGAAATTTCGAATGAAATCAGAAAACTAGAAAAAAACGGAGACACTACCACCTTGGAACTGATTAGAATTTTTGAAGATTTTCTGATTGGTCAAATCAGAATTAAAATCGAATCCTGGAAATGTATAAATATCGATGAAAATTCGACGGAAAACTCAAACGGAGCTTGGAAACCGAAAGGATCGAACTCTCGACTTTATTTTTAAAAAAAGCTATCCCAAAGGAAAAAAAATGGATTACGTCATTGTGGAAATGCAATGTTTCCGGAACGATAACAACGAGTTCATAGTCAAGGAACTCACAATTTTAAAAGAAGAAGGAGAGCCGGAAAATTTTTTGTTTCGTCCTCCTTATCCCAAAGATGAACTTTCGACGAAAATCCAAAGGGTCAATGCCTACTGCACCAGGAAAATCCACGGTTTCGAATGGGAAGAAGGAAGGACCGATTATTCCGCACTCGGTCTGATTTTAAAAAGCAGATGTCGAAACGCCGAAAAAATTATCACCAAAGGCAGCGAAAAGAAGAAATTTTTAGAAAAGATTCTAAGTCAAAAGATTTTGGACGCCGACGAAATCATCCCGGGAAAATACGAGGATATTCCAAGTCCGCCGGAATTCCCGGGATGCCCTTTCCACCAAGGATGCAGAGAAATGACTTGTTCCGGGATAAACGCCTGGAAAATTCGTCGATGGCTAAAAAATTTGTAAATTTGTAAAAAAAAAGTAATAAATAAAAAAATTTTAGTGTTTTTTTAAAATTGCATCATCTTGATTAATCACCCTGTACTTTTTAAGCATCCATAACGAAATAATCAATAAAATAATAAAACAACTTTTTTGCAATTCCAGCAGCTAAGTGAATCAGACTGCTGTGTTTTCAAACATTCTTTTAACATAACAAAATAATCTTTGGTAATATCAGCATTCTGATAAATAACACTGCTGTGCGTCTTAATCATCCTAAAAATAACAAAACAAAAAAATGATTAATAGAATAAAAAAACAAGATCTTTCCCAAATCCCTTATCTCAATTAGTCACAATGCCTTTAAAACTTTTTTTCTATTTTATTAAGATGGGAAAAAAAGGCTAGAAGAATCGTGAAATATCGAAATGGCGAGGAAAAAAAAAAAAAAAAAAAAACGCGCGCGGGTCCCGGACCTCGGACGCTTCGGACCGATAATCCCGAAAGGACCGTAAGCGATTTTTGGTCCGATAATCCCGTATGTTTTTAGGAATCATATATTTTTTTGGGGAATCCCCAAATGTTTAGGACCGCGTATTTTCGGACCGATAATCCGGTCCGCCGGCTTCGAATCGGTAGGTGTTTTGGTCTAGAATCCGTAGGTGTTTTGGACCAGGTCAAGAATTCGTACGTGTTTTATTCGTACGTGGTTTGGACCCCCAGAATCCGTAGGAGTTCTGGACCAGGTCAAGAATCCGTTTGTGTTTTTCGTAGGTGGTTTGGTCTAGAATCCGTAGGAGTTCTGGACCAGGTCAAGAATCCGTACGTGTTTTGGAAGAATTCGTGGTTTGGTCCCCCCTGGTCTAGAATCCGTAGGAGTTCTGGACCACCAGTGGTCTAATATTCCTTTTATTCACCTACTAATGTATTATTTTTGTATCATTTATATAAAAATGGACATCACATACATAATTTTTATAATTTTTTTTTTAACACCAAACTTTAAAAATGCATAATGTTTACAAAATTTAATGCGTATGCATAATGCATGCATCATTTTTTTAAGCATGAAAATCTGTATATTTTTGCGTAATTGTTGCATATAATTTTTTAAATCATAAAGCAGGAAAATTTGCAAATAAATACAGTATTACGCTTATTCATTTTTTTTTTTTTTTTTTTTTTTTTTTTTTTTTTTTGCATTTTATGCAAAATAAGTGTTTATTTATGTATAATTTATGCATAATTATATTGGAGGATGAAAAAAAAAATTCCGGTAAAAAAGCTAAGTTCTTAATACAATTTATGCATTATTTATGTATGTCCAATTTTCTGTATAATTAACTGCATACATGATCTTCATATGATTTGTGCATTTTTTTTAAGGGAGGACGAAATCATTTTTATTATTTTTATATGCAACTAATTTTATTTTTTTCCTTTTCTTTTTAGTGCCATGACGAATGTCTTAGATCAAAATACACAAAACCGGGAGAATGCCCTCCCGAAAACGAATCAGTTTTCGAACAAGTCTGCTCCAACTTTTGCCTGGATGACAGCGAATGTCCCCACATTCAAAAATGTTGCGAACTCTTCTGTGAAACAAGTAGAATGTTTACGTGCCAAACCGCTGTGGGACTCTCAGAAAACAATAATGATCTCCTTCCGTTCTTGCCGAGGGACATGGCGGTCGTAGATAAAGGAAAAAGAAGAGTGGTTTTGTCGTGGAAAACGCCACAAATAAGAAGCGACGAGTAAGTCAACAAAATTAAAAAAAAAAAAATGGACGACAATTTAAAAATTATAATAATTTTTTTAAGGGTTGTTTATTACGTCATACAGGAACGACATCATCAAGGTCGTCATTTTCACGAATCGAGACTGGGGAAGTGGACCACGATATACAGTACTTTAAATAAAACGGTCGTGTTGGAAAATGCCCTGAAATTGGTGTACTGGTATCAATTTCGAGTGGCGGCTGTTAACCAACATGGAACCATGGGATATTCAGAACCGTCCAGGGAATTTACCCTGTCTTGTTGCAGAGGTAAATAAAACCTTTTAATTTCATATTTTATTCTTTAACGGGATATGGATCATTTTATTAAGAAAGTCACGCTTATATGATCGTGAACTATATATGCTAAACATAGGAAATCAGTTGAAAAGTTAAATCGAAGTGGCGAAAGATGGAATCGAACCATCGACCTCTCGTTTTAATTTCAGTACGGGAGCGTTTAGGGGGTAATCAGTCGATCGGAGCTTTTCTCCGTTACACTTTTATCCCCGATTAGGTTAGATACCTCCGTTTTTTGGTCTTGATTGAATATAAATAAAAGCACGTGACTTAAAAAACGCCCAACTAATCTCTTGCTCTTATATAATTTACGATTAATGAATTAACGTGAAAACAAGAGTATGACGTATTTGAACTTATTTAAACGGTAAATTATTAACTTTTTTTTTTTCGGCCTCAGATAAAATGAGTTTTTTGACTCCGTTTTTCGGTAAACTTGTTATTTTCTTGAGAGTTTTCCTTATTGTCATTATTCAAAAAATGGAAAATTCCGTAAACCTAAACAAGTTTTTTTTACCACCATGTAAAGTTCAAACCATCGCACATTTTTTTTTTTTTTTTTTTTCAGAAATTTTTAGAAAAATGATATTTGAAATATGAAGCCGTGAACGTATCGAGACCGAAGGGCAAGAAATAGGGGAAGGGGACCAAATTTTGGTTAAAGGGAGACGACCATTACCTAACTGAGAAAAAAGGGGAAAGGCAAAAAGTATAATACAAACTCATAGAAAAACTATTCTCCGGAAGAGGCAGGGGACGGGTTATATGCTTGAAACATATCGCTTCACACCCCTAATCAAGTCTTAATCACCCCCAATCATCATCCAGTCCATATTCAGTTTATTTCTCGTCCACTCCATCAAATCCAGTTCCATCTTCGATTTCTGTTTTATCTTCTTATAAAATCCATTTTTTTTTTTCAGCTGGTCTGATACCCAAGAGACCGAGGAAACTCCGAGTTCAAAATGTAGAAGAAAAAAATGGGAAAATATACGCAATTGTTCGATGGAATCGATCAAAATCAGAGATACCAATTCTACGTTATAAAATTCAGCTCACTAAAAAATTAGACGCAAAATCGAATTCGACAATCACCTACGAGTATTTCGTCCCAAAGGTAAAAAAAAAAAAAAAAAAAAAAAAAGCTTGAAAGAATTTTACAAAAATCTTTCTAAAAACGATTAAGTTCGTTACTATTCGAAATAATTCCGCTTAACCTTAAAAAAACGCAATTTTAATCGCCATTTTTTAAATTCCAACAATTCGTAAATCGCGGTTTTGCCTTTTTTCTATCATAACCTGATACACGACACAATATCGAAATTGATTTTAATAAAAAGTGCAAGCTAATTAATTTTTTAATTTATAACCGATTTCTATATTTCTGAATCGAAGTGCTCAGCGAAATTATTTCATCGGTGAAATTTAAGATTCTCAACGCAAGCTAATCGAATTTCCAAATAAGAAAAAAAATAACAGATCGATGCCATTTTTTAATAATAACTCCTCACCTTCGGATGTTGGACTCCCAACATTCCAATTCCTTAAAAGTAAATTCTCAGTTTTTCGCGAAACGCCTTAAATTTGATGATTAGATTTCCGTGTTAATTTATTTCATTGAAATCTAATTAAAGAGTTTAAGGCGCGGAAGATGAATTTTTCAAGTGCAAAATTCATGTTTCCTGTTGGAAATTTTAAATTGGATCAAGTTTGGATCAGTGAAAAATCTGTCATGGGGATCATCAGGATCACGTAAGCATTTAGGGGGAGGGGGGGGTTTCAAAATGCTTACGCTAACGTTAAGTCTCCATAAGAGAAAGCCTATTTTTGCTTACTATAAGGAAGGAGGGCGGGGGGAAGGGTCTAAAAATATCCAAATAATGCTTACATAATACTTGCATGATCCCCAAGACAGATTTTTCCTGATCTTGTTTTTCCAATTCTTCCACCAGGGATATTGCATAAATATAAATGTAATATTATAAGAACGTTTTTTAAAATTCATATTATTTTTTTTTTTTCTTTTTTCAGGACAAACTTTGGTATCCTCTTAAAAACCTGGAAAAGGACACGCTTTATTTCATTCAAGTCAGAGCTCAAGGCCAATATGGGAAGTCCCTTCAAAACGGGAGAGAAGCGCAATTAATATTTAACACCAGCAATTTTTCGGATCAGTATGAAAATTGGAACATGACTCGAAAAAATAGAAACAAAATCGTTTAATTTAATTTAATTTAATTTAACTTTTCGTTCTTTTTGTAAAATAAGCATCAATTAAACTTTTTTTTTTTAGAAAATCAATCAACGGCCTGTTTGTTTGAAAAAGCTGAGCACATAACTCTGCTCTTAAATTATTTTCAATGGCAAAAAGCCCATTATCACAAACAGTATAAATTTGTTTTCGTTAAAATATTTGAAGTTAGAACAGTCACAAATACTTTTAACTTCGTTTACGGAGCTCATGGCAGTTTCTCCTTTTTTTCAAATGATACAAGTTGTTTGATTCGGTTATAACCCATAGCTCACGGTTGAAGTCAAATGTAAACAACTTCTTATACGCTTCCGAAGTTCGAAACGTAATCGTGATCGGCTTCGTGTCTTCATCCCCAATTTTTAATATTTTATTAGCAACTGGACTGGAATCTGGCAAATTCCGATGATTAAAAAAAAATAAACTGAGAGAATTACACCCCCCTGTCTTTAAAACCAGTTTTATAGGTTTGTTGGAAAAATTAAAAAAAATAAACGTTCTCCTTTTCTGTCTGATCCCCCGAGTAAACAAAAGCCAGTCGACATGTTTTTCTGTTCAGGTAATTCGAGAACCTCGTCCTTTAACGGAATGTAAAAAATGATAGTTTCCCGGCAGGATCGAACTTCAGCCACTGAAAAATACTTTTTTTGACTCTTTACCATTTTCTGAAAAAAAAAAAAAAGTCTTTTTTGAGCGTGGATAGTTTTCAAAGTTCAATTGACAGACTTTTTAACATGGGCTTCAGCTGCCGCAAAATTAATTATCAATAACCACAAATTATTTTCCTCATCGGTCTCCAAGTAAAGGAAAAATCGTAGTTTTTGCGAAACGCCTTAAATTTTACGATTAGATTTTCATGTTAATTTATTTCACGAAAGTCTAATTAACGAGTTTAAGGCGCCGAAGATTAACATACTTTTTTCAATATACTTTTGTTGACTACGGTAATTACCTTTTGAAATTATCTGCAGACGACTTATATAGATATTTCCACTGATCTGGATTCATCCCCTTCGAACGCAGTATTACCTGTAACGTTTAAATAATTTTTTTTTTTTATTTTTTTTTTAATTTTTTTTAATTTTTTAATTTTTTTTTTTTGTTCAGAAAAAGCTTTTGTACCCTCTTAAAAATTTAAAAAAGGACTTGCAAATTATTTTTAATGTCTGATAGAATTGACTATAAATGTTCTACTCAAATATGTAAAAACCGATAATAGCTTCGGGGACCAGCTCGATTCAATCAGAATTGCGCACAGTAAGTCAAAAAAAGATTTATTTTTGGACAAAACTTGATTAAAAATTTTCAAAATTTTACATAATTGATCGGACTTAACACAATTTTTAGGTTGTTTCTGTTCCTTGTCTAAAAGCAAAAAAAAAATAGTTGTTTTTTTTTTTTTTTTTTTTTTTTTTGCTTTTTTATATTGTTTTTAACACACTTTTTGTTAATAATGACATAAAATTTGTTAAAGCTGTATAGGCATGTTTAAAGAAATCAGGAGTAATTGAATACGATATACTGATATTCAGCGATCTTGGAGTGCAAAGTATTTCCTCTCCAAAAATTATTTTCTGACGCTAATTCGTTTTTCAAAGTTAATTAAGTAAAAAATCTTATAAAAGTTATTTTTCAACTAAGCTTTTAGTCGGTTTATTTAAAAATCTTCAAAATGTCTTTGATCCAAATATGAAGCCTAAAAAGTCTGAAGCAAAAACCAGCTTACAATTTTTGCGCCTCTTTGCGTTTAAATTTTGTCCCAAATTTTTTTTTCTGGTCCTCTGTGTTGCGGTTTTTTAAATTTTTTGTCATGAATCTTATAATTTTTTTTTTCTTTTTTGATTCTGCTGCATTTTGAAAGCTGAGGACACACGTAGGCGATATTATTTGTAGTAAAAAGCTTTCAATTCGCAAACTATTTTAAAAACATACGGGTCAGCGATATTTTACACAGTAAGAAATATTATGTAAATATGTTCTAAACGGTCCAAATAAATTTTTTTGTTGTTTTTCCCAAAAGGTAAACATAAACAAAAACAACATAAGAATTATGTGGACCTACATATGCTGATTTTGACATAAAATTTTTTACTGCGTATGAGAACGATCCCATCATTCAGATCATTTGATGACCTTTCTTCAAAAAAAAAGTTAAAAAACGTCGTATAGACTCTACCATTTCATTTCCTGTAAGATATCATTTTTCTTTTCAGACATTTCCGACAGAGATGAACAAGAAACTCTAGCACGGCAATAGTCAAAGCTAGAACAATCCCAACGATCACTATCCCCAATATTTGAACCATTTGGCCGATTTCAACAGGTTCTAAAGGCTCTTCATTCCTTCGAAACTGTAACGGAATCTCTTTATAATTTTTCTCTATTTTCCCCCGAATGCCTGACGAGTAAAAACGAAGTAAACTGCGACAGAAAAAAAAAATTAAAAATTAAAAATAAAAATCCTAATAACTCATACTTACTGGTGATTAAAGGCTCTTTTGAAAGGGCTATTCTCGTGTAAAAGGAAACCACTATGTAAAGAAACTATAGGATGTTCGATCTCTAAAATCTCACACCCGATATCATGGGCGAATATCTCGTTGTTCGGAAATGAAAGTGCTAACTTGTCGAAGCAAAGTCGGTTCATGTTTTTGAGAAGAGCAAACACATCTTTATTCATTGCAAGATATTCATTGGAAAGGCGGGAAAATACTGGGTCATTGCTTTTCTGGAAACAACTAAGTATTACTTAAAAGTAAGAGGCAAAACTAAATGAATATAATAAATACCGCTAGTAAGGTGTACAAGATATTTTCCTTATTCATTAGGAGTCTGTACTTTCCGTTATCCAAAAACTCCTCTACGTTTCTAAAAGGTACTTGAGGAATCGGAACGGCTAAAAAAGAAATGATCACAGCAGAAAACGAAGAAACGATTAACAGTGGCAATAAGCGGAGAGAAATGCTACAAATCCTCAAAGGCGTTCTTTCCGTGGGAGTAGCGCCGATCTGGGAGCAAATTAATTCAAATGACATGAAAGCCGCATCAACGAGAGAAAATTTCTGATCCGTTTGAAGATAAATTTTCGTGAGTATAACAATTGCCGTGATAATGATTCCGCCGAAGATTATGGCCAAAGCCAAAGCAATCCATAAATTCTCATGAAAAGGACGAAGATAAAAATTTGAACTTTTTTCGATCTCAGGGTATTTAATATACCAATTAAATCTGTCGAAAAATTATTTGGATTAAAAATATGAAAGATTATATTATATCCCTACATAGAAATGCTCTCTGTAATTCTAGCATCAGCTAGAGATCATTCTGGTCAGACTTAATAAATTGTTGGTAACATATACCGAATAAATAGACCTTACTTGACAGAGAATATCGGCCCCAAAAAATCAGATATGAAGAATAAAGAATGACGACACATTACTCTTTTATAAATGTCACCTTCAAATTTTGACTTAAAGTCGGCGAGTATTGGTATTTCAAACCGGATTAAATTAAAATTCATCATTTTGGAAATGCCTTCAAGTATTTCCATATGACCGTTTCCCATCGTTGAATCCATTTCCTTAAAATAAAAATTTTCAGTCAGTCTAATGTAAAAACACATCAGGAATTCGAATTTCAACTTTATCTTGATCCAGTTGAATTTCGGTTCCGTTCAAATTTTTCCTTCTCGTGTAAAATGGAAGATTGTCGATTTTTAGCTCGCCGTTCCAAACGCCGAAATCCAAAGTAAAAGTCCTATTTTTTACTTTATAAACTTCCGTTAGTTTGTAGATTTCTTCTTCAGTTGGGTAAGAAGCAATGAAAAAACAATCATAAGGCACCGATAATTTTTCCAGATTTTTTTCGATTAAATCAAAAGATTCGACGAAAATCAACCAAGTGAAGAAATTAATTCTAAACAATAAATTCAGCTAAAAAAAAATTTTAAATATGAAAGCCCAATCCAAAAATTTTAAATCATCTCCAAGCCCAGAGGTAAAGTGCACCATAAGCCTCATCATATAAATTTGACTTGTTTGTTTTTGTTTCGTAGTCCTTTATTGTCAAAGGAGTAAAAAAATCAAAACAAATTAAGTCAATTTTCGTTGATGACATGTGTACCTACCCACCACTGGGCTACAGTACAGATTTGGAATTACTTACATCCTCCAAACTCTTAAAAATTCGAACTATCTTAAAAAAATTCGATTCCTTGCAAATAATAACCGTGTTAAAATTCGGAAAATCGCCTAACGTCAAATATTCATTCAACGTTTCATAATTTCTAAAGTTCGTCATAATTTTGTTTTGCGAAAAAATTTTCACGTCTTTTTTATCAGGTTTATCATCCACAAAAATACAATGACGTACATTTAATTTCTCGACTAAAGAAAGCACTATGTTCCTTTTCAAATTTTCAAATGCTGCAGGTTGGCTGACGATGACAAAGCAGAAGACGGAAGCGAAGAAAAAAACGATCATTTGTTAAACACAAAATAATCGTAAAGTTGCAGTGACATGCACGGTATATTTTACAAAGCTTTCCAAAATGATGATTGCATCAACTACGCAATAAATCACGATTCGAGTTGACAGAAAAATAAAACAGCAAATCATAGCAAAATGATTTTGTTTGTTTGATTAAAAAAATAAAAGGGAAAGAAATATTAAAAACAGTTTAGCGAAATGAGATTTCTAGTAAATACGTTAATGAGATAATTTTGATAGTTGAACAATTGTAGCTGTATAACCGATAATTTACTACCAAAATAATCAGAAATAAACAGTCATGCAAGGAAATAATTAGTTAAGGATTAGCACATATAAATATTCGAAAAAAAAAAAAAGTTTACATACGTTGCTGAACAAGTTGCAGCGTTAGAAACTTTTCGCCATTACTCACTCAATATACCGTAGAATGGGGTGAAGTTGAAGGGCCTAGAAAATGCTATTAAGCATCGCCTGCTTATCTCTAAATGCAATGAAGTGAACTAAAAATGTTCTCTACTTTTCCGCTGCATAGTGATAATGCTAATAATTGTGCTGATAATGACTTTTTCAGGCCCTTCAACTTCACCCCAATCTACGGTATATAAACCGGGGAATTTAAAAAATGAAAAAAATTTTACCTGATATTAGGAGTCAGAAAATTCTTACGATTGCTTAGATAGGGGTAAAAGGTTTAAAAATCGATAAAAAAATGTTTGCTTAATACATGGACGGTCCTCATGTTTCTAAGCAATAAAATGCTAAACAACATGTTAGCAACATGTTTCTAAGCTGCAATTTGTTACTGCTACAAGTTTGAAGATGAAATTGTAGCCTAATGAAGAACCCTTTCGTTATAATTATATCTTAGAAGCATTTTGGACTACGGCGCAGTTCTTTAGGATCCGCATGAGCCTGTCCTTCGTTTTTCCTCTTGACGCGGCAATCGTTTTTCCAAGATTTAGTGGGGAAAAAAGTTCGCCCAAACGCAGACGAGAGTATCTGAACTTGTTTTTTTTATCACTAATAATGGACTTGTTAGTTTTGTAGCTGTCCTATGAATCCAGTTAAGGTGTCTAACCTGTCACAACGAAAACTACCTGGCACCAGCCGTATGAAACTTTAAAGTTGGATTTTTCCGGCACCATAAAAGGAGTTGTTCTATTGCAAACATAACGACAGCTATAATTATACCGACCGGTACTATTGCTAGAACTTGAAACATTTGATCGATTTCCACCGGAGCTAGTAATTCTTCATCTGTTTTCGATTGCAAAGGAACCTCCTCCCATTTTTTTGCCATTTTCTTTTGAATTCCTGACGTGAAAATCCGAATCAAGCTGTGAAGAAATTTTTTAAAAAGTTAACAAAGCAAATTACTAAAAATCATAAATTGACCAGAAACTGGGTCGAGTACCCAGTTACTGGTTTAGAAACTAGAACAACCCGGGTCAAGCGGGAAGTCAGGGGTTCGAGTCCTGCGCGGGTACGAGTTGTTCATTTTTCCAGAAAACTTGTCGGATTTTTACTTCGAAACAAAACCATAATGGTTCCGTTTGAAGACTCAAAATTTTACCTTTCAGGTTTTTTATACTTGAAATGTCTTCAGGGATCCACATAATGTTGTCATTAGGCTGCGGCTGTTAAGTGCTATTTAAAAAATGATTTTATATTGTGGTAGCCGTCGTCGTGGTCACTTCGTGACCATTTTTTTCTATTTTTCCATGGGGGGCTGGGGGGTGCTAGTCCCGCCCCAGGAAGCAGAATAGCCCCCCCTAGAATTTTGAAAATTATATGGGCTGAATAGGGTTAGCCCCCCTCCCCCAAAAAATTTTTTTTCCCTATTCTTAGCCCCCCTAGAAAAAAATTCTAGATCCGCCAATGTTTTCAACGGGTTTTTACCCCACATTTAAAGGCGAAAGTAACGCACATTAAAACAAACGATCTTAAACTTACTTATAGTTAAAAGCTTTTTTAAAAGGGCTGTTCACTCCCAAAGCTAACCCAGTAAACAAAAACATAAGAGGATGCTCTATTTCCAACAATTCACAATTAAAATCGAAATTGTATATTTCGTTATTGAGAAAAGGTAACGCAACCTTTTCACTGCACAGTCGTTCAAAACTTTTTTCTATAGTGGTATCAAACAAAGAATGATTTTTATAAAGTTCTTGAAAACTTGGATTGTTGCTTTTCTGCAGAAAGAAAAAAAACAGTTACAATAATTAGTTAAAAAAAAAAAAATAATACTCCCTCTGTCCCAAAATACTTTGTGTGTTTCTCATTTTTATTTCCCATTTCGCAAGCTTTTGATTTTTGCCGGAACTGTTTGCACCACTTTACCCACCCACCCAAGCACTATTTCACACCACCCCCCCATCCCCCCCAGGGGTCCCCCCCTTTGGGAAATAAATTACCGAAAAAATGTAAAAAATTAAAAATTTCTATTATTTTCGCCCCGTTTCAGAAACGAAAGCGAAAAATTTGAAAGTGGTCGGAAATGAGAGAGTACATTACCCTAAACAAGAATCCCCCATGAGAAAATTTTTTTCATTTGTCGCAACCCCCCAAAAATATTAAATATGTCGAGGGTCCGACCAAGGGGGCGAATTTTTAAATCTCGATTAGATGGTCGCGAAACGTTTGTTACGGGGGTTTTTTAGGTCGCTGATTTCGATTCTGAGGTCCGTTTTTAAAAATTCAAGATGGCGGATCCAATATGGCGGACCTTTTCTTAAAAAATCGATTGTTTTTCACTAAAACACGTAATCGGGGGGTTATTGAGGCCGCTGATTTCAATTCTGAAATCGGTTTTTGAAAATTCAAGATGGCGGAACCAATATGGCCGACCTTTTTTCAAAAATTCGACTTTCTTTCAGATAAGCACGTAATAGGGGGGTTATTGAGGGCGCTGATTTTGATTTTGAGGTCGGTTTTTTACAATTCAAGATGGCGAATCCAATATGGCTGACCTTTTTTCAAAAATTCGATTTTTTTCCCACATAAACACTTGTCCGGGGGGTTATTAGGGACGTTGATTCCGAATCTGAGGTTAGTTTTTACAATAGTTCAAGATGGCGGATCCAATATGGCGGACGATTCCAAAAAAAATTTTTTTAATTCAATCAAATTCATGATTGGGGGTTATCGGTGAACGTCCGCCATATTACATCCGTCATCTTAAATTTTCAAAAACGGACCTTAGAATCGAAATCAGCGTCCCTAATAACCCCCCGGACAAGTGTTTATGTGGGAAAAAAATCGAATTTTTGAAAAAAGGTCAGCCATATTGGATTCGCCATCTTGAATTGTAAAAAACCGACCTCAAAATCAAAATCAGCGCCCTCAATAACCCCCCTATTACGTGCTTATCTGAAAGAAAGTCGAATTTTTGAAAAAAGGTCGGCCATATTGGTTCCGCCATCTTGAATTTTCAAAAACCGATTTCAGAATTGAAATCAGCGGCCTCAATAACCCCCCGATTACGTGTTTTAGTGAAAAACAATCGATTTTTTAAGAAAAGGTCCGCCATATTGGATCCGCCATCTTGAATTTTTAAAAACGGACCTCAGAATCGAAATCAGCGACCTAAAAAACCCCCGTAACAAACGTTTCGCGACCATCTAATCGAGATTTAAAAATTCGCCCCCTTGGTCGGACCCTCGACATATTTAATATTTTTGGGGGGTTGCGACAAATGAAAAAAATTTTCTCATGGGGGATTCTTGTTTAGGGTAATGTACTCTCTCATTTCCGACCACTTTCAAATTTTTCGCTTTCGTTTCTGAAACGGGGCGAAAATAATAGAAATTTTTAATTTTTTACATTTTTTCGGTAATTTATTTCCCAAAGGGGGGGACCCCTGGGGGGGGATGGGGGGGTGGTGTGAAATAGTGCTTGGGTGGATGGGTAAAGTGGTGCAAACAGTTCCGGCAAAAATCAAAAGCTTGCGAAATGGGAAATAAAAATGAGAAACACACAAAGTATTTTGGGACAGAGGGAGTAATAATAAATAAATTTACTCTCAAAACCAATTCCACGGCATTATCCTCCCACAAAATACATTTATACTGCTTATTTTGAAGAAATTCTTCGACGTTGTGGAAAGGAATTATAGGAATCGGAACAGCTAAAAACGAGATTATGACTGCGGAAAAATAATGGAGAATTAGCAAAGCTAAAATATGAAGGGCAAAGGTGGTAATTCTTAAAGGGGAGGACTCCGGATCGTCGACACCTAATTGATCGCACAACAATTCGAAGGCCATGAACACCGCGTCGATCGGAAAAATTCTTCTATCTTTTCGCAAATAAGTTCTTACAACCACGAGTAATGTTGGAATGAAAATACCATTGAAAATTATACAGCAGATTAAAGCGATCCATAAATCTTCATGAAAAGGACGAATGTAATAATCAGAACTTTTCCCAGCTTCTGGATATCTGATATACCAAGGGATTCTGGAACAGGACATTTTAAATTAGAAAATGTCTTAAAAGATGCAACAATATGTAACCACAATACCAACTTGGTGACAAAAATTGGACCCATGAAATTCCGAATGTAGAACAACGAATGTAGAGTCCATGTTCTTTTCAAAATATCACCTTTGATCTGCGCTTTCAAATCTGTGATCAACGGGACTTCAAAGTAAGTGAAGTCAAAGTTCATCATTTTTGAAATGTCATAGAGTATTTCCAATTGATCATCACCTAAACTTGTATCCCCGTACTAAAAAATCACGTATATTTTTCATACAATTTTGCATTATTTTACAAATGAAATTCACCTAGAATACCTATATTTTTTCATCTATTTTTGCTTCGCGTTTCATATGAAAGGATTCAAAACCGTTCCAATTTTATAGGAATATTGGTGCTTCTCAATTTACGAAAATGCGGACGAATAATATAGGTATTGTATATGTATTGTCAACGTCATTTGAATTCCACGATTGCTATACGATTATAGCAAACCAGAATGAAACGCAGTCGAAAAAAAAAAGGTTAAATTGAATAAATTATCAACAGAGGGTATACAAAGAACCTTAGCAAAGAACATCAGGTACAGAAAAATCCTAACTTAGATAAGTTAACATTACATAAGCTAAACTTTAAAAATTACACTATTATAAATACACAGTAATACAACTAAGAGCCAATTCAGGGCTAAAACACATTGAGCGGGTCACCCGCGCGGGTTTATTGCTCTAGCGGGTCGAGGATCTGTTCACATGGAGCGGTTCTAGTCCTTTTTTTCGGACAAAAGAACGCAAAAATCCTGAATTTTTAATTACTTTTATTGATTTAAATCATGACTTTTTTTTTTGTGGTCAATTTTCGGAGTTGATTCATAAAAAAATGAATTCTTCACACGATTCTGATGAATCTGATATAAAATTTTTTTTTTTTTAAGACAGTTTTCAGTATTACCAGTAAATAATATCGATTTTTCACCCTCTTTCCTGCAAAAACCAAAAAAAACATCCTGAAAACCGCGAATTTGAAGGCCATGTAATTGATCCAAAGCTAATTTATTATTTGGCGCGAAAAAAAGGTTCTCTATAAAACCTTTTGTATTTGCTCAGTCAGCGTCGAGCACTTCATCGAGTTCAGTTAGTTCCAAAATAATTTAAAATGAAAAAAATTAATATTAAAAAAAAAAAAAAATTTTAATAATTGTTTTTTTGCTTTTGGTGCGAGAAAAAAAAGAAGTACTATATTGCCGATATGACGGCAAATAATCAATTATTAATACAAATGGCTATTGTATATCATTGCTATTTGCTAATACTAATTCAATAATTATTAATTTTAATTAATCAGTAGTATTAATAAGTGCTTTTAATATTTATATTTATAGATTATTACAAATACCGTAAATTTGGTTCTTTGAGAAAAAATTTTATACCGTTTTAATCGGGATAAGATGAATAAGAAACATTTCATACTGCTGAAACGAAAAAATTAAAATTAAAAGAAATGATTGTTTTTTAATTGAATAAAAAGCCATTAAAACCTCAGGTAAAAGTGAACCGCGGCGTGTAATGTGAACAGCCCCATTTGATTCTATAGGAACCCGCACCCGCGACACGCAGGGCTAGAGCGGGTGCTCTGCGGGTCTGACCCGCTGGCGGGTCAATGTGGACGCTTCCATAAGACTCAATGGAAGTGAGCGTGTAGAGCAATAAACCCGCGCGGGTGACCCGCTCAATGTGTTTTAGCCCTCACATTGGGCGACATGGACGCACGACTTTATTGCTCCTGCGACTCTGCTCTCCGTTCACATGGTGCGACTTCAGGTACGACCTTTTGTATTCAATTTGACAAAAGGACGCACAAATTTGGGGTTTTTTAATTACTTTTAATCGTTTAAGAAAATCACTTTTTTTTTCTTGATTGATATCGAATGTCGCTTTTTTTTAAATTTAATTCGTCACGTGATTCTGATTAATTGCATATAAAAAATCATTTTTTTTAAGCAATTTTGAACTTTTATTATTTATAAATCGCTATTTCCATTTTTTTCTTCAATAAAAATTGTCTCTTATTGGAATTTTTATTGCAAAAATGCTTTTGGGCCGAAACTGCATAATAAAAACCGAAAAAAAAGGCAAAGTTTTATATTTCAACGAATATTTGGAAAATCTTAAATATTTAACTTTCTGCAAAAAATTTTATACCGTATTCATCAGGGTGAAACGGAGAACGCGATTTTAATAAAATTTTTAATGAAAAATTAATATTTATAAAAAATGTTGTTTCACAAGTGAATAAAAATTCAATTAACCGAGGCAGGTAAACGAAGTCGCAGCGACTCATGTGAACAACCCCATTTGATTCAATAGGAATCGAAGACGCAAGTACCTGCGATGTCGCCGGGCTTCGGCGACTGCCCTGCGACATCAAGTTGCAGTCGCTCAATGTGAACACTTCCATATACCTCAATGGATCTCCGACTCGGGGGTAATAAAGTCACGCGTCCATGTCGCCCAATGTGAATTGGCTCTAACACACAATTTTGAACCATTACATAATACATAATGACAACAAGAAGAAAATTTTTTGTATATATAGTGCAAGATTGAAAAGCAAACTCACCGCGAAATATGAAATTTTGTTTTAAATCTTGTTTTAAAAATAGGCTTTAATTTTTACGGTAAAATTATTACATGATACTTTTGTGAAAGCCAAAAAAAGGATCATCAAGTTGAGATTTTTTTCAAAAACGAATTAATAAGCGAGATATAACTTATTGCGACAAGTCATAAGCTAAATACAGCACAGGATCATAATTACTAAATTTTATAAACTCAGAATAAGATGCGAAATGTCTCGTCTATTACAGCTAGTCGATTTATTTTGCATAATTTAATTACTAATAAATGTTTGCCGGTCACATTAGATTCGGGACCGGCGTCGGAAACAGATTTGAACTGAGCAAAAAACTTTCAGAAAAGTTTCGGAAAACGAAATAAAATTTTTAGGCCATTTTCTAGGAAATAAATACCTAAAAAGACGTATTGGACGTGATTTTTATCTACTTCATATGAACAGCAAACCCCTTTTTCAAGTTCGGCATGAAAATTAGATCAAACATTTTGCACATTCCCTTCGGCTAGAAAATAGCTTTTCCACTCCTCCAAAATTTCTTTTTGAAATAAAGAGTTCTAGTAGAAGTCACTAGAAGGAATGATATATGTGTTGTATTGGAATCTTATACCTCCATGGGGTTTTAAACGTTTTGATTTGATCCCAAATAAAACTTTTATTCCTAATATTTCTCTCTTCAATATATATATATTTAAAATAGATGTAATACGAAGGAAAAAGAGATGTAGATCAATTGTGGATGAATATTATACCTTGTTGAAATGGGTTTTTTTCCTTAAGTTTAGAGGATTAAAAAAGGAGTTGAAATCGTATAAGTATTTTATCAGAAAAACCCATTTCAACATACCTAACTTAAGTTTTTCCATCCATATAGAATTCAACTATTATTCCTACACAGTAAAAAATATTATGTAAATATGTTAAAAACGGTCTACATAAAGTTTATGTTAAGTTATTATGTTAAAAAATCAACAAAACTTGTATGTAAACAGCAAAAAAATGACAATCGTTAATGGACGCAGAACATTAAACAAAACAATTGTGTTATTTTTCTTAACAAAATATTTATGTAGACCGATTTGGACATACAATTTATGTCAATTTTAACATAAAATTTTTTACTGTGTATCACATTCCTCTCTTAAAAATGTATATTTAAAATAGATGAAACTCGAAGGAAAAAGCGATGTAGATCAATTGTGGACGAATATTATACCTAACTTAGGTTTTACCCGTTCATATAGAATTCAACTTTTGTTCCTATAACATTCCTTTCTTCAAAATATATATACCACAAAAACACTTACTTGTAAAAAAATGCAGCCAAGTTAACAGGAACTTGTTTCAAACTTAATAATCTCTTTACAAAAAAAAATTAATTTTTATCAATATGAAAATAATTCTGCCCTTCAAAGTTCTGATATCGAAAAGGGCAGCCAAGCTATATGAACATGCTTTACAAAAATATTCTGCCCTTAAAAGCTCTGAAATCAAAAAGGGCAGCCAAGCCTTTGTCTTTTTCATATTTCAATGAATCGCCTTATCAGCATTTTAATTCAAGAAGAACTTTTTTAAGTGTCGACTGACAAAAAACTTAGCCGCTTTTTTCAGAATTTGGTATTATTATGTTACCTTTACCTAAAATAATTTTTCAGCAGGAAACCAGATGCTAAATTATTTTCTTCTTTTCTAAATTTCAATTCTAAAGTGAAAATTGCATGAGAAGTAAGTTACTAATTCTTTTGCTAATTTGAGATCAGCATTGAATCGATTTTTTTATATGAAATAGTTTCTTCTAACTATTTCGCAAAAGCTTTAAATTTTTTTGTAAAGGTGTGCCTATTTGCCTGGTGTGAAGCGGTAAACTTTAATTTTCCCAGCTCCTTTAAATGTCTGATGGGTAATTTAGTTTTAAGCTAGCCAAATTTTCCTTTGATTTCACCGAAAACTTTTACTATTCCCTGTGAAGCTATTAATGTTCATATAACCTTAAAAAACTGTGGCCATTTTTGTACAAACTTTTAGTTTCTTAGCCACCCAGTACGTTTCGGGGAATTCAAATTTAAAAAAGCGGCCAAGTTTTTTGTCAGTCGACACTTAAAAAAGTTCTTCTTGAATTAAAATGCTGATAAGGCGATTCATTGAAATATGAAAAAGACAAAGGCTTGGCTGCCCTTTTTGATTTCAGAGCTTTTAAGGGCAGAATATTTTTGTAAAGCATGTTCATATAGCTTGGCTGCCCTTTTCGATATCAGAACTTTGAAGGGCAGAATTATTTTCATATTGATAAAAATTAATTTTTTTTTGTAAAGAGATTATTAAGTTTGAAACAAGTTCCTGTTAACTTGGCTGCATTTTTTTACAAGTAAGTGTTTTTGTGGTATATCACTACTTTTTGTAAATGATGAACAAGCCTGTGAAATGTGTCAGGGTTTGCAAAATCTTCAGAAAATATTCTTTTGTTATACTGACAAAAAAAAATCAATACCGACATCAAACTGCATCTGGAAATTTCACTTTCATGTTTCCAGTTTTACTATGAAGTACTATTGCCTCCGTCTGCCTGATAGATCTAAGCATCATACCCAATGACAGGATAAAGCTTACGATATACCACAAGGAGGTGGAGGTTGGGTTTCTATAGTCCATTAGCTATGAATCATTATCTGGCTGATCTAAGCGGACAGTCACAAGTTGATTCTTTGCCTCTTTTCGGAAAATTTCCTCTTTTAGTACCGAATAGTAATTCGTACAAAAGAGGTCTATAAACCGCTTAATGTTATTTCCATAAAACAAAAGCTTTTCAAAAGTGAACTCAAAAAATTAATTAACTATCAATTAGCGAGTCACCTCTGATTTTTTATTTTATTAAAATTACATTAAGAAACCAAATTAACAACCAAAACTAAACTAGGAATTTAACTTAAACTTTAACGGCATTTTAAATGAAAGCTGTCGTTAAAAAGCTTGGCTGCCCTTTTTGATATCAGAAATTTTAAGGGCAGAAGCATTTGGTTATTTTTAGTAAGCACTTGGCTGCCCTATTTGATATCATAACTTTTAAGGGCAGGAACATTTGGCAATTCTTTTTGCAAGGCTCTTTAACTTATGGCTGTACTTTTTACAAGGAATTGTTTTTTTGGGGATATCACAACTTTTTGTAGGAATGGTAGAATATCTAATAGACAGATTCAATGAATGAATATTTTGGCCAAAGTAAATGTTGCAAGTTATTTCAAAAATTTTTTTCCTTTAAGTTCAAATTATTTGTTTAACAATAATGTTTCACACGAAAATACATTTCTTGTTCCTAAAAAACATGAACTTACAAAAAAGAAGAATTCGGGAAAAACATAAAACTCGCAATACCATTTGTTTAAAATTTAAATCACTAAACTCGACATGATGACGTAAATTACGTCACGGCCGTCCTAAGCCACCTAACCAAATCGACGCGCTGGCACACTATCCGTTTTTACACTAGGGTGGATCGAAAAAAGCGAATTTTTAAATTTAAAAACGCCTGATATGGCAATCGATGCCTTATTGTAATACTATTAACCCTAATTTTTTTCAGATTTTTTGAAGGTCATCTTGAGGTCGCGCAATGACCTTGAATTTTTTGAAAAGCCCATATAAGGGCAAAAAATAAGGATTTTTTTTTTTGCTGAAAAAAGTATCGTTTCCTATCGGATATTCTGCGTAGATTACGAATATAAAGTCCAAAATCATTTTAAGTGCGCGGTTTTTGAGCTTTACGCCTATTTTCTAAACGCTGAAATACTTTCGGCTGGTTTTTCTTTCAGCTTAAAAACTGTACACAAAAATGAATTTTGGACTTCATATTTGTAATCTACGCAAAATTTCCGATAGGAAACGATACTTTTTTCAGCAAAAAAAAAATCCTTATTTTTTGCCCTTATATGGGCTTTTCAAAAAATTCAAGGTCATTGCGCGACCTCAAGATGACCTTCAAAAAATCTGAAAAAAATTAGGGTTAATAGTATTACAATAAGGCATCGATTGCCATATCAGGCGTTTTCAAATTCAAAAATTCGCTTTTTTCGATCCACCCTATTTTACACTATGTTGTTGACAGGATTTTTTTTTTAAAGTTTCATTTAAAAAAAAAAAAAAAAAAATCTTCTCTGATTAGGTAAACATGAAAATCGCCTTTACTTTTGTGTAAATTTTAAAATATTTCTCCACATTTAGTTTTATAAGTTTTCCAATAATTTAAGAAATGAAACATGTAGCAGCTGTTAATAACAAACAATTATAGTAAAATAATAAGGCTTAATAATATTTGATCAGTTTTTAAGTCGCTTTAATCAGTTTAAAAAAAAGATTACTTAAGTGGAGTCTAAAAAATAATAAAGGGTAAAGGAATGAATAGAGCAGAGGGTCGTCGTCGTCGTCATCACTATCATTGAAAGTTGTAATAGAATCGTGGGGGCTGAGTGGTGACTCGTTGCATCTAGCGATATCGTGATCAATGAAGTTAAAACGGCGAGCTAGTGGATGGGTGACCACCGACACTCCGTCCCTCTAGCAGGATCGGAACTTACCAATCCTTACTTAACCTCATTGTACAAGTAGTTGCTAAGTTCCTATCTTCTGCGCTTATAGTCAATTCATAAACTCGTCCGACATTTCAAATTTTTCAGTTTTTAGAAAAACAAAAATCTCGCCGCGAGATTTTTTCGCGATATCTCGCGGCGAGGTTTTTAAAACACCCAAAAAAATGCAATTAATTATTTTAATTAATCGATTTTTTAAAAAAACGTTGAATTCGGTTTTATAATGATTTTTGATAATAATTTTAATTTTTTCTTTTTTTTGACGGAAGTCAATCTGTGTCTGTGTTTACAAGTTTAAAAATATTAAGGAAAATAAATATGGAAAAAAAAATCATGTTGTTTGGGGACAGTATGGTGAGGGTAGTTCGTCACAAAGCGTTGGGGTTGCCCCTTTTTAAAATTAGTTGGGGAGGGGCTAAATTGAACCGAGAATATACAGAAAAGATTATTAACTATGTTGCCACATTAGGTTTTGATAGCCAAATAATTTTAATAATACACTTCGGTACGAATAATGTGGGGTCCCGAAATAAAAAAACGAGGCAAGAACCAGCGATTTTTATCAACTCTTTGAAATTTATGTCCATATTCATTGACCGAATTTTAAATTTGTCTGAATTAATCGAATTTTAAATGGATTTGTTTAAAATAAAAAATGAAATTGGATACCTAAACTTAATTTGTAACTTTTCTTTTATTTTTTTAATTTTTTTGATTTTTTTAAAAATTAATGTATATGGAACCACAAAACGCCTTTTTCATTAAAAATGAAAAAGGTTTACAAATTTCATGTAGCTTAATTTTTTTTCCCCCTGTAAACTTGACTAGTGCACTCGGTGCACAAGAATGAGGTTTCGTGTATTAAAGGCATATATGTATTATCAGCATGCAGACCATATGCCCTTTTTCTATAAAAATCAAAATTTTTTTTTTATTTTGAAAAACACCTTTTTTTTTTCTTTTGTTACAAAATATTGTAAGAACAGATACCCACTCAGAATTCTTATTGTCAACAAAAAGAGAGCTCCGGTCAATAAAGGCTTTTTAAGGTTGTTAGCTCGAAAGAAATAGTCCCTTTCTTAATGATCATGACAACTTCCTTCAAAATTATAAAAAGAGAGGTTTGGAGTTCCCGTTTAAAAAAGGATGCCTCCCATCTAATGCATTCGAATTTTAAAATGAAATATGCTCTCTAGCTCTATCGTATATATATATATGAATATCTGACGGTAAAAAATCCATATTTTGGGCCTTAATATATCGAAAACCGGTAAAGCTGGAAAAACTGTATCGGACATATCTGATCTTGAAGGAAGCTGTCATAAGGGTACGAAGGAAAAAAAAATCTGGCATTTACCGTTTTTAATCCAGAGAGGTTTAAAATAAGCGCTATTGGGATTAAAGTAAAGATGGGCAAGAGTCGTGCCCCTGTCTTCTCAGTCGGGTAGGCTGAGTTGGGGTTAACTAACTTGGCTGGGGGGCACTCCGTGCCCCTCAATTTAAAATAGATGTAACTCGAAGGAATAAAAGATGTATAGCAATAATGGATGAATCTTATACCTGAATGAGGTTTTACTTATTCATATAGAATTCCTATCATATTGCTACTCTCATTTATCTAAAAAATTATAGCTTGATTGAATGTAAATTATATGAATAAAAAATGAAGATGAATAAAATAGGAAAAATATCGCAAAATTATACGTGTATATTACATCTCTAATTCCTACATTTTTGATATACATCGAAGTTGGGTTTTTTTTATATGAAAAAAGATGAATCTTATATGAATCGCGGATGTAAAATTCGGGTTTTTAGGAAGTTTATATCAGTTCTATATGAAATGGAGACGTAATTTTTTAGTACGGGTCTGTATACTAAAAATGTAAAAATATATTTGTTGAGAAAAACAAGAGTATGCAAAATTCTTAAGAGTCCACACGTCAACTTCCGACTCGTAAAAGTTCTGTTTTCAAATTTAAAATAAATGGCTTTAACTCATTGCGCTTAAAAGTAAAAAAAAAAAAAATATATATATATATATATATTCCTTCCAACCCGTAGCGGTAAGGTTGGAAAATAACTAACCGTAACCGTATCATGATCCATTTGCAGTTTGGTTCCATTCAAATCGTTTCTTCTTACGTAATAAGGAAAAGTGTTTATTTTAAGTGCGCCATTCCACACACCCAAATCAAAAATGAAAGTTGTGTTCTTCACTTTATAAATTTCCGTTAATTTATAGCTAGCTTCTCCTGTTGGGTAAGAAACGATAAATAGGCAGTCGTAAGGCACAGATAAGTCGTTCAAATTTGCTTCAATTAAATCAAAAGATTCGACGAAAACTAACCAAGTAAAATAATGAGTTCTGTACAACAGATTTAGCTACAAAATAATCCATAAATATCAAAACCAAAAGCACTCGCTAAAACGTCCAAAAACTCTCTACTTACGTTCTCCAAATTTTTAAAAATTCGAACCAACTTCAAAAAATTTTGTTCGTTACTGATAATAACGGTGTTGAAATTTGGAAAACCCCCTAGAATCAAATATTCGGATAACGTTTCGTAATTTTTAAAGCCGGTCATTATTTTCTGTTTTAAAAAAAATTTTCCGAACGAAAAACTTTCGGTGCTCGCCCAGTCTTCCGCTACAATACAATGTTGTATTTTTAAATTTTGAATTAAGTAGAAAGAAATCGTTTCTTTGGCATTTGCCGTAAATGCTTTTACCGGACTACCCGCAACAAAATATTCAAAACCTCCGAGACACACACACAAAAAAAAAATTGACAAAATCATCATTCCCATGAAACTGATTAACTACAAAATATTAAGTAGGAAATTTTTTCTGATAGATTCCACGAATGATCTAATACGAAAAATGGATTCGGTAATAATGAGGAATTTATTGATAAAAACTTTAGTCAATTCTCTTATAAACAAGGAAAAAATGGCTTTATAATATTTAGAGTTGAATGTGACAGAGTTAAAGACTAAATTTCAGGTGCTCTAATATCAATATCGTGACTATATAACCGATACTTAGTTGAAAAGTTTAAAAAAAAAAAAAGAAAAATTAGCAATCATGCAATAAAACGATTATTTACCGGCTCAACTCTTGTTTTTGTTACTTGTTCTTTTCAAAAAAAATAATGAGGAGGACAGAAAAAAAGCACAATAGGTTTAACGTTTGTGAAGGTGGCAGGACCCACCCGGCAAATTCAAATTTGGTTATAGCAGGTCGTTTGTACTTCGTTAGTACCCGTTTGTACCGGGAAAACCAGCGTTTGTACCTGAAGCCTACAGCGAAAACAGAGCAGGGCCCAGTGGGTCCTGCTGTCTTCACATTCCAAAGGCGTTTGTACCTCGCCCAAAATGCCTTTAATCGTTTGTACCTGAACCAGAATCGTTTGTACCTGACTCAAAATCAGTGACGAAGGCGGAGTCGTTCATGAAGGGGGCCGAGGGGGGAGGAGGGAGGTTCAAATTCGTATGGACCATGTTAAAATCGTTTGTACCTGGCCCCAAATGCCTTCAATCGTTTATACTTGCCTCGATGTCAGTGACGACGGCAGACTTGGTCATGAAGGGGGGCTGTGGGGGGCCGAGGGGGGTGACTCAAGTTTAGTTTCTAACTTGATCGAATCGTTTGTACCTTTCACGGAAACGTTTGTACCTGGATCGAATCGTCTGTACCTGCCTCGGTAACGTTTGTACCTCCATCAAATCGTGTGTACCTGCCTCGGTAACGTTTGTACCGACATCAAATCGTGTGTACCTGCCTCGGTAACGTTTGTACCGACATCAAATCGTTTGTACCTGTCGCCAAAACGTTTGTACCTACATCAAATCGTTTGTACCTGCCTTGAAACGTTTGTACCCGCCTCAAAAACATTTGTACCCTCATCAAATCGTTTGTACTTGCCTCGGTAACGTTTGTACCTACATCAAATCGTGTGTACCTGCCTCGGTAACGTTTGTACCTACATCAAATCGTTTGTACCTGCCTCCAAAACGTTTGTACCTGAATCGAATCGTTTGTACCAGCCTTGAAACGTTTGTACCCACATCAAATCGTTTGTACCTGCCGCCAAAACGTTTGTACCTGAATCGACCCCAAAAATAACGTCAAACATCATCAAACATTTCGAACATCATCGAAACTTTTCGAACATGAAAAGATGAAACACTTTCATCGAGAAAAAATTTTTGAAACTCTTTTAACAAAAATTTTCGAGTAATGTAACCAACGCCTTAAACTTTCATCGGAAACTTTTACAAAAGGTATTCGAATATGATGTTTACCTATTTGCAAGAGTGAAAATGGCCGAAACCGAAGTACTCTTACACTGGGACCTCCCAGAAGACAGTCTTCCAAAACTATGCTACCTCACCTATGATTGAAACACCTAGACTCAGAAAGGGTAGAGCTGTTTCTTTCAACCTTTAATTTAATTTTTTAAACCATTAGTCGTTCATCAGATATAGTAGAGTAATATTTAAAAAAAAAAATTGTTGTCATCAGCCCGTTTTATGTTTCACTTGCAGATAACTGATTTCATAGGACACAGGGATCATACAAGTATTACGTAAGCATTTTTTTTGCCTATTTTGTACCTTCTCCCCCTTTCTAATACTACGTAAGATATTTTTATTTCTAATTTTCTTTCCTTTTTAATTTGCAAAAAAAAAAAAAAAAAAAAAAAAAAGATTTTATCTTTATTTTCTTTTTATTTTCCTCCTCGAAAAAATGACTGTTACAATCTTGTCCTGAAAAAATCAAGCGTCAAAAAGAGAACAGTGAAATTTATTTTGTAAAAAGTTAATGAGTCAATATAATAATATCAAAAATCAATGAACAAAATCAAAAATGAATTTAAAGGAATCTTAAAATGACATTATAAACTAATGAGACCATTTTATACTTTTAAATCCCGAAGATCCATTAAGACAAGTTCAAATATTTTTGGAGGGAAATGAACCCGTAATTAAGAAAAACCCGAAGTAGTCAAATCGAAAAGCTCATGCATTACGCCATGATTATTTGACAATTATTATAAATATCGAGAAAAAATATTTGAACTTGTCTTAATGGATCTTCGGGATTTAAAAGTATAAAATTACTGGTCCATTGTCCCCCTCCCTTAAAAATTAATAATCAGAGATGATTCTGGGGTTTTTTCCGTCATCGCTTAGGCTTTCTTAGTCACTGTATGTACAAACGGTGCGGTCTTAGAAAAAATGTTTCGGAAAAAAGAGTTAATAATTCTCTCCAAAAATGTTCACTTCGATTTATTATTCCACCTTTTAAGTCATATCGAGAAAATATCACACGCTCGGGTGTAAGCCTCGGTAGCTCAGTTGGTTAGAGCGCTGTCCGCGTATAGGACTTCAAGGCGTGTCCAGGGCCTTCGTGGGTTCGAGTCCCACTCGAGGTGTGATTTTTTCTCGATATTTATAATAATTGTCAAATAATCATGGCGTAATGCATGAGCTTTTCGATTTGACTACTTCGGGTTTTTCTTAATTACGGGTTCATTTCCCTCCAAAAATATTTGAACTTGTCTTAATGGATCTTCGGGATTTAAAAGTATAAAATTACTGGTCCATTGTCCCCCCTCCCTTAAAAAAAAAAAAAAAAAAAAAATACTGGGATATGGCAGCATATCCCTACGTAGGACTACGTCTATGGCTTCTCTACGACTAACTCTTCGAATTTTAAAGCAGGTCTTCTAGGGAGGGCGGGAAGAACTTCTTCCGCATACTCCAACCACAAGAACTTTTATTTTTTAAAAAATAGCCATTGCTCTTCCCATGAAATGAAAAGTTTTACGAATTTGTGGGGACATGCCCACCCATGTCATCCTCAGGGACATGCCCACTTTTTAGTCTTAGAGTGAAACATCGCAACACCTCGCTTTTCCCCCCATAACCGTGAAATCTTTTAGTCTTACAGTAAAACACCACAATCTAGGTCGCCTTTAAGTCTTAGAGTGAAACACCGCAACACCTCGGTTTTGCCCCCCTAGGTCGTAACATCATTAAGACTTAGCGTGAAACATCGCAACACCTCGGTTTCGCCCCCCTAGGTCGTGACACTTTTTAGTCTTAGAGTGAAACACCACAACACCTCGATTTTCGCGTTGTGAAACACCACAATATATTTTAAGTCTCAAAGTGCTCTTAGAATTACCGCTTTCTTCCCCAATTTAGCTCTCAGGATTACCGCTTTCTTCCCCAATTAGGTGCGAACCAACAAACTGACGAACAGAAATCTCCAGGTTACGGGGTACGCAACACCTCGGTTCGCCCCCCTAGGTCGTGACAGTTTTTAGTCTTAGAGTGAAACACCACAACACCTCGATTTTCGCGTTGTAAAACACCACAATATATTTTAAGTCTCAAAGTGCTCTTAGAATTACCGCTTTCTTCCCCAATTTAGCTCTCAGGATTACCGCTTTCTTCCCAAAACACCACAATCTAGGTCGCCTTTAAGTCTTAGAGTGAAACACCGCAACACCTCGGTTTTGCCCCCCTAGGTCGTAACATCATTAACACCACATCTAGGTCGCCTTTAAGTCTTAGAGTGAAACACCGCAACACCTCGGTTTCGCCCCCCTAGGTCGTGACAGTTTTTAGTCTTCGAGTGAAACCCACAACACCTCGATTTTCGCGTTGTGAAACACCACATATATTTTAAGTCTCAAAGTGCTCTTAGAATTACCGCTTTCTTCCCCAATTTAGCTCTCAGGATTACCGCTTTCTTCCCCAATTAGGTGCGAACCAACAACTGACGAACAGAAATCTCCAGGTTACGGGGTACGCAACACCTCGGTTTCGCCCCCCTAGGTCGTGACACTTTTTAGTCTTAGAGTGAAACACCACAACACCTCGATTTTCGCGTTGTAAAACACCACAATATATTTTAAGTCTCAAAGTGCTCTTAGAATTACCGCTTTCTTCCCCAATTTAGCTCTCAGTATTACCGCTTTCTTCCAAAACACCACAATCTAGGTCGCCTTTAAGTCTTAGAGTGAAACACCGCAACACCTCGGTTTTGCCCCCCTAGGTCGTAACATCATTAACACCACAATCTAGGTCGCCTTTAAGTCTTAGAGTGAAACACCGCAACACCTCGGTTTCGCCCCCCTAGGTCGTGACAGTTTTTAGTCTTAGAGTGAAACACCACAACACCTCGATTTTCGCGTTGTAAAACACCACAATATATTTTAAGTCTCAAAGTGCTCTTAGAATTACCGCTTTCTTCCCCAATTTAGCTCTCAGGATTACCGCTTTCTTCCCAAAACACCACAATCTAGGTCGCCTTTAAGTCTTAGAGTGAAACACCGCAACACCTCGGTTTTGCCCCCCTAGGTCGTAACATCATTAACACCACAATCTAGGTCGCCTTTAAGTCTTAGAGTGAAACACCGCAACACCTCGGTTTCGCCCCCCTAGGTCGTGACACTTTTTAGTCTTAGAGTGAAACATCGCAAAACCTCGCTTTTCCCCCCATAACCGTGAAATCTTTTAGTCTTACAGTAAAACACCACAATCTAGGTCGCCTTTAAGTCTTAGAGTGAAACACCGCAACACCTCGGTTTTGCCCCCCTAGGTCGTAACATCATCAAGACTTAGCGTGAAACATCGCAACACCTCGGTTTCGCCCCCCTAGGTCGTGACAGTTTTTAGTCTTAGAGTGAAACACCACAACACCTCGATTTTCGCGTTGTGAAACACCACAATATATTTTAAGTCTCAAAGTGCTCTTAGAATTACCGCTTTCTTCCCCAATTTAGCTCTCAGGATTACCGCTTTCTTCCCCAATTAGGTGCGAACCAACAAACTGACGAACAGAAATCTCCAGGTTACGGGGTACGCAACACCTCGGTTTCGCCCCCCTAGGTCGTGACAGTTTTTAGTCTTAGAGTGAAACACCACAACACCTCGATTTTCGCGTTGTAAAACACCACAATATATTTTAAGTCTCAAAGTGCTCTTAGAATTACCGCTTTCTTCCCCAATTTAGCTCTCAGGATTACCGCTTTCTTCCCAAAACACCACAATCTAGGTCGCCTTTAAGTCTTAGAGTGAAACACCGCAACACCTCGGTTTTGCCCCCCTAGGTCGTAACATCATTAACACCACAATCTAGGTCGCCTTTAAGTCTTAGAGTGAAACACCGCAACACCTCGGTTTCGCCCCCCTAGGTCGTGACAGTTTTTAGTCTTCGAGTGAAACACCACAACACCTCGATTTTCGCGTTGTGAAACACCACAATATATTTTAGTCTCAAAGTGCTCTTAGAATTACCGCTTTCTTCCCCAATTAGCTCTCAGGATTACCGCTTCTTCCCCAATTAGGTGCGAACCAACAACTGACGAACAGAAATCTCCAGGTTACGGGGTACGCAACACCTCGGTTTCGCCCCCCTAGGTCGTGACACGTTTTAGTCTTAGAGTGAAACACCACAACACCTCGATTTTCGCGTTGTAAAACACCACAATATATTTTAAGTCTCAAAGTGCTCTTAGAATTACCGCTTTCTTCCCCAATTTAGCTCTCAGTATTACCGCTTTCTTCCCAAAACACCACAATCTAGGTCGCCTTTAAGTCTTAGAGTGAAACACCGCAACACCTCGGTTTTGCCCCCCTAGGTCGTAACATCATTAACACCACAATCTAGGTCGCCTTTAAGTCTTAGAGTGAAACACCGCAACACCTCGGTTTCGCCCCCCTAGGTCGTGACAGTTTTTAGTCTTAGAGTGAAACACCACAACACCTCGATTTTCGCGTTGTGAAACACCACATATATTTTAAGTCTCAAAGTGCTCTTAGAATTACCGCTTTCTTCCCCAATTTAGCTCTCAGGATTACCGCTTTCTTCCCAAAACACCACAATCTAGGTCGCCTTTAAGTCTTAGAGTGAAACACCGCAACACCTCGGTTTTGCCCCCCTAGGTCGTAACATCATTAACACCACAATCTAGGTCGCCTTTAAGTCTTAGAGTGAAACACCGCAACACCTCGGTTTCGCCCCCCTAGGTCGTGACAGTTTTTAGTCTTCGAGTGAAACACCACAACACCTCGATTTTCGCGTTGTGAAACACCACAATATATTTTAAGTCTCAAAGTGCTCTTAGAATTACCGCTTTCTTCCCCAATTTAGCTCTCAGGATTACCGCTTTCTTCCCCAATTAGGTGCGAACCAACAAACTGACGAACAGAAATCTCCAGGTTACGGGGTACGCAACACCTCGGTTTCGCCCCCCTAGGTCGTGACACGTTTTAGTCTTAGAGTGAAACACCACAACACCTCGATTTTCGCGTTGTAAAACACCACAATATATTTTAAGTCTCAAAGTGCTCTTAGAATTACCGCTTTCTTCCCCAATTTAGCTCTCAGTATTACCGCTTTCTTCCCAAAACACCACAATCTAGGTCGCCTTTAAGTCTTAGAGTGAAACACCGCAACACCTCGGTTTTGCCCCCCTAGGTCGTAACATCATTAACACCACAATCTAGGTCGCCTTTAAGTCTTAGAGTGAAACACCGCAACACCTCGGTTTCGCCCCCCTAGGTCGTGACAGTTTTTAGTCTTAGAGTGAAACACCACAACACCTCGATTTTCGCGTTGTAAAACACCACAATATATTTTAAGTCTCAAAGTGCTCTTAGAATTACCGCTTTCTTCCCCAATTTAGCTCTCAGGATTACCGCTTTCTTCCCAAAACACCACAATCTAGGTCGCCTTTAAGTCTTAGAGTGAAACACCGCAACACCTCGGTTTTGCCCCCCTAGGTCGTAACATCATTAACACCACAATCTAGGTCGCCTTTAAGTCTTAGAGTGAAACACCGCAACACCTCGGTTTCGCCCCCCTAGGTCGTGACACTTTTTAGTCTTAGAGTGAAACACCACAACACCTCGATTTTCGCGTTGTGAAACACCACAATATATTTTAAGTCTCAAAGTGCTCTTAGAATTACCGCTTTCTTCCCCAATTTAGCTCTCAGGATTACCGCTTTCTTCCCCAATTGGGTGCGAACCAACAAACTAACGAACAGAAATCTCCAGGTTACGGGGTATGACGTAGTCCTACGTCAAAAATGAGACCATTTTTATAAATGGTACTTGTAATGAAGCAAATATTTTTTAACAGCAAATTTTTAAAATTTCAAATCCTACGTAAGACATGGATACCCCCCTCCGTAAGAATTCCATCAACCCCCCCCCCCCCCTCTGTTAAGTGCTTACGTAATACTTCTATGACCCCTAATACGGTATCATACGGTTACTTTGTACTCGATGTGGTAACTTTGGGCAATTTGATTTTCCCTTAAATTCTTGAGATTATAGATTGAATTAGAACAAGTATAACGATTACAAAAGGGAAAGCTGACGGATTTTCCTTCACATGTTTTTGAAGACGGATTGAAAATTTCCTCAGTATTTATACAAGTATTAAGAAAAAACGCGAAAAAGTGTAAAAAGTAACCCCTTGGTACGGTACTACACACATCCCACGCAAAATAAAAATCGAAAATTCAGCAATCGTTAAAAATTATGAATTGATCACAAAATTTCCCCAATTTACTTACATACATGACTGGAAAATTTAAGCAAAGTAAGAAACGAGTATTTACGTCCTAAGTAGAGTAAAACTGTTAAAAGCTTACCTGAAAAAAAAAAAAAAGAAACAATATTAAACAACGAATTAAGAAAAAAATTCTAGCAATGAATAACATTTCAATTTGTTTTTGCACGAGGCAAGGAGGATATTTATTCGAATCGAAAAAAATCCGGAAAAAAAACTAAAAAAAATCGACAGCATTTTTTTTTTTAAATTGCCAGCTGGTAAGCATGTGTTCAACTTCATTCCTTTAGTGTTAAAATTATTACAAGCATATTTCGTTTTTATTACAGCAATCCTCATTGTTTGTTACCGCTTCCAGTAAAATTCATTTCAAAATTGACTGTCTGAATTCCATCTTTATCCGCTCCTGACTGGGGTCCACAACCGACCTTGAGTTGGCATCCATATTAAAATGCATACGTCATAAAAACAAAAAAAACCGACATAGTATATTTCTCTTTTTTTCCTCATAGCGAAGCAGTTACGGTTGTCGGAGCTGTAAAAATCTCCATTTGCTGCCTAAAATTAAATTTTTCTTTTTAAAAAAAATGATACTAGTAATTTTGGCGTGCTTTCTCATTAGTGAAATAAGTGCCTACTCGCTTACGAAAATCGAAGGGATTAAAAACGAGAGTGTTACAAACGTCGTTACAAACGTCGGTTTCGATGCTCAAGGAAATTCATATGTTGCTACAAAATATTTGACCGATTATCGACTGCATAAATTGAATCCCTCTAATAAAATATTATTGTCTATAAATCTGCCATATCGAATAAGGCTTATGCAAGTCAGCACTAGAGGAGACACGTATCTAACAGATGGAAAGACACTAGAAACCGTACGAGCTGGTTCGACGGAGGTAAAAAAAATTGGACCAATTACCGAGGGAATGCTTCACCTGGATAGCTGCGACAATTTCTTTTACTCCGAACTAAAGAAAAACCGTAGTGTAATTTACGTGATTCGTCCGAATAGAACCGTTCCGGTGTCAATAACGAACTTGGAGGATTTCATAGTTATCACAACGCCAAATACATTACAACACCAAATATCCGACAAATCAGGGAATACTTACTTCTTCATAAGAAAAAATAAAACCTCTGGGATCTTAACCGCGTTAGTGACCAAAGAGGCGTTACAACAAGAAAAACCCTACGCCACAATCATAGATGCTTTCGAAGAATTTTGGACGTACGTATCAGATTTAAGCATCGACGAAGAGGATAACTTATGGATGGCAAGAAGATTTCTAGGCGGGGTGGGCGAAATTAGAAAATTCGCAAACGGCACTTGGAAAACTATCCTAACAGATAAGGAACCAACATCTTTTAGTATGGTTCAGGGAAAAGGAAAGACTTTCATTATAGCTGACATTCCATATTATCTATACACCCGAGTCGATTGCCTTGCACCGACCGGTGATATCGTTGAATTACCAGAACTGAATCATTTGCTCTTTGTGGATCATAGGGGGGTTAAAGGATTCACCGACAGCGAGGGACGTGTTTATTTTTATACCCTTGGAGGTAAACTATCTTCGTCCCTAGGTGCGATGGTAATCATCAAACCGAATGAAACCGATGCCATACCAATTACAATCCCAATACCAACTTCTAAAAAAATAAATTCCGTTCGATTGGATTTTGATGATGATGTTTGGATCAAGAGTTCGGAGGATATCCCAAAAAAACCATGGGTCCAGACTTGTGCGAAAAACGAAGAAAAAAACGAAACGGATGATATTTATCACTTAAAAAAAGGGGAAACCGTTGCGAGCATTCTAGATCATCTTAAAGAGATTTGCAAAGGAATGGAAGGCGGCACGGAAACCGACAGAGACATCCATTTTAATTTTGCAACAAAAAAAATTTATCTTTCATGTTCTAATGGGCTCTTTATAGTTGAAAAAGATTTTAGAAAAAATGATCAAAAACCCTTTCAATTTTTTGATTCCCTATCATTAATCCTAAAACTTTTTTCCAATTAACAAAATTTTCTAGAAATATTTTGGTTGTTGGTAAATTCATTTTCGAGACATCATCTCCATTATAATTTATTTATTTATTTATTTATTTATTTTTAATAGTCTAGCAAGTTATGGACTTATTTAAACAGACAATTTCCTACATTTAATAACATGTACTAAAACAAGGAGGCACCATCAATATCATTGACTTTATTCTTAAGCAATCCCATGAAACGATTGAATGGTGAATTGGTGTGATCAACCGTTTGACATCTGGGATGCCCTTCTTAACAGTTTCAGTAAAAAAATGCAAAAGGAGAATTTTTTAAAAATTCGTATAATTAAATATCTTCATGTTAAAAAATTAAAAAAGCCAAGAAATAACATAAAAAGAGCATTTAAACATTCTCAACGGTAAATAGTCCTTCAGCGTTGCATGCCACGTAAATCCTTTTAGCTGCAAAATTGATATAGACGCGTGGCTCACCGCAAGAAACTTCTTTGGAGTCGCTTCGAAGTACTGGAACAGTTTCTCCTTTTTTCAGATGATGAATGTCCAATTCGAACAACCACAGATCATCGTTGAAATCGAACGCGACGGACTTTGACACTGCATGGAAATGTTGCTTTGATTCGATGGAGATCGGAACCGGTTTCGTTTCACCTGGTTTAATAAGTACCATGCCACCTAGCGACGAAGAAAAGTTACCACAGATCGAATAAAAATAAATCCATCCCTCGCTGTCCACTAGCCCCCTATTGCAATGATAAGAAGTTTCCAAATTTTTCAAATAGGGGATTTCAACGATCTCGTCATTTGATGTAACGTAAAATATACTGCTGGCAGTGCGATTTAGATCTCCGACTGAAAAATATGTTTTTCCTTTGCTATTTGTTATATAATTATATTTCTGGCTATTTGACGTCAAGATGGTTTTCAAATTCCCGCTCACGAACTTTTTAATGGAATTCTCGTACGGCTCCTTCACATTTACTTTAAACCATAAATTATTTTCCTCGTCAACCCACCAATTTCCCACTTTTTCCGTTGTCGCAATACCACTGAGATTCACGAGTGCGCCATGGGGAATATCTTGTTGCAGAGCTTCATTGGTTATTACAGCCAAGTCATAGAACTTGTCATTGCTCACAGCGCTACGATTGTATACCGCTACATACGTATTTCCTAATTTATCGGTAGCAGGAGAACTATTAACACCTACGTCTTCCAAATTCTTTAGTGCTACCGGTAAATATGAATTGGGACGAATTAAATATATGCTTTTATCATTAAAGTAGAAGAAATTGTCGTTATTATCCAAATAAAATAAAGACGAGCCTTTTACTTTATCAACCACTTTGATCTCCGTCGAATTTGACCTGACGATTCCGAGTGCGTGTAAAGTCATGCCAGATTCTCGTAAAACGAGATAGGAATCCCCTCGACTGCTGACGAACGCTTTATGTATCCAATATGTACCGTTCGTAATCAAAGATATTTCGTTAGACGGATTTAATCTGTATAAATGAAACACATTTTGTGGACCTTGAGCAACAACGTAAGTGTTCCCTTCGATATCAAAATTCACAAATCGAATAGGTTTGTCTATGATTTTCGAAATGGTAAAACCACTTATTTCACTTACACAACAGAACGATAAAATGATAATGAGTGCCACTTTCATTTTGAAAATAGGGTAAATCATTGAACAGTTTCACTTCCCGCGACTTGATTTAGATTTTTAAAAAAAAGTACAATTTGTTATTCGAATTTGATGATATTCAACATATTTGATAACCTTAATCTAATGTCAAGCTATCAAGCAATTAGTGTTTGATACGATCTTGCAAAATAAGAATGTGGATTCATGGAACCGTAGCCAGGAAAAAGAACAAAGCCGAATCGTGACGGTTAGTTTAAAAAAAGAGTACTGTTGCAATTTTACGTTATCCGTAAAATTGCAAAAGTACTCTAATTAAGGTACTACCTTTACAAAAAAAAATTTAAGGAGAGATCTCTTATATGCTAGACCTGCCCAATCCCGCCTTGAAACATCTACGAACAAAGACGTTTGACAAGAACAGAAAACTCAAAGTGCCCTGCCATTTAAAAGAAGAAACAACCCGAGGACTGAAAATGGCAAAAGTGCTATTTACGATACCGAGAGGGAAGTGTCGCGATTATTACAAGCACGGAAGTGAAGATAATGAAATCCAAAACCTCACATTTTTCTCTAGGATTCTGGTTGAGGGGAAGGGGAGGGGGAAGAAGAAGGGTAGTTGTGTTATGTGCTTCCACATGCGCTACCATTTATGTGGTGTTTACTACTTTCGATGTATAAAATAGGAAAGGATTTAAATCGTGTTTTATATCAATTTTTGACTGATTTCATTACAAGATCTAAAATTCTAATTCTGTACCTCAGTGCAGAACTAGACCAAATCCATTCAAAGATTGCAACTTCTTATTTCAAACCTTACTTTACAAAGAATGTACAAGAGTTGCCAACTCAAATTTATATCTTCTGCCAGTTGACGTTTCTGCTTTGTTAACAAAGTAAACTTGCTAGCAGAAGACGACATAAAATCAGCACTGTCAACCTTTGAGCCTGTATACTTTTGTAAAGTCGGGTTTGAAACAAGAAGTTGCAATCCTTGAATGGACTTGGTCTAGTTCTGCACTTAAGTACAGAATAAATAGCGCTTTTTAATTCTTTTAAGGAGCTTTTACGTGAGAAAAGAAAATACGCGTAAATCATAAGAAACGATTTCCACTACTACCAACATTTTCTATTCTCAGTCATTTCAATCGTGACTATTTCCCTCTTGAATTTTTCCCTAAGTAATGTCAAGTTCCTAATGTTTCATAAGAATTCGACTGCAAATGGAACATATTAAAAACCAAATCGCATATTTTCGAATATTATAAAATGAAAGATATTGAGTAAAGGAATTGAAAAATCGTGCGCTATCGCTCTTCATCCATTCTAAAGGTCAAGGGGTCTTTCACTCATCGGAAAAATGTTTCTCGATGAGAAACTCGTCTAACAAAATTAGTGCGCGATACAACACATCCACAATTTGAAAACGAAGCAGTTCTAAAATCAACTGCTGTTGCTAGTGGCTACATACAGTGCTGAACTCATCGATCAACTTATTCGTAAAAAGAAGACTCAATTACAGTTTTAAAAAACCTGGCCAGTAAATGATAAGAAGAAAAAGAAGTTTATTTTATTTTGTAGTGAAAGGCGTTGAAAAAATGTTCGAAAAAATCGATTTTAAGTTTTGTAGTGACACTAAGTGTGTCAATATTCGCTCAAAGGTTGTCAGTATTAACTTACCTTCGCTAAGGTTGCTGCAAGGTCTTTCAGAATTGCAGTCATTAAATTTTGAGTTAAACGTGTACTTAGGGTGATGTCTTAACCTTTCAAAGTTTTCTTGACTAAATATTTGGGTGAAGGAATTCGGGGTATCTGGATAGTATCATACAGTGTAATAGGTTCTGATAATTATAAACTTTCGCAGATTATATTTTATTATCTCCACGGTAATATACCTTCCATTCGTGTTAAAAAAAAATTGAGCGGGGGTAGAAAACATATAACAAAAATGTATTTAAATATTTTCAACCATAAAGAGTCCCTTATTATGACAAGAAACATAAATCTTTTTTGCTACAGAATTTATATCGACATGTGGGCTGTAACAATGTACTTCTTCGGAGTTGCTTCGAAGTTCCGGAATAGTTTCTCCTTTTTTCACATGATACATGTCACCTGCGACAAACCACAGATCATCGTTAAAATCTAGTGCGGCGGATCTTATGGTTGCTTCAGTTTCGTTGATTGCAATCGGAATCAATTTAAATTCATCCGGTTTAATCATTACCATCCTGCCTAGAGATGAGGTCAGATGATCCCTAGCCACGTAAAAATAAATCAATCCCTCGCTGTTGACAAGAGAATGAATCCTAAAACAAGGAGCCTCCAAATGTTTCAGATCGGAAACTTCGACAATCTCGTCGTTTGATGTCAAGTAAATGATGTTGCAGTGAGAGTCGTTTCCAGCAGAAAAATATCTTTTTCCTCTGCTTTCAGTTAAATACTTATATTCTTGTCCATTTTCTGGCAGAACAGCTTTGAGCTCCCCACTGGTCAACTTTTTGACGGAACGACCATTTGACCTCTCAATTGTAATCCATAAATTATTTTCGTTGTCAACCGCTAAATCGCTTATATCATCCGTCGAGACCAAGCCTTTTACGAAAATCGCCTGCGGATTTTCTTCTTGCAGAGCTTCTTTGGTTATCAAAGCAAGCCCCTTATCACCTTTACTATTGTACACCCGAATATACGTATTTCCCAATTTATCGGTCACGGATCTTCTATTTACGTGGAAATCTTCCAAATTTTTAATTGCAACAGGGACGGATGAATTGGGGCGAAGTAAATATACACCTTGTTTTTTGTAGAAAAAAAAATTGTCGTTATTATCAAAATGAAATAATCCCTGTTGCATCTCTCCGATTATTTCGACCATTGTCGAATTCGCTCTAACAATTCCAAGCGTGGGTTGTGGCCTTTTGCCATATTCAGCCACCGGTACACGTAAATGAAAATAAGAGTCTCCTCGACTGCTGACTTCCGCTTCAGACACCGTGTATGGAGCATTCGTAACAGAAGATATTTCACCAGAAAGATTTAATTTATACAACTGATTGTCATTCTTTCCAGTTCCAGTAACAACGTAAGTATTACCATCTGCATCAATACTCACAAATCGAACAGGTTTGTCTATGATTTTTTTTGTTATTGTAAAAGCACTAATTTGACTAATAAATACGAGCGAGAAAATAAACGGTACCACACCCATTTTTAAATGAAATAACTTTTCAAACGGTTTCACTTTTCTCAACTTGATTAAAACTAAAACAATCCTCATTCGGATTTTATGGCAAAAGTCATATTCGGAATATTTGATAACCTGTCAGGTCAACTTGATTAAAACTAAAAAAAAAAAAAAAAAAATCTCATTCGGATTTGACGGTAAAAGTCATATTCTGAACGTTTGATAACTTATAAGGTCAAGATCAAGGAATCGGCGGCTGATGTATTCTTGTAAAATAATTTCCAGAAAACAGATAGCCAGGATAAAACAAAGAACCTGGCTGTTTAGTCAGGGGTAGAGACCCTTAATTAGAAGAGACTGACAGAAGAAAAAATCAATGCGCATGGTCATATATGCATCCAAAATTTCGCGCCAATTTTTTCTGTCGAGTCCCTAATCAGGGGACAGTGTCTCTTATGCTATGAAAGTGTGTCACCTCACAGCGTGGTATTTGAGCATAACTAGGCAATGATATGGGCCAGAAAATGTAAACTTACAGTTTTAGTCTATACAGTGAAGTGTATTAATTAATTATTAATTATTAATGACATTATTTGAAAAAATGTCTATGAATGTTTAGGACTTGCAACTCGAGGCTCCCGGTTATTTTTCATTCCCGGAAAACCGTAAAGTCTCAGAATTCTATTTGATAAAAGGCAGAGCCTATTCTGATTAGAATCACACAAAGTCTCAAAAACACAAACATTTTTATTAATTTAACCCAAACTTTCACGTAAAAGAGCAAATGCAGCATCGTCTGACAGACGGAAAGATTTTTATCACTTTAAGTATATAAAATTTAACTAGTACACTCGCAGGCTACAGTAACCGTTAACGATTCTGATATCCAATGGTTCCTCAAACTTTCCGGCAAACTAAAATCAGCTGATTCGAATTCTCCAGACGAATCCCTCTGTCTTTTCCGCAGAACCTAAAATGATACAAAAAAATTTAATTAGTCATTTAATCGTCTTAAAAACACCCCCACACCCTGCTCAGGGTGATCGGATTAACCTCTAAACCAGATTGAACTTCCCCCAATGCAAAACCCGTAAATTCGAAAAAAAAATTTTAATATTAATTAATTTTAATTAAATAAATTATTTAACAAAAAAAATTACTTTTACTTTGTACGATTTCTCCTGGCAGGAATACGGAGGATTCCAACAGGTAATCGGTTGGCATTCCACTGTCGGTACATATCTTGGAAAATACGATTGACCCAAATCCAAAAGATTGTAACTGCTTTCGCATGAACATGGCAATGGTGCCTTCGACTGAAATACATTTTGCAACGCCGTTTTCCTTTTTTCCGCCGTAAAAACCTAAAACAAAATTTAGTCAAAATTAATTTTGCCGAAAAAATCCTGTATACTACTTACTTTTTCCCCTTTTCAACTTACCTCAGCCTCTTTTGAATCGCAATGTTTGGCGCAACTTTTTTGTAAGTGAAATTTAAGATTCCCAACGCAAGCTAAACAAATTTCCAAATAAGAAAAATAAATAAATATAAAAAAGCAACAGTTAAAAAAAAAAAAAAAAAATTACCTTTATGAGATTGACAGTAAAACGAGGTCATCATATCCTTTGGAGTCTGATGCACCTTATCGCTTTCATAACTTTTAAATAAAAATATCAATAAAAAAATATGAATCAACATTTGCCGTAAATTTGTTTTTATTCCCCCGATTTTTGCGAAACGCCTTCAATTTAACGTTTAGATTTTCATGTAATTTTGTGTTCACGGAGTCTTAATCCACGCGGAAAATTTATCCTTTTTAAGCGAAATTCACGAAACTAAAGACGGGCCGGCGACGGTATTTCCCTTTTTATATTTAAACCTTTTCATTCATCAGAAGTGACAGAGTGATATTAAAAAAAAAAAAAGCATAGGTTGACTTGAATTGCCCAGGATTTACGTGAACATTTTCATCGGACACATCCCGCCCAAAATCTCATCGATATCTGTCGTTGGAAAATATTTTGATTCATTTTTTTTTTCATTCACAACAACCTTCAGTACATTCATGGAGAAAGATACGGCTTTTGATATTTAGAGTAAATCATGTGAGTAAGTTTTTCCTCCAAAAGTGCAGGGGTGGGTGGGGCGGAGAGAACAAGGAGGACGCAAAGTTTTGTTTTTCTCAGACTCCTGCTCCGATTGTTTTTTGATTTTACATGAATGTATCAATCGTCGATTTAACAATGTTTATCAAGCGCTCTGAATGATGCTAACCTCGTCGAATACAAACAAATGTTTCTGCTTAATCGATCGCAGGGGGAATCAATTTTAGTGAACATTTTTATGAGTGGCATTAGTGCTTTCACCATTTCTAAAATCATAGACGAACCAGTTTTACCTGTTAATTTCGACGCGATGGAAAATACTTAATAAGGATGTCCAAAAAAAGCGAATTTTCCAATTCAAATTTGGTCACCCCGGGAATTTGTCCATTTTGATGCACCTAAACATCCTGAATTTTTTCAGATTTTAAAATGACGGGAGAGTGCCGCTGTTAGCTTTACGGTGGGAAAATTCCCATAAGAACAAAAAAGTCCATCTTTTTTTTTCGTCCAAAAATAGTCCATTCCTATCGGAAATTTCGCGTCCCGAATCAAAAGTCCGTTTTCTTATTTTCTTTCCCATTTTCGAGCTAAAAATCAAACATAGTAAAAAAAAAAATAATAATCTATATATATAAACGTCAGTTGTCCTCTGTCCATTTTCGAAAAACCGACTTCCACTTGAGCTAGAGAGTCGTGTAAAAACCCATTTTAAAGCTAATTTCGAACTAGATTTTTTAAAAATATTTTCGTTTTCCGGATAATTTTTCCTTCTTCGGAAAATCAGAATACGTCACTTTTTTGGAGTAATTTTCTCTGTCCGCGTCCGGAAACCATCTTCCCATTGAGCTAGAAAGTCGAGTAAAAACAAATTTTGAAGCTAATTATATGCTGCGTTCACTAAAAATACTTTCATGTTTCGGAAATTTTTTTTTTGTCCGGAAAATAGGAAAAACCTTATTTTCCCATGAAATTTTCTCTGTCCGCGTCCGAAAACCAACTTCTTCATGAGCTAGAAGGTCGAGTAAAAACAAATTTTGAAGCTAATTTTGAGCTAGATGTTTTAAAAATATTTTCGTTCCTCGGAAAAATTTTCCTTCTTTGGAAAATCAGAATATGTCATTTTTTTTTTTTTTGAGTAATTTTCTCTGTCAGCGTCCGGAAACCATCTTCCCGATGAGCTAGAAGGTCAAGTAAAAACAAATTGTGAAGCTAATTATATGTCGGGTTTACCAAAAATACTTTCAATTTTCGGAAAATTTGTTTTCGTTCGGAAAATCGGAAAAACTGTATTTTTTTCATAAAAATTTTTCTTTCCGCGTCCGAAAATCAATTTCTGGATGAGATAGAAGGTCGATTAAAAATACATTTTTGAAGCTAATTTTAGGCTGGATTTACTAAAAATACTTTCATGTATCAGAAAAAAATTTTCCGTACGGAAAATCGGAAAAATCGTAGTTTTTCTATTACATTTTTATACATAGAAACGTCTAAAAACAAATCTAAATGACACAAAATGAAAAGCGAATAGTGTTTCTGATGTCTACAAGGAGAAAAATGTTCGGTTCCTGTTACTGAAAGTTTAGTGGGGTTCTGTGACAACCAAAAATTTGAGTTGATAATACTGAAATTTTTGGTTGTCACAGGACGCTACTAAACTTTCAGTTACAGGAACCGAACTTTTTTTTTTCCGTGTAAAATCGCGAAAAAAAAAAATCAAGGGAATAAATACAGCTTTCGGAAATGTCTCAGGTTTACGGGAAATCGGAAAAACCGCGCATTTTGTATTTATTTTTCTCTGTCCTGGCGTGTTAACCTACTTCTAGGTGAGATAAAATATTAAGCGACCTATGATTCTGTCGTCTCAGTTCGACCAGAAGATCAGAAAAATAGATTCAGGTTTCGGGAAAGTCCCGTTTTACCGGAAAATCGGCAAATTTATATTTTTATATTAATTTTTGGCCATGCCGGAAAGTTAACTTTTGGATGGGATAAAGAGTCATTGAGCGTTTTTCTCCTACTTCTAACATCAAAGCAGGCTTCAGGAAAAACAAAAGAAATTTGAAAAGTTTAGGCTTATTGCCCAGGAAAATCAAAAAAATACTTCCGCGGGTTTGAGTTCGAAAGTTTAGGCGGAGCTTACATAATTTGATGAAATTCTAGAAAGATATCAAGATCACACGGTTTGGGGTTTAGACTGAAGGCTCCATAAAATTCACTTAAATCCCAGAAAAATTCAAAATTCAAAGAATTTGGCGGCAAAATCGCAATATTGGTCAAAACAAATAATTCATGCAACTGAATGTAAAAAATTCTATTGTTTACCGTCGATTTATCGACGGGTGACCACTAGTAAATAAAAATAATAATAATAATAATAAAAAAAAAAAAAAAAAAAAAAAAAAAAACGGCGTTTAGTGACAAACAAAACATAATAATTCCATCTTTCAGCTGTTCCGTTATTTCAAGCTTGCTTTTTGAATTTTTGATTTTCATCAAAGATTGATTAACATCAATTGAATTAAATAGTCAGGGACGTAAATGGTGTTTTCCCTCAATTATGTATTGATTGACATCTTAATTGAAATTATTAACATAACCTGTTATCAAAGTAATAATATTTTCAACCGATTTGAAAAACCAATGAACACATATGTTCTATTGTTATACCGCATTGGCGTAATTGCGTAAAAGCATGTTGGCAACATGTTTCATCGTGAAATTGCGGCTTCTTGAACTTTTCCCGAAGTTATGTCACATTCCGTCTTTCATGAAAAACCCCTGAAAAGCAAAATGGAAGTATTGAAACCCGAGAATCGTATCTTTAGAACATTAAATATTTAATACTAATCACTTTTCTAATAACATCCATTTCCACTACATTTCACGCTCTTCCATAATATCAAGAAGAGCAATATCTTTCTTTTTTTAAAACATTTTACTTTTGTAATATTCGTGTACGTCTTTCGCAAAAAGAATCGTGTGGATCATGTTTCAAAGGAATCATGAGGAATTCGGCGCTTTGAAGGCTGAGTAATTCGAATTCATAACAAAATATTATAGTTGGCTAACAAAGCATCCTAAGTTACTTTTCCCAGTTGGTAACCTTTTCTAAAAAACGAACGCAATTATTTTATTTATTATCACTTTGTTATAACGATGTTGTCATGGAAAATATTTTGCGAGAACGATGCTTTGAATTTGAATATGAATCCTGTATTTCAGTGCAGAACTAGACCAAATCCATTCAAGGATTGCAACTTCTTACTTCAAACTCGACGTAACAAAAGGTATACAGGCTAAACGGTTGGCAGTGCCGATTTTATGTCTTCTGCTAGTTAGTATATTTTGTTAACAAAACAGAAAAGTTAACTCGCAGAAGACCACGGTCGTATAGACAGGTTCGGAAACTTCCTATGCCGTTCATGTCCCGCTTAACTACGCAAATTTTAGTTCTAAAACGAGCCATTGATGGCGCTGCGATCTTCAGAGACGCAACAGGTCAACCACTTAAGTTGGGACGATGGCCATATAGACGTCTATACGGCTGTGGGCCGCAATCGTCGGCATCAAATCTCAACGACCAATCAAAAAGAGTCTCTCTTACAAGTAGCACTTACGGTGCGGTGGTAGAAAGGAAGAACTACTTTTTGCGTGGTTAAACGAAACAAGATGTCCCATGTATAAGGGATAGGAGTATCCGGACCTGTCAATACGACCGTGCAGAAGACATTAACTTGAGTTGGCAACGCTTTTATATGACTTGAAAAGTCACGTTTGAAATATGAAGCTGGAATTCGTGACAGGAATTGGTCTAATTCTTCAATGAAGTACAGAATTACAAACGCAATGAATTTTTATACAAACTCTAATTTAGCAGACTGAATTCAAGCTGATTTCTTCGATGCAACATAGCCACAACAAAGAATTCTTTATTTTTTCTCATTTCAAAGCATAGAAACCCCGAATTTAAAAACTCAATAATCATTAGTCATGTGCATTCTTTGTGCCAATCTATTACCCAATCTATAATCCTGGATCCTCATATAGATATGCGCATCTTGTCCCGCATATTTCCGTTCTTCAATCCTTCATAAACAACCTTTGTACATACATTCGCCAACAAGGATGACAGAAGCCATGAAAACTCCTGCGATTGGTAAACATAAAACATGCGCCATCTGCTCTATTTCGACGGAAGAAAATTCCTCGCCGGTTTCAGCTGAAGAAAGCAACGGAGGGAAAATATTATCTTGGATTTTTTTCTGAATTCCGGATTCATAAAATCTGAGAAGCCTTAAATCATACAAAACGTTAATTCCTTTTTCCAATTTTGACACATCCGCTCAAGACTGTCGTCATCTCTTTAATATTTCCTACGTTTAGCTTATGGTAGCACAAACTAGTAACGACAGTCTTGCTCGGAGGTGTGCATGTATGTTAAAGTCATAAGCCTTACTTCTGATTAAATGCACTTGCAAAAACGCTCATTTTTTGCAGCTTTAAGCCCATATGAACAACAGCTATAGGTCGCGGAATTTGGTACAAACGGCACGGAAAATGTTTATGATCGTCTTCGTAAATGTCAGTCGTAGCCGCAACGAAACCATTGCAAACCATATTCCTGGCATTGTCTCGAAAATAATTGTCTTCATACAGATCAGTATAGTTTTTAAAAATAGTTTGCATCCTGGAATCTGGGCTTTCCTGCAGAAAAAAAAAACAACCAGCTCAACTGATGGCTACTCAGTATCAACTCCTAACTGACGAAGTGTAAAAAAAAAAAAAAAAAAAAACATTACCTCTAAGTAGTAACGCGCGAAGTGATGTTTAAATAAGGCCAGTCGATATTGTCCATTATTGTCATGGAACTCATCAATATCAGTAAATGGTATATTAGGGATTTCGATGCAGAGAAACGCAGAAATAACATCCCCAAACGAATTGACTATAACCATTCCCAAAATACTCAGTGACAAGGAAGCTAATCTTAAGGAAATATTTCCCATTTCTTCGTTACCGCTTTGGTTACAAAAAATTTCAAAGACTAAAAAACAATCATCGACCAAACATCTGCTCTTCGGTTTGCAAAGTTTTCGTAAAAGCAAAGTGAAAGCACTTCCGATAACGAGGCTTGATATTATGCCCAGCCAAAGGTCAGCTTCAAATGGCTGAAGATAGTAATCTTGGCGTAATTTTTCTCGTGGATATTTTATAGCCCAATTAATCCTTTAATATAAACATTACTACTTTTTTAGATATATGCTCGAAATTTATGCAGATTTTTAACTTACTTTTTAACAAAGAAGGGGCCGATTCTGGAAAGTTCTGTAAATGAATCAGTATGAAAAGCAAGTGTCGAAAAAAGTATGTCCTCGTTCTTATCATGATAAAATATCGTCTCTAGGTTTATATAATCTTCCACTTCGAAAGGTTTTGAGTCGTTTATGAAATCAATCATTCTAGTTCTAATCCTAAAAAAAATTTAAAATTTATATGCGCTTGATTGCAACTAGACCAATTACTAAAAAAAAGATTACATACTTAAAATTCATCATGTAGCTCAAATCATTAAGAAGAATTTTAGATTGGCAATAATCTGGCATACCAGCTAAACATGCCTGTAATAACAAGTTAGAGTTTCAGGGATTGCAATATCGCTTTACCGTTATCCGGGGAAAATTTTTGATATCTGGAAAAAGGTATTTCAACTAAATAACTCAAATATTGTCATTAAAGGTAAAAATTGACTTACTTATCCCTATGCCAGCCTAAAACAAGCATTTTGAAAAAAGCCTCGCTTTTGATTTAGTTACACTGAGAAAACGCAGGAGTAATTCTAACTAAAAAATATATTAGTGGAAAACGGGGGCGGGCGGACGTATCCATATGGATACATTATGGGTTTTCTATAAAATTAATGATTAATCGATCGACAATAAATCGACTTGGACTAGTATACATAAATAGCCGGAAAAATCAAATTATAACTTTTTGAAAAAAGAGTAAATCCTATGTTTAGCTTATGGCATAAAAATTAGAATATTAATTAACGGCATTAAAATTATATTTTTGTATATTTATTTATTTATTTATTTTTTTGTTATATTTAATTAATGTAAATAAATAAATTACAAACAATTGTGACATGGCCAAAATTAAAAATTGTGAGCTGACATGTTTATCAAATGACATAAAGAGCTAACATAAAATCAAACTTTCATTAGTGAAATATGACAAAAACATTCCATAGGCTATAAGTTTTCATATCAATATACATTCTGAGACTTGGTACCTTGATTTTACTGCTTTTTATACTTTAGATGTTAATTTTTAGCAATTTCGTAAGATTTTATTTCAAATATTTTTTTCCATAAGCTAAACATAGGCGCTAAAAACTTTTTTTTTAGCTTTAATAACTGCCTCTGGATCATACTGCCGTGAAAAGGGGAATCGACCTATCGCACATGTCTGGGTTGGCCATGTTTGTTTATGTTTAGCTTATAAACAAACATGGCCAACCCAGAGAAGTGCAATAGGTCGATTCCCCTTTTCACGGCAGCATACCGCGCCAAAATATTATCAAACAAGGCCAAACTGCGTCTACTCCGCTGACGCTTAAAAAAAAAAAAAAAAAAAATAGGCTTGTGACAGCAAAAGGTTAACTAATAATATCAGTTAGCCAAACTATTTTTTTAGTGATACTAAGTAATAAAAAAAAATTTTTACTTAAATCAACTAAAAAAATGATTTGGCTAACTAATATTATTAGTTAACCCATTTCCCACTAAAAAGTTTAGTTAGATTTACTCCTTCCGTTTTCTTAGTGTATGTTTCAACAGCCTTTCGAAACTTTTTTCGCGAGGAAAGTGATTATATTTGTTTTGGAACATGTTCGAAAATTTTCGATGATGTTCGAAATTTTTGAAGATGTTCGACGTTATTTTTGGGGGAATATATATATATATATCAGCGACCGAGCACCCTTATCATTTTAAGTCAATCTTTTCCTACACACAATAGGAAAAAAAAGGTTGTGAAAAAAGTTGGAAAAAAATTAATGGAAAAAAAACACAAAATTACAAAATAATTAACAAATCTGACAGAAAAATTTTAAATGCATAAAATAAAAAATACAGAATGCTTGTATATTACTCATATACGTTTAACGTCCGTGATGAGACTAATACACTACAACATTTTTTTTTTTAATCAATTTTTTTTTCAACGTTTCTCACGTTCTTTTTTCCTACCTAAGAAAAAATTGACTTGAATTGATTAGAATACTCGATATGTATCCCCCCATTGCGTAAGAAATATATAATAGCCCCCAAAAATAACATCAAACATCCTTAAAACTTTCGAATATCATCGAAAATATTCAAAAACAAATGTTTCCTCGCAAAAAATTTTCGAAACGTTTAGAACAAAAATTTCCGTGCAATGTAACCAACGTCTTACGTAACACTTGAATGGATGTAATCCCCAATCAGACAGACAAAAAAAAAAAAAAATAATAATGGCTTACATTTTCCAAGACGTACCGAAAACCGAGAAGATTGATGGTACTTCCATTTAAATTTGATCTCCTTTCATTAAAAGAAATATTTGTGACATTCAAAGCTCCGCGCCAAGTTCCAAAATCAAAAGAGAAGGATTTTTTTTTGACTTGATAAAACTCGGTTAACTTATACCAATGTGAATTACCATCATCAACCAACTGAATTATAATAAATTCGCAATCGAATGGAATTCTAAAATCGTAGCGAAAAATGTCGTCCGTCGAGTTGTCCAAAAACACGAACCAAGTAAAACCGCTCATTATGTTTGATTTTTTATTCTGTTGCGCAAAAAAGCAAAAAAAATTATCAAAGTATTCCCAAAATCTCAGTCCAGCAACGGGCAGAACTTACGATTTCAAGAAACTGTGTTAAGTCTTCAAGTGAATCTAGATTCCTTTCCTTAAGAACGACAGCAGTGCTGAAAAGTTTTGCATGGTCCAGAAATTCGTATATATGAAGAAGAAACGGACCTGTATCTAATTCTGTAGTAGCTACATACTCATTGGAAATTTTTTTGACATCAAAAATTTCTACCTGATCCATCCAAAAAATGGAAAAGCGAACTTCCGTTTCTTTTATTAAATCTGACAGTATCGACATTTCCTTGTCATTTAAAAAAGTAAAACCCATTCGAATTTGAATCATTAATGAATAAGAGTATAGAAAACTTTGCATTTTCATTCCAAAAATCCAGGCCTATTCCTGGCTAGTTTCTGTACAAGAACTAATAGGATAATTACGAACGACGTTGATTAGATACGATCATCCAAAATAAGAGCTGTACTATACATCATCGAAAATTTTTGGAAAATGCTCGAAAACAAATGTTTTCTCGCGAAATATTTTCGAAACGTTTCGAACAAAAATTTTCGTGCAATGAAACCAACGTCTTAGTCAAACTCTTGATAATTATTCCTTAATATTTTAATCTTATTATGTATCATCCTTAATTTAACCAATGGCTTGATGCTGAGGCCACTAAGATCATTTTCTTTCTCTTGAATAATGCTCTATCCTATGAGCGTCACAAAATATGAAAATAGTGCATTCAGTTCAGGAAAATATTGAGAATCGTAAGAATCGTACCCCATTTTTAGAGTATTAAATTTACCGTACTTATTAAATATTTAATATAAATCGCTTATGCTTATCTCTTTTCGATTACAAAGTATGACATCATCATTTTCTTGAGTTCACTCAAATCAAATCAGTAGAATCCTGAAAACACGAAAAAGATGAAGAGCAAGCGGGATAAAGGATCAGAGTCCATGTTTTTGTTTTGAATCCTTTGACAAAAGCTAAACATAAGATTTAAGTGTAAACATAAACAATGGACTCTGATCCTTTTTCCCGCTTACTCTTCAGATGTTTACATAAAATGTTAAAAAAAAAATAAGCGATGTCGCGAGCACTTCAAGCCTATACTTTTATTAATGAAAAAATATTTCTCCGAGAAAATTTTGCGTTCGGTAGAAAGGATTAAGTAGTTACTGTGTAATCATTATTTCGCAAGAACGCTGTTTGAATTAATATATGAAATTTTATTTACAAACTATTTCCTACTGATTTTTCCTTGACAACATGTAGCAGTAAAAAATAGATAAACACGGTAAAGATTAAAAACGTCAATTTTTTTAAAAAATAAAAATATAGATATTGTTTCTGGTAAAAATGGAGTAGATGTGGATCTTATCAAATAAGTAATTAGTACTAAATGTTTAATATGTTCTGAAAACGCTATTCTTTTCCTATTACATTTTTTTTAAAAGGTTCTTCAATAAACGTAGGAAATGTGAAGCAAAAGCAGATTGCTCACAGGAATCGATTTTTTCCCGAAGAAATTTCCCGGTAATCTTTTTTCAGAAAATCGTTGGAAATCCCGCTCCCCGAGAACGGGATTCAAACTTTGCAGGAATATTGTACTCATTTAGAACGAATTTTGTACCATTTCGAAAAATGTTGTACCAGCTTAGTTTTCAAAAAAAAAAAAATTTCAAATTTGAAACAGCAATACAAAAGGGGGGGGGGGGGGGAGCTGCTTTCGATTTCTAAATTTCTTCTGTCTTTAAAAGTGTGAAGTCGTTTTACTAATAATTTTAGTCCCTGGCGCACCGCTAAATACCTGTTTAACCTAATTATAAAATTTGGCCCAATAGTGTGCTTGCCTACTATGTGGATTAGGGTTGCTCAAAATAAATCATCAAATTTATTTTTTTGCAGCCCGGTGAAAATTTGTTTATTTAGACCTTAAGAAAGCTCCATTTAAAAGCGCGGACAAAAAAAAATTTTTTTAGGGGTCGCTACCGCCACTTATAGTTTTTTCGGGCAAAAACCTCACGTTTTGAAGTTAAAATAGCACATAATTTCCATAATTCACGCAATAAAAAATTTATACCTCGGGCTTATGTAAGACATATCCTGAGCTACAAAAAAAAAAAAATTTTCCGAACGAAAATTTCACCGGTTAAGTATTAAAATCAATTATGTGCCGAAAGTTTAAAGGATGAGTACCGGACGAAGGCAAGGAATTATAAATTGGTCAAATCATACAAAATGTCCTTCAACCAGATAGATTTAAGGTGGCGATTAAAATTTTTTCCGGGTTTGGTTTTTCGCCTTAAAACTTTGAAATTTTGCAATCTTGGGTGCAACACGGTGGAGGGTAATAAAATTGAACTACATGACGTAAGATATAAAAAAAATTTTTTTTCAAGTTTTGGTGAAAATTAAATCTATTTTTGAAATTTTAATTTAAATTTTTAAGAATTATATAGTATTTTTTGGCTTCGGGATTTTTTTTCTATTATCGGCGACACTGAAGGATACTTTAGTGTAAAATACATCTTCACTTCTCGTTAGGTTTCAGTTGTAGTCCTGGGCAATTTTCACCCCGCGTTCGGCACGGTCGTTGACGACACAGAGCTTGGTCAGTTTTCTTCAGCCCAGGATTACAACTGTTGCCGATAATAGAAAAAAATCCCGAAGCCAAAACATACTATAATTCTTAAAAATTTAAATTAAAATTTCAAAAATAGAATTAATTTTCACCAAAACTTGAAAAAAAAATTTTTTTTATATCTTGCGTCATGTAATTCAATTTTATTGCCCTCTACCGTGTTTATTCTATTACAATTTTTGCATCAAAATGCCAAAAACTTGAAAATTTTGCACCCAAGATTGCAAAATTTCAAAGTTTTAAGGGGAAAACCAAACCCGAAAAAATTTTTGTCGCCACCTTAAATCTATCTAGTTGAAGGACATTTGTATGATTTGACCAATTTATAATCCCTTGCCTTCGTCCGATACCCATACTTTAAACTTTCGGCACATAATTGATTGAAAAGAAAAGAGCTGATCTTAAGATAAATAAGAAATTAATTAGGCAATAATAAAATTATGAATAATCGGATTTCTTCACAGGTTCATTTCTAACATTTTCGTACAACAAATAAAAAAATTTATTTATGACCATAATAAATTTTCTATACAAAAAAGAAAAATACTCTCAAATCCCTACGTAATAAAATTCTGATTATTTACAGTGCTCTGCTTGGTTCCTTGAGACTTTTTCGGAACACTCTGGACAGCTCTATACCCTTCTTCCCAGTAAATCCTCCTGTATTTATCTAACGAAACCGGGATTAAATTCCTCTCCTTGCAATAACTATTAACGTACATATCGTAACATTTTTTCGTTGAAAATTCCATCTGCTTGCTCTGTTTATTCAAATTTTTTTTCCGGCCCACTTTCGGGCAGGTTAATAAATGATTTTTAACATGATCGATGGCCTCTTCGCTGTAAGCGTTCGGTCTATTGCTGTGCCTCCCACGCCTATCAGGCGGCGGGACGGATTCCCCTTCTTTCATTTTATTCGCAAGATTATTAATCCTCCCCCGGTTCCTCTGAAGTCCGTGAATGTTCAAAAAAGCTTTTTTACAAACGGTGACATTTTGCCCGCGTCTTTTAATATTGTACGTGATGGTGAAATTTCTTCTGCTTTTCTCTTTTTTTGTATAGCGCCTTTTGACGTTCGTTAAATTTATCAAACCAAACAAATAAGCGTTTTGAGAGTTGTAGTCGCCCAACGCCCAAAAATCTTTGAAGATTTTTTGAATCGTTTCGTCCCCTACTTTTTCGTAACATTTGTTCGGACATTCACAATCCGGTCCGACTTCTTTTTCCTCAACAAATGATCCTTTGTCTTTCCCTTTCAATTTTTCATAGCCTAGGCCGGAATTCCTGGCTTTTTTACAAATATCTTTTTTCGATTCCGAAGATTTTCCTCTTCTTCGTTTTATAAAAATTTCATTTTTCTGCTTCTTCTTTATTTGTGGTTCGGGTGACAAATCTTGATACTCAACATCATTAACAAGAGTTTCATCGTTATTATTGTTTGCAGATAACACAACAGGGGTGGCCCCTTCATTATAAAAATTATTATACAAAACTTCCCATGTAGCAAAATAATGTCCTCCGTTATTATTTCCATTCCCTTGAATTATTGAGCCATTCAAATTTGACTCAAACGTCAATGGATTAGTTGCCTCCATTTCCTCAAATTGTTACTTTTGCTACTTTTTCCTTAAAACTATCAAATGATTCTGTAATATTCTTTTCTGCTTCTGTTAAATCTTCATTAAGGGAGTTAACTTCTTTTAAAGCATCTTGCAAGACTTGATTCAATTCTAAAAATTTTTTAATGTGTTGATACGATTTATCTTGTTCTTGAATTTCTTCTCCTCGAAATCCTTTGTAAGTGACATTTTTGGCAGCTATGAACAATGGATCTTCATGTTTTGTGGCTGTTAAATCCTCTATTATTTGATTGACAGTTGGTAACTTTGGTCTTGGAGGAAGATTTGATTTTCTTTTAAACATCATTAAGTAAAATCTGAAATATTATAAAAGGCATCAGAAAGATAGATGCACATAAAAAGGAAAAAAAAAAATACCAGCACTTACCTTTATGAAGACAATTGTTATTGTTTATTTGACTTCAAGTTAATCATAAACACCCAAGTCTGTCTCTTAAATTCCGAATAAAAAAAAGTCGGATATAAAAATATTTTTCTGAAAATCCACGTACATGAAATGTATTATTTAAAAAAGTCATGAAAAATTACATACAAAAAATATTGTTTTGATTTTGTGGCATTAGATTCGTTGATCACGTGATTATTGGTACCAAAAACGTCCGCATGGGGGGCTATGCATGCATTTTCATGAATCCCAAATTTGTGTATCCGTTAAAATCAATCTATATATACGCTTTTTTTCGACAAGCCTTATAAAGTACAAAACATAATACTTTCAATCCGTTCAATGTTTAATTCATGATAATAAAAGCACAAAATTGATGGCCAACCGGGAACTTGGGTTTTGTCCCACTAAAAGTCTCGTACTGAAGCAACCGGTCTCTTAAAATTTTTAATTACCTTTTCCATTTTTCAACGAATCCCTCGTTGCTCCGTATCCTCCTCTTTGTAAATTTTCCTATTCCACTCCATTCTGTAAGAAAATAACACTTTAAAGCCGTGAAAATTAAAGAAAACCCGATTTGGTTTACTAAATCGCGGTTCTCGTAAAGAGACGTGTCACGACACTAAGACTATCGTGCAAGTAGACGTCATATCAGGGTTGTCAGATGTACGATTACGATCGGAAAATCATACTATGGAGAGCAAAATCCGATTGTCGATCGTGACCCCCAATCGTACGCTAAAAATACGATTATTTTCAATTTCTACGATTATTTATTAAGAAGATACGATTGTCGCCAGAAAATGTCTGATTTTCAAGCGATTTCTTGAATTTTTTGTTGTTGTTTGCGCGAGATATAGTCGATATTTAACCTATATTTAGCTTATTCATTACAAAAGTTTCTAAGATCTTATAGTGTGTCAGAAAGGCAACCTTTTTTTTCTTCTCAATTGACCGTGCCGCCTATGTTTAGCTTATGGGCAAAAAATGTACGATCATGCATGGTAAAATCCGATTATTTTCAACCAGTGGTACGACTGTCTGAGGATTTACATCTGACAACCCTGCGTCATATCAACGTTCAAAATGGCGCTTGTGTTTACAGGTAAAAAATTATGAATATTAAAAGTTTTTTTTTTTAAAAACATTTACCTATGCTAAATTAAGCAATAAAATATTCAAACATGCCAATTATTATATGCCAGTTACTTCCTAGTTCCTCAGAAACGATTTTTACTTATTTCCTTTTTATTTCGATATTTAAAACCAGAATAGGTTATGTTATTAGATTAAAATTTTTTATTTTCCAGCAACCAGCATGTTTAAAAACATAAAACCGGGTGTCGTAAGTGTCGTTTTCTTCTCTCCTAATTCAGTAAGAAATTATGCAGCAAGAAAAGGGACAAGAGAACGAAAACAAAAACTCCAAAAAAAGGTAGTTGTTGAAAAACTGGCATGGAGTCCTGAGAGAGCTCAACTTGCAAAAAAGGCACAGTAGGTATCCTTTTTTTTATTTAACAAAATATAACACCACTAAATCTGCTTCATGTCATTTCAGCTTATTGAAAAAAATAACACGAACTGTAGAAAAGAATGAATTATCTCCAGTTGATGATGTTTATTTTGAATCAAAATTTATAACAAGGGCAATGTCAATAGCTGAAGCAGTTCGGTGTCACAGAGAAAACTTCCATCCAACGATGCTCAATCTTCCAGAAGCACCAATTGATCTATCAGTTGAACTGGATCTAAATGATGGAAAAAAAGGAACCATTAAAAATTTTAAATTGTTAGCAAATATTCCTCATCCCTGGGTGGACTTTTCAACGAAAAATCTTTTAGCTTTTTGTAAAACTCCTGAAACGCAAAAAATTGCTTTGGATAAAGGTGCTGATACAGTTGGAGGTGTTGAGTTAATAAAGAAAATACAGGTATGCTATTCTACATTCTAAAAATTAATTTTGTATACATTGATTTTGGTTTTTAATTTTTCAGAAAGGAGAACTTTCCTTAACAGGATTCGATTACATTTTATGCCATGATAACATTTATATTGAGTTATCAAGCATTCGAGGACTGATGAAACTTAAATATCCAACAAGAGCCAATGGAACAGTTGGACCAGATATTGCTGCAATCGTTCATAAATTCAAACATGGTTTAGAGATTAATTGTTCTGCAAATCAGTTTCACCCTGATTTAGCTGTGATTAAAGCTCCTATTGGATCATTAAAACTAACAGACTCACAAATAGAAGAAAATTTTGTATCGATAATAGAGACCTTAATGAAGAAATGCCCCGTCAAAGACGATCCATTTATCACTTGGGTCTGGTGTAAAAGTCCTCTTTCACATGAACAGTTTAAAATAGATATTGAATCTTATATCAAAATAATAGGAAAACCGGAAGCTCCGAAGAAAAAACCGAAAAGGACTTAATTTATTCATGTAATTATTATTTGTTATTAGTATTTTAAAATTTTTTTAAATAGACCTTTGTATTTAAACATTTGATTTGAGCGGTAAATTTTTTTAAAAATTATTGGCTACAACAAAGAAACATTTAAAGCAGGGAAATGGAGGAGGATGGTTATTTAAACTCTAACTATGCTAGATTTGGCTGAAGAATAACTTACATTAACTAGCATCTCTGGAAATTTTGTAAACCAATATTTAGCCAGAAGTATAATGATTAAAATGGCTGGTATTTTAATGTAGAGCAGCTTAGAGCCATTTTAAAAAGGTTTTAATTACAGACTGGTTGTTACACAGTTAGTGCCCAAAATATTTTTTGCCTATTCTTGCCTATTTTGTCGAGCGCGAAATCGTAGGCTTGAGCCATTTTTTTCTCTAAAAACAGGAAAAGAAAAATTTTAAATTCATCAAAGTTGTGTTAGAGATGTTCCGATGAAAGCTTATGATATGACATGCAGTTTGGTTTACATGTAAAATAAAAATCTTATTTACAAGTTTTGAAATCTGTATTCGAACAGAGATGACCAAACTTACAGTTGATGAAACTGTGACAACCAGTTATTACCATGACGAAGGAAACAAAAAAGTTTGAAAAAGAGGCATTTAAGCCCTTTTTAATTTTAAAACAATTTTCTTAAGTCAATTTATCTAAAGATTAGGTGATCAATAATCTTTGTTTTAAGCATTTGAGTAAAGAAATTTTTTCTTTAGCTTTAGCAAAAATCATAAAAAGTTAAAACACATTTCCTTGGTATCAATATCTGTCACAAGACACAACGTCGGCTGAGTGGCGAGCGTGCTCGACTCCGAAACGAATGATCGTGTGGAGTCTTGGTTCGAACCTGATTTCAGTCAGGATTTTTTTCCGCCAGCATTCACCTCTGATACTCATGTGTGTATCATGTGAAGAAGACCGATGTGGCACAGGGTTCGGATTCCCTGTCTAAATAAAGTAGGTCCCGCTCATTCGTAAAATACCTTTACGATATGAGTGCCCCGTCTTCGAGCTCGTCACTCGATAAATTAAGGGGTATGACGTAGTAACGCCTAAACCTTACACCAGACCTTAACATACTTTAAAAATAAAAGTCCCTGGTGAGGGTATGCATCGTATAGTTTATTTACAGTAGGAACCAGGTATAAATTAAAAAATGAATCACATCGCATATTGGAAATCGTAGGAAATTTAACGTTCTAAATTTTAATTCTAAAAATTTTGCGTATAGGGGATTTGCTTAGAATTCCCATATTTTGACGATGCCTTAAAATAGTAGGCCATGTTTTGCTTTGTTCTTAAGCAAATTTGGTGCAGTGATTCAGTCCTATTATTTCTGAGCACATCGATAAATTCTTGTATAAAAAATGATCCTACGAAATTAAATATAAAAATTATCCTATTGAAATTTATATTTAGAAACCTTTTACAACCAGTTTTATTATTCAAAAACATGTTACCTTTAGTTCTATTCCGAAAGGACTGATATCCAGGAGGAGATGCATACATGACAAATATGTCGCTCTGCGAAGGCAACACTAAAGTGCTTATGGAATCTGTTTCAACTTCAGCTTCAGATTTGTTTCCTAAATCTAGTGTTGCTTCTACTCCTTCGTCTATTTTTTCTCCTTGGCAGCACTGGAAAAAAAATAATACATTAGTTATATTGGAAAATTTTTTACATTATTAGAGGAGCTGTACTTACAGATTGGATACAATTATTGACTGGTTGCTACACAGTTAGTGCCGAAAAATTTTTTTTTGTAATGCCAATTGATAGGGCTTAATATGAGACTAGGTCTACCTTAAAAAATGGTCAGCAGTCAGAAGAATCGATTTTTAACTTAAAAGACGGAAAGGGGAAGTGGTCAGCATATGAAAAACCAAAAATTTCTCGGGAAAGAGAATATTGGAGGCAAAAGGAGGAAATTGTCAAATTTAAAGCGGAAAATCGGATTCTTATAAAAATCTACTAAGCTACTTATAGGTCATTCGTGGCCTTCCACTCAACCCGACACAGTGCATTTGACCCTAAATCCGGTTTGAAGATGCATGAATAACTTCCATATTTGAAATACTTATTGCACTGCCTGAAAAGCCTAGTTAGTGGGCTAGAGGACCGAGCCGCCAAAAAAACCTATAAATAGCCAGGCTGAACATCTTTCAAAACGTTTAGTTTAGCTTCTTAAAAAGTGAAATTTGCAAGATAGCTAATCTGAACTTTTAAGATATAAATAAATCTTGAAACAGACCTTGGTTTTTGGAAAAATTCTAAATTTTTTTTATTCGGACGATAGATTTTTTTTTACATAACATTTATTTATAAACAATTTGTACATGATAAATAATATGCATTAAAATCATTTTTTTTAAAAACTGTTGGCTGCTTTCAAGGGAAAAAAAGCCAGTGCCGGATTAACGACTTGGCAGAGTAGTCACGTGCCTAGGGGCCAATTTTTCAAAAATCCGGCACTGAAGAAAACACAAAATATTTTATGCTTAACCTCACTGGAATTGGCAGCAATTTTAGGGTCAAAATTGACAAAATGAGTATTTTTTATCTTCTTAAAAAAATTTCTCACATATATACACACACATTCCTTTCATTTAAAAAAAAAAAAAAAAAAAAAAAAAGTAACTACCCTTCAGTCTAATTAGCGCCATTTGGTTTTTTTTTACAATTATAAAACCTAATACAACCGTCATGGGTTTGAGCTTAATAAAACAAGACTTAAAAGTCTTTTTTAAAAAAAATTAAAATAAATAAATTATTAACAAGCACAAAACGCGTGCGAACGAAATTCTCATATAAATTTCTTTTTTTTTTTTTTTCTTAAGAAAATTGTCTCTTGACTAAATCACATTTTATTAAATGCTCCTTGGCAGTCTTTTTATAGCTCAGTGGTCGTTTCCACCGGTGACCTATCATTAATTATCCCTGGGTGACTATTATAATCCATTTTCCCTCTAAACATAACGTTTTCGTTGCTTGGACTAATATTTAAATTATGACTGTTGGAGTCCTCTGCTCTATGGTAATATGAATTTGAATTATGGAAATGCCTCGTGTCGTGATGATTATTGAGCAGATTGTTATGATGGCCGTTGAGACCGGATATGCTAGACGCTCTGGCAGTGGTCGCTGCATCCGAGCTTACGGGGCTGGGCCCACCTTTAAAAAAAAAATTCTTTATACTAAATCAAATTAATTTTAAAACAACTGTTGCTGCGAATGCTGCAGAGCTTTCCCGAACTTGATATATTTATAGCTTTTCACAAGTTGTCACAATTCGAAGAAGGGTTAGGAGGTTTCCTAATTGGTGACAACTGATGACGCCTGATAAAAAGCGAGGTTACGCAATGAGGGAGGTTACTAATCTTACGTCAGCATTTGCACTAGGGGAGGTTACGCAATGCTTTCATCAGCATTTGCACTAGACAAAGGGAACTCTTCAACAAAAATACGAAATTTTCCAATTCTAGATTTTTTTCGTTTTCATTTTTTCCATGCCGACAGATCAAGAGTAAGGGCTTCATCATAGCTTTTGCTTACATTCGGTCCTTTCCAGGATTTCCAATCTTAGAAAATCTTGGCCAAAAAGTAAACAATGTATCTCTGCTTACGTTTGTTTGTTTTTTGCTCAACCGCCAACTTAATTGGGTCACCCCTCAGCGAGGTGGGTGGGGGTCCACCCTTTTTTTTAAGAAGACGGTGGGATAGTTGTGAAGATGGCCCCTATTTAAAATGGCTAGAAAATTGGACGCCATCTTGGATTTTGAAAGCGTTAGAAGAATCATCAAAAAAAAACTATGTATTCGCCATTTGGTCACAGGCATCTTGAAATGGTTATGGAGCCAGGAGAATGTTACAGGAGTTATGTCACCATTTGTTTTCCTGATTTTGTCCCCCCCTTCCCATTTATTTTCTTTATTAAAAATCTACATTTTTTCCCGTCTTTCAGCATTAAAAATTAGCCGATCCCCCCCAAAATTAATCAAAGGGTAACCGACCCAGTTACTCACCTCCGCTATGATTATTTTCCTTAGTTATGTAACTAACATTTTCCATGCTAAACGCATGATTCTTGGCACTAAAGTCTAATTGTAAATCATTATAACTTTCGTTATCATCCAGTGGCACACTCATTTGCAAAACCTGAGTTTCATACTCTTTCAAATTGTTCGGTTCGACGAAAACTGGATCGTATCTCGGAACGACGTACGTCCTCTGCATTCTTTCCTTGTAGGCCTTATACCTTGACCACGATATGCATATGTAAATGATTCCGACTATGCCTAGCACGAGTATAAGGCAGGCGATAATTGTTACTGTATACGGGAAAGCGTCCCACGTTATCGTCGCTATCGCCGTCCTGGGTTTGACTTCGACCAACGGGCCGTGAATTAAGGACGCGGTGACTTGGAAGTTACCTGATACGTCGAAGGTTATGTTTGACATGACTGACTTTTCAAATATTGATCTAAAAAGAAAAGGAAAAAGTTAAAAATTATTCGTAAAGTTAACAAAGCGGAAGAAAAAGGTTGAGCTTGAATCTTTTTCCGAATCGTACGAGTCTACAATAATCGAATTAATGAGTTAATCCTCCGAAAAAAATTCAATTCAAGATGTGGCTTGATATGTCGATTCAAATTTTTTTTTATAACTTTAGATATCACGACGTTGTTTTCCAAAAATTCAATTGGTTGATTTATTGAAAATTCGTTGAGTTACAGATCTGATGTTTTGGCTTGACGGTTTAAAAATTCGGTACATCGATTTACCGAAAATTCGATCAATAAAAATTTAAAGACAAATCGATATGTCTAAAATTATTTTAATTTTTCTCTTAATTTTACCAAAAAATTTAAAACCTTAATTTTTTTTGGCCAAAAGCAAAATCAAACTTTTCCTTACTTTTGTACTTTGGTATGATTTCTATCTAATATGGCATCTGTTTCGGGATCGATGGCGTAAAACCAAATATCAGTAGCAAAAGGATCCGATTCCAATGTTCGATTTTCGTTTAAGAATTGTTTCGCTGTGAATTTTTCTATCCCAACGATCAACTTGGAATGTTCTTGTAGGATTTCGACGAGTCGTTCTTTCGATTTCAATATCGACTCCCGTTTGGCATCTTCTAACACTAAGATCATCCGATGCTCGTCTTCGATTAAATTAACCTGGAAAAAAAAAATTCTGGTTAGTTAATAAAATAAAAAATCTGAATTATCTGAGGCGATTTTGATTTAATTTCCCGACTTTCGATCAATCGAAAATTTATTTTCTGATTTTCGATTTTCGATCAGCTGATTATTCGTTCATTTTCAATTTTGATTAATTTATTGCAATAATTGCAATGATTAATTTTAAAAAATTATAAAATTAAAAACATTTTACAAAAAAATTGATGAACGTCGATCGAAAATCGAAAAATAAATGATTGATTAAAGAGTACAGCGATTTTACAAAAAATCTGTAAATCTTACCACAACTTTGGCTTGCTTCTTATTGCTATCAACATTTGATAAATAATTATCCCGAGCTTGCACATCGAAAATAAACGGCAAATTGCTTCCATCCACGTCATCGAATAACTTTTTCGTACGAATGACACCCGTCTCGTTGTCGATTCCAAAATAATCGGATCCCTTATCATTCGGTATAATTTCGTAAGATACAGCTCCTAATTTCCCGCTGTCTCTATCCACCGCCTACGAAAAAGTCACGAAAAAAGTAATAAAAGCGTAAAAAATCGCAATGCAATCCAAATTAAAAAAAAAAAAAAAAAAAAAGAAATGATTTTGTCACGGATTCACTCACTTTAACAGTCAAAACATTAGTGCCAAACTGGGAATCTTTCGCAATGGCACCGTGGTATACTAATTTCGCGGTGTTGTACCTCGCTTCTGGGAATAAGAATTCAGGTGAGTTATCGTTCACATCGATGATATGAATTTTAACGGTGGTCAAGGACTTTTGGGGATTCACCAAACCGGATAAAGTGTCCAGTTTGACGTTTAGCTGGTATTCCTCCTTCGTTTCGTGATCTAATCTTCCTAGTTTTAATCTGACTTCGCAGTTTCTGTCGGTGGTTATGTTCGTGTAAAATAACCCTAAAAAAAAAAGTAATAATTTTTACAATTAATCAAATTAAAATCAAATGGATCAATTTTCTATTCAATTAAAAAAAAAAAAAAAAAATTTTTAATTTATTTAATCCGTACCTGTCAAAACAAAAAAGAAAATAGGCCTACCTTCATTATTTCCGCTAATGATATCACATTTAAGAGGAACTACACCATTGTGTGCTCGACTGTTAATTACGACTAACGTCTTAACAAGCTGACGGGCCGTCGCATTTTCAGGGAGTTCGATTGTGTAATAATCGTCGGCAAACCCTAAACCGATTTCAGGCGGGACGGTGGCTGTGTGTCTAACGTAAATTGGAACAGTCGTTACGGAGGATAAAGAAGGTTCTCCCAAATCGTACGCTTTAATGTCAACCTGAAAAAACAAGATAAAACAATTTCGATTTTTAAAAATTTTTCGTTTTTGTTTTCACGAGATTTTCCGAGGATTTCTTTGTTTTGAGTGCTTCAGCACCTGAAAAACATTTTCTTGGTACCAAATTATAAGTATTATTTCTGACTGCTTTTTCTCCCTTTTTTTTCTACCTTTACATATTCTTCCGGGAAATTTAAATCAGCATCTGCTGATGTTCTCACATAAATATCGCTCTACCGGTTGTAGGAAAAAAAAAGGGTCGCGACTATTTTTTTTTTTTTTTTTTTTTTGCTACTCAGCTCCTTCCGAAGAAATTTCAAATAACGTTATCAAGTTGTCTTCAGCAACTTCAAGTTGTTTCGCCAAAACATTTTCATTCGCTTTTTCCGAACGAATTATCCGATCTTGCTAAAAATTCAGCAAATCCTGCCTTACTCTGAGACCGTTACGTTCCCGTGTCAAAAATTAACTTTGTTCGTTGCGTAATTTTCCTGGAAATCACACACACACACACGTACGTACGTAAAAGCGACGGGGAAAAGGGAGAGTCATGTGGCACGTGCCATGGGAAGCCCGGTTATATAATATTATGAAGGGAGCTGAACGCTTAATCTAATGTTCGGTCGATGATGCAAAGAAAAAACATAAAAAATTACCTGATATTCCGTATCCGTTTCTTTTCGTAAATCGTCTCTAACTTGCAGAACTCCGGTGTCGGGATCGATTTGGAAATACTTGGATGCTTTCCTTCGTCCAACCAATTCGTAACGAACTTTATTGCCGGGAGCGGTCCCATCTGAATCCGTTGCTGTTAATGTTAAAACCGACGTACCGATCGAAACTTCATCTTCTAAAGTGATCGGTCTTGGCACGGTCGTAAATACGGGAGGAATGTCATTGCGGTCCTGAAAAAAAAAAAAAAAAAAAAATTAATAAATGACGTGGAAAACTAAGTTTTTTAAATCTAAAATGGAAACAGACAAAAATAACAGAGTAGATCGATGCTACAGAAAACTAAATTTACTTGGAACTCTTCTCGCGCCAGAGCATTTTTTTTTTCAAGATTTCATCAATTAGAAAAAAAAAGACGATATGTAGCGCCACTGTCTGCTAGTTAGTTTGACCTTTTCATAAAAAGCATTTTGATTTTGAGAAGTGGCTGAACGTAAATAAGGTCGGTTCAGAGCAAATTCAAAAAAAAAAAAAAAAAAGACAAATCAAATACCTCAACTTCAATTACGACTTTAGTAGTCGAACCAGGTTTTCCTGATTGATTTTCCAGGGTGCCGATGACAATCGTATATTGACTTTCCCTTTCGTAATCGAGCCCTCTCGTGCATTTCAACGATCCAGTTTGCGAATCCACGGAAAAAAGATCGGTGGGTCCTTGCTTTATTATGTAAGTTATCCTTTTCACAGTGTCAGGATCATCGGCCTGAAAAAAAAAATATTAAAAATAGAAAAAAAATTGTAATTTATTTAATTATTCAAATCCTTATTAATAGTCATCCGCATACCTTAACTTGAATAATCATATAATCTGGAACGTTCTCAGGCACCCGTGATTTATATTCTAATATGTGAAATATAGGAAGTTCATCTTCTATGTCTAACACTTGAACGGTAACAGTTGCGGTGGCCAAACGGGGATCTGGAGCTCCATCTTTGGCAGTGACGGTAAATTTATGCTCCTGCGAATGCCGAAGAAAATAATTAGCTTTTCATACAAAGAATAGATTTTATAAAATGGAGGGAAAATTTCCGGTTGGCTTTAACCTCAAAGATCAGGACAAAAGCGGCTAGATTTTTTTTTCTTTTCGTTTCTTTCAATCAAATAACAAAACATTTATCCCCATTCAATTTTTCCTGTTACTGATAAGAAAGCATCTTATTCTCTGATATTTTCTTCCAAGTAAATCGGCTTAGAGTTTGTTTATATTTAACAACTGTAAAAAGTTTTGAAATAATCTGAGAAAGTAAGCACGCCTTTGGATTCTGGGATACACACAAAGGATTACGCCAGCCCATAACGAGATCATTGTAATAATTTTGTTTGTTAAATCCGATCCTTTGAAAAACAAGCAGGATTGGGGGCGGCACGCCGAGCGGGTGGTTTTGAAACTACGGAATTCAAAATCGATAGGAAAAAAAAAAAAAAAAAAAAAATTGTAACATCCAAGTTGACTGATTTTCATGGTCACATACCCATTCCTTCGATTCTGATGCTACCGATATTGCAAGCACTATTAATTATTGGTGGTAACAGTCAAACAGTTTTTTCTCAAATTCGGAGATGGAAAGACGATAGACTCGAAAACGGAACATTAATGAAACCGCAGTTACTATAAAATAATTTATCTCTCTTCTCCTCTCCCTCCCCCCAATCCCGTTCGATTATCATTTCTTTTTCAACGCCTCTAATGTAATTATAATTATACCTTTTGTTTTTCGTAATCCAACGCCAACGTAGTTTTGATATCCCCGGTGACGCGATCAATTGTAAAAGGGATATCATCCGGAAGGGAATATGAAACCTCAGCATTTTGTCCTTCATCGGAATCAACAGCGTGAACGCTTCCTATAGTTTTGTTGACTTCTCCCTCTTTGATTTTGAACTCATACGGTAAATCCACAAACTCCGGATTCTTATCGTTGATATCGGTTACTTTAATATTAACGGTAGCCGTGCTCGATAATCCTCCGCTATCTTCTGCTTTGATTAACTGAAAAAAAAAAAAGAAAAAAAAATTTTTTTCCTTCGAATTGCATATCAGATTCCTCGAGTTATCGGATATATATTTTTTTCTCTATCCGTATCCCTTACCAATTGATATCTGGTAAGATCCTCCCGATCCAATTTCCTTATAACGTTGATAACGCCGGATTTGTACCCGATAGCGAACTGCCTCAAATCATTTCCGGTTAGAATGGAATACGTAACAGGATCTTTTTCGGGATCGACTGCCATGATGGTCGCCACAGTCGAATTAATCGAAGCTCCTTCGCTCACTTGAAGATCATATACCGGCTGGGTGAAAATGGGACTTCTGGTGTTTGGCCCAGGGATGACGGTCACCTCCACAATCGTTTGGCTCATTTTACCACCAGGGTCGGTTGCTTGAACCGTGATGCTGTATTGCTCTCCGGCTATGATTTTACCGGATGTCGTCAGGAGCCCCGTATGAGGGTCGATTTTAAATTTTCCTCTTCCGTTATTCGAAACGTGATATATGCTGTAAGTAACTACGGCGTTTTCACCATAATCATTGTCCGTTGCTTCCACCTTAAAAAAAAAAAGATTAGTTTCAAAATTAAAAATTTGCTAAAAATTGACAAACGTCAAATTCGAAAAAATCAAAATGGTCCCAATGAGAAAAAAAATATTAACATTTACAAAATATTTTGCAAAAATTTTTTGAAACAAAAAGCAATAAAAATATTTAAAAATAAAAAAATCTATGTCATCTTTAAAATATTTTTATTGCTTCTTGTTTCAAAAAATATTTACATAATATTTTTAAAATATTAATATTTTTTTTCTCATTGCGGTTGCAACTTATTAAGTTTCTAATAAAAACGATCACGTGACAACTTTCAAATTCGATGTTTTGGCTCTGAGCTACAGAGTTCTTGCTAAACTGCGAAAAACATTGCCGAAAATTTGCTAAAAATTATACAAGTTCCTTAAGGTTCGCTTAAGATATGCTATTAAATATTTAAATTGCTAAAAGTTGCTAAAATTTTCTAAATCAATCAAAATTTTTTTAAATGCAGAATTCGATTTTCCCCAATAAATTACCTTCAAAACTTCTCTCCTGCCTTCTCCGGCTTCGACCATGACGGGAGGTATCATTGGCAGACTGGGAGCGTTGTCGTTTACGTCATCCAGCATGACGGTTATGGTTATCGGGGCGCTGGCTGCATTCCCGTTTTTCTCTCTGGCAACAATTTGAAACCTAAATTTACCGGGACTAGGGGGATCTCTATCTAAATTTTCTTTGTTGACGATTAAAAGTCCGTTATTATCGATCGTGAAAAAGTCGGTTGTCAAGTCGTAAATGTAACTCGGTTTCGGATCTTCCGGGCCCTGGAAAAAAAAACAGAAGAAAAAAATTTTTTAAATGTTTTCGCAACCGAAAACGAGTGTTAAAAGCAGATTAATTCGCTGCATGTCAAACATACCAAATCAGAATCAGTCACAGTAAATTGAATGGGTTCGTTATTTTCGTCTAAAATTTTCGTGCCGATGGGTGCATTCTCGGAAACTGCACCCTCAACGGAGGAAGCGTGAATCTCGGGAGGATTAACATCAACTGGTTTGACGGTTATTATTAATTTGGCGGTGGTGAATCTCCTTGCTTCAGTCGCTTCTTCCGCCTGTAATAAATAAAATAAAAAAACAAGTAAATAAAATAATTGAGAAAGAAAAATTTTTTTTGTTTTTTTAAACGTACTTTTACTATTATATCGAAATTTTTCGTGACCGATGTATCAACAGGTTGTATTTGCCTCACGACACCTGTTGCCGGATTAATTTGAAAATAATCAGCGTAATTAGCGGGATGACCGCTCAGAAATCCATATTCAATAGGTGCGTTGATTGAGTCCATATCGATGGCTTGAATTTTTTCGGGGGAGATGTTAAGAACTCCTGAAAGAACCCCGCTGCTGACCTAAAACCAGAAATAAAATAAAATAAAGTAAAGTAATGTAGATAAAATTTAGCAGTGAAATGTATGAAAGTTGTATTCTGCTAAAAAAAAATTTTTTTCAACATTCCAAATAATTTTGGCTAAAATTTTTCCGGTTAGTATTTTATTCAGTTTTCGGTCAGTATTTAATTAATCAAATGGTCAGTATATTATTGTATTTAATTGAAAAATTAGTAGTGGGGTGTTTCCTTTTAAAAAAATTTTGAAATGTTGGGGGCATGTTAAAAATTGGCTTCTTTCAGGTGTAAAACCACTAAAAAGTTTTTTAAAAATTTTTTAGTGGCTTCCCAAGGCCATTTTCGCTTTTTAAAAATTGGGCATGCAAGGTCTTTTAAACTCCATTTTTCTTATCCAACTCCATTTTTCTTAAGGGCCTACAAAATATTTTCAAAAAATGTTTTCTTATGTTTTCGAGGTCGTCGAACACGAATTTCACATTGGGCAAAAAAAATCCGTTTTTGCCCCAAAAAACCAAATTTACATTTATGGCCCCTGAGTAGGGGTTGATCGGAAAAATTCGGGATGGTGAAATTCGTGTTCGACGGGTATTTTTGCATAAGTATGAGTAAAACCAATAGAATAAAAAAATTTTAGGGCTCCAAAATCGAGGTTGAGTCGAATTTCAGTCCGAAAAATCAGGTGTAAGCTCGATAAAAACGCTAATGACGTCACAGGGGTTAATCGGAAAAACTCAGGATAAAGAAATTCGTGTTTTACCGACCTCGAAAACATAAGAAAACATTTTTCCAAAATATTTAGCAGGCCCTTAAAGTGGATAAAAAAAATTGAGTTTAAAATACATTGCCTTTGCCTTTGCCTAATTTTTAAAAAGCTGAAGTGGCCTTGGAGGGCCACTAAGCGGTTTAAAAAAAATCTAAAAAATTTTTTTAGTGGTTTTACAGCTGGAAGAAGCAGATTTTCAACATGCACCCGAACATTTCAAAAATGTTTTTAACCCTTTAAAGATCCAATTTTGGAATATTTTCCCGGAAAATAGAAGACAATTTTCCAAATGTTTTTTATTTTCATGATTCACAATTAAAGTTAACCTACAACACGTTGTGGACCCACACTGTGCGTTAAACGCCATATTAGACGCCTACCAATTTTCAGTGTATGTAACCCACAACACATACATGTAATACAAAAAAACGCACAGAATTCGTTTCCTTGTGTAAAATGATTGGGAAAACGACTATCTATACGTTTTCGACGTCGCTGATTTCAAATTTGACGTCAGAATGAGCTAATTCCACTCGGAAAATCCAATATGGCGGAAAAAAATGAAATTATCAAAAATAAAAAGGCTCCGCCAAATTGGATTTTAGTTTTTTCAGAATTTTAACTTCAGACTCGGAATCAGCGGTTCAAATTACCCCCAGAGACATGTCTTTTATAATTTTTTACAAAAAGGAACTTTATCCGGCGAGAAATACAAAACGGCTTGTGTACGAGCCGACGGTCGGCAAAGTGTTAGATTAAAACACTTAAATGAGCAGTAAAAAATTAAAATTTGGTCGGTAGAAATAATATTCCCGGCCAGAATTTTTTGTTAAAATTTTAAAAATTGTTTGACAATTGTAAAATTTACCAACTGCTTTAACATGAGAGATTTTTTTACTGGCCAATTGTTTCCTGCCTTTCCTACTGGCCAATTGCCTCCGAAGCACTGGCCATTTAATATTTTATCTGACAAAGAAATAAATATACTTGCAGTTTAATTAAAATACTGACCAGAAACCGAATAAAATACTGACCAGAAAAATGCCAGCCAATAATTTTCAACTTTTTCGGTAAAACACAGATTTCCTTTAATTACATATTTATTTTTCGTGCTGACCAGAAGTCGTGTTAAAATACTGATCGAATAATTTAAAGCCCAAATAAAATAAAGATATTTTTAATGATCGGTCCAAACAAATCGAATTTTTTCTTGAAATTTTTCTTACCGATGATCTGTATTCAGGATTGATGCAGGCCCCGTCCAACAACATGCATCCTTTATAAATAAACGACGGATCCTGATCATCATCATCCCTGATATTAACCGTCAAAGTCGTTGTCGTCGAAAACCTTTCAGAAGAGTTTCTTGCACGATCCTATAACAAAGTTAAAAAAAAAAATAATAAAAAAAATTTAATATTTTCCGTCTGACCTATGCACTTTTTTTTTATATGCTCAATCGTGTGAAAAAAACATTCGAAATAAAAATTAAAAGACATCAGAGCACATCATTACGAACGAGACCATTTCGAAAAGATAAAAAAATAAAAAAAAATCATACTTATTCATTTTTATGATATTTTTTTGCAACTTTTCATGCTTTATAAAGCGATTTCCCTTTACGATCGTATAATATAACAACCAAAAGCAGTTAAATCAAAAAACGTATTTTCACCTAAAATGTCCATTAAAAATTTAATTTTACGATCGTAAAAAAAAAAAAAAAGCTCGTAAAATATTGCCAAATATAAAATTAAGATGTCCCTGAGATGTTTCTCATATTTATATTTTCCAAACTAATTGGGCTCAAAAAAAAAATGAATTACCGAGGAGATGACTGTGACCAAATAACGCTGAGTTTTTTCATAATCCAGACTTCGATTTACAGTAACTTGTCCTTGATGAGGTAGGTTAATGGAAAAAAAGCCATAACCGTCAGCCACGGTGATTCTGTTCCTGCCTATCCCGTCGCTGTTCCCCAAGCCTTTCCCGTCTCCAGGGAGGATCAAATATTCGACTAAACCGTTGACTCCTGCATCCGCATCTTTGGCTTGAATTCCTTGGAAAATTGTAGTTCCGACTGGGGTCAACTGAAAAAAAGGAAAAAACGAAAATTAGGGAAATTTTAATTTTTAAATAGCCAAAAGCAGACGGCATTTTGAAAATATCAAATTAGGTCAAAGATGATGATGACGTCACTAACGGCACAAAATAGCGCTTTCGAAAGGTGGGAAAGGGGTCAAAAATAACGAAAATCTTTTAATATTTATCTAATACTTAATTGGCTCCATAGGGTGTTATTTTAGGCCAAAATTTTTCATTTAATTTTGGGGGAAATCTAGCCTAATTTTACAGAATCCTAGGGATAAAAAGTTCAGGTTCCTGATCTTAATACTTAAAAGCTAATTAATTAATTAATATTCGCCCCGCGATCGATCATTCATCTTCGTAGTTGTCTCGAATTTAATATTCATTTCATGAACTAGGACAAAAAAAAAATCAAGAAGAACACGAAAAATTCACCAAACTGCAAGGCAGGGCGTGTATAATACCGATACTCCAAGGCCATACTATCAAAAAAAGATAATAAATACGGGTTTTGAATATTGTGGCCGTGAATTTGGTTCGATGTGGGTGATAAATCTTTTTAACTCGACCGAATTTCTTTTCATTATTTAATTCGTCACAGCATATCGCAAATTAATTTCGGATGAATTACATTTTTTTTTCTTTACAATCAAACCTTGTTATAATTCTTCATTTTTTTTTTTTTTTTTTTTTTTTGCGAGGGAGAGAAAAAAAATTCAATTTATTAAATAATGAAACTCGCATTTGTATTTAAAGAAGAAGAAAAAACGATGAACCGTTAGATTACCGAGATTTAATCATCAGTTTAAGAGAAAAAAAAAAGAAACAGGCTTGGTTAAATTGTCCGTTAATTTATATTTATACTGGCTAATTGATGCCTAAAGGGAAATTTTTTAAAAATCTTAAATGAAGTTACTTCTAGTATTATCATATTTAAAACTTGCTTTATATATTTTTTTTTTTTTTCGGAAAAAGTATAAACGGAGAGTTTTGTTTTCTCCGTAATAAAAAATGTAGTTTAAAAAAATTATTATATTAAAATTAATTAAACTGGCCTTTAGTCATAGGCAGGCCATGCTTCGTTTGACAATATTTCAGAAAAATATCATAATAATCTGAACATACCGCAGAACGAAAAAAAAATGGAAATGCTTTTAATTTAATTTAAATCGTCGAATAATTTTAAACATCGAAATTTTCGTTTCAAAAAATGGTAATGATCCCCCTAAATCCTCCAAGCCCTGATATTAGTCCACGTGGCCCCCTTTTTCAATAAAATTTTATCAAAAATAGTCAAATCTAAAAATTTTATAAATATTTTCCTTTTTTTCTTAAAATTAGTCACAAACTTACAATATTTTGTAAAAAAATTTATTATAAATTTCATTGGAGATTTTAAAATTTTTTTAAGGATTATCAAGGATTTTTGATAAAGTTTCGTTGAAAAATTTATCTAAAATTTTTGAAATATTCGTTTTTTTTTTATTTTCGGTGTCCAAAACAACAAGACAACCGGACAAACGGACACGACGAAACCATCATGGTGCGCCCTAAAGGGCAGTCTTCACTTGATAACGTTCACGGCATTCACGTTGTCCGTCTTCGCGATTAACGTATTCGCACCGGAAGTACTTTGTAGGTTTTACTCCCGTAAACGTTTGTGGCATAAAAAGAGTACCGTATATTTCATTAAGTATACAAAATCGGCTTACCCAGAATTTGTTTTGGAACAGATTTATTATCTTCCCCATGCCCGAATTAAGATTTTTCTTTTTAAATCCGTAAAAACATCTTTCAAACCGCCATTTTTAATGTTTGTAAATAAAAAAAAGCAGAAGATGATCAAAAAAATCGTGGTAAAAGATCGACAAAACTTCCGGTGCGAATACGTTCATCGAGAAGGCGGATAACGCGAATGCGGTGAACGTTATCAAGTGGAGACTGCCCTTAAGACGTAGCCCTACGTCAAAAAAAAAAAAAGTTGGCAATTTTGGAGCGAAAGCTTCATAATCGGTGGCCATGTAATTCAAATACTGAAAAACAACGACAAACTGATCATAACATGCCATTCAAATTAAGATGCTTTTAAAACATCTGCACCCCAGAGTCAAAAACGTCGAATTTGAAAGTTGTCATTTTGATATTTTCAAATTTACGATTTGGTTCTCAGCTACGAAAATGCCATTTCTAAAATTTGAATTTCCCACTAAAAAAAAATCATTTTCAACTTTTTCCTTTCTTTTCAATTTTTTAGCCTTTCTCGAATTTTTCCGAATGTTTGCGATAAGAAACCGTAAGTCATAATTTGGCTATTTTCGATACCATTTTCCACAATTTCCTTTCCAATTTTCCTTTTAAAGGGAACCGATCAAAATCCCGAAAGAGACGACATACATAAGGAATGCATCAATTATATATAAAAAACTTGACTTTTTTACCGCAATTTTTTTTTCATCCTACGATTATACATAAATTATGCATAAACAAGAAAAAAGGTTGAATAAGCATAATATTAGCAAATTTTCCTGCTTTATGATTTAAAAAAATTATATGCATAAATTATGCATATCCAGATTTTCATGCATAAAAAAATTATGCATAAATTTTGTATAAATTATATATTTCTTGCATTTTGCCAAATTTTTTTACACTTTTTGCATCACTTTTTCGTAAGGGTAGAATCGTGAAAAAATTCAGCAACGACTTCGAAAATTTTTTGAAATAAAAATTTGCTAGAGTACCTGCAACACTTTTTCTTCTCTTTCAAAATATTTCAAAAATGCGATTTTTCAACCGATCGCTCCCAAATTACGATCGACTTAACCTTGACAGAAAGAATGATTGCGACCTTTCACGATTTCGATGTATGTATATCACTCTCAAGACTATATCAAGCGATATTCAAGGTTTCTGCTGTGTAATTGCATTTGCATAGAAGAAAAAAAAAAAACTTTAGGTGGTCTTTTTTTTTGTTCTTGGGCTTTTATTAAATCAAAAGAGCCGAAATTGGAACGAAAATAAAACAGCTGAAGGTCCTGGAAATAACAAATAAGCACGTGCAAGACGAATGCCTAGGTTTATTAGCTTACATCGATACTCCTTGTTTGCAATCTTCCAAAAAAAAAAAAAAAAAAATGGAGATTTGCAAAAATGCCAGGCACAGGAATTTAAGTGCTAAGATCGTGACCTTTTAAGTTGGCGAAAAACAAAACTAGAACAGTTCTCGCAAAACTTATCCAACTCTTCAGAGGGTCTGAGCCCTCATTGTCCGACTGGTTCATGTTACAGGTGAAACATTGTGATAAATATTTCCCCTATCCGCACTACCAAAAATATGACCAGAAATTTGACAACAGTCTTAGTCGTTTTTAGTCGCGAGGGGTCATTTTTGATCAATTTTGGCTTTTCTTTATTATTCTTGATCATAAAAGGGTCAAATTCGACTAGTTTTATTTAAGACATTTTTAGTCTCCGTTTTGATAGGGAAGGAAGCTATAATAACAATAAAAAAAACCGATCAAAATCTTGCCCCGTAGGTAGGGTTTTTTCTGCCTTTTTAACAATTCGAATTCGGCAGGGCAGTTCAAAACAAAAGCAGGATGTCAATACGAGTTTTCCTTTTTTTTTCGAAATTATTTTCAAAGCTTCCTTATTGGTGATTTAAAACCTAGAGCCATCCATTAGGAGATTGCTGACTCCAGAGTTTATGACTTTATGTGAGGCTCTTACGACCTCGAAGGGATTTGAAGCAAGGATAAAGCTAATGCTAATGCTTACACTGTCCTTTGAGAAAAATAGAGAGATTAGAACATCACTTTTCCGAGATGTAAAATCCACTTTAAAATATAGGAAAAATCGATAAACTTCTTTTTTTTTATTTTATTTTATAAACTCTTTACCGGTTGGATTCCTCCTATCGAAATTAATAAACAAAACCACACATGCACTCGTGTGGGTATAAAAAACTCATAAAACAATCGTAAAGGTTTACTTTTTATGAAAACCGACCTTAATGATGATAATTATTATGTGAAGAAAGTCAAGCTAGTCAACTAAGACAAACCTCCCCAGGGCGATAAAAAAAAATATGAAGCTGCTTTACTTCAGTCTATTAAACAAACAATTAAGTTTCGCTATATTTGAGTTGCCCTCTTGGAGAGTTTTCAAAAATGGTAAAAAATAATTTAATTAATTAACCTGATTGAGCGCATCTTATTGCAACGAGTATCGACCAGTTACCGCCCTAGCACATTGTAAATTGGTTTTCTTCGTTTCAAAACGATTCGCCCACTGCCCTAATGTTCATGTTATTTGCTTGTTTCGCGGTCTCTTGATGGTTTTCCATCTAAAATGACGAAGGTAAGGACGCCGCTGTAGGGAGGAGAGAATAGTAGATATGCTTAACGTCGGCGGTTGTAGCAGTGTCAGCTGTGGAAAAAACAGTAGTGTCAGTTAAATAACTAGCGGTAACACTAACAGTTACAAGGGTAGCCGTGTCATCATATACGTAACGTCACTAGTTGTTTACGTGGCACTTATACTTGCGTGATTGACACAGTTAGTTCCACAAAAGACACTATTAGTTGTATTACTGACGCTACTAATCGCGGCCAACTGGCACTGCTGGTTCTAAAACTGACACCGCTAGTCCTATAACTGACAGGACTAGTCGAATAATTGACGCTACTGCTTCTATTACCTACATTTCAAACTGAATAACTGTCACTGAAGGAATAAGGTGACCTGGTGGTGTCATTTACACAAGTAGCAGTGTCCATCCTACGATTAGCCATATCAGTCATGCAATTAATAGTGTCAGTTATAGAACTACCCGTATCAGTTGGTAAACTACTAGTGTCGTCAATGATACAATTAAAAGCAGTGATTGGGAACACTCATATGAGGGCCTATGTTTAGTTTATGGGCGTTCCCAATCACTGATTAAAAGTGACATTAGTGGTTCGATTAGCACTACCAGTATACATTCAATGTCAGTTTAACAGCTAGTGTTAGCATACAACTAATGGTGTCAATTATACAACTAGTGGAGTAAGCCAAGCAACTGGTAATCTCAGTATTACAACTAGCAGTGACAGTTGTTTAATTAGACGTGTCGGTAATAAAAGCAGTAGCGTCAGTTATACGACTAGTCTTGCAAGTTATAGGATCAGCCTTGACTGTTTTAGAACCAGCAGTGTCAGTTGGCCGATTAGTAGTGTCAGTAATACAGCTAATAGTGGCTTTTGTGGAATTACCTGCATCAGTCATATAAGTATAAGTGTCAGGTAAGCAACTAGTGACGTCAGTTATATGACTACCAGTGCCAGTTATGGAACTAATAATAATGTCAGGTATAAACTAGAACCAACGTAAACCACTATTGGGAGTTTCACTCCCACAGGCAGTTCACAGATAGCCTGGACAGACAGGTAGTTCCACAAGGGGCACTATTAGTTGTATTCCTGATTGGCACTCCTGGTACGGAAACTGACAAGGCTTGTCCTATAACCGAAATAATTACTAGTCGTATAACTGACTACTGCTTCTATTACTGGCAATTCTAACTGAATAACTGTCACTGCCAGTTGTAAAACCGAAATCACCATAGGTTGATAGGCTGGGAAAGATCAGGCAAGCCAGGCAACGGATTAAAAATCTGTATAGAGTATAGAGTATACTGTATAGAGTATAGCAATGAGGAGGCGAATAAATTAGTAGAGTCAAGTAGCAGTGTCAGTTGCATACATTCTAGAAGTGTCTGACTATCATCAGTTCTTAAACTGACGATTCCAGATGCAGACTCAAAAAAGTGTTTACTGGTAACAAGTCAAAAACGAACTAGATTTTGCGTCCAGTAAAAAACTGGCCAGTGACCAACGACTGTTCAAATTTTACGAGCTACTAATACTAAGTACTCAATCAAAATTTGATGAAGCCATATGTCTTTTCAGTGCCCCGCTAACAACAGGAAACTACCTTATAGCTTAAACATATGGAAAAATTGAGTTGAACTGTGCAAATCGGCTTTAATGTTTCGCTTACGTGTTCGAGCACTATACGTATTCAGTCCATTACTCACGACTTATCCACACTCTAGGATTAAAGTCTCAAGTGATGTTACGTTTTTTTTGCGTCTCTTCGCGTCAACAAAATTGAACTCCCTTCAACAAGAATGCATTTTACATTCACTTTTAAGCACTATTCAATCCTTCAATACTTCAAAAAAGCCCCCAGGAAACCTCTTTCCAAAAATTTTTATTCAACTCAGCCCCAGACAGTTAACTCCCTACACCTCCTATTCCGCGTGCTATCAACGGTTCGTTGATCATTTGTCTCTTTGTCACCATTTAAAAAGATTAAAAAACGATTTGGTCGACTTAACCTCCTCAAACGTGACGCGAAAGGAAAAAAAAAAAAAACGGTTGCAACTTCCGCAATGAATGAACGACGAAGCCGATCTTTTGTTTGCTGACGAGACGAACAACCCTTTCGGCAAAAGCATTTAACAGGAAATAACATTTCGATTTTGATTTCCAATTTCCCTCATTTTCGGCTGCATGATTAAAAACTTCCCATGACAAAGTTTTGATTCAATTTCGGTCCGACAAACAATGGCCTTTGTCTGAATTATTTCAAAGCTACAACCGGTAAAGCCACTCCTTAAGCTGACCGAATTTCCGCTTCATTTCTTTTCTAAAGAGATAAAGACAAAAAAAATATATATATCATAAAGATCACGAGAATAATTAACAATAGGATTAACAATTTTTTTTAAAAAAAAGTTGAGACTTGTATTTTTGTACGTGACGAAACATGAAGACGTCATCAATTTTAAAATTCGTGTCATGATGTACGATAAAAAAAATTTTATTTATTTTTTTTTTTTTTTTTTAACAAAAATAAGGTTAAATGGATTTTAACAGCATTCTTGTTACCTTCGATGCCTTTTGCAAAAACGTCGTGCCTTAATTTTTTTTTCTTTTCTTTTTTTGGGTTATTAAGTTATTCTGCTTATTGTAACGATATCAGTAAAATCGCGAGATACTTAACACTTTTAAACTTTGGCCTTGGGAGTGGAACGATGACCACCGGGAGTTTCTTTGTTTTCTGGAAATTTTTTACTTATAAGAAGTTTTTCTCAAGCTTTTTTTTTCGTTTTTGCATTAATAACCCATCAATCAGATTAGGAAAAGACGTGACCGGCTTTCCCTAACACTGAATGGGTGTGATTCAATATTCAATCGTGTTTTTTTAATCTATATTTTAATAATAATTAGGAAGGATTTTAAAAATTTATAGTTTACCAAAATCAAAAAGACCAAAAAGATGTGCGTAGGCTTCTTGTGCTTCGGTTTAAATATCTTTATATTGGCGTGTAATTCGCGTTGGCACATGGGGCTTTTAACAGATCTTACATACGTCCCGATTTTTAGGATTTTTTTTGATTTTTTAAGCTTTGTTCGATCTACTAAGTCTTTAATAATTTATCTGATAAATAGAACTCCCAAAAAATGTATTCTGTCAAAAGGCAAAAATTTACTTGTAAACTGAAAAAAGGGTTGATGTCCTCAATGACCGATAAAGAGCTGTCAATTGCAAGTCAGAAGTATATTTTAATCGGAATCGAAACCGCAACCACAGCCTCGCTTTGCATTCATTTTTCTGACGGTAGAACTCTTTTTTTTGCTAAAAAATGTTCGTCGAAATTTCACTTCCCCTCTTCCTCCTCCTACGGTAACAGATAAACAATATTTTACTCTGGCAAAAGCGTTCCCTTAGGATCGTCCTTATTTTACGAATTTTTGAACTTTGGCGAACGCACCCCCTAATTCTTTTAAAGTCTACGAAAAAAAGTGCCTGGATTTTTTTCAGTTTTTTTGGACTTCGTTTTGGCCGCGTCCACGGGAACCTAAAAATTTCAAAATGGGGCCGCCCATAAATTACGTAACGCGATTTTGGCTTTTTTTTTACCTTCCTCCCCCTTGTAACACATCCGTAACATCCAACCCCACCCCCAGCACCTAAATATTATGTAACACGGGTCGCACCCCCATTCTTAAAAAAAATATTTTTTTTTATTTTTTGGAAAAGTTGGAATTATTGTTGATTTTTGGAAACAAGTTTGCAACTGTTTTTAGAAGCGATAAGGATTTTAATTTTAAAGGCAGACTAATTTCATTTTTCCTGATATCAAGTTTAAAAATTATGCCGTCATCGGGAGGTATTTTTAAAAAATTTATGATATAAAAGAAAAAAAATTTCGGAGAAAAATGACATATAGCCTTGAGCAGATAGAATTCCACCTGAAACCAAATTAAATGAAAATATTAAATTTAAAGATGAATTTTTACGTAACGCCACACCAGACCCCCCTCCCCCAACTCCTAGTAACAAATTATAACATCCCTTCAGACCCCCACCCCCCTCCAAGCGTTACGTAATTTATGGACGGCTCCAAATCACCGTAGAGACCGAAAAATCAAACACTTAATTTTTATGTAAAAATGAGTATTTCCTATTCGGATTTTTATGCAGATAACCGAAAATATTGTTAAAAATTATGTATCTCAAACGGTTTTTTGATGATAAAGGCCAAAATAAGTAAAAAAAAATGAGTAAAATATAGTAAAGCCACAATTTTTTGCGAAATTATTTACATTTTTGTCCTCTAGCGCAGTAACCGCTTGTTATAAATAAATTCTAACTTCACTTTCGTAATCTGCATAAAAATACGAATAGGAAACAACCGTTTTTGCATAAAAATAAAATTTTTGATTTTTAATTCTTCGCGGACACACGGCTAAACTAGGTCGAAAAAATCTGGAAAAATTCAGGCCATCTTCCTTTGGTTACTATAAAAAAATTAGGGGTGCATTCATCGAAATTTAAAATACCGTAAAAAGAAAAAGAACCTCTTTACCTTCCATAATACGCGATAAGAAAGGACGGATGGTGTCAGCCACCTTTCTAAAGTCTAAAGCCAAAAAAAAAAAAAAGCCATTTTAAACTTCAAAACTCTCTAATTTTGCTATTTCCTACTTTCGGAATCTTTTTTCTTAGTTCCTCGCGCTTTTACTAAAGAAACAACGATTATTTCACCGTTCCCATGTTTTCGAAGAAAAAAAAATAGTTCAAATAAAGTTCAACAAAAATGTTAAACGCACGATTAAAATATAATTTATCAAATCTTTCTATGATTAGGCCGCAATTTACAAAACTCCACGTCAAATTAGCGTTTTGATTTGTTCGAATTAATACTCGTTATTATTACACTTTACCCTTGAACACTCAATCAAAAAAAATTAAAAAAATCATTTCACAGTAAAATACCGTACGAGTATTTATCGAACAAATTGATACGAGATTGTATGCGAAAGGTGTCAATAAGTAACATTTTCGGATAACGAAATTCACGTCGAGTCCTCCTCGAATTGACCCCGGTTTACGGTACTGCAAACTCATCTTCCACACATCTTCGTTTGCGACCATACGTTTCCCTCGTAAGCCATATTATAAGACAATCCATCAATCACGCTATTTTATGACGTGTCTAGCCATCCCTGACACACGTCGCGGTTTTAGCATAAATCTTACCGAGTTAAAAAATGACTAATAAAATGTATAAAAAAAAAAATTGATTGGTCAGTGCCATCCATATATATACAAAAAAAAAAAAAAAAAAAAAGAATCTTTCATATTACTCACCTCGGAGACTGTCGTTTCATACGGAGTATTAATAAAATGCGGGGCGTTGTCGTTAATATCAGACACTCTAACAATCACCGGTATCGTTCTTTTCTTATTCGTACTTTTGACAGTGCAGGTAAGCTGTAAAAAAAAAGGAAAAAAAAAAAATTTAAAAAAATCATAATTTAATGGATAACGCATTAAGCAAAGCTCTCGTTTCAACAAGTCCTTCGAGTTTCGTTTAACGATGACAAGCTTTCAAAATTCGTAAAAGGCAAAACGAAGAGAGAGAGACAAACCTAAAGGATTAAGAAAAACCTGATCTATCTATTAGAAAAGATTGGCATTAAATAATCTGGAATCTGTCCAAACTCACATGAATGAAAACCCGTTTTTCGTGCTGGAAAGGGTGTGCCCTCTGAACGCACACACTATACATACACTCGTAGTATATTTCGTATATATAAATACGATTTTTTTTGTTTGTAAATACCAATTCCAGGAAGAGTTTGGTGGCATCAAAATACTTCCCACGTAACTTTTTTCTATTTTTCATTTTTGCCGGTATTGATTTTTTTAAAGGAGTGGCGCGAATAAGTTTAATACTCTTGCAACAAGAACAAAAAGAGAGAAAAAAAAAGTGTAATAATAGATGCAAAATGGGTCAGGTCAGGGTTCATTTTAAAAGATTGAATAAGAAACTGCATGAGTTCTCTACGTTTCACGGAACATGAAAAGTGCATAATTTCCTTTCTAAACGGATAGACACTGTTAAATCTGTTGCAGAACGTTATCTATGTATATCATTTGGAATCAAAGAATGGATCATTGGCATCAGCAGCCAACCCTTTCACGACCAAAAATTAATTTTCCTCATTAATTTTTTTTTTTAAAATGATATATCATAAATTCACTATGAATATAAAAGAAGGGCGAAAACGACAAATAATTGGAGAACGTGACGGACATATTCGATGAAAATATGGCCAATATATTCCCTAATTCGCTTTCTTTAGCATTTTGGCTTTACGATTTGTAGTAAAATTTCTGCTATAAAGAGCTGCACTGTTTCTCCACAGAGTCATTGAACTTGTTGCGTGAAGTAAATTTTTTTTAGGGTGTCTACTAATTTTAAAAAACGGGCCCATTTTTTTTTTTTTTTTTTTTTTTTTTTGATGTAGGACCCAAAATAATCTTCCTGGCAATGTAAAGGGGTTTCTCAGTGGTAGTACTAATTTCTATGCCATTGTGTCATTTGTAGCGCAAAATGAGTTGAAATCATCATTTTTTCGATTTATTTGAAGTTCAGATCATATTAATTCACAAAGCTGAGCGAGTTCGAAAGTCGAGCGAGGATTTTGTAAAAAATTGTATGCAAATATGAAAAATTAAGTCCATTTAAGGTATTAGTTCGTTTATATTACCGGTCGGTGGAGACATTTAACGATAAAAAAATTTGTAAAATAAATTTTTTTTAATCCAGTATTTTGTTCATGCAAATGGGGGTCTAACCGCACCGAAATCGTGTCAAAAAGTTTTTTTTTTATGTTCAGAGATACAGATCCATGATTTTAAATTCATGAACAAGACATAATTGTTTTTATATTTCATCATTTTTAATTCTTTTTCGCAATAAAAAAAAATGTTTCTTTCCAAGAGACTAGTACAGCGCTCTAGCGGTGAAATTCGAAACTATTTCAACAACAAAAAATTAACAATGACGTTTTATTTTTATCGCGAAAACATTTTAAAAAAATTATCAAATTTAGGAACCATAAAGCCTTTTTTATACATTTTAAATATTGGATCTTTGCCTCTGAAACATAACAAACCTTTTTGGCACGATTTTGGTGCGATCCGATCTCATCTTCATTTGTAAAAAACCGAATTTTCGAAAACGAAATTAATTTTTTTTTTTTTTATCGAAATAATTTTCCGATTTGTTCTTTTGTAAACGAACTAATACCTTTAGGCACTTCGTTGGCTACACAAAACCGGCCGGTTCACCGTCCGGTTTTTTTTTAAAAAAAAGCTTTTTTAATTAATATTTTTAAACGTTAATATTGCATTAAATGGGGCGAAACTTATACCAAATTGTTCCTTATTATTAGGAGAAGTCGAGTATACATGTTAAATATGTCTGTAAGCTTAAATTACGTCAATATTCGCAATATTTAATGTTGTTTACATAGAAAACAAAATGGCCGATGTAAAAAAACATAAACAATCGGTTCATTTTGCGAATATTCACGTAATTTAAGCTTACCGACATATTTAACATGTATATTCGACTTCTCCTAATAATAAGGAACAATTTGGTATAAGTTTCGCCCCATTTAATGCAATATTAACGTTTAAAAATATTAATTAAAAAAACTTTTTTTTTTTAAAAACCGGACGGTGAACCGGCCGGTTTTGTCTAGACAACGAAGTGCCTTAAGGTTCTAGTTCGTTTACATAACCGGCCGGTTAGCCGGGCGGTGTACACATTTTAACGATAAAAAAATACGTTAAAAAATTTTTTTTTTAATCCAATATTTTATACATGAAAACGGGGTCTAACTGCACCGAAACCGTACCCGAAACGTTTCGTTATGTTCAGAGATAAATTTCCATAATATTAAATGCAAGAACAACAGTTAATAGTTCTTATATTTGATAATATTTAATTGTTTTCGCAGAAAAAAAAAAAATGTTTATTTCCGAGAGACTAGTGCAGCGCTCTAGCGGTGGAACCACGAACTATTTCAACAACAAAAAGCAAAATGGCGTTTTATTTTTTTATTTCGAAAACATTAAAAAAAATTATCAAATTTAGGCAGAGTAAAGCCTTTTTCATACGTTTTCAATAACGAATCTTTACCTTTTAAACATAACAAAACGTTTTGGCGCGGTTTCGGTGCGATCCGATCTCATTTTCACGTGCAAAAACCGAATTTCAAAAAAGAAAATTAAACTTTTTTTTACCGTTAAAAAATTTTCACTGCCCGGCTGACCGGCCGGTTATGTAAACCAACTAGAACCTTTAAGCTTCTTGTAGTAAAAATTTAGAAAGATTTTAGGATTTTTTAGGAGTTATAGGACAGTAGACACCCAAGCAACATTAAGCAGAGCACTAATCAGTAATCATGGGTGTGATTAAACTGTCATTACATGTTATTAGCGACTAAATTCTTTAACATTTTCTCCCAACAACCAAACTTTATCACGAAAATTTTCGGTATATCTCATTTTGGATTACATGCGGTAGCCGTATCTCTAGGGAAACAGTTTCAATCTTTGCATTTTGTTCGCAAGTGTTGTCCTCTATATGAAATAGACGCTGTCTATACAAGTACATGCCCCTTTGTTTGATGGCCCTAAAATATTTTGGCGTAACATTTTGTTATCCAGCACCTTTACGGATGAAATTAATTGCAGTATAATTCTGCAGAATTATAAGCGAAACAAAACACTTTCCCCATTTTTCCCCCTTGTGTTCAGTTCCTGATAATGCCATGAAATAACACCGAAAAAATCTAAAAAATAGAATTACTAATTCGGACTTTTTTTTGCGGTTTTATAATTTCATATAAATTAATCATCAAATTTTAAATTAGGAAATTACAGGGAAAAGTTTGCACTTAGTCACTTGATTTTGATTTGGTGGCTTAAGCACGAATGCTCAAAAAATATGTGAACGTTTCGGATAATATTTTTTTAATCCTTTTCCATTTTCAAATCTTTCGAGGGCTCGTTTGGATACCCAGCATCTCTGAATACTTAGGTATCCATTTTCAATAAAAAACCAAAATTCGAAGTTTTTGACTTTGCTTTCGTTTTTTTTGCACCCAATAAAGTTATTTATATATTCATCTTCAGAAGTCTATCCCCAGAAACGGTCACGTATACACATCAATTATTCCCATTTTAAAAAAAACCGATCAAATAAATGAACTCTAACCCGATTTTTCTAATTTGCTGGAATCTAATTTCACACTGTTAAATTAGCGACTTCCTAATCCCTTTTTAAGCCACAATTTTTCATACTTTTTTCGAATCTGCCATATACCTCAAAGGGATATTAAAATGCCAATCTTATTACTGCCAGGGCGGAGTCCGCAACACAGAATTAATAAATGTATTGATTATCGGATTAACTTGAAGGTTATCCCTTATTAGTGGAAAGTTTAAAAGAGACAAAAGAATTTTTATTATGACAAAAAAAAAAAAAATGCCTATTGCTTTATCTCGGAAATCTCCAAATCAAAGCTGCAATCTCGCCTAACTCCTTACCTCCAAGGAAAAAATATACTTTTTTCTCTGGCTGTCTGTCTCTCTCTCTCTATCTAATTAAAATGCGTTACTTTACGAATTATTCATTATTCCCATACATAAAAAGAACGCGGGTTACGAACGTCATTGGAACTCTACTGCCGCATCCCGATATAAATCAATGAAACTGTTAATTATCAAAACTATAAAGCTTCGCTTTTAGACGGGGACCTTATTACTACTTTTTTTTTTCAATTTAAATTTATTTATTTATTACATAAACAAGATTTACAGCGATTCATGCTTTTCAAAATGGTTTTGATTCATTCTGCTTCCGAGTCTTAACCACAACATGATCAAACAACTAACCATTACCGCACGCAGGGATTAGGGTTTGCTGGGGGAAAGAGGAACAATTTGAAGAGCGTCACAAAAATATACCGTGGAAGGGGGTTACTTTGTACACTTTTTGACGTAAAGCATCTGTCAATTCTGTATTTCACGATCAAAACGTCAAATTCGAAAGCAGAAGACAAATCGTTAGTTACGGAAAATCAAAGTTTAGAAGAACGGTTCAGGGTAAAGAATCTGCTTTTTTTTAAATAAAATTTTTATAAAACTTTTGTAAAACATTCGTAAAATTTTTATAAAACTTTTGTAAAACGTTTGTAAAATTTTTGTAAAATGTTTATAAAACTACTATAAAACTTTTGTAAATCTTTTGTAAAAGTTCTATGAAACTTTTATAAAACTATTATACAAATTTTGTAAAACGTTTGTAAACATTTTGTAAATCATTTGTAAAACTTTTATAAAACGTTAGTAAATCGTTTGTAAAATTTTTGTAAAATGTTTATAAAACTACTATAAAACTTTTATAAAACTTTTGTAAATCGTTTGTAAAATTTCTATGAAACTTTTATAAAACTATTATAAAACTTTTGTAAGGGCGAGCGGTAGTCCATTGGTAAGACTCTCGATTCGCACGCGGACGGTCCGCGGTCGAGTCAAGTTTATACCATGCATTCACCTCTTGAATCTTGTTATGAGATCAAAGTGAAATTATACTGTGATGCCCTACACGGTTCGGAACCCGTGTCTAAATATAGTAGGTCCCTCTCACCTGGCCTCCTGTGAGAGCTGATGATTTCTGGCAGTTTTATAGGTAATTTTAAGGTCTAATAATGAAAATGTAACGGCGGAGGAAATCTGCCCAGCATCATCCCCTGTTATGCTTAGCGGCACAAAAACGGGGTTACGCTATTTATTTATTTATTTATTATAAAACTTTTGTGAAACTTTTGTAAATCATTTGTAAAACTTTTATAAAACTTTTGTAAAACGTTGGTAAAAATTTTGTAAAACGTTGGTAAAAATTTTGTAAAACATTTGTAAAATTTTTATAAAACGTTTGCAAATCTTTTGTAAAATTTTTATAAAACGTTTGTAAATCGTTTGTAAAATTTTTATATAACTTTCGTAAAATTTTTATAAAACTTTTGTAAAACGTTTGTAAAATTTTTGTAAAATGTTTGTAAAACTACTATGAACCTTTTATAAATCGTTTTTAAAATTTCTATAAAACTTTTATTTCGTAAAAAGTTTTATAAAACTTTTATAAAACGTTTGTAAAACTTTCATAAAACTTTTGTAAATCTTCTGTAAAATTTGTATAGAACTTTTGTAAAATTTTTATAAAACTACTATAAAACTTTTATGAAACTTTTGTAAATCGTTTGTAAAATTTCTATAAAACTTTTATGAAACTTTTGTAAATCGTTTGTAAAATGTGTACGTGCATATGAAAACCTCCCACTTATACAATCCGCATAGTTTGTTTTGTTTTTTAACCTTTTGTAAACAATTAAGTTTTCGAATCAAAACAAACTATCTGGATTGTACAAGTGGGAGGTTTTCATATGCACGTACACAAATTTTTAAAAAACTTTTATAAACTTCTTACAAAATTTTTACAAACTTTTTGTAAAACATTTTTATTTTTATAAAAAAAACCCAGATTCTTTACCTAACCGTATTTTATCTTCGGTTTAACTTCTGAACTTGTTTTACCTTTATTTTATTGTCTTATTGACTTTCTTTTATTTTTGTTTTAACTCGTCCAAAGCTATAAACATACGAAACTGTTAGGAAGATGTGCTATCGCTAACAATGTTAAACGTCTTACCTAATTAGAAATCGTACAACAATCCTAAATTGTCTAAACACAATGATCTCCTAATTCCTAATTTCTCAGAACCCCTAATTCGGTTTCGGGATTCTGAAAAGTCGGGGGTTACGTTAAGTTTCCAATTCAATCATTCTTAAACATTAAGTAAGGTTTTTTTTTACAAGAGTCGATCTTTATTTTATTCTTTTTCGCTCCACTTCAAAAATTGGAAAAAATAAAAGTGTACACTTTACCCCCTTTTACGGTGTACAAATTTTTGACATAACCAATAGGGTGGGACTGATTTGTATTGGGTGAAAATCTACTTTTCTCTTTAATCATTTTATTATATATATATCAATCAGCTGTTTGTTTTTCACTGGAAAATTAATCATTTTACTTCCCGCGGTAAATCAAAATATACTAATTGTTTATGAATCGTTTGTTTTCATTTTCCTCAGGCGAAAAGTTAAAACACGGGGTCTACGTTTTACATTATTAATTTTCCCAGAAAATTATCCCGCAAAGACATTCACCAAAGAATAGGATATGAGCCATTTATAGTGTTAAATTCAAGAGATCAGAATATTTCCTACGTAGATAATGGAATGCCGGAGATGGTTTTGACCGGCCCTATTTGAAATAAACGAGAGAGAGAGAGAGAGAAAAAAAAAGTTAAATTCAATTTACATACCTGAAATACGATATGAGATAAATTATCTTTATCCCTATCAAGGGGTTCCAACAACTGAAGACGTTTTCCATTAAGTATGAACGCTGGTTTACGACTAGAAAATATGAGATCTAAAGCGACCTCCGTAAATGGATCTCCTATTATCGGGAGTTCTTCCGGTGTTGTGAGCTGCGTAATTTCTAAAAACCAAAAAGAAAAAAAATGATGTAATTAAAATAAAATCTAAAAGTCGGTTTATCATACTCGACATATCAACTCCGGAAAATCCATATCTCGTTTATATTAAGCTTATGGCACAAAAATCATCTTTAAAATTTTCGAAATTTGATTGAGATTTTGTCCGCAATAACATTAAAATTTCATGTCTTGCTACTGAATCGATTATATCTAAACAAAAAAATTGTAAAAGGATGAAAATAATTTTATTTACGTCGAAAAATTTGAAGAGAAAAAAACTTTAAAGAGATAAGATGGTTTTTCAGAAGCTAAAAAATTTCATTGTAACTGAAATCTCTCAGCCCAAAACATTGCATTTAACTAATTTTCAAGGATGAACAGTCCGGCGGGACACGAAACATAAATTTTTTTCGTCACAAAATTAAAGCGGAGATTTGTTTTGATGATGTCATTACACTTTTTCTTCAGAATGCTAACAATCTCAGGTTTAATATTCCCTTTTTTCAGAAAATAAATATGATCCGAGCTTTTGATCCAAACGTTGTCATTAAAATCCACCTTGGCCCATGTCAGTTGTCCGTAATAGTCGAGGTTTATCGGAATCGGTATCGTATCATTCCGTTTAATAACCAACATATTCCCTAAGAGCGAAGAGAATTCACTATTTTTTTTAACGGTTATAAAATATGTATTTCCCTCGCTGTCGGCCGCCCCGTTGATCCACGAATAATGAAACGGAATATACGTCAGTTTAGGTATTTGGACGACCGAGCCGTCTAATTTGATGTAAAATATGCTGCTGTAAGAACCCTCCGAATTTCCGGCTGCAATGTAAATATGATCTTTACTCGGCCACATCGAGTAGTACGGCATGACGCTATCATCCAGGACGTCTATTACTGTCCCATTCGCGTATTTTTTAATGAGGGCTGCATTCGGCGTTTCGGATCTCAAAAGGATCCACAAACTGTTTTCCCCGTCCAATACTAAATCTTTCAAATATTGACCGGAATGGTCGAAAGCATGCACCAACTTGACCTTTGGGTTTTCTTCACTTAGTTCCTTCGTAGTTAGCAACGCAAGTATATTCTCCCTGGAAATATGCCCTCCCAAGTAAACGTTTCCCAATTTATCTGTAGCCCCGAAGTAAGAAAGCGTAAAATTTATGATACTCTTTAATGAAGCAGAGCTGTGGGAAAAGGGGCGACGTATGTATGTAACTCCGTCTAACGTGTAGAAGAGATTACTGTTTTCGTCTACATAGATGCCTCCTGTTGTTCCTTCGGCTATCAGTTCGAAGTTCGTATCGTTCGCCGGTATCCTTTTAAGGTTAAACGTGACGACCCGGTATTTAAGAAAACGAACGTATACGTCCCCTCGGTTGCTGATGGTCATGTCAGAGAAGCGGGAGCCTCGAAATTCAACAGCCCATAAATTCTCGTCAGAAGGACTTAACTTATGCAAATAATAGCTTTTACCAATATTACTTTTGGCAAGTACGTAAGAGTACCCTCTTCCATCAAAACCAACTTGAAAAGGTTTTTGATCAGAAAATCCTTTGACGTTTGTCATCGTGTAAGCACTTGCTTCAAACGTGAAAAAAATCGAAAACAATACTGTCATCAATTTCATTTTGTTTTTTAAATGTAAATTTCCCGCAATAACAGTGACTGCTGCACGTACTACTACAACTTTAAATTCAAAAACAAGAAAAAAAAAACAGTAACACATTTAATTTCGGATTTCATGATATCGGTATTGTTCAGAATATTAAAATTTTATAACTTTTTTTAGGCGTTAAGACGTTTAAAAAAAAAAACATAACTAAGGTTGTAGAATAGACGACATAACTATGTACAATTTTCACCGATTTTAAAATTCTGTTTGTTTTTCCGGAAAAATAAGTGATTCAGCCGGCTCAGCTCATTACAACCTACAGTCCTTCAGTCCTTATAAATTGTCACGGTCCCGGCAAATCAGTTCGTCCAATTTTTCTATCTGTCCAAAATTTTTTTGCAGGGCTGGTATTCTGATTCTGATTCCGATTGCAATTATCACGGAATTGGATTTGATGCTCTTATATACTGACTAATTAATTTTCTTAATTCTGATTCGTGATGCTGATTCAGTGTCCAATTCTAATAACATTCTCATCATTTTAAGCTGATGCCGATTCTAATTCTTAGTGTAAAAACGCAAGAAAAATTTTGTAACATTTTTTTTCAACGATTTAGGGGTGTCGCAGAGCAGAAAAAGGGCCTAAGCCACAATTATTTTCATATTTAACAAAACGAACATTTGGTGCATTTCTCCGTAATTAAATTTTACAAAAATAAACTTTGTAGGTGCATTTGACATTTTAGAAGACGAATTTTAACATCTCAATTTTCTCCGACCAACGCCTGAGTCGCTGTTAGCGCTTTTCTAGCCCTTAAACCCGATTTTTCGGGCTTAATTTTTATTTATGTCCAAATGGAGCCCCAGACTTTTTTTAAAGTTTCTTATACTTAAACTAAGGAAAAAAGCCCGAAGAACACGAATTTCACTATCCTGATTTTCCCCGACCAACGTTTGAGTTCCTATTAGAGTTTTTTTGCGCCTAAGCCCGATTTTTTGGGCTCAATTTTCATTTATTTCCCAATTTGGAGCCTTAAAACTTTTTTGTTGTAGTTGAAGTTTCTCACACTAATAGGAAAAAGCTCGGGGAACACGAATTTCATTATCCCGATTTTCCCTGATCAACGCCTGAGTTTCTGTTAGAGCTTTTTTTGCGCCTAAACCCGAGTTTCTGGGCTCAATTTTAATTTACTTCACAATTTGGAGCCCTAAAAATTTTTTTCTTGTTAAAATTGCTTACACTAATGGGAAAAAGTTCAGGGAACACGATTTTTTACTATTTCGATTTTCTCCAATCAACGTCTGCCTACAGCGCTTTTAGAACTCCTAAATGTTAAGTTTTTCGGCTAAAATTTCATTTAACGTATGTTTAGCGTACGAAACCCGTATTTTTTAAAAATACATGTTCCTATCCTGACTTTAAATTACGGGAAAACTTTGCGATTTTTATGCCGATTCCGATTAGTTTCTATTAATCGAATCCGATTCTGATTCCGATTAAAATCTAATCAACATACCACCCCTGCATTTTCTACCCAAAACAAAGTGGGCCAGCCACCAAGAAATGGGACAAAAATCAAAGTTCCAGTTGTTTGATCAAAGGTTCAAAAATGCATAAAAACACTGTTAGAGAATCAGATTTTATGGAATCAAATTTTTATGTTTTATATATTTTTCAAGTGCATTAAGTTTGAAAAATATAAAGAATTCTTCTTTTGTATCTGCCATTTTGGATCCACCATCATGAATTTTATAAAGCCGATGTCGAGTTCAAAATCGGCGAATTTGTAAACGTATAAAAATACTGAATTTCGCGGGGAAAAAAAATTGGCTTTGAGACTGCCATATTGGATCCGCCATCATGAATTGTAAAACTAATATCGAATTTGAAATCAGCACCCTTGAAAATGTATAAGTGCGTACAAAGTTCGATTTTCGTCCCAAATTTTTTGGTTGCTGGCCCACTGTGCAAAAGAAAAAAAAAATCTGGCAGTTCTTGTTTTTTCAATAACAGCCAGCAACTTTCTTAATTTTATAGCAAAAAGTTAGGAAAAGTTTTTTTTTTTTTTTGAAAGCTCAAAATCAGCAGAGTATTTTAATAAATTTGAGGAATACTTGGCACGGTCCGGTAAGCTGGCAACGCAAGTCAGCTTTTTAGCTGTCTTATATTTATAGCTCCAAGTCACCGATTTGATTCTACTGAAAGCTCAAAATTGTAGCACAGGTTTCAAACTGTGAGCTTTCCAGGACATATTTCTAGAACTAAAACATTTTCATCAAACACATATGATTTGTCATCATTTAAGGGAAGTTCATTTTTCTTAAGTCACGTCCGACTTCGTCCAAATTAGGATTCCGACATGTTAATGTAAAACGGTAAAAAAAAAAATTAACTTACCGCTCCCTCTGCTTTCTTCTATGTCAACTATTATGTTCGATTCTCCATTTTCAACTTCACAAAGACCTGAAACGACAAACAAAAAAAAGAAAAATAATCATTTTTTACAGAAGCCAAAACACAATAATCCTCCGTAACCTATTACACAATCCCCAACGCAAACACATAGTTTTTCTTACAATAAGGAAGATAAGATAAACCTATCTATTAATAAATTTTAATTATAAGAAGTTATTCAAGACATATCTTTGACAATAGAAAATATTTTCTCTCTATGAATGATATAACTTAAACAAAGTTGTTATTCATGATCGAGGACAGTGCCTTAAAACATTCAGATAGGTAAATCACGCTCTCGGTTTATAATGCTAAAGGGTCAAACGTTCAGGTCCTCAATGAGGCCAAAAAAAATTTTTTTTTCTAAAAAAATTTCGAGTTCTGTCATAAAAACGTCTGATTGCTGATAGAATTCACATGTCATGGATCGACACTTTCGCACGTACAATCTGTCACATTTTACACGTTGAAAAAAAAAAAAAAAGTTCAGTGGCCGTGACACCGGTTTTTTTTCTTGATGTCCAGTGAAGAAACCTTTAATTTTACAACGTATTAACCGTTTAATTGCGGGATAATTATCCCGGGGAGTAGTAGAGAGACAGACATCAAACATGAAAAAAACGCTTCTGGGTGATTAAGGCTTGCGATGTCTCTTCACTTCGCAAAAAAAAAAAAAAGAATTCGGTTTTTTAATCGTTTATTCTTGTTGTATGATCACGCCGAGAGCAAAGGAAAAAAAAAAAGGAACATGATGCAATCTTTCCATCGATATCTTCACTTGGCTAATGGACGGAAAAAAAATATACCCAAGGTTGGTATAATTTAATGGTTCATTGAAGTTAAAATGTTTAAATAAGAGAGGTCAGTTTTTACAGTACGAAATTCTTACGGAAAAAAACTTTAAGAGCAGAAAAAAAAGCCGGTTATAATTTAAAAGGAAATGTCAACAAAAAAAAAAGACAAATAAATCATTAGAAAGGATGATAATTTTACAGTTGCGTATGGTTAATGGACTTCTCGCTAATGACAAACGGATCAGATGTAACTCAAATATTAGCAGAATTCTTTAGGCTTTTTTTTTTTTTTTTTAGCATCAAGGTAATATGTTTGGGCTTAACGGTAAATACGTTTAGGGTTGCCAAATCCGTCTCGAGGACATAAAATTGGACAAAAGGGCAGCGTCGTGACATAACTGTCACCCCCGCAGCTCATGCCTTGCGTGGGCGATAAATTAATATCTCCGAATCAAAGCCCTGCACCTCCTAGAGGCTCCAAATTCACGAATATAAAATTTTATATTCCGCGCATAAAATTTTATACCATTTTTCGCCCATGAGCAAAGGTATCGGATACATTTACCCCACCCCTCGGAGCTTCGGACAAGGGTCCCACAGAGGGTGGTACTTTGTAGCATAATCATGGTATTGAAACTGCCACTGATTCATGATGCATTTATTGATTGATAACAAGACCTCAGGCCGCTAAAACAGCAGGTGGTAAAAAGCGTGGGCTACACTCGATGGAAACTTAGCAAAAAGAGATCAATGGCATTTTTTTTTCTTCAATGTTCTCGTTAATGTATCAAGTCACTGTCTCTTTGTATCACAAAGTAAGTCTCATTTGAATTAATATATTAAGAATGAAATTAATATTACCGGTGGTAGACGATCTGTCATTTTATTATCGATTAGATTAATTCAAGCTTACTAAAAATCAATTAGAGGGAACTCGACAATTCCATGATTTAAACCGATGCAGGTTTAAATCATTTGGGTATTCGTGTTATATGCTTTTGGTACTCTCATCTCGTCCTGGTGGTAGAAACTAAAATTGAGCATAATTGTAAGCATCTCGACGTAAGCTTAATCGTCCAGACAGCAAGGCACGTGATTTACACCTATAAATTTGATGTACGAACCACCATTATTCAACGTGAAGTTGCAGATCATTTATACGATGTCTATCCCTATTCATTTTGGCGTAATAAGCAAAAAGAAGTAATGAGATCGATCAAATGCGTTCAGACAGTTCAAATGCGTTCACATTGATCAAATGCCATCAGAGAGATCAAATTGATCGAATGAAATCAAATTGTTCAGACAGATCAGATTTGAAATGCGGCTATATTGATCGAATAAGATCAAAATGATCAAATACTATCATATTGATCAAATGGGATCAGATTGATCAAATAAGATCAGATTGATCAAAGGGTAGCAGAATGATCAAATGCCATCAAATTGATCAAATGTATCAGATGGGTCGAATTATATCAAATTGATCAAAAGCCATCAGAATGATCGAAATCAATGAAATTGATTGAATGCCATCAAACTGATCAAACGCCATCAGATTGATCAAATGACATCAAATCGATTGAATGCCATCAAATTGATCAAATGTATCAGATGAATCGAATTAGATCAGATTGATCGAATGCCATCAGAATAAACAAATGACATGAAATTGATTGAAAGCCATCAAACTGATCAAATGCCATCAAACTGAGCAAATGCCATCAGTGTGATCAAATGTGATCAAACTGACCAAATACCATCAGTGTGATCAAATACCATCGGTGTGATCAAATGTGATCAAACTCATAAAATGCCATCAGAGTGATCAAATGTATCTCTCTCTCTCTCAATCCAACATCGTGACCGATGTGTGATGGTCGACTTCAAGTGTCTCGGATATTGCTTATTGCCCGCTTAACAATATTTCTCCATTTGTCCCGGTCATTGGCCTGTCTGCACGTCTTCTCTAGGGTTGACTCTGTCAATTAAGAGATTAGTTCTGTCCACATAGTTGGCGAACGTACCCTTCCTCTTTTGCCTTCCGGTTTACCTTGTACCACAAGTCTCTCCATCGTATTAGGACGAGAGATGTGGTTGAATAACTTGAGGATCCGGTTATACGTCATGGACGAGAATCGCTCAATCGGCTTGATCTCATTTAAGACAGACGCGTTGGTCCTCCTAGCTGTCCAGGGTATTCGGAGCAGCCTTCTCCAAACCCACATTTCGAAAGCATCTATTCCCTTCCTATCACTGGCGCGAATCACCCAGGTCTCACATGCATAGGAAAAGACGGGAAAAACTAGGGCATTCACCAGAGCCAAGATCAAGTGTATCAGATCAGATTGATCAAATGCCATCAGAATAATCAAATGACATGAAATTGATTGAATGCCATCAAACTGATCAAATGCCATCAGTGTGATCACATGCCATCAGTGTGATCACATGCCATCAGTGTGATCACATGCCATCGGTGTGATCAAATGTGATCAAACTAATCAAATGCCATCAGAGTGATCAAATGTATCAGATCGATCGAATTATCAGATCGATCAAATGCCAACAGAATGATCAAATGCCATCAGAATGATCAAATGCCATCAAAGTGATTGAATGCCATCAAACTGATCAAATACTTTCATATTGATCCAATGGGATCAAACTGACCAAATGCCATCAGAATGATCAAATGTGATCGAATTGATCTTCTGAAATCAGATTGATCAAATACGATATTACTGATCAAATGGAATCAGCATGATATTAAATGGGCGATGATAAGATGTTAGTTACATCTGTTTGGATGGATCAAATGAAATAATAGGTGATGACCTAATTCATAACATGCGATCAGATGGATGAAATATGACTGGATTGACATTTGATGATCACATTGAAAAAATGAGATCAGATTTATCAAACGCGATTAAATCGACTTCTAAAGATCACATAGTTCAAACATTCCTTTTTTAAAAATTTAATAAAGATGAACTTCCAAAGGCAAGGGGGATGTCAAAAATAATCAAAATCATCCTTGCGTAATATTTGGATGCTTCCTAACTAATATCTATCTTTCACTAAAGCATAACTTCCAAATAGTAATACAATATTGTCATTTAAATTTACAAATTTCTAGTCTAGTCATTAGTTAAAATTTACAATTCGGGGATTCGTAAAAAGTGTAGCAAGGATTTAATGATAGTAAGTTCTTTCATTCCCACATAACACAGGTTGGTTGAATAACGGTAGTGGCAACGTTTTACCGCAACGTAGAATAACCGTCATGAATGTTCGTTGTTTTTACGTATAAGATGTCCGCCCTAAATGACGGTCCCGCTGACGTTTAAAATGACGTTATTTCAACCATCGGAAAAACGTTTTGTCAAAGATGGAAATAACTTTATTTATGCCCTAGTACCACGTCCATAGGATATTTTATTCGGATATATTGATATCAGGTGGATATCCATTCGGGCTCCGTTTTCCGGTTTCCATAATTTTCCATTTCCAGAATGTTTCGATATTTTCCAATACTCGTAGAACATTCTTGAGATATATTCAACAATGCCCCTGTTAATAATAATAATAATAATAATCATAACCAAAAAAAAAAAAAAAAAAAAATTAGGGATTTGTTTTTTATTATTTTCGAAGCTCATTATATTTGTAATTGTTGTTGAATAACGAAGCATGTCCATCTTGAACGAGAAATAACCCTGAAAAAATCCCTACACCTTGAAAAAATCATAACACCTAGCAAGATTCGAACCTAAGACCTCTCACACCTAAATCAATCAACCCTGCGACCTTACAAACTAAACCACACAAGACCTGGCAAAACAAGTAGAAACTAACCAATATTAAGTTTTATTGTATTGAAAAGCCTGAGAAAAAAAAAAAAGATCAAATCTGACACGTGACACCATTACTACCTGCTGCAAGATAATGGCGACTACCCTGTTTGTTATAATACAAAAATAATGTTGCTATGTAATGTAAATGACCTCGGTCATTGGCCCTAGGGCTGCCGCCATAAAAACCCATGCTAAAAAACTTTTTTTTTTTTTTTTTTTTTTTTTAATTTACAATGTTTGAAAAACAAAAACGGCAGAAGCAAAATGAAAACGATTTAAACTTTTTCCCACCGTCAAGCGTATCTAAACTGTTATAAGGTTCTACGACGGCGAAAATTTGCATGCATTCGTTATAAATATGCGTCCCCTGCAAAAACATAGGTATGCAATTATATAACATCGTGAAATAGGCTTTAAATTTGTAAGATACTCGAAAGAAAATTACGTCTATTAGACGTGAATAACACGTCTGGTAGACGTTAATACCACGTCTGTTTCATAGCTTTTGACTCTATCCTACACTCCCTGAAATGATGTGGTGGTATACCATCTTAGTCGCCGAGATTGAGAAATTCTGCTGAAAGTCAGGCGGTTGCTTTTTGGTTAGCAACGAACGTGTTGTTTTCTATTGCATTAGAATACTAAAAACAAAGACGTTTACTTCCGTCAAATTTATATTGGCTTTTAACCTACCCGTTGTCATATAACGTAGCCATAACGGTAAATTAACGTTTTGAAATGACCGGGTTGCTTTTGGGTCTGTTACCGACGTTGTTTTCTATTATTATCCACATGGTTGATAAAACGTTATCGGTTCAACCTAGTTGATTTTTGGTTGGTAACGTCGGTCGTCACCAAACGACGTTGCCACCACCGTTATTCAACCAACCTGTGTTATGTGGGTTTCTTTTTAAATTACAACTTTTATTATAACTCACCTCCTTTTGCTAATGATGATTGGACCAATGCAGACGCTGCGAAGATGAAAAACAGAAACCTTCCGCAGGTCACCTCGGTCCATATCTGAAAATAAAAATAAATAAATAAATAAACCAACTATTTAAATAAAAAGTAAATACAAAAACAAAAAAGATCGTAGGAGTATTTTTAAAAAAACGGGAACTTCCACCACACCTGCAAACGTCAGCTGGTCGCAAACGAGCCATATTAACAATATGACAAACCATTTGCAATACAGCACAAAAAAAAAAAAAACTCACACACGGACCCCAGCCCATAAACAAGTAGCTGAATTAAGTAGGTGCCAAGTGGGTGAGCAACTCGTGCGTGAATCGTCACCTACAAGGATTTAAACGAAGGAAATGCAGTTTCAAAAAAAATAAAAGAAAAGTGTTAAAAAAAAAAATAAATAATAATAAACCTGTTAGTTAATTTGATTATTATTACAAATAATATTGTTACGTCCTTGTTTAAATTTTAATTGCAAGAAATAATTCACCCGGAATAAATGACAGTAATCACGAATTTTAATGACTTTGGGTCGATTTGATTTTATTGTTTCTTGCTCGAGCACGTGGTTAAAAAAATTTGTGAAAGGAGTTGAATTAATCAATCGAACGAAGAAAAAAAAAAAAAAAAAATTTGTAGATCGGGGCATAAACGCCTCCACAGGAAAAATTGTATCTCCCAATATCTGTTTGCATGAATCCTTAAATTGGTTATAACGGAAACAAAATTTGCCACCACTTTTATGATCAATTAAGTAACCAACATTATGAAAGTGAACTGTCAGTCTGCCTGTCTATCTTTTACTTATCCAGTCTGACAATTTTTATGGCTTCATAGTCGTGGAGCGTTACCCAACTGTTCTTGAAATTAACAAAAAAAAAAAAAAAAAAAAAAAACGAAATCTAATTTTTTTTTTTTAAACTGCGACGTCTTGACACTTTTTCCTTCCAGTTAGATAAGAACACATCAGAATTAATATGAAAGTGCGGCAGGAGAAAAAAAAATGATAATAAAAAAATAAAACAAATCGACTTTTACTACTCGGGCAAGATGAGCGATAAGTCGTTTCTAATGAAGCGACACCCTACGGAACATACGTAAACGTACCATACAACTTTCGAAATATGCAAATTATCATCACGACCGCATTAATTAACTGCGCGCCGTTGCCATAGGTAATCAAATTGGAACTGTTCCTCTCCCCCCCCCCCCTCCTCCCCAAAATATGAGGATGCTTTAATATGGCGTTCCAATTTCGCGATCGTTCGAGTATAATAAATACCCGAGACGAAGTTATGGATTAATAAAATTTGAATTAGTCAAGCTAAATTTTCTTTTAAACAACAAAAAATCAAACTGGAAATTGATGGGTTAAAAGAAGAAGAAGAAAAAAAAATCCCTGTGAGGCATCACAAATTAATGCAAAAATGGCATAATGGCTGCTAATTTGACTCCTTGACTTTTAACATTTTGGATCGTTCTTTCTATATTTTTTTTTTTTTTTATTATCTATAGATTATGCATTTATTAGTGCAATGACAAACGATAAAAAAATGCGGATTTCCCTTTCTGTGTCAATGCTTGTTTTTTTTTTGCTAAATTTATTTAAAACGATGACAGTTATACTAACTGGATGGCTGACGGTTAGGTAACTTAATAGCTTTTATTTATCGTTGAAGTTACGGCAAGTTATTTTTATTCGGGGGGGAAACCATTTGGTGACGAAATAAATATTTTAAAAAAAGAAGAAAGGTGTATAGATAATGTCTGAGAAAAAGGGATTTCAAGATTTCGTTTGACAGCATGTGCAGGTAGACAATTCTGACAGACGACATATATCCAACAGAAACATGTGTTCGTCATTTAGGAAAAGTACCAAAGCTGGATGCGGGATGAAGGCTGTGAAATTCGAATTCATATCAAAATATTTTTGTATAGCAACAAAACATTCTAATGTTGTAATAGACAACAGACATGTTTTGAGCTGTATTTTTTTTCTTAATCTATGAAGTGTAAGGAAACCATAATTGCAATTTTTTCTGTTCACCGATAAGGAATTCTACAATAAAACTGAGAGAAAAAAATTTGGAATTTGATTTCGCGCTAAAACGGTCGTGACGTCATCGGTCTAGTTTTGCGTGTGTTCGTTTTGTATGGTTGTATATTTGACGCAGTTTGACGTGGTTCGAGTCGTATTCCGCAAGAACGAACATGCCTGGTTTAATGAGCTTAGATAAATAGTAATCACGTGACTAGACCGATGACGTCAAACCAATGAGAAACGTTCAGGGGTGTTGTCACGTGATAAAAACTTTTTTGTACTTTTTTCTTTTTTTCCTGACGATTTATCAAAACCTTTTTGCAAAAAAATTACTATTTCGTTTTCAGCAAACATCCGAGATTTTATTTCTATCAATACCTCAAACTGTGTCTGTTGTCTATTGCAACGACAAAAAATAGTTGTAGTTTCCGGAGTGAAATTAATTGATGAAAGGGGTGTCAGACGAAAAAAAAACTGAAAAAAAAGTAATATCGAGTCCTTGACTCGACTTGGTTCCACTGTTTCTAAGGTTCTAAATACAAAGTATGGTAAAATTTTCAAAAAAAAAAAAAAAAAAAAAAAAAAGAATGTAAACTATGAAATTTGGCCATAATCCTTTTTCGTGACCTTAGTACCGTTTTTCCTAAAAACATTTTCCTAAGCCTATTTGTTAGAAAAATAATTTTTCCTAATTTGTTTCTCCTACAAATTTTTATTCTAACATATAATTTTCCTAAAATACAATTTCCTAAAACTAATTTTTGAGAAAAATATTTTTTCGAAGCCAGTTTTTTTTAAATTTAAACAAAAATTCCTATTCTAATGCTTTTACAAATTTTAAAAGCATTAATCAAGTTAACAGTCGTGTCAGTTTTTAACGTCGTCTGCTAAATTCTTTTATTTAAGTTTTTATTCTTGTGATTATTTGTAGTTTTTCTATTTTCTACTTGTTTATAACAGTAAATTCAAATTTCAAGTAAATTCGTTTAACAATATCGGATTCCGATAAAGGAGAAGACGGCGGCAATGAAAGGGAATGTGAAGAGCCAGGAAAAAATTTTAAATCAGCAAAAGAGGGGGGGGCTGCTCCTTCAAGGTATGTGCACTACAAAAGCCGGCAACTTTATCTCATTAAAACTTAGACTTATTTTACTTGATTTTAAATAAGCTTCACCAAACCAAAATTTAATTTAAAAAAAAAAAATTAGGTAGATTTTTTTTTTTTAATTTAGAAACTTTTTTTTCGTGATTTTAAAATTAGGAATTTAGATTTAAGGGGAAAAATTGTGGGAAAAATAATTTTTATAAAAATTAAAAGTATAAAAAATTTTTTTAGAAAAAGTTTCTTAGGAAAAATGGTCGGAAATGCTAAGGTTTTTATGTTTAAGTAATTTTTACCAAGTCCAAGCCTTTTTGAGAAGTCAAAGAGGACAAAATAAAGAATACAATAACAATTAAAAATATTAAAAGCTAAGAAGAGCCCTTTAAACGAGATCCCATGAGCCGAGTTCAACAATACTATCCGCCATATTGTGGAGTGATCCATATCATTTAAACCACGGCCGTATAAACAGGTCCGGAAACTCCTATCCCTTGTACATGGGAGATCATGTCCCGCTTAACTACGCCAAAATTAGTTCATCTTTTCCACCACCGGAAGCGCTACTTGTTAGAGAGCCGCTTTTTGATTGGTCGTTGAGATTTGATGCCGGCCATGGGAGCACACAGTTTATATGGCCATGGTCCCAACTTATATGATTAGACATGTTCCGGCTCTCTAGATCGCAGCGCCGCCAGTGGCCAATTTTAGAACTAATTTTGGCGTAGTTAAGCGGGACATGATCGGCATAGGAAGTTTCCGGACCTGTTTATACGGCCGTGATTTAAACTACACTACAATATGGCGACCCTTCAATTAATCACGTGGTCTATCACGTGGTCAACGTCTCACTCCTATAATTTCCCATACTGTCTCTTAATTCTTAAGGCCCGCAGAGCCTGTTTTATATCCACGGAAAACGAACAAAACCAAAAACCCGCTAAAGACACACAAAATCTCTATCGGAAAAGTTTTGAGTCAAAAATTCCCGTGCAGAGATCGCGAACTTCTTTAAAAATAAATGGCTGTTTTTTAAACATTCTATGAAGAAATTTGTTTGAAATTTCTTTACAAAATACACACAAAGGACCTCAATAAGAGCTTTTGATTCCTTTTTTGATAAGAACCTTCCGACTCTTAACTCTTCGCAACTTCATTTGAACCTGATAACATTTTACTTTATTTGCAAGATACTGATCTAGCGATCTTGCAATCTCGATTGCGAATAATAAAAAAAAAAAAAAAATACGGTGATTCCGCTTCGGTTGAACGCCCGGAAAACGAAGGAGCCAGAAAAAAAAAAGCGAATGCTACATTTTCTTAACCTTGAAATGCTTCAATTTTTTTTATGTGCTCCCAAGTACGTGAGTTCATAGCTGATACTAACTAAATATTAATCCGCGCCGACTATCTGAAAACCGAGTGAAAACTTAAAAACGCGCTCAACGATTCCATAATAACATATCTCACGAATTTTTTTTTTTTCCGTCCTCCGACCAAATATGAATGGATTCCAATTTTACGAGCTACATGCTTTGGTATATAAAAAATTATACATCTTTACAATTACCGGTCGTATAAAAAGAACATCAGACTAATAAACATCAGGTAATTAATATATAAAAAAAAAAAAAATTATGTTTCATAAAAAATTACGCTATCTTATTTTTTTTCACGCACCGTTATTTATTAAACTATCAAAAATTTATCGTTCGATTCTTCTTAAGAAATATTTTTTTTTTATTATTACGTAACGTCGCAAAATTCTTTTTTTTAATATTATTTACTCATCGGGAACGGTTTATCCGGATACTCGGACCACGCGGAAAAATCCCCCCTCCCATCTTTTCATTTCAAAACTTATATTGGTAAAGTTTTTTGAAAATCTGGAAACTTTTCATAAGATGCGAGTTTCCTCATTTTCCCGCACAAAGTTCGGTCCGAAATAATTTAAAACCGAAGTGTATAATTTTGCGATTTCTTTTCCTTGATCTTAAATCGATTACTTTCATCGAATAAATAAAGCAATTGCAATTATTATTGCATGCGCGGGTATTTTCGTTGCAAATTAATTCGACCGACCAGTTCCCTTATCCATTTTTTTTTCTCGACTTCTTTCTCAATCTTCGCCTGCCACATGAGGGAGAAATCATCGCATGTTTCTGCCTTCTACCACATTAATTTTTGGTTCATGTCAATTAATTTTTGATTAGTCAGACTTTATATTAGTTCCTAACTGTAATTTAAAACTCGAAAGATTGTGGAATGAACCGTAAAAAAACCGTCTCCGTCGTTTAAATTTTTTTTTTGCTTTATTTTGGGTTAAATAGCACGAGGTGCGTTTAATAATTTATCAAAACACGTTTTTTTTTTCTTCATATTTCCTAAATATATTATTTAATACCAGTATTACGGACCCATCAGGGTGCCATTAATACCGAAAACGTTCCATCTTCTTAATCAAAACCAAAAGCTGATATATCGATTAGATTGTTAATGACTCAATTTATGAAGTCTGGAGCGATTATCGCTTTCTCCACACGCAATTTGCATGATTTTGTTAAAAAGAGTAAATTGTTGCCATAAATCGAGAGAAGCTGTGCGAGAGAGGAAAAAAAAAAAAAAAGAATATATATAAAATTGATGTAACAAACGAGAATCTTATTAGCGCGATACAGGATAAAGAAATAACATAAAAAAGGATTTTATTATTTCTTTTAAGATGGATAATCCATCTCGGCTTAAGTTTTTGTGACAGCTACATCATCTATCCCTTAAAACTTTGTTTATTAAAATAAAAGATTTTACCGGGGAAACCGCAGATTTCTCTGTGTTTAAAAGTTTTTACACCCGATCACTTGAAAAGACAAGTTTTCTCAATTTTAGGGGATCAAAATTTAACGAAGGGCGGAGGAAAAGTCTTGAAGAAAATAAAGACGCCAGAATAAATGCTTTATGTTGATTTTAACGAACAGTGTCATGTTGTGCGGTCGGTCCGTAATTTTGCTGGAATCATTTCTTTTAAATTTCGGGCTATAGGGGGTTCCCTATATACCATTTTTCCTAAAAAAAAAAAAAAAAAAAAAAAAAAAAAAATGAATAAATTCCTAATCCATTTTTCCAAAAAATTTCGGTATCTAAAATTGTTTTCTTAACTATTTTTTTTTTCTGATTTTTAATTTTCCTGATCTGGTTTCTTAAAATCCCTAAAACAAAATTTCCTAAAACCCTTTTAGAGATTTAAAAAATATTAATTTTAGGAAATTTTATTTTAGGAATCAAAAAATTTTGGGAAAATTGAAAATTAGGAAAAAAATAGTTAGGAAAAAAATTTTAGGAACCAAAATTTTTAGGAAAAATGGATTAGGAAAAAAAAAAAATCGGGGACGCATATCCAGATTTTCAACTTTAAAAAAATTACTTATATTCAAATTTTTGTATAAATGCTACAAAAATAATACATTTTTTATATAAATTTTTTGTGGCTGACTTTAAAAAAAAGTAAAAAAAAAAAATTTTTTCATAACTCATAGATGGGAAGAGCCCTTTCCCATCGATGTTTAGCGGGCGGAAAGGCCTTTTTCCCGCATAGGAACTCGCCATGTTTAGCCATGTTCTTAGTGTTTGTAAACAAACAAATGAGGTATTTTTTTTTTTTTAAATCACTTAAAAAGTTATTTTTATTCGTTATAAAAAGTATCTTGTTATTCTAGGGTGTCAAATGAATTTTCCTCGCTCGGTTTCCATTCAGCACTCGCTTCGCTCGGGCTGAAACGGAAACCTCGACGGGAAAATTCATTTTTCACCCTAGGTTAACAATATACTATTTCAGTGAATAAATGTTTATGTTTGCTATAAAAATGAGTTGCAAAAGAAACATGATAAGATTTCGAAACATTCAGGAAAAAGTGTGTGAAGATCAATGCCGCTTCTCCATTATGGCTCAAAATTAATTTTCTAGAATTAATTTTCAAAATTTCCGGAAGTACTGTGCTTTTGTTATTCTATGGATTTCTAACCCTAGATTTAAAAATGGAGTCGGCCATTTTTATTACATTGCATGTTTTGTATTTTTAATCCATGGTCGAAAATTCATAGAATAACTAAAGCACAGTACTTCCGGAAATTTTGAAAATTAATTCTAGAAAATTAATTTTGTGCCATAATGGAGAAGCAGCACAACACAAATAGATCATGGATCATGGATCCAGAGGTATTTAGTTCAACACCCCAAAATAAAACTTTTATGCGTTAATTTTGCAAAAACGTTACACACTCTTTGCATCACTTTCTCGTACCGGTGGGGAATGCACCCCCGGTGTACGAAAAAATGATCATATTCACGCTCAAAAATACTTTCTGAAAAAAATGTCAAAGATTTCTTGCAAATTGGTAATACCAATAGATCGTGAGAAAAAAAAAAAAAAAAGAAACTTGTTTTCGACCATTTTCGCCAATCCGTTTTTCCTAAAAAATAAATTCCTAATCCATTTTCCCTAAAAATTTTGGTCCCTAAATTTTTTTTCCCAACCATTTTTTTTCCTAATTTTTAATTTTCCTGAAAATTTCTGAATCCTAAAATAAAATTTCCTAAAATGAAAATTTTTCCTAATTTTTTCAAAATTCCTAAATTTAATTTTAGGGATTTTAAGAAATTTTCTTTTAAGGATGAAAAATTTTAGAAAAATTAAAAATTATAAAAAAAAAAAAAAAAAAAAAAAAAAAAAAATTAGAAACGATTTTAGGTAGGAACCAAAATTTTTAGAAGAAATGGATTAGAAATTTCATTTTTTTTTTTTTTTTTTTTTAGGAAAAACGGATTAGGAATTTATTTATTTTTTGTTTTTTTAGGGAAAACGGATTTAAGGGCAGTCTCCACTTAATAACGTTCACCGCATTCGCGTTATCCGCCTTCTCGATGAACGTATCCGAACCGGAAGTTTTGTGGATCTTTTACCACGATTTTTTTGATCATCTTCTGCTTTTTTTTATTTACAAACATTAAAAAATGGCGGTTTGAAAGATGTTTTTACGCATTTAAAAGGTAAGATCTTAATTCGGGCATGGGGAAGATAATAAATCTGTTCCAAAACAAATTCTGGTAAGCCAATTTTGTATACCTAATGAAATATACGGTATTCTTTTTATGCCACAAACGTTTACGGGAGTAAAACCTGCAAAGTGCTTCCGGTGCGAATACGTTAATCGCGAAGACGGACAACGCGAGTGCCGTGAACGTTATCAAGTGGAGACTGCCCTTTAGGAATTTATTTATTTTTTGTTTTTTTAGGAAAAATGAATTAGAAAAAAATGGTAAGGAATCGAAGAAACTACCGAAAAGAAAACACTTTTGACACCAAACAAGAGACTGGGATTATTCCTAAAATCGCATCCGCACCAATTGGATGCATATATTCCGGAGACAAATAAAAAAGAGAAAACGAAATAGAAAACTAGGTTTGAGGACTTTCCCACAAATCAGCACAACAGTCACACCGGAAACGTTTAAAAGACGTTACCTATTTCCCACCGCTATAAAGTAAAACACGCGATGTTTTCTCTCTTAACTGTATTTATGAGTAAAAAAATCGAATTTTTCGTCAACCCAATCACGCTCGATATGATACCCTTTGGCTGCGGCATCCATTTATAACGTTATTCAAAACTCCCGTTCCGGGATCATAATATTAAAAAAAAAAAACCTTGAAGATTGAATTTTTGAAGAATTAGGCTCATCCCATTGAACTTGACCACCCCGTAAACAACGAAAAAAAAAAACCGAGTTGCTATGTTTGGATAAATAATAACAATAATTTAATGTGCATTACCTAATAAGGATATACTTTAGGCTGTAAACTTGTTGGGACTCCTACTTAGATTGCTTATCGGGCGATTACATGAAAAAAAAAAACGATATTTATATATAAAACCGATTATATAGCAAAAAAATTAGGTATTACTAGGTTTCCGAGGCATGTGCGTTTTGTTTGTAAATACCGAACGCGTCCCTTTTTTTTTTTGATTGATGTCGAAGTAGATTTGTAGATTGCAACGTGTTTTTTTAATTAATAATCCGCGATGGTTATTATTATCAATTAATGCCTATATGTAGCGTAATGAGCCGCTGGTATACGTGTGTGTAAAAAAAAAAAGGAACAATCATTTTATCATTAAAAGACAACGAACTTTTTTTTCTAATTTTTTTTTTTTTCTTCTTCTTTAGGTTGTGTGTTGTAATGGAATGTTACATGTCACTATATGATGGCAGATCTAACATGTATTATTGTACTTTACCATATTTTTTTTTCTTCCTTCCCTGATTGTTAATTAAATTTTGATTTATGAATATTATCGTGGCCCTTTTATTAGTTGAAAATTTGATTAGTGAGAGATGGGAGTATTATCAACTTTTGAAATTGTATAAGGAAGTGGCATAAAAGGCAATGCAACCTTGATGGTGGATATTTAATGGGATCTTAATTTTGTTGGAAAAGAGAAAAAGACATGTCCGTTTAATATGATCACTGTAGGACTACGAGCCCTAGACCTCAAGGGAGGCCATAGAGTTGACGGGAAAAGAATGTGGGTCGGCCGGAACTTCTGAACTTCAATTTTTTCGTAACTTGAGTGCGAGGACCTGCACTTTAAGGAAGCCCTGAAGAGTCACCAAATCCTAGGCCTAGATAGCAAAGTTTATTCAGTTCTCATGACGTCCTCCATTCAGGACGTCACGAGAGTATTTATTGAACGTCCTTCGAAGTTACTCGAAATTACGTCATCCATAAGCTAAGCATCGTTAATTTTTGGGGTTTTGAAATGTTTAGCTTATGGATGTCGTAATTTCGTTTAACAACCCTGGTCCATACTAATCTGAAAAACGTCCTTTGGATGTCCTATGGATCTCCCATGGATTTGGATATCCTGTGGACATCTAATGGACAATCCGCAGGACGTTCAATGAATTGAAAATGCTATCTGGGACATGTTTGGACTTGCTTAATGTCAGCTACGCGTAATGTCATGTACGCGTATATAGTGATCCAAACAAGTTGATAAAGAACTCCGCACAAACTAATAAGGATTTGACTGGCGGATAAAGTTTACATTTAAAAACAAACAAAAGAAAAACAAAGTAGTTACTTTAGAAGCCCCAAAAGCCCGTTTATTAAAATTTTTCAAGAGAACAGAAAGCAGTATAATAGACTGAGAAAATGCAGGACTAAATTTAACTAAATATATTAGCGAAAAATTAGCTAACCCATTTTTAACTAATTTAACTAATTTAACTTAACCCATGGGTTAACTGATTTTATCAGTTAACCCATTTTTCGTAAATATATTTAGTTAAATATAGTTCTGTGTTTTCTCAGTCTATTAACTAATAAAATTAGTTAACCCATTTTCAATTTAGTTAACAACGATTTTTTTAGTTAGACTAACTAATAAGAAAAAATTTTTTTACTTAAATCGACTAAAAAAAATAGTTGGGCTAACTAATATTGTTCTAACTAATATTATTCTAACTAATATTATAACTATTATTATATCATTTTCAACGTTAATTAGAATTTTTAAAACATTTTTGAAATTAAAAAAAAAAAACCTTCTTTTAGTCTCCAATGGAGACTCTCCATGCCAATCGATCCTCCACTAAATAGACAGCTTCAGGGAGCGAAACCTCAAATCTTATAAAAATCTCATGGTCTAGTACTAATCTCATGATTAAGTTTAGTTCTTGTTTCTTCCATCGGTAATTGCGGAGGAACGAAATGCACAAGATTTATGGACAATGTCTGACTACAGAAAACTTATCAAAAGCACCAAAATGAGTTGCCAAAAATCTGGCGCAACTCGAAAACATCACGCAAAACTTCAGAATTTTCATTTCACAAATTTTTCTAATGCCATTAAGCCTCATTACTCCATTAATTCATACGACTAATGAACTCATTACCCTTATTATCACGAATTTTACTTCTTTTCATCCGCTCTCAATAAATATACATTTTTTTTTAAACAATTTGTAAGTAAATCGATTTTAATGGTTATTTCCTGACCAGTTGAAATCGTGCACCTCTTGCGGTTTTCTAAACCTGCCTTTTTTTCGATTAGCTCGGTGGACATATTAAAAAAAAACTGCGTAGGTCAAGAGATTAAATTCCACCGATATGGATGAGATTTTTTCGAGTTTTACAACTTAACGGGGCAATTTTTTTTTTCTATTAAAAAGCTGTTTTTTGTACATCGAACTAATTTTTTTTTTCGATTGTTTTCTGCCTGACCCGGTTGTACGTGTACCGTCATTAAAGTGCGTTTTTTTTTTTTTCTATAAAAATTTGATAATCACGATGACGCTTTCTTACGATAAACGGGTCGTCGAACTTGGAGAAAAAAAAAAAAATTAGGTTAATGAATCGAAAATACCGAATTAGGCCTTTTATAAAAAAATAAAAATTAACTTCTTATTCTCTTTCCCTCCTTTATTGTATATTTTTTTGCGGTAAATAAACACAAACACCAAATTGAAATAACAATGGAACATTTTTTTTTTCTGAAGTAACCATAAACTTGTGGTAGCTGTTCGTTCAACCGCAAAAGGGTTACGTAAAAAAAAAAAAAATTAAGCAGACGGCTAAATTATTATGCAGACGTGAATAATCTTGCCATCTGAACCAAAAAGAAAAATATTTGAATCCAAGAGTGGGGCAAGAAAAATTCTTAACCAGAAGTGAGATATTCAATCAATAACGGTTTTTTTTTTTTTTTTTTTTTTTTTTTTTTTCAAATGAAAAAAAAAATCAAATTAAATCGAGGATCAAGTTTCGAATTGAATCTAAATGGTCAAGGATTTGTAATAAAACGAAATTCAAACTTGGATGATGTCCTGTTAACTCTTTTTAACTGCTTTCAGTTTAATATCCGTGTATCTGGTAATTAAATTACGCCAAGTGCGTTTTTCATTTATTTAATGGGTAATTAATCGCTTTTGCAATTGATTGAAATGATATGATAATTTTACATTGGTAAAAATGAATTTTTGAAATTTCTTTTAAATTAATCGTTTTATGATATTAGGAAGGGTCCATAAAAAAAACGACCAGACGAATGGTAATTTAGTTAGGAGTGTAATTTCACGACGAACATGTTACAATGTTAGCTTACTTGTTGGACAAATAAAGCATAATTATCAAAGATGTTTCTCGTTCTTGAATTTGTTTAAAAAAAAAAAAAAAAACATCGAGCACTAAATTAGAGATTTACACCTAGGGGGAATTCCCCTTTCAGGCAAACAAAAAAAAAGTTGAATTTTTACAATGGAATATCACCCTCACAGCATAGGGGTTTCGACAATTAAATAACTTACTAAAAAAAAAAAAAAAAAAAAAAAAAAAAAGTCTTAGAACGCAAACGTCGAACACGATATTTTTGATGCATTTCAATTAATAGAAAGAATTTTTTAGAATAAGAATAGAAGAAATTTTCAGAATAAAATTTTTTTCTCGGCAGCAGCATTGTGCTGTAGCAGCAGGAATTCCTTCAGACCCCAACAAAAAAGGTGACGTCATTGCGAAGCGTCACATTTTCGTCATTAGACGTGCCAAATTTACGGGACTTTTTTTTACGAGATTTTAAAATGACGTGTGTGACGTCTTGTTTTAGATTATCGACTTCAAGATGACGTGTGTGACGTCTTGTTGTGGTTTTTCGACGTCAAGCTGACGTGTGTGACGTCTTATTGACGTCTCCTGGACTTCGTAATACTAATGTCATCTCTTTTTTGACGTCAATAAGACGTCTTCTTGACGTCATCCACTTTCAAATCATTGTGTAGATTGTAATCGTATTAGCGGTTATTTTTAAAGACGTCATTTTGACTCGTGAAACCGTCCCGGTATGTGACCATGCCTGATGACGTCTTTTTGACGTTCAAAATGCGTCACATTTTTCGCTGAGGCTCTCCCTTACGAAAAAGAGATGCATAAATCATATAGAAATCCTTTATAAATTATAAAAAAAATTGGACATACATAAAAAATGCATAAATTATGCATAAATTGGAAAAGCAGGAATTCCTCCAGGCCCCAACGAAAAAAGGTATGACGTCATGGTGAAGTTTCGCATTTTGGACTTTGGTCATCAGACATTGTCATTTTCTTACGAGATTTTCGACGTCAAAATGACGTGTGTGACGTTCCAGGGTTCCACGGTCATCTTATGGACGTCAGTTGGATTTAGAAATACTAATGTCATCTCTTTCCATTTTATGCAATTATGCATAAAACGGAAAAAAAGCTGAATAAACATAACATTTGCAAAATTTTCCTGATTTAAAAAATTATGCATATCCAGATTTTCATGCTTAGAAAAATTATGCAAAATTTTGTGGATATTATGCATATTCAAATTCAGGTGTGTTAAAATATTCATAACCTTTGCAAAAATTATCCACGTCAAAATTTTTATATAACCGATACAAAAATAATACATTTTTTATATACGCATTTTTTGCATTTATTTTGCAAACATTTTATACACTTTTTGCACCACTTTTTTGTGTAAGCTGTAAAAGCCAACAGGTAGGTATCATCTGTAACGATATTTCGGTCAGGTGATGCCTGACCTTCTTGACCTTCCTGTCCTGGCTTGCATTGGCAAAACTTAATCAGCAAATAACTTTTTGACGTCTGGCTGAGATATTTTCTTGAATATTTCAAGGTTTTTGAAAACCTCTCCTTGGTTTTTCATTGATGAAAAATTGTATCTCACGGATCTTGTTCGCTTTCACAGTAAAAACAAGAAGAGCTTTTGCTGTAAGAACATGTGACAAAACAAAACACATAACATGATTATGTTACTTTTCTTCTGAGAAAGTCAGAGCGAAAATATAATTTCGTTGCCAGGCTTCCTTCCCCCCCCCCCCCCCCCCCTCTGAATTGCTTTTATTAGAAAAGGTTGACATTTAATATTGGGATTCCATGAAGAATGCGTCTCTGAGTTTTCAAATATTCATTCTCAACTATAATTTTTTTTTTTTTTGCATATTTTTATGAATTTATGTCATGAATTTGTTTATCAATAAGTACACAATAAATATTTCTCCGGATTCAGTTCGGTTATTTATAAATAAAATCACCTACTTCTTTATCCACCAGACCGCTTAGGTCTAATTTTCACGCGTTTCCTCCACGGTTTATTTTTCTCATGATTGCGCAATTTTAAAAGCCGGCAAACGGGGAAAAAGAAAGTCGGGATAATTTTTCTTACGTTGATAATTGGTTAACGATGGAAACGCTTGGTTAGCTATCGACTTTGTTTTGCGCGCTTTGCGATAATTGCCGAATTACTCAGCATCATTTCACTAGTATCATTAATAATTTCCTCTTTTTTTTTTTTTTTTTTTTTTTTTTGTTGTTGTTCGGTATCTCCCTTCAGATAAATATATCACAGAATCCGATCGTTTGGAAAAAAATTAGACAACGTCGCGTTCCGGGGTATTAATAATGTGAGAAACATGTTTTTCCAATTAAACGTTGTTATTCCAACCGCAGCATGGCGTGTCGTGTTATTAGTTATTAATTTCCTTCTCACCAATATATACCTTTTTTTTTCTCATATTAAAAAAAAAAAAATATTAGAAAGAAATAAGGAGAGATAAAATGTGAGGTCGTCACAGATCAACAACGGTTTAGTTTTTTTTTTCTTGGATTAAAAGAAGAAAAAAAAAATCTTTTATTTTTTTGAGGAGAAAGTTGTTGACAAATGGCAGATATGCGAGACAGAAAAATGTTAACGGAAATGATGAAGCAGATATCAAAGAGGAAAAAAAATGGGATCCTTGTTTAATTAATCGTATGAGATTGGAATAAAAAAAAAAAGAAGAAAGGAGTAAAAAAAATCGTGCGTTAATATATTGATTATTCGAAGTCATCGAGGTTCGGATGATTGATAACCGTTTCAAGGTATGAGAGCCAGGATTTGGTTTTTTATTAGTATCATCATTAATATTAACAATTAAAACATTTCGGACGTAGGTCACAAACTTTTTGCCAAAGGTTTTAGCTCAAAAGTTTTCCAATTAAATATCAAGTCAAAAAAAAAAAAAAAAAAAAAAGACCAGTTTTTTCATTTTTATTAAAAGAGTTACTTACTCCCAAAAATATAATGCACGCCGTAATGCAAACAATGCAGTGATATTGCAGACGATGCAAACAATGCAAACAATGCAAATTCAATGGTAATGGGAAGTAATTCACGCACTGAAGTGGTAGTGCATCTAATGCAAATCCAATTCAATCAGGAATGCAGTGGCAATGCAAGTGCACTGATAATGCAAAATGCAGGTAATGCACAGCATTCTACGAATTCTGATACAGTGTTAAATCTCAGTGTGAGAAAATCTATTTTTTTGCTGACTACCGAGGGGAGGATATCCGAATTTCCGAAATAATGCTGATGCAGTGCTTTTATATCCCTTCACAAGTAGGGTGAGCCGAAAATAAAAAAAAAACTTGGATTTCGAAACCCAAATAATGCGGAATAGTCGTGTAAGAGCACTGCTGTTAACCCAAAACTCATCCCAGGTTAACTAAACTAAATAAGCATTATACGTCCACCAGAAGTTAAAAACGTTTTTTGGATATTTTATAATCCTTTAAGTCTTGAAAATCTAAACTCGTGGCATTCGCAGAAAAACATCAAAGCAAAAAAAAAAAATTATCATTAAGTTTGTTTAAACGAAGTCTGATTTAAACTTAATTATACAAACCAAATATTGTAAGCATTTATCTCTGGATTTTGTTTTATCGCTTTCGGAAGTAACATAAGAGAAAAGTTTTGTAATCTTTACAAAGTACAACTTTTTTTATTTATGAGGATTTTGAACTTTTTTGAAGTGAAACTTCTTACGGATAGTCGAGTGAGAAATGAAAAATTTACGTATGAGGAAGTAAATTTTAATTTTGCCAAAAGTTTTACACGTTAACCACAATATTGTAAACAAAGTATACCGGTGCTCATGAGCTGCTGTCATGTACAAAAATAATAATAATAAATAACATAAGCTCTGCTTTTGACTCTACAATAATAGCTTTTTTTTGTTTTTAAATGTAAAATATCTTTTATGTAACGCCGACTTCATGCAAACGATTAGCGCTTTTTGGTGTTAAGGGGGAGGAGGGCGGGGAATAGCAAGTAACCCCTAAAGGTGATGGCTCACTCCAAAAAAATGAGCCTCTTCTTCCTGAATCGAGGAGTTACTTACTCGTGCATTTTTGTGCATTACCTATCCTATATTTCCCTATGCATTCAGGGCATTTTGCATTACCAATGCATTTGCGTTGCCACTGCATTCTTGATTGCATCACCTCTGCATTAAATGTACTTACTGTAGTACCACTTCATTAAGGGCTATCTCGTTGCATTGAGTGCATCAGTCTGCATTATCGTTGCATATGCTTTACCCCTGCATTGTTTGTATTCGATTACACTTTCGCATTATGGTGCACACGTTTTTTGGGAGTGAATGACCCTTTGTTGATAATGCAAGTGATGCAAATAATGCAAATGCAGTCCTACCCAAACTGTAATGCAGTCCAATCTGTAATTAGATGAAACAGTTCGCTGCATTGAGTGCATTAGTTGGCATTACCTTTGCATTACCACTGCATTGTATGTATTTGATTGCACTTTTGCATTATGGTGCACACTTTTTTGGGTGTGAGTAACCGGTCGGTGATAATGCAAGTGATGCAAGTGATGCAAATAATGCACAATCCAAACCGTAATGCAGTTCAATCTGTAATTAGATGGACATAATTCTCTGCATTGCGTGCATTCGTTTGCATTACCTTTGCATTAGAATTACCGCTGCATTGTTTGCATTACGGTGTACGCTTTTTTTAGCAAATATCCCTAGGTAAGTGATGCAAACAATGCAAATGCATTGGTAATGCAGAGATTGCAGTTATAACGCAAAGCCAAATTTACAAAAAAATACGAAGTCAGAATTCAAAAACTGTAAAAATTTGCATGTTCTCAAATCCCAGTGGTTGATCCACCTCAGGTTATTTGATCCACTACTGGTGCCATGCCTCATACGTTGCAATGACGCTTTTAAACGACATACTTCGAGCTAGAAAATTAAATTAAGATATTTTTCACTTTTAAAAATTTAGATTAATTATTCCGTTAAAATTTTTTCCCCGAAGATAATCTCCTTTGTTTTCATTTCGTTATCTCATCTCATCATAATTTTTCCCTTGGAATAAAACATAATAAAATTAACAACCGTTCTCGGGAAATCAATAACCTTTAAATAATGTTAATATTTTCTTTCACATAAGCAAAATCGATCCAATTTCCACGGTGATCCAGTTCCCAGAAATTTTTCGATCAATTTATTACCAAAGAATCGATTTATTTGATTTAATCGGAACCGCGGGAAGTCAAATTAACTGGTAAGAAGAAGCGAGAAGGAAGAAAAAAAAAATAAAAATAAAGGGACAAAATTTCGAGGAAAATAAGGTTTGTTCACCTTAGGCGTGCCCGCGTGTGACCACATGGTCATCATGCCTCCGAGGTTTATATCTTTCGGGGGAATGATATAACGTGAGAGAGAAAAACGCTAAAGAATCTATTCCCACTGAGCCTTGTTTAATTAAGAGATCCGATTAGGAAATCGCGGACTGGGATTTTTTTTTTTTTTTTTCTAATTTTAAAGCCGATCGATGAAACTAATTAGCATTAATCTCCTGTTTGAATTAAATAAGTTTGACCCGAAAGGGGAGTATAGGGTGTCCGGAAAAATAAAATGCAAATAAACCAAGGATCGTGATGCGCACATTAAACACGAAAAAAAAAATAACGAAAGACGGTGTTAAAAAAAAAAACGCGGGTTTCACATACAGAAAGGCCAGCTAGACAAACCCAACATGACCTTTTCATTATATCAAAACGTTTTCCTTTCATTTTTTTTTTTTTTTTTTTTTTTTTTTTTACGACGGAAGGCTTGTATGTGTAAATTAAGTCACAATGGAAATTTATAACGAGGATGGAATTTCATTTGCCCGTAAAACAATTTTTCCTCCTTTTTCTTTTTTCAAAATGACCGTTTCGTCCTCAGTTATATTTTCTTTCGACTTGCCAATAGATAAAAAAAAAAAAAATAATAATAAAAAAATAAAAAAGCGTTTGTCCTTGCATAAATCATACCTTCATTGAAATTGCATAAAGCAACTTTCAAATTATCGTGGCTTGAATGCAAAATGCGTAGGGGCTATTGATACCGATTTCTTATTTGGTGACTGCTGTTAAGTCATTTTTCAGATATAGTCAAAATTACCATAAGGATACTTGAATCATTTTTTATAAATAGATATCATGTGTTGACCTCATAATGTTGCCTCGTGAATGCTTTTTTATATTGCACATATACCCAGCGTTTATTTGTGGAATTGTTCAACGAAACTCCAGGCAAAAAAAAAAAAATAAAAAGTAAAAAGATCACGGTTACTTAACGGCTGTGACGGCTTAGCAATTACTCGTGCAGATAATAGATATCCAACGTTTAGAAAAATCAGTCAGAGGAGCACAATCCAAGTTCTGAGCACCGAGAGGGAATGATTGCAAAAATATTGGAAAATTTGGCACCTCCGGCCCCTGCCTCTAACGTATATATTAGGGTGTCCCTCATACTGGCAATTCTTCTAACTTCAAATCGCTTACCCCCCAAAAATGGTGCTTACCCCCAAAAATAAACCCAATTTTTTTTAAATGTTTTACTCGACGGAAAAGCGTGGCGAGTTGAGCTTAAAGTTCCAAAAATTGCCACAACAAAAAAAATCAACAATTTTTTTTTTTTTTGCCAAAAGATGTGGTTTTTTATCGAAAATTTTCTGCAGATCACGAATCTGAAGCCCGTTTTTTTATATTTCGTCCAGTTTTTGAGCTAGAGACCAAAATACGAGTGAAATTAAGGACTTGCTATGTTTTGTCACTTTATTACTTTTTTTTTTTTGCCATATTTTGGCTGGTGTCATATGACACTTCCATAAAACGTCAAAACAGACTATCTCCAATTCTATTTACGATGGAAGCAAATGAGACCCTGGGCAACCATCTTAATAAGGCCCCGGTGTATTTAGAGGGAGGGTCCCCCTCCTAAATTGTTTTCCGGATATTTCCACAATTTGTTAGACAAGTTTGTGCTCCTATATGAATAATTGCTTCTTTATGAATTTTGTTTTTCCCCTCTCCTACACTTATAAGTTTAGCTTTCTTGCTGCGGCCCCCTAAAAGCGTGCGGCCCTTGGTAGTTACCTATTTTTGATTGATGTAAAATCCGGCTCTGTGAAAAATTTTTTTATCCCTTTTCCTCCGGATGTACACATAAAAATACCTTGTTCAACTACTTGAAGCAGTAATTCGGAGGTTGTTTTTTTATTCTAGAAATAAATTCCCGGTGGGTGCTACTCAAAATTTAGATTTCCAGACAGAAAAGGCTAAACGGTCAGGAATAACTGATGACCAAGTGCTTACCTGAAACAGAAGAAAAGAAAAAAAGGTTATAGCTTTTCATTATGAAATTTTTTTGTTTTCAAAATATAAACGACAACAAAAGCATAAGACAAGCTATTCCACTGCTGACTAGTGAAGGGTACGTGCATAAATTTTCATTTCTCAGGAGCAAGCTGTAGGTAAAAGAGGAGAATATAATATGTAGTCCCATAAATTAAAATGTGAGGTTTTCCGCTTTAAATTTAATCTGCTGAAAAGTAAAACAGAACGGGAAGAGCGGGTCCAGAGATTTTATATACACTTTTTTTCTTGCTAATACTCGTAAAGTCTTCGGTTTTCGATCATCAATTCAATAAGGAACAAAATGGATACATGTAAGTTGCAATAATTTACAAAAATTGTGCCAATAGATGGGTTTTGCCTTTAAAATTAAAAAGGCTCTCAGGCAAAATTTTTTTCTTTCACGTCTTTAGCCGTCTCAATGGCCTTAAAGTTTTTGAAAAGCTCATATAAGGCCGAAAAATGACAATTTTTTTTTTGCTAAAAGTTACCGGTCTTTATCGGTTTTTGTGCATCACAAATCCGAAGTCAGTTTTTAAAGATAACCGTACCGTCCATTTTGCCGAATATAAATTCCCAAATAAGAGTCGGTGCTTTGAATAGCCTAATATCAGAAGATATAAAGTTTTCCAAGAAAATCTAACCGAAAATAAGGAGAATGCTTTGAGCAAAGCCGCTTCTCATGAGTCAACCTGACCCGCACCCGATCAATTCCAAAAATGTTTGCATCGAAAATTTGAAATAAAAATGTAAATAAAATTATGTTATTAAATAAAAAATGAAATAAAACTTTGCTGCAACAAATTTCCCATCAGAAAAAAAAATGGGCTAAATGTTTCCACAAAATTTTTCGGAAGGAAAATAATTTGGATCAACCGCACAAACACCAAAAACAGCGCTGCGTATCCACATTCAAAAATAGAAGAAGAAAAAAAAAAAACTCTCATTGTGTAGAGGAGTTAAACGAACTTGATAAATTTTTTATTGGCCATATTTTGCGGTCAATCGAATCCTGCAAATTAAAAACTGTAAAATGTGGCCACTTTTAAATGCATCTTTAACAAAAAAAAAAAAAAAATTAATCGAAAAACCTCATGAGAAAAGAAACCAGTTTCAACGAATTCATTCACCGTCATTTTGACAATATTTTTTTTTTCTGCTGAACCTCTCATCATGGGCCAAAGTTTTTTCCTCAAAAGCGGCACTCCTATTTCTAAAAAAAAAAATAATCGGGTAAAATCCTTGATATGAGTAATCACCTGACACGCGTGCCTGACGACAAGTAAGACCTAAAGGAATGCAACTAATTTCTATTATCATTTGTCGAATTACCCGCTTTCGTTTTAATGGATAACGCTTTAAGCATCTTAGAAAAAAAAAAGAACATGCTTGACTCCTTTCAAGAAGCATGTAAAAAAATACCAGATGTATAAAAAGAATTGATTAGACCGTTAGATTTACTTTTTTCTTTTAAATACTTAATGCAATCTTTAAAAAAAAAAACAATTAAAGATGCGGTGGTTTTATAAAAACAAAAGCCAAACATCCGGACTTCGTCCAGAAAGAAATTAGAAAGTCATAAAAAAAAATGGTTTACTTCGCCGTTTTAAATAAAAATGGCGTAATCCCGGTTGAAATCGTGACGCGGATCGTAATCGACGTAAAATTATAGTATTTTGGAAATAAAGTGGCATGGTACGAAAGGAGAAAAAATAAAAAATAAAAAAACAACGTGACAAATGGCGATGGGATATAGCCACATGGCTGTGTAATTTGTTATAAATTTCCGACATCGATAAACGCCCAACAATTGATCTATTTTATTCCCCCTTAAATGGGCAAAAAGGAAAAAAAAGAAACGTTGCACCAGAAAACTTATGAAATATGTTTTCAAAAATAATAATGACCGAGCCGAAAAAAAAAATGGATGCTACCACACTCTGGATTATAGTAATCAAAATATCCCGACGTTAATTCCTGTCAATCGATTTAAGTTCAATAATCTTTATCCGCCGAGATTTAATTACGTAGGGAATCCAAAATGGCGGAAGGGAGAGGTGAAGTGCGAGGATTCCAGTCAACCTGTATCTATTTCCTTAATAAAGGAGATCGAAACCTCTTAATAATGAACGGAATTCGATATCCTTAAGGAAATTACTGCTTTGCTATATATGCGAGAATAATAATTCCTACATTTATGTCGGTTTAATTGTTTCACACGGAGTGTAGTATTATGATGCCTGTAATTTTATTAATTTCGTGAGAATTCGTTGAAGAAATTTTTTTTTTTTTTTTTTGCTTGGTTATGAACGTAAAAAAGATGTAGAAATAAGAACGTGTCATTTAGGGCGAGTTGTGTATTGTTTAAAATTTAAGTCGAAAAATTTTCGTTTGGTCTTCATTAGAGGCTCAAAAAAAAAAAGTATGACGTTCAAAATGGTGTCAGCAGACATGGATCCGTAAAGTTTCCTGTAAAATAAGTTCCAAAATTAACGACTACCCTCAAAACGCTGATTAACTTTCAGGGACCAAATGCGAATTTAATTCGACTGGCTGTTTTCTCAAAAGAATTACATTTTGGAAATCGGGAATATCGAATTCTGAAAATTATAAAATTTTCAGAATCGTGAAATCCAAAATTTTCGAAAGATGCATTTTTCAAGATTCGGGATTTTCTCAAAATATTTTAAGAAAGTCTCGAGAATTCTAGGATTGGAAAGTAAAAGGAAAATTAAGCGGAAAGTAAATGTATTTTTTTCTCCTTCGATAAAGTTCAATGAGATTTGTTGGTTTATCATGTTTTAAAAGTGTTTTACTGTAGTTTAACTCAGTAAAATCATTGAAAAGTATTTGATAATTTTTTTTATAAGATTCTAATTGAATTTCCACTATGTTGGTGATAGTGGAAAAAAATAAATAAAATTGGGGGAAAAAAAATCTCGAGATTTTTTCGAGAAAAATTTTGAGATTTCTCGGGAAGAACCTAAATTTAAAAAAAACCATTATATTCGAAAGATTCTACGTTAACGTATTAGTTTGTTTACACCACCGGCCGGTTAGCAGGAGGTAAAAAATTATATCGATTTAAAAAAAAAAATAATAATTTTGTTTTCAAAATTTCGATTTTTTACGAATGAAAATGAGATCGGATCGCACCAAAATTGTGCTTAAAAGTTTTCTTATGTTTCAGAGACAAAGATTCAATATTTAAAATGTAAAAAAAAAGCTTTTTCGTTCCTAAATGATAATTTTTTTCTAAATGTTTTTACAATAAAAAAGTAAAACGTCATTGTTAATTTTTTGTTATTGAAAGAGTTCCCAATTTCACCGCTAGAGCGATGTACTAGTCTCTCGGAAAGAAACATTTTTTTAATTGCGAAAGCAATTAAAAATCATGAAATATAAGAACAATTAAGTCTACTTCGTGCATTTAAAATCAAGGATCTGTACCTCAGAACATAACAAAACATTTTGGCGCGGTTTCGGTGTGGTTAGACCCCCGTTTTTATGTATAAAATACCGGATTAAAACTTTTTTCATCGTTTAAATGTCTCCACCGCCCGCTAACCGGCCGGTGATGCAAACGAACGAACACCTTTAAACATTGCGCAAAAAAAAAAAAAAAAAAAAAAAAAAAAAACTCACCGCCAAAAACCTAAACTAACCGCTGGAAAAATAGTAAATTTCGAGGTTTTATCATCAGATATGAATAGCGGAAATAATATAAAATTAATAAAAAATATAATTCATTTCTTATTCATTAGACATTTTTACGAATCCTCATTTATGAGTTTATTCTTGCTGTCACCTTCATCTGCCCGTACCGGACTTTATTTTTAATTACGAAAAAAAAACTTCAAAGGATACCAAAAAAAATTAATAAGTAGGATGAAAACAGAAAATAATGACACCAAAATAAATAAGAGAGTTTAGTCCGTCCCCCCAAGGGGGCATGCCCCCCATTATAATATTTTGAAGCCCAATCGAGCTGACATTTTATGAGGCTTCTTTGCTCATCCAAAAGGTGTTTTTCAAGTGAAAAAAATTAAATTCTAAAATTGGACGTTAAAGGGTTAAAATGCCGAATTAGCAATAAAACTCATAATAACGAGGAAAACCAAAAGTATACCGTATCTCTGATACCACAAAGTGCGGGATGCCGCAGCCCAATCTCTCTATTTGCAAAATCGTCTGAAATTTTGAGAGAGTGCTGAATCCCTGACACTGAAACGACGACATATACAGCGTTTATCTATAATTTTAATTTTTCAAGATTTGTCTTAAATTTTAATTTAAAAAAAAAAAAAATGAAGTTTAGTTTTAAAAATTTCCTTTATTTCTTTTGAAGCACAGAAAATTCCCAAAAATGATAAAAAAATAAATTGCAGCAAATGTTTATTTACTTGACAGATCTTGCACAGGCTGCTACAAAATGTATTTTTTCTGACTAAAAACAGGTGCTTTGAGACCGGGAAACTTCCGAGAAGTAGTCACTCCAGAGAAATAAAAAGAAACTCTATTATCACAATCAGTAGGCAGGGAAAAAATGGAATTCAAGTTTTCAATTTGAGGGAGAAAAAAAAAAAAATACTTTAAAGACGTATAATTTGATATTTAACCAGCAACAGGTGAATATGGATAAGATCTTCGCTGTCTCTGTTTCGGTGCAAATTAGCACCATTTCACTTATTCTTAAAAGAAAAAAATTTTTTTTACCAGAAAAATTTACATAACCGTGTCCTTAATCGCATAGCTGTGATAATTGAAACACATTTTCTTGGCTTTCATTTTAAAAGTTGACCGAATAGTATAATCTCATTTTTGAAGGCGCAGATTTTATTTCCAGTTGTTCTCAAGCTATAAATCAAATTGGAAAATTCGGAGATTTGTTTGAACATATCATTTAAAAATAACTTAGAGCTTAAATAACTTAACTTTTTTTAGTCTCATTTATATTGATTCATTCATCCATTTTTCTAAATTTTCTACACTAATTTTTTAATAAAAAATTACCAGCTTGATAAATCTAAATATTTTCCGTGCTAACCTAAATAACTTCCGGAAAAAAAAATTTAATTCATTAAAAAAAACCAGCAATTAAAAGCAAAGAAAAATGCCTTCAGGGAGAACTTTTGAAAAGTACAATACTTCAAAAATTGAAAGTGTGGGAGTAACCGGAAAATCCAAAACAAAGTGAGAAAAGAACATCAGAAAATTAAAAGGTTCTGTGGAAATTTAAAACAAAAGCTGCCAAGAAAAATGAATAAAAACAGAAATTTAAGACAGTCCAATTGATCCGGGAAATGTAATCAATATTTTATTTCACGGCTTTAAATTTCGCGGTGAAAAGGGTAAAAAAAAAAAAAAAAAAAAATTTATCTTCTGACGAAAAGAAAAGTCGAATATTTTTTTGTCTGTTTCTGATAACGATCCATCCTGTTGGCAGTTCTTTTTATTGTTTATTCTCACTTTAAAAAAAAACAACCGAAGTTAATTCATTCATTTCATCACGGATTCTCAACAGAATAATTATGAGAAAACTTTTTCGTTTTCCCGATTTCATTCAGGGGAAAAAAAAAAATGGGAAATATCTTGAAATAAACATGAAAGTAGTAATAACCATCAAAATAGATTCCAGACCTTCCACCCCGAACGCGCGACCTCTTGCCCCGTTATAAATTCACTAATGACGCATTGGACGCTTATAAATTGACCAAGCAAAAACCTTCACCCTTCCTTACGACAGGAATAACATCCCGGAAGCGATGATCCAGAAAACCACACCATTCATGCGGGCATAAACTTTATTTATATCAAAAGACAAATATGAAAAGGCACGAACGAGGGATAAATAAATTTTAACCGGTAGAACGGAATCCTTGAACACACGACGAACATCAAATGGATGAAAATAAAACCCAACAGAGAAAAGGTTGCAATTCCGCATTTAAAACAAAACAAAAAAAAAAAAAAAAAATTCGTATAAATAAATTATGTACGTCATTCCTTTTTTTCTATTTTAGAAAAAAAAAAAAGAAAAAAGAAAAAAATGTATATATATATTTTGGAAAGACATCTAATTTGGGAGACTGGTCTGACTGGTTCAGACATGCAATTTACGACAGAGAGATGGAATATATACGTTAATGAGAGCAGTCTCCATCGTGTTGGTCATGTACGGTTGCCCCGGAGGTTACTTGCTATTGAGTTGACCTTGTTCCTTTCTTAATGACAGCCCGGTTTTTCTTCGGGGGAAGAACCCGCCGAGCGGGGCAGAGAGAAAACTAGATCGTTTTTAAACGCCGTTAAAACCGAATCGAAATCGTTATTAATTGGAAAGAATAATCCCCGTCAACGGCGACCACGATGAGAAAGAATAAAAAGAAATCAACCGATTTTCACGGTGTTATTTTTGCGGTTTTTTTTCTCTAATTTTTTCGACAAAAACGGGGAAGAGATCCACCATCATCATCATCATCATCATGATAATAATTGGTAAACAAACGCATAATATTATATAGAAAATATCCGTGTTAAAAATTGAGGTTGCACCCATGGTTAAGTTAGCGCTCATCGTATGGTAAACATAACGAGCACACCTTCAAGAGTGTGGCCCACTTGGATTAATTTACCTTGATTCGTATTCTCACGATTTTTAATATTTTATAATGGTACTTATAGTAAAAAAAAGAAAGAAATATCATACGAACTCCCCTTAAGAAAATGACAACAAAAGAGAGAAAAAAAAAATACAAATGCAAAACGTGATTTTATTGCCCAATCGAAGTTCAAAAGATCGAACGCTCTTGGAAAAGGTCAGGTCACTCGTTCAATTTAAACAGGAACCTGCAATTGCTCCACATACAGAATGATTAGCAACTATTTTCATGGTCGGTAAACTAAACACAATGCGAACGTTGTCACGGGTCTTGACTTCCTGTATTGTCTCAATTTCATATACGTTTACGTCTCAAATGAAGCGCTGCGATGGCAGTTTTTTGAAAAGAAAAAAAATTATCAAAAAAAGATCGCTTTCACCTTGAGCAATCAATATCCCATCAATGTGATGATTATTATTACCTATATACCCTGCATACGGGGGTACCTTAAACGACAATAACAAAACTGCGAGGTCGAAAGATCGATTGACTATGATAATAAGTTTTAAGGAATAAAATTTCTTATTGGATGACGTTGAATAACTGACATTTTCGTTTTCGAGAAAGTTTTTCCTTCCGTCATTTTTCGACCTCTAGGGCACACAAAGAATTCTTTTGAATCGCCAACATATTCGTTACCGTTCAGGATGAGCGATCAAGTTCGCAAGTTCACCTTTTTTTTTCTCTCTCGATATATATATTCAAATCGCGAAAAGGTCACTGATAAAGGGACCATATGCAAAGCGGATTCGTTATTATAACTCAAGTTAGCTTCCTTTCGAGTTGAAGCGTTGCAAAGCTAAAAAAAGGAAATTGACAAGATCTGCTTTTTAGAATTTTCAACGTCCAGCAGATGTAAGCAAAAGAAGAGAAGGGTGGGGGTGCACCGGTAGAAAAGGAAATTCAGCGAGTTAGAGGTCAACAGACGTATCTCCATCGTAAATATGATTGGAGATAGTCTGTTTCGACTGTTTATGGAAAATCATGTGACAACAGGTTTGCAAGTTCATGTAGGCATAAACCTGTGGTCATATGACAGTATATGACAAAGAGCTGAAACAGATTATCTCCAATTATATTAAGTTTAAGTTGGCGTAACACTCTTTTTCATTATTTCTTTTTCTTTCGGCCTTAAACCCTAGATTTTTTTTTACAGGTTATATTTGTACGTGCATATGAAAACCTCCCACTTGTAAAATCCGGCTAGTTTGTTCAAATTCGAAAAACTTTTTTGTTTACAAAAGGTTTAAAAAACAAAACATGTTATCCGGATTGTATAAGAGGGATGTTTTGTTCATATGCACGTACACATATTTCTATTTCGCATTGTCCTTTTAAATGCAATTAAATTCTGTAAAGTATGGAATATGATAAAAATTAAACAACAGTTTTCCCTTTTCCTATGAATACTGCTAAAGAGATTAATTTTATATTTGTAAGTTGCAATTTAGAATTTTTTTCTCGTTTATGTTTTAAATATGGATATATGCAGAGCAAAAATTCACAAAAGTGCAGCTCATCCAAAATTTGAAAATTTCAGAACACTTAATTCATTATTATGAAAATTTTTGGCAGAAAAATTTGAGGAAGAATGGTTACACAGAACAAAGGAACATCGGGACTCAAAAAAACATTTACATACATTTTTGAGTTCAATAGAAGACGATTTCGAGGGTGAAGAATGGATAATACCCCGATCCGGAGAAGTTTTCAAGTCCCCCTTAAAAATTTTAATTGCTTGTGTTAGTGAGCAAAATAAGGATGGCTGTGGATTATTTGTTTGAATATTTTTAAAAATAATGACAATGGTAAAATGTTAGTTTTATTATGTAAAAATAGATTTCCTGTTGACCAGTTAAGAGGTCGCAATGACTGGCTGCTCAACAACATGTAATTGGACACCAATCGATAACAGTCGGTTTTGTTCAGTAAGGGTGCAAATTCACTATGGAATGTTGGACCAACATATTGTACCGACTTGTTGGACGTGATCCAACAACATTCCCCACTAATTTTGGCGTAGGGACCTCCGCCAAATTAGTGGGGAATTAGCAGAATTTACTCAGGAGTAAATTCTGCAATAGTCGATTCGTTCGCTTGTCAAACATGTTGGTACAACAAGTTTGTACGTCCAGCATTCCAACAAGTTGGTATAACATGTTTGTCCAACTTGTTGTACCAAAATGTTGGTACAACATGTTGGACCAATAAGGTTGTATCAACTTGTTGGAACCACATTCCACAATAATTTCGGCGTAGGTGTAAATTCTGCAATCGTCAATTCGTTAGTTTGTCAAACATGTTGGTACAACAAGTTGGTACAACAATTTGGATCAATATGTTGGTCCAGCATTCCATAATGAATCTGACTTCCAACATTCCACAGCAGTATAGTCGTTTTTGTAATTTTCCAAAATGTTGGCACAACAAATTGGACAAACAATTGTACCAACATGTTTGACAAACGAAGGAATCGACTATTGCAGAATTTACTCCTGTGCCGAAATTTGTGTGGAATGTTGGTCCAACAAGTTGGTACAACATGTTGGTCCAACATTCCTAGCGAATTTGTACGCTTAAACAAATTTTTTTAATTATCAACTGAAGACTAAAGACAACAAAGATGTCATCTTTGTTTATTCCCGAGAAGAGTCTTCAACTTTTTTCTAAGTTCCGATTTACTTTGAAAGATTTTGAAATTCTTCCATGAAACTTAAAATTCTTTTCCCCTGTAGAATCATTTTAAGAATTCCAATTAGGTAAATAAAGGCCGAAAAAAATTCCTCAAGTCCTCATCCCTTCCGTTTTTGGACTTATTTCTTTATAACAAACCAAAAGAAGAGAATGTGAAACCAACCGGTCTGGCTGAAAATGTTTAACAAAATTCCCTTTTTGAAGAAAGAATTTTACCAAATGAGCTATTAGTTTTTGATGGAACCTGACAAGTCAGCAAACGATATGAATCAATCATTAGCGCCATTATTCGAATTTAGTTAATCTACAATATCAGGAGATGCATTGCGTGTTGAAAGGTGAAATATAAGCGAACGTCCGTTTGAGAAGGGACCACAGCAGAATTTTTCGCTTGGAATAGTTAGCTTCTGAACAACATTACTTCGTCTAAATTTTGATCTCAAGCGACAAGTTCCCTTTAGGGCTATTTGAGACCAGCCCTTTTCGAGACGATACCCTAGGCAAAGTCTCATTGATTATCATTTGAATTACCAATAAAAAAGCACTGATCTTACCATCAAAGTACAGTACTCAATAATTCGCTAATTTAAGTTTACTGGTAATTCAGACTTATCACTGATTATCAATAAAGGACTTTGATTGGGGTACCGCGCTCAAAACGATACTTAGTGATATCGAGAATGGAGTTGAGATTACGATACTGAGACTCTTGCTTTTCCGATATGAGAAACGAGATTGTCTCTGTATCTCTCGGTCTCGGTATCGCAATCGTTTCCCATCTCTCAGAGTTAATTTACAAAAAGTAATAAAACTTGGCTGGGTGCACTCCGTGCACTCCGTGCACCTTGATTGATGATTAGGGATGCACACAACAAATTTCAACAAAATTTCGAGAAATTTGCTCAGATTTTGGTTCTGGACCTGTAAGACTCTAAGGATTCAAAATCTAAAATTTCTTGTACAAGAATCTTGCGGGATCTTCTGAGATCTTCTGAAATATCGCGAGATCTTAAGCAAGATTCTCGAACAAGAAATTTTAGATTTTGAATCCTCAGAGTCTTACAGGTCCAGAACCAAAATCTCAGCAAATTTCTCGAAATTTCGTTGAAATTTCTTGTGTGCATCCTTATTGATGATGAGGAGTTCGAGATTATGACACCGAAAAACAATTCCGATGCCGAGATTGACTCGAGCGCTGTACCGTCTCGAAAAGGGCTGATCTCGAATAGCCCAAGTTCCCTTTTCACGCATACAGATACGAAATTAATTGTACACTGATAGCGATAACGCTGTATCCGAGGGGTCATTCAAACGTAGAAAAAATCGAATGATTGTACGGAGAGCAAATTCCCCGAAGGATATTTAACTACACTTTAAAGATTTAAATCAGTCAAATTTGGGTCACACAGTATAAATAGAAGATCCTAACCAATAGTTTTCCATAAATGCTATAATTACAAAATCAAGTACTTTACTTGTTTTTTTTATTCCAATATTTAAAAAAAAAACATGATTGCTCTTTACCAACAACCTGTCATTTTTTTTTTTTTCAACTTAATAAACGACTTAAACTTCCTTTTAATTTTTTTTAAAAAAAAATGTATTTTATAAAAACGATTGACATAATTATTTTCATGTCGACTACCTTCGTAATACTTTTTAATCGTCAATAGTACCCGATTCCGGATTCAATCCCAAATAACGGAGGAGGAAGAAAATAACTTAAACACATTTTTTTAAAACTTTGCCATTTTTTTTTTTTTTCCAAAACGTGATCTACCAAAATGTTAATTACCGTAAAACGGCGACAATATTTTGTCCCCTTAAAAAAGAAAAAACATACGAAAATGATTAAATCGTGTCTCAAGTGGTCGTAACAAGCAAAAAAAAAAGTTGCCGAAACAACTGCGATGACTTTCATTTTCTCGGTTAGATTCTTCTTATTTTTTTTTATTTTTTTTTAATGCAATTTAAAACTGTTTGGCTTCTTTGTCAGGTGGCGTCTTGTTCATCAAACATTACAAAAGATCCATGCTGTAACGTACCAGATGTGTGACGTCACAATTACCCAGTTCAGTTAAATGCGAAATGTCACTTTCGAAATATAAAAAAAAAAAAAAGAAAGACGAAAATCCGTCCCTTTAACGGTTTCTTCGAAATTAATTTTTTATATTCAATCCAATGCAATTTGGATAATCTACAACGTGAAGAGCCTTCGATATCCCTTTAAGCTTTTTTCGTGAGGTGAATGATTAATTCTGCTCCAGTTTGATTCCGATATCCACTCCTCGTTACGTGCCCGTCGTGCAGTTTAAGAAGAAGAAATTTAAAATAAAAAAATGCATCCGGCATGCGTATATCGCTTCTTCCGGTACAAATATTGGCCTCATTAAAATTAGATGAAAATCTTTCCCCCCCTTCATAAAACGAAATCGTATCCGAAAACTTAAAATCATTATCCCATGGTGGATTATTATTCTCAATTGAAAACTAAAACCGTCTTGATCCATAAAAAATTTAATATCGGTTTCCTTCATTATATAACGTAACAATCTTAAATTGGTTCCACTCGAGTTCTCCTTACGCATATATGTAGAAAGTGTTGAACCATTCGCAAGGATCCCACACCCATCGACATGCATGGCTACCTCAAAAACCTCGGACCGGAGAGTGGACTAACACACCGGACTACCATTCGCCGGCAGGGATGGCATGCTGATGCTGATTCCGATTCCGATTCCAGTGATGCTCGATGATTTTTCAAACGCGATTCCGATTGCCGTGGAAAACTTCAGAATCGGAATGGGTGTTCTTGTATATTTTTTATCAATCGTTCCCGATTCCGATCCCGATTCCGATTTCTGTGAAAAAGAATAAACTTACGATTCCGATTCCGATTCAAATTGATATAATTGGTGCCGACTCCGATTCCAACTCCAAATTATAGTTGGTCGCTGCTGATGCTAATTGAGATTCCGATTCCGATTCTAATTTCAATCTTATTATATTTAGAGATAAACAATATGACGGAAAAAGAACTTATTTTCTTTTCAAAAATATTAAATTTTTTAAAAAAGTTTTTAATAAAAAATTCGACTTTGGTTTGTAAAATATCTCATTGTATCTGGGAGGAATTTGACTCCTGATGCTGATTCCGAATCCGATTCTAAATGGTAAAAATATTTTAATATTTCGATTCCGATTCTTATAAGTTTCTTATCATTCGAATCTTATTCCGATTCGGATTCTAAATTACGCGAAAAACTGACGCGATTTCGATGCCGATTCCGATTAGTTTCCATCGATCGAATGTGAATCCGATTTCGATCCCGATACCAATTTTAAATGGTAAAAATATTTTGCGATTCCGATTCCGATTCCTATAAGTATCTTATCATTCGAATCTTATTCTGATTCCGATTCTAAATAACGCGAAAAAATTTTCGCGATTTCGATGCCAATGCCGATTCCGATTCCCATTAGTTTCCATCGATCAAATCTGATTCCGATTCCGATTCTGAATGGTAAAAATATTTTGTGATTCCGATTCCGATTCCCATAAGTTTCTTATCATTTGAATCTTATTCTGATTCCCATTTTAAATTACGCGCAAAATTGTCGCGATTCCGATTCCGATTAGTTTCTATTGATCGAATCTGATTCTGATCCCAACTCAAAATGGTAAAAATATTTTGTGATTCCGATTCCGATTCCCATAAGTTTCTTATCATTTGAATCTTATTCTGATTCCCATTTTAAATTACGCGCAAAATTGTCGCGATTCCGATTCCGATTAGTTTCTATTGATCGAATCTGATTCTGATTCCAATTCAAAATGGTAAAAATATTTTGTGATTCCTATTCCGATAAGATTTATATTATATGAGTCTGATTCCGATTCCGATAAGTTTCTTATCATTCGAGTCTGATTCCGATTCCGATTAGTTTCCATCGATGGAATCTGATTCCGATTCCGATTCAAAATGATAATAATATTTTGCGTGATTCCGGTTTCGATTTTGAATTACGCGAAAAATTTTCGCGATTCCGATTCCGATTCCGATCAGGTTCCACCGATCGAATCTGATTCCGAATCCGTTAAGATTTTTATCATATGAGTATGATTCCGATTCCTTTAAGTTTCTTATCATTCGAATCTGATTCCGATTCTAAATGGTAAAAATATTTTGTGATTCCAATTCCGATTCCTATAAGTTTCTTATAAATTGAGCCTGATTCCGATTCCAAATTACGCGAAAAATTGTCGCGATTCCGATGTCGATTCCAATTATTTTCCATCGATCGAATCTGATTTCGATTACGATTCAAAATGGTAAAAATATTTTGTGATTCCGATTCCGATAGGTTTCTTATCATTCGAGTCTGATTCCGATTCCGATAAGATTTTCATCATATGTGTCTGATTCTATTCCGATTTAAAATAATGCGCAAAATTTTCCCGATTCCGATTCCGATTAGTTTCCATCGATCGAATCTGATTTCGATTTCGATTACGATTCAAAATGGTAAAAATATTTTGCGTTTCCGATTTCGATTCTGAACTACGCGATAAATTTTTGCGATTCCGATTCCGATTAGTTTTCATCGTTTGAATTTGATTCCGATCCGATTCCGATTCCGTTTAAAATCTATTCGGCTTACCATCCCTGGATTCGCCGGAAACGAAACAAAAAAAATGACTCATTCGTGATGAGACAGAAGACGACGTATAAGGAGACCGGATAGCAATGTCGTTAATATATGCCAACACTTTGTCCGATTCATTGTTTTCCTTCAAAACCGGTTATAAAGTACGAAAAAAAAAAAAAAAAAAAAAAAAAAAAAAAAAATCTGGATTTAGCGCATGGTGAAGGAATGAAAGAATCGCCGATGAACTATGAATAGTGATGACGGAGAATATATTAGGCCTATATAGGTGTTTACCGGTAACGGTACTTGGGTATAACCACTCCAGTCTATATGTGCACTTTACATATTCAATCCGACTTTCTTCACGGTCATGTTACCTTAAGGCGTTGTTGCCTCTTGTACTAGGACATCTTTGCCCTAAAGTTAATCAACTTTTAATTTTTTTTTTCCTTTTTTTTTCGATCAAAGTTCACGGTTTCTTACTTTAAAGTAAAAGTTGAAACTTTACCTCGACAATAATGGGCGTGATACCTTTTATCACCTCTGATCGTTTTTATGATTTAATATGGCACATCACGTGCTTCGATTTGTTAAATCAAGATCGGGGTGTGAAGTGTTGTTGTTATTATTATTTTGTTGAAGGTTGTTGACACGTATCGTTTTTTTGTCTTTCGAACCATCTCATGATTTCATAAAAAAATTTGACAAAGATTTATTTGAGTAATATACGCAAGTCCATGAGCAAAGAGCCGTGACTGGACATTTTTATCAATTCTTGGAGATTTTTTTTTTTTTTTTTTAGCAAAACCCACTATTAATGGGCCATGGACGGTAAAGTACCATGTCAGTGATTCCGAGATGAAATAATAAGAGGAAAAAAAATCATTGCGCTAAGTATTTCATACTCGAAAAGTGTATGAAACTTTTTTTTTTGTAATACCTTCATAGTTGTTGTCATCTGACACTTAAAAGGTCAAATAAACAAATTGTTAAAATTAATAAGGTTGTCTTGTCAGTAGCCTTCGGGCATACTGATGATTTTCGGCTTTTCTTCGGATTTAATGACTTTCTCAGTTAAAGAAAGAGTGTATTACATTCCAGAAGTCGAAGGTAAAGAAGTATAATGCGGGACCGGTACAAATTTTACTGGTTTTCTCGGGGAGGTCAAAGATGTCTTGGTCAAGGCTGCAAAACCAAACCGAACCTTGAAGCAAAATCCCGTTTTTTCGGACAATATTCCCTGAAAACCGAAACCGAATCCGAACCAGAATCGGAAAATAGTATATTACTGTACTGAGATAGAAAGTTCCGGCCATATAGCAACTGATTCAAATTGCAAATGTTTCAGAAATAAAGGATCAATTGCAATATCATTCATGCAAATGATCAAAATTTTGGATAATATTTTCGGAAAATTCTTTACTCGACGGAAAAGCGTGAAAAAAAAATAGACAATTTTTCTTTTTTAATAGAAATGTGGTTTCTTATCGGAAATTTTCCGTAGATCACAAATCTGAAGTCCGTTTTTTTATATCTTGTCCGATTTTTGAGCTGGAGACCAAAATACGAGGAAAACTGAGGGCTTTGTAAGTTTTGTCACTTTGTCACTTTGCCACGTTTTTTTTTGCCATATTACGGCTTTCAGCTCAAAAACCGACCAGATATAAAAAAAAAATAAAAATAAAAATTGTTGATTTTTTTTTCTTATGGCAATTTTCATGCTTTCCTGTCGAGTAAAATATTTTTAAAAAAAAAAATCGGGTTTATCAGTACACCAAGGAGAACCATTTTTGAAGGTCAGCGATTTGAAATTCAAAAATCGCCCAAATAAGGGACACAATGAAGTATATCCAAAATATTTAGATCAATTGCAAATGATCCAAATTTGTTTTGGAACATTTGCAATTTGGATTAGCAAAAGGGCCCATCAAAGATGTCTTGGCCAGGACTGCCAACCGAACCTTGAAGCAAAATCCGAGTTTTTCGGGCAATTTTCCCTGAACCCAAATCTGAACCAGAGCCGGAAAATAGGGTAGAGGTCCTTACGTTTGTCATGAAAATGTATACAATTTGTATACAAAATGTATACGAAATGCATTCAAAATGTATACAAAATGTAAACAAATTGTATACCATTTTAATTTGTATACATTTTGTATACAAACATTTTATATACATTTTCATGACCAACATAGGGACCTCTACCGAAAATAGTGTATTACGGTACTTCGACAGAAAGTTCCTAAAATAAGTTACACATTTATTTCAGTCTTTGCAAAGATTTCACTGTCATTGTCATGAACAAATCTAATCTCAAAGATGATACAAGCAAAAGGTTACGGATTACGGAAGATCCCAACCTACACCCTCCAAAACGCAAAATAAATTAACTTTCCCGCCCACACAGCTCGAAGTCCCTAATTACCGAAAAGGGAACGTTTAGTACAGAGCATCAAAATATGGAATAGCCCCATCGCGTGCAGACATTAAAAAAACAAATAAGACTAGTCTTTTTCTTTTCCCACAATAATATACAAAAATCAGGGGGTTTTTTGTCTTTTTTCGAAGGAAAAAAAAAAAAAAGAGAACCCCCATGTTTAAGGATTGAAAATATCTACCTGCTCCAATGGCTCCCAGGTATTTTAAGAATAATTTAGTGATGGTATGCCGTCATTTATTTAATCACAGCTGCCGACGAGGGCATCTTTTCATTTTTATTTTATATTTTTTTTTTACATTCCCCCCACGTGAATAATGTATTATAACCGGTTTCGATTAAAATACATTTGTTGATTAATGATCCGGTAATAATAAAGTGACAAAGTCACCGTAATCGTCCCTGATAAAGAAGCTCAAAGTTCCCAACTTTATCCGTAAGATCTCTGCCTCCATTTTTTTTTTTAAATTCCTCCACCAGTCAATCATCGGTCGTTACGTAAAAAAAAAATGATATCGTTTCTCAACGTGATTAAGCAATCACATAAGTGCTGTTATAGTTATTGTTTTTAACCTTAAAAGTGGGTACTGTCTATAACCTTGAAGGTACTTCCATCATGTTTTGAAATTATATTTGAAAAAAAAAAAAAAAAGTAAAATAATATAAACAAACTTTTACTGATATTAATAAAAAAAAAGTGTGTTTATTTAACTAACGAGATTTTGCTATTAGGCATGCTTATAATTTTGATCGATCATTAAACTATAATTCTCGTTAAGTACTTCCACGAACCTTGCCATTTTATACATATTTTTTTTTTATTTTTTTACTTTCAATTTAATATAAAAACGAATCAATCGAACGAAACCAGGCTTCTTACAAATACGTAAGACATCATGCGGTTATTTTGCCAGAAGAAAAAAAAAAAAAAAAACTTTTCGCAAGGAGGGGCCTTTTGTCATTATTATAAATCTTCCACGTGGACCTTGTTCCTGTATAAATTTAAATCATTAAGGGGGTTCGGCATTGAATTTTTGTTCATTTTCGTGAGAAAAAAGTAAAAGTGAACAATGAAAACGAAGAAGTTGCTCCGTCGAGGTGGGGTACACGTTTGGTTATGGTCTAATAATTCATCAAGTAATATATTTTCGCTGGTTTTTTTTTCAAGGTATCATAAGAGGGACAATGCAATGCGAGGCGCGCTTTGTTTGTGTGTATTTAGGTAGCCCATGTTTTTCTCATTAGAGAGTAAGTTTGAAACTTAAAGCGGAGCATAAAATGTATCCAGAATAAGTCTAAGAAATTGGTTTAAAAATAGCTCCGAAATTTCAGAATCTGATTTGGAGTGGATTCCAGCGTCGGCCTCCAAAGTTCGAATCTCAATGATGATAGCCCATTTTCATCGAAGGGTTGGTCAATGAAGAGGGATGGAATAAAATGTCGATAGTTGGGATATCCTCGGCTAGATTTAGCTCCCAAGAGGATGAAATTTGATAGCGCGAGAAGAGAAAGCAGATGAGATTTTCTAGGAGTCGAGGAGTTTCAAGTCAAAGTTAAATTTACAGGTTTCCGAACTTTGCTTTACTTGATACTCAAAAGACGAGTAATAATATAAACAGTAGGTTGGTTCGAAATTCAGCTTTTTCGGAATTTTAAAACTCCTATATCGGGAAAAGTACCTTTATAAATAGAATGACAACCCTGAATTTTTTCAGATTTTTCGAACGGCATCTTGAGGTGTCTTATTGGCCTTAAAATTTCCAAAAAGCCCATACGAGGGCCAAAAAATGAACATTTTTTTCCGGCATTAAAAACCATCGATTCCTATCGGAGATTTTGCGTAGATAACGATTCTGAAGTCCGTTTTTTTATATCTGGTCCGGTTTTTGATCTAAAAGTCGAAAATATGGCAAAAGAACGTGGTAAAATGACAAAACATAGCAAGTCTTCAGTTTCACTCGTATTTTGATCTCTAGCTCAAAAACCTTCAGACTTCAGATTTGTGATCTACGGAAAAAGTTCCGACAAGAAACCACATTTTTTCGAGAAAAAAAAATTGTCCATTTTTTTTTCTCTTATGGCAATTTTTGGAACTTTAAGCTCAAGCCGCCACGCTTTCCCGTCGAGTAAAAAATCAAAAAAAAAAAAAAAAAAAAAAAAAAAATCGGGTTTATCCGTACACCAAGGAGAACTATTTTGGGGGTAAGCGATTTGAAATTCGAAAATTGCCAAAATAAGGGACACCCTAGCATGTACAGGGTTGCCACTTGTTGAGATTAAAGACCATATTATACCGGTACTTTGGTGTCCACAAAGGTATCCGGCACGTACCATAAGCGGAGTTTGCAGAAGGGGTCCGAAAACCCTGGTTATCGGCCTTCCTCCTCTTCAGAATATTTATTAAAAAAAAAAAAAAAAAAAAAAAAAAAAAAAAAAAAAAAAAAAAAGGCTTAGGCACCCAGTACTAGGGTGGCCCAAAAAAAATCGGCCATCATTTATTTTCGTTCCCTAACAAAAAATGGGCCCTTTAGGATCTTGGAACACTTGTAATTTTTTTTTCAGATTTTTAAAAAAATTTTTAAAGGTGGCGCCCGAATTTTTTATGTTTTTTTTTACTTTTCGCACTTTTATTTTATCAAATTTCAAAAATTCGTAGGGAAAAAATTTGATGACATAAAAAATTGATCTTTTTATGGTAAATACTTAAATGTGTGTATGTATCCAGGAAAAATTTCATTTTGCCAAAAAATGAGACCTTATGGGTGTTATATGACTTATTTCGGCGAAAACTCGTTTTTTTATATCTGGCCAGCCCCAAAAGTTAAAAAAATTTCAAAATATCCAAAATGACCCAAAATAATGTAGGTTCATCGCCTTTAATCCAATTTCCGGAGAAAATTTATTTTGCGTGAGTAGGGACGGTTTCAGGTTAAAAAATAATATTTTTAAAAATTTAAAAAATTTATTTATTATTTTATGGTGCCCCAATTTGATTCTACACCTAAAAATCGATTGTACTACCTCCAGATACCTTCTCCAATTTTTTTCAGATTTTTACAAAATATATAGGGGTCGCTACCAGCCTTTATAGGTTTTTTTCGAAAAATGGCTTATGCTAAAAGTGTGATTTTTTTACCGCAAAGTGAAAGTCGGCCTTTCAAATCTGAGAAACTACTTTATGTTTTTTGACCCGTACAATCCGAAAATGACCATAAAAATTACGTACGGTTGCGGGAAAAACCCGATATCTCCACACCAATTGATAAGCAATGATAATTGTTAGAATTGTTAATTCAAAACAAAAAAATGTGCTCAGATCCATTTGTCCCGCTTGCCCTTCATATTAAAGAGTCTTGTTCGCCACTTCTTACAAAATCTCGAGCAGCAAAACAAGACCCCGATTTTCACTCTAAATCTGACCGTAGAAACCGCTAAAGCCAAAATTTGAGTCGTTTCTCCAACCTTCATTTCATCATGGATTCCATACCATAACTTACTAACTGCAAAAATCCGAAAAATTTTTTCCCCGTTTTGAATTTCACCCACTCTTCAAAAATGAATAGTTATCCGGAAAAATTGTTCAATTATTCGAAACGTTCCAGCGAAAAAATGCTGTTGCCAGGTTACACTACAATTTTTACCTCCATGATCATCGTTTTTCCGCGAAATAACACGCGGAAAAATCATTTTTTTATCCTTTTTTTTTATTTCGCTGATCTCTCTGGGGAAATCTGTAGTTTTTTTTAATATCCGTCAACATGTAGCCGTTCGTGTTAAAATATCAACCAAAGACGATTAACCATTTTAGGACTCAGAAATGAATTATTACCCCTTCCTCGCTTCCTCGGTAATATTTTTCGAAACCATTGTCGATTTTATTTTCCAACAATTTCACAATAACTCAATAAAAAAGATGTTGTGGGGCATAAATCAAGTCGTCTCTTTGTAAAAAGAGCGTGAATTTTCGAAAAAAAAAAAAAATCGTTTCCGAAAGCTTTTGAACTTTTGTAATCCGATTTTTTTTTTAATGCAAATTTTTTTTAAATGCCATTCAACCTTGACAAATTTGATAACATTTCCTGAAATAAATTTAAAACAAACGTATATTTCAGGGGGATAGCCACAGTTTCTCTGGGTTTTAATTAAATCAGCGAGCTTCCTAGATGCCGAATCCCGTGTATTATTCTCTTGAGTTTTCTTCCGGTTGGGACATATACGCAAGCAAACTCTGTAAAAGTCATCCCGATTTTATGGCCTTAAATGGTTTCACGGTTATCAGCATGAGTCGCGTTGCAAAATAGCTGATATGAAATCGCGATTTATTGAGCCTATAAAATCGATTGGGAAGGCGGTTGAAGGTGGCTCAAGATTGATTTGACGGGGGTTAAATTGTTATGGACTGTTATTGGTTAACATTTTGACGGAAGCATAAATAGATAACAAGGGTGTTGTTCGGGAAATATTTGAAAGCGTTAACGTTTTCGGGAAAAAATATGTTTCTCTGGGGAATTCTTTTTTTTTTTTTTTTTTTTTTTTTTGGTTTTAAAAGAGGTTATTATTGGATAAATTCCAAAAATAAGCTGGAAAATTTGTCGACATGATCAGCATCGAGTGAGAATAACAGATTTTTTTTTTTTTTTTTTTTTTTTTTTTTTTTTGATTGCTACAGAAATAAAAAATTGCTTCAAAGTCCTTTTAAGAAGGACGATTTCATTAAAATTTTACTTGGAATGTTAGGGAAGAATTTCATGCTTAAAAAGAATCGTGAAAAAGATAGCTTCTTTGGAATTTTCTCGTGGAAAACCCCGATTTTTAAAATATGACCTTGGAAAGGTTTTTAAAACATTCATTATAATTTAAACATAGGAAATCAATTGAAAAAAAATAAAAATAAAAATAAAAGATTATCAATGAGGATCGAAAATGAAATCTTAAAAATTATTATTAATTATAATTTTTAAAATTTGATTTTTTTTCGGTGAAATTAAAAAAAAAAAAAAAAACCACATATTTTCTAAGGCTAGATTAAATGTAGATTAAGTTGGTACAATTGAAAAAAAAAAAAAAAAAAAAAAAAAAAAAAAAACTTGGTGCCTAAACATTGTGCAAATAACCGCTAGTTTCTTTGCTATGCGCGCCCGAGAACGAACTAAACCGAACGATACCGAGTTGTCCCGAATTACAGATTCGAGTGGGATCGTAAAAAGACTCCCTCGCGTTATCTATTTTTAATGTATTGGGCACGCGTCTTTCGAGTCTTTAAAATTTCCGACAGAATTATATAGCTCACAGTGAAACGTATAATAAAGAAGGTAATAATAATAATAATAATAAAAAGAAGGTAAAAAACTGTCGTGCTGGATATTAATTTCTGGGTACCCTTCAGACTTTTTGAAAAAATTAACCCCTTCCGGACTGATGCCCCATACATGGGAAAAGGTCAAATAAGTTAATAAAATTGGTTTCAATGTATCCTACAAGATGCCTTTATCTTTTACATATAAGCCCAAATAAATTTTAGCTTCGAATTTTAATAAAAATATGATTCCTATGTTTAGCTTATGGAAGAATATTTATACAATGAAAAACTTCGATTAGTAACTTATTAGTTCCTTCATCAGCCAGATGTCATCAGAGGTGACATTAAAGGAACTTTACATTTAACTTATGGTATTTACGTATCTTATGTTAAGCTTATGGCAGAATATTTTTGTATTAAAACGAACATAAATATTTCCAAGGGTAAGTAAGGGGGGGGGGATTTTTCTCAAGCTGGACAAGTTTTACCCAGCATCTCAAAAACAAATTATGCTATAGGCTTAGCCTATATTCAATTTTATTTTTGTTTGCTTATTAATTTATTTTTTGCTGGAAATATAAAAAATCCGCAAAAATCATATACTTAACTAATTTTTTTGCTCTAATGTGTTATGAAAAGAACTTAATTATAAGTGTTACCTCTAGCACTCATTTCAAAATTATAAATTAAACATAATTGTTCTAAAAAAATTTTTTTTTTTAATTTTTTTCTAAAAAAAAATTTAAAAAAATAATAATACTCTAAAAAAAATTTTTTTTTTTTAAATAATTTTTTTTTTATCTTTTTATAATTTTTTTGCGTCTTGTAAAGGCAACGATTTTCGATATTAAAATTTCAATATCAGTTTTGAATTCAGTACCTCTTAAAACTCCCATTTACAAAATTTAATTCTTCTTCTTCTTCTTTCAAGTGCCAGCTCCGCGACGAAGATTGGCTATCATCTGGACTATTTTTACCTTATCGACCGCTGCTCGAAAAAGACCCAAGGAATCGACACCAAACCAGTCTCTAAGATTTTTGAGCCACGAGGTTTTCCTACGACCCTGACCGCGCTTACCCTCGATCTTACCCTCCATCACAAGCTGAAGGAGGCGATATTTTTCATTTCGCATTACGTGGCCGAAATAATCGAGCTTCCGACGCTTGATCTCGTACAGAACTTCTACTTCCTTCTTCATACGAGCCAAGACGTCAGTATTTCTCACCCTGTCAGTCCACGAAATTTTAAGCATTCGACGGTATACCCACATCTCAAAAGCCTCCAACTTCTTTTCCAACGTCTTAGTTAACGTCCATCCCTCGTGCCCATAAAAAAGCACGGGAAATACGTAACATCGGACGATACGGATCCTCGTTTGGAGGCTCAAGTTGCGATTGCACAACAGGTCTCTCATTTTGAAGAAAACTCCTCTGGCTTGCTCTATACGAGCTCGGACTTCCTGGCTACAATCCCAAGAATCATTCAAGAGGGTTCCGAGATATTTATACGAGTGCACCCGTTCAACTTCCTCTCCGGCGATAAAAAGTCTAGCATCAACATTTTTCCTGCTGACAACCATAAACTTTGTTTTTCGTGTATTTATGGTTAAGCCGTACCTATTACTCACTGCATTTACATGATCGAGCAAGGTTTGCTGATCTTCTGCACTACCTGTAGGTAAGACAGTATCGTCTGCATAACGCAAATTGTTAATGTCCTCGCCGTTGATTACGATCCCTAGATTAAGGCCATCTAAAGCTTCCGAAAGAATCATCTCCGAATATAATTAAATAGTAAGGGAGATAATACACAGCCTTGCCGAACACCCCGCTGTATTTGGACTTCATCCGATAACTCATTTTCGACCCGCACACTGGCGCTTTGGTTCCAGTAAAGGTTCGCAATAAGCCTCACATCTCGACTGTCGAGCCCTATGCGCTGAAGGATTTCTAACATTTTCTGATGTTGAACCCTGTCAAACGCCTTCTCATAGTCGATGAAGCACAAAAAGACATCTTTGTTTACATCCCGGCATCGCTGCACAAGTACTTGTAAGGTAAACAAAGCGTCACGTGTGCCGAAACCTCCACGAAACCCGAATTGAGTATCCGACATAAGTGCCTCGCACTTTCGAAAGACCCTTCCATGGACTATCTTCAGAAAGAGCTTTAGCAGGTGGCTCATGAGACTGATGGTTCGGTATTCTTCACAACGCCTGGCGTTCGTCTTCTTTGGGAGAGGAAGGAATGTGGATTTTAGCCAATCATCAGGGAATCTTCCGCTCCGATATATCTTATTGAAGAGGGATGTGAGGACATCTAGATCTTCATCGTCACTCAGTACCTTAAGCAATTCGGCACGAACTCCGTCGGGTCCTACAGCCTTGCCCGGTTTCAGCTCTTTTATTACTTTAATCACCTCCCCTCTAAGAATATCCGGACCGGTGTCCCCTTCCCTAACTCCATGATCTTCGGGCCTATCATCGTCGAAGAGTCTGGACACGTATCTCTCCCAAACTTTAAGTTTTTCAGAGGTACTGGTTGCTATTTCCCCATTTTCATTCAGTAGTACCCCGAAATGCTGTCTAGGCCGTTCCCCTGTAAATTCTTTAATTTTCTTGTGCAGGTTGAATGTATCGTACCGGCTTTGTAACTCTTCGATTTCTTTACATTTCTCGGAAGCTTCTGCTTCTACAGCTTCGCGGATCTTATTTCTAATCTTTCGTTGAAGTGCCCTATAACCGTCAGGATCGCGCCCTTTGCATTCTCGTCTCTCCTCCATCAGACCAAGAATCTCATCTGTCATCCAGGATTTATGTTTTACCTTTGCATCTGCCTTTAGATGTTCCTCACCCACTGAAACGACAACCTTTTTGACCTTATTCCAGTGCTCATCTACGTCCTCTTGACCAGAAATTTCTCTGAACCCTAGACTCAGGTCATGCTGAACTTTATATCGCAAATCTGCGTCCTTGAGCTTGGTTATGTCAATCCGGGTCCTTGTGAGTCCCCGTTTTATCGACTTCAACCTTACTCTCAGCTTTCCTACAACAGGGTTATGGTCTGACGAAATATCGGCCCCCGGATAGGTTCTTACACTTGGAATGCTGTTCCTGAATCGCTTATTCACCAAAATGTAATCGATTTGATTTCGAACTACATTTTGGGAATTATCCTGTGGCGATTTCCAAGTATACAGCCTCCTAGGGTGTAGATTAAAAAAGGTGTTCGTCGCAACCATCTCTTCCTCCTGACAGAATTGCACAAGCCTATCGCCTCGCTCATTCCTAACTCCCAGACCAAACATTCCGATAACTCCACCAACGCTACCACGCCCAATTTTAGCGTTAAAGTCCCCCATTACAATATTGACCTCGTGTGCCTTAGTCAATCGTAATGCATTTTTGACTTCTGCGTAAAACGCTTCAACAGCATCATCATCTGCGTCTGTAGTAGGCGCATATACCTGGATGACATTCATGCTCACGGGTTTGGAGTCAAACTGGAGTATCATAACCCGGTCCGAAAGGGGAACAAAATTTTTGACTGTGTATTTAGCAGCTTTTGACACAATCACGGCTACTCCATTCCGGTGGTTAACATCGTCATTTCCGGAGTAGTAGATGGTATGGCTGCTCGTGCTACGCTCCCCGCTACCTGACCACCGCACTTCACTCACACCTAATACGTCTATCCCCATTCTCTCCATCTCAAGGACGGCATTTTCAAACTTGCCGCCTTCGAACAACGTTCGCACGTTCTTCGAATTTTAATTAAGTTTAGAAAAAAAATTAAACAATTAGAACGGTTTTTTAATTCTGCCTAAATTAAAATCGACTTTTGAATTTTTGTTATTTTATAACCATCGAAGATGGAGCTTTGAAAGTTAACACAGAGTGTTGCTTTAACTTAAAGTTACAAAATATTAAAAAAAAAAAATAAAAAAATAAAAAAAAAAAATTAAATTAAAATTTCGTTTTAAGGGTAAATGAAAAAATTGTCATTCGTGGCTAAAGGCTTAACCAGATATCATTTTAGTACAAGTTTTCATCGAATCCTGTCGATAAATTATTTTTAGCTTCGGAAGAAATGTTTGAAATTTTTTTACACGTTATATATAGAAAACATTGACAAACTCAATGAGAAGAGATAATCATGAAAGCTATGTAATTATATACTTGTTTACTTTATCGTAAAGTGAATTGTTGATCAACATTTTCCATGAAAAGATAAATGATATAAACCTTGCTTTACGCTTTTTTGAAATTAAGTTGCTCCTTTAAAATCGCAAATTTATAAAATTAAAATTAATTAATTAATTAATTATCCAATCTTTCTCTCATTTATAAATAGACTAAAAAGAGGACTGAATCGTGCGAGACACAACATAATTTCATACTTTATTTTAATTGGATGACACTCAGAATGGATCAAAGGCACGTTTTTTATTTTTGCGGGGAGGAAAGTTCTGTTTTTTTTTTTTTTTTTTCTTTTTTTTTTTTTTCCTGAAACGCAACGTGTTTAATCTTTCGCTTTGTAATTTAAGTGTATTATGAAGAGCTGAATTAATAGGGAAACGGTGGCGGTAATATTAAACCCGGTAGTCGTTTTGAGGGAAACGAGGGGGAGTTTTTCTCTGTGCTGAAAGTTGCTCATGGAATTTTTTTTAAAAATATATTTCAGATATTTCAGCGATTGGAAAGCGATTTGCATGAGACTCGAAACGAGAAAAATTCATTCGCAATGTTTTCCTTTTTACATGATTCCAGAATGGTCTGGTCGAGAAAATATTTTTTGCCAAAAGCTTTGGACAAAAAAAAAGAAAAAAAAAATTTGAAAGTAAAATTTATCTTTAATATCTTGTTTATCGGGAATCGGATCTCTATATTTTTAAGAAAGACGATATATCTTTCATCTTAAAAATATAAAAAGTAAAATTTACCCTTGTGTATTTAAATAAATGTCTAGTGCGTCACCTTAAAGATATAATACCTCACCTCAGTCGAAGTCAACAGCGTCGGTTTTATTAAACTTTTTATTAAATATAAGTTTACCAACACGTTATGTGGTTTAAGTCTTATACGACACACATCCCTTCAGGACAAGCTGTGCGGTTTATCGACTGAAGGAATAAACATCAGGATTTCTCAAACTCACACTTCAGTTGTGCAAAGTTCAAGCGCATTAATTAAGTAATTTAATTAATTTTCCTTCTGGGGGAAAAAAAAAGTCTGCTTTTACCCACGTCGTAATTACCTATCCAGCATATGGCTTTAAAAAAATCCAATAAACGAAAACGGCGAGTAATTTTCAAACCATCCTATCCCGCTTTTACAATGCCAAAATTAAAAACCTTACCGGTTTTGAGTTTCCGAAAGATAAACACAAGTTTTCACAGTTTTGTTAATTCCGAAATGAAAACCGTAACGAAGTACCTGGAGCTTTAAAAATCGACAGGAGGCCCCCAAGTCAAAGAATATGAAGAAGAGCCCGCAGAGACAACTGTTCACCTCAGAACGAACAAAAAAAAAAAAAAAAGAAAAAGATGTATCGTCTGCTGGGAGCCAGCATAAGAACGTCAGAGATTTTTAAATAAACCGACTAAAGCCTCAGCTAAAAAATAATTTAAAAAAAGTTTTTCCTTAATTAACTTTAAAAACGAATTACCACCAGAAAGACATTTTGGGAAGGGAAATATTTTACTATCCATGATCGCTGACTATCAGTAAATCATATTCGATGATTTTTTATTTCTTTAAACATGCCTACAGCATTAACAAAGGTTGCTACCGGGTTACCATAAGGTTTGTGCCCCCAAAGTGAATTTTTTTTTAGACTTTCACCCACCGATAGGACCCAATGAGAGGGTGAATAATAGGCCAAATAATGAAAGTCGTTTTTGAGGTGGGGAATGGGAGTGCTAAGTCAGTTTTTATTTCTTTAGCGGAGAACGGGTAGTCCGATTTAAGAATTCAAAAAACAAAAAAAAAGCTCTTCCAAAGGGCTATCTAAGGGCATAATTGTCATTTTTTTCTAAAATGACCCAGTGGTCAAAAAAGCCATTTAAAGAGAAAAAAATTATTTCTTCATGTTAGCGTCGCCGGACCAAAATTTCGCTGTGGCAGGCAAAAAGTATGTAAAAAATTTGCCTAAGTACATGTGCTTCTAAATTTTTTTTTCAACAAGAAAGTGGCCGAAAAAATGGCCAAAAGATTTAAAAAAATTTTTCGCTGATAACATAACACTGCACACATATTTCGCCATCACCACGTGGGAGTACGCAAAAAACAGGTCTAGATATTTTTTTTTCTAAAGGCCATAAAATGGCCAAAATCTAAAAAAATTTGTTTCGCCACGAAGACCCCGCTGAACACAAATTTTGCCTTGGACCCAAATACGCAAAAAATTGGCCTAAAATCATGTATTTCGTCTTGGAACCCAAAGGGCGAAAGTTGCCAAATTTAATGGCCTAAAACATAAAAATTACAAAACATTTTTTTCACTGAAAAGACCCGATTGGTTCAAAATTTCGCTATCAACACCTGAAAGTACGCAAAAAAAAATCTAGAAACATATTTTTCCGTTGGAGAGAAAAAGATAAGATTTGGGCCGAACTAATCGCCTAAAGTAACCAAAATTGCTAAATTTGGGTAGTTGCGAATTTTTCGTATTAACAAAAAGTGGGTTAAAAACAATACAAAAGTACAAAGAAATGTTTTTATTGATTTTTTCGTTTATATAAAGAACAGGAAAAACCTAAAAATGGTGTTGTCCGATCAATTATGTAAAATTTTGAAAATTTTTAATCGAGCTTTGGCCAAAAATAAACGGTGTGGCCTTCATGTTGAAACAAATAATAGCATTGAAAAATTAAGCAAAATGCTTTAATTTGTTCCATTAGGTGTCAATACCTAACCAACTATAATTTTAATAGTTTGTGAGAGATTTTCCATAATAAAATAAATTTCATTAAAAAAAATACAACCAGTTGAATGAACACCTGCTGACTACACTTCCTTTCATATTAATTCTGATCAAAATTAAATGTCAAAAGGTCGAAATATATAGAAGGTTAAGCATGGGAAATCGTTCATGTGAATACTCTTGAAAGCTTGGATACAATTAACGTCATAATCCTGTGCAAAGATTTAAAAAAAAAAAATGCTGATTTTTACTTATATTTTCTGAAACTTTCAATAAAGGCAAGACGGTCTGCTTTTCACTGATTTCCAGACCGTATTTTAATTAACGTCCATTAGTCTATTCCTAACACTTGGTTAAGAGGATAAAGGCCCGCTCAAATCACGAAGTAGAACCTTGCTCAGACAAAAAAAAAAAGTACAAACTTTGAAATTTATCCTTAAAATTTTCAGGTCTCCCATTCCTTGTGTTGTAAAGTGCTAATGAACATTCATTCATAAAACAAAATAATGGCTGTTTTTGTTTTTACGGCACGTCCATCCCTTTTATATTTGTATTCAGCACATTCATTCAACTATTTTCAATAAAACAAGGATAATTACACCTCTTAATAAAAACACCTACCATGTTTACAAAATGGAAACAACATTTCCTTGATGAAAAAATTAGGGGGTACCATTTGTTGAAAAAACAAAAATTAATTAATTAATTAATTAATTAAAATATAGGAAATACAGGAAAAAAATCTTCCCCGCGGAAAGATGATGGTTTAACCCACGTACTGTACGTTAAGTTAAAAAAAAAAAAAAAAAAAAACAGCCCCAAAACACAAAGCAACGTCTTTGAAGTCAGCAAAATATTTTTTTTTTACATAAAATTTACGACAAAAAAAAAAAAAAGCTAAATTAAACAAAAGTGTGAGTGACAGGGGAACAACTGTTTGTTTCCTACATAAACGGTTCTTTTTTATTTGTGTAAAATTAATTTGTGTGACAAACATTTTCCGTGTGAATTCCAAGAATTTTCCAGCGATATTACATTGTCCAAAAGTTCAAAATTTCGTCTTATTAAATCAAATAATTTCGTTTTCGAGAAAGGGCAATTTCCATTTTTAACGCAAAAGGGACTTCGGCAAGGCACGTGTTCCAGGCGCATGATACGACTATGCAAAGCAGAAGCCCTAATTTAAAGTTTCAAGCCCTCAAAGGTGCAGCAAAGCATAATGTAACATCATTTGGAATTGGGCTAGGCTTAAAAGTCAGTTTAACAAAAATAAAATAAAATAAAATAGGTCAAAGGGAGTTATACCGGAAATTAAGCTGGTGCTTCAGGAAGACCGTTCAAGTATTACGTAAGCATGGCATCTTTGGGGGGGGGGGGGGTCGGCAATATACATCTTCACCATAAGCTAAGTATGGGGAAATGTCTTACACCCGGGGGGAGAGTAATCAAATTCACCAAAATCATACTTTATATAACACTTGAATGACCTCAAAGGCAAATAGCTTGAGAAGAAAAAAAAAAAAAAAAAAACTGAAACCAGGACAATGGAAACAAAGTGTCATTTTGTAATTTTCCCGTATCCAGCATTTACCTGTAGGCTGTAGTACACAACAAAGAACAAAGAACAATTTTATGACAAAAACTACCAAAAGCACGAAGATAAAAGTTTATTTTTAATGATGTTTTCCATCCCTTTCTGCAATCAAATTAAATTGTATATTATACTCAAAATGTAAAGAAAGCGAACGTTGAATGAATGAAAAAAAAAAAAAATCGAATACATAAGCTAATATTAAATTCGGAGAAGTAATAAAAATTGAAGAAAAAAAATGGTTTTTAAGAGGTTGTTGGGTTTTAAATATAGAAGTTAATAAAATTTTCTTTTATTATTAAGATCTTATATTAAAATAATATTATATTACATCTTATTGCACGAGTGTAATCAAGCGTTACCTTAACAGAAAACCTACGCAACTTGGGGAGGCGGGGATGGAGCTTACAGATTTTTTTTAATTTTACCAAACTGGAATATTGTGAAATGTCGTACTCTGAATTTGAGAAAATAGATACGATATGAGTAACGTATTTCTGCACTTCAGAGTCAAAACGAGTAATTCGAAAAAAATTTAAAATGACCGCTGTGACTCCAATTTCATGGAGCTGAAAGTCCGAAAGTATTTTTTTTTTCCCCCCAAATATTTCCCCTGATGCACAAGTTGTCAATTTATTTGTACACAAAATCAAGCTGCAAAATGCTTCCTCACAAAAATATAAAAAATTTCTGGATATTCGTTATCATAACCAAAGACCCAAGGCCAAGCTTTCTTCATAAAATTTAATATACATGTAGTTTCATCCTTTCCAAAGAAATTACGAAATAGACTGCAGGAGCAATATTTTTTATGAGAAACATGAATTTGAAAAACGGAAATATACTTTTATCATAAAAAAAAGAAGGAAAAAAAAAGCAACTTTCTTTCGTCGCTAAAAAATAGTATAAGAAAGCAATCGATCGTCGAACATCAAAAACTTCGAAATATTTTTCGGAGAAATCTCTTTTGTGAAATTAGTCAAGGATATTTTTCCTCAGATCCTTTATATATTACCATTTTCCTGGAAGCGGAGAGAGGGGGCACTCTAAAATCCGATAGGGAAATCTTTTCGTTTTGAAAAGCGGCGATTTTATTAAATAGAAATCCCGACACCTTTTAAAATATTTGTTTTCTTTAATTTCACTTTACCTCCAGAACGGGTGCGTGAAGTTGGCAGTACAATGTAAAGCTCAAATTCTAAAAACTGTACCATGATTTTGAGCTTTTTTTGAGCTTTCACAAAAACCAAATTTCAGAATTTGAGCTTTCGAAACAAAAAAGTTATTAACATTATCAACTTTGCCTGCCAAGTTCACGAGCCGTACAATGAAAAGCTCAAATTTTAAAATTGACGCCATTCTATGCCCCTAATTTGAGCTTTCAAAAAATCATGTTCCCAAATTTGTAGCTGCATAACAAAAAAAGTTGTGCTTTATAATACCGAAAGTTATATGTCCGACACAAAAATTGAGCACTGCCAGCTTCACACCTAGTATTTTTCAAACTAGTAACTGGAAACGGATTTTATTTTGTTCCACAGAATTTGAGCTTTCAGAAACACGACTCTCAGAATTTGAGCTTTCTCCTGTGAAATTTGAAAAAATATGAAAATACTGTAAATATGCAGCACTGCCAAATTCACGATCGTTTCTTTTCAACTTAGGAATTTAAAACATACCTCAAATTCTTCTGCGAAATTTGAGCTTTCAGAAGATATAATGTTCAAAATTTGAGCTTTTCCCGTTTAATGAAAAAAAAAAAAAAAACGAATTATTGAATTATTATTTAACCGAGTACTGCCAAATTCACATACGACTCTTTCGGAGCTCGAAATTTAAAATTGATTCTACCTTATTCTCTGGAATTTGAGCTTTACGTAATATAACGCTCAAAATTGAGCTTTTCTCGTCTAATTTAAAAAAAGAAAAAAAAAAAGAATTATTGAATTACGATTTTATTGAGTACTGCCAATTCACATACGATTCTTTTGGAGCTTGAAATTTAAAACTGATTCTGCCTTATTCTCTGGAATTTGAGCTTTCTGAAGATATAACGCTCAAATTTGAGCTTTTCTCGTCTAATTAAAAAAAAAAAATTATTGAATTGCGATTTTATTGAGTACTGCCAAATTCACATTAGATTCTTTTGGAGCTTCAAATTTAAAATTGATTCTGCCTTATTCTCTGCAATTTGAGCTTTCGGAAAATATAACGCTCAAAATTTGAGCTTGAAAAGAAAAAAAGTTATTCCCATTATCAACTTGGCACTGCTGACTTCACGGGAAATTTTTTTAGCGCTCGAAAGGCGTAAACGATCCTATTTTATTCTTTCAAATTTGAGCTTTCAAAAGACATAACGTTCAAAATTTGAGCTTTTCCCGTTTAAAAAAAAAAATATATATTGATTTACCATTTTGCCGAATACTGCCAAATTCACATACGACTCTTTCGGAGCTCGAAATTTAAAACTGATTCTGCCTTATTCTCTGGAATTTGAGCTTTCTGAAGATATAACGTTCAAAATTTGAGCTTTTCTCGTATAATTAAAAAAAAAAGAAAAAAAAAAAAGAATTATTGAATTACGATTTTCGTTTCGGGCACTTTTTGTGCCCTCTAAAAGCCAAGGATTATTATTATAAACTATTAATAAAAAAAACAATACAATTGATTTTTAAAAGTATTCAATATTTTTCAAGAAAAAGGTTTTTGACTTCATATATTTTAATTTTTAATTTTTTGGTGTTAAGTTAATAATAATAATAATAATAAATAATAATAATAAATTTCCCGTGAAGTCAGAAGTGCCAAGTTGATAATGGGAATAACTTTTTTTCTTTTCAAGCTCAAATTTTGAGCGTTATGTTTTCCGAAAGCTCAAATCCAGAGAATATGGCAGAATCAATTTTAAATTTAAGCTCCAAAAGAATCGTATGTGAATTTGGCACTACTCAATAAAATCGTAATTCAATAATTCTTTTTTTTTTTTTTTTTTAATTAGACGGGAAAAGCTCAAATTTTGAGCGTTATATTTTCGTAAAGCTCAAATTCCAGAGAATAAGTAGAATCAATTTTAAATTTGGAGCTCCGAAAGAGTCGTATGTGAATTTGGCAGTACTCGGCAAAATGGTAAATCAATATATATATTTTTTTTTAAACGGGAAAAGCTCAAATTTTGAACGTTATGTCTTTTGAAAGCTCAAATTTGAGAGAATAAAATAGGATCGTTTACGCCTTTCGAGTGCTAAAAAAATTTCCCGTGAAGTCAGCAGTGCCAAGTTGATAATGGGAATAACTTTTTTTCTATTCAAGCTCAAATTTTGAGCGTTATATTTTCAGAAAGCTCAAATTCCAGAGAATAAGGCAGAATCAGTTTTAAATTTCGAGCTCCGAAAGAGTCGTATGTGAATTTGGCAGTACTCGGCAAAATGGTAAATCAGTATATATTTTTTTTTTTAAACGGGAAAAGCTCAAATTTTGAACGTTATGTCTTTTGAAAGCTCAAATTTGAGAGAATAAAATAGGATCGTTTACGCCTTTCGAGTGCTAAAAAAATTTCCCGTGAAGTCAGCAGTGCCAAGTTGATAATGGGAATAACGTTTTTTCTTTTCAAGCTCAAATTTTGAGCGTTATATTTTCCGAAAGCTCAAATTGCAGAGAATAAGGCAGAATCAATTTTAAATTTGAAGCTCCAAAAGAATCTAATGTGAATTTGGCAGTACTCAATAAAATCGCAATTCAATAATTTTTTTTTTTTTTTTTTTTTTTTTTTTAATTAGACGGGAAAAGCTCAAATTTTGAGCGTTATATTTTCGTAAAGCTCAAATTCCAGAGAATAAGGTAGAATCAATTTTAAATTTGGAGCTCCGAAAGAGTCGTATGTGAATTTGGCAGTACTCGGCAAAATGGTAAATCAATATATATATATTTTTTTTTTCTTTTTTTTAAATTAGACGAGAAAAGCTCAAATTTTGAGCGTTATATTTACGTAAAGCTCAAATTCCAGAGAATAAGGTAGAATCAATTTTAAATTTCGAGCTCCGAAAGAGTCGTATGTGAATTTGGCAGTACTCGGTTAAATAATAATTCAATAATTCGTTTTTTTTTTTTTTTTTTCATTAAACGGGAAAAGCTCAAATTTTGAACATTATATCTTCTGAAAGCTCAAATTTCGCAGAAGAATTTGAGGTATGTTTTAAATTCCTAAGTTGAAAAGAAACGATCGTGAATTTGGCAGTGCTGCATATTTACAGTATTTTCATATTTTTTCAAATTTCACAGGAGAAAGCTCAAATTCTGAGAGTCGTGTTTTCTGAAAGCTCAAATTCTGTGGAACAAAATAAAATCCGTTTCCAGTTACTAGTTTGAAAAATACTAGTGTGAAGCTGGCAGTGCTCAATTTTTGTGTCGGACATATAACTTTCGGTATTATAAAGCACAACTTTTTTGTTATGCAGCTACAAATTTGGGAACATGATTTTTTGAAAGCTCAAATTTAGGGGCATAGAATGGCGTCAATTTTAAAATTTGAGCTTTTCATTGTACGGCTCGTGAACTTGGCAGGCAAAGTTGATAATGTTAATAACTTTTTTGTTTCGAAAGCTCAAATTCTGAAATTTGGTTTTTCTGAAAGCTCAAAAAAAGCTCAAAATCATGGTATAGTTTTTAGAATTTGAGCTTTACATTGTACTGCCAACTTCACGCACCCCTCCAGAACTTAATTTAAAAGGTGTTCAAAATTGTTTCGCTATTTAATGAAGATCAACTCGATCCACCGGACCCTAGCAAATCCTTCTCGGAAATGTGAACAGATATGTACATAAACGGAACACGTTAGAAAATTAATTATCTAGCCATAAGGGAGGGATAACCTATCCAAAATTAGAAAAATACATCCCTAGATAATGTCAATAAATCAATGCCGGAGGTAACATCAGCCACTAATTTTTTATAATCGCCTCTGTCGCGGGATTATCGTTCAAAGAAAAAGCCTAATTAATAAACTTTTTTTAATGATTGGAAATGCAAATCTCTGAATTTTTCTCGGAAAAAGACTCCAATAATCTATCAATATCAGATGAACGGTAATTCACTTGAAATTGTCACATCTTTCAAAAAAGACCTGGGCTTACTTCTTGACCAAGGTTTAGTGTTTGACAAACATATTAATTCTATTGTTCAAAGTTCTTATCAGCTATTAGGATTTCTTAAAAGTAATACAAAGTACTTTAGTTATTACACCATTGCATTTTTGTTTAACAGCTACGTTCGACCTAAACTTGAATACGCTTCTGTGGTCTGGTCTCAATCTACTGCTGATTCTCGTAGAAGTATCGATTCTGTGCAGCATAGGTTTCTACCTTACCTTTCTTTTAAAAAACATAAAATTTTTCCACCTATCACAACGCGAACCTCTGAATTCCTGTTTGAATTTAACATAACTCGCTTAAGCGATAGACGTCAGATAGCACAGATTATTTTTATTCAAAAACTTGTCTCCGGTCTGATTGATTGTCCTAAATTACTAGAACTCTTAAAGTTTAATGTACCAATGAGTTAAGGTTTCGCAATGGTACTACTAGATCCCCATTTTTTATACCAGTTGCTAGAACCTTTCATCACTGGCACTCTCCTATTTTTTCGGCCTTGGCGTCATGGAATGAGAAGTTCTCGTCTCTTGATCTTGACTTCAGTCTTCCTTCAAGCAAGCTCAAAACAATGATGCTCAAGCCCTTTCAAGCCTCGTACAAAGAGGCTATATCGTTCGCTGACCCAGTTAATTGTTAGTTATAATTAATTATTATGATTCATTTTTTCTTCTCCCTAATTATTATTATTGTTATTGTTTTTTTTTATTTAGTCAAAGTTTTTTTTTTTTAGTTAATTATTTTTTGTTAAGGTTCTAGTTCGTTTACATAACCGGCCGGTTAGCCGGGCGGTGTACACATTTTAACGATAAAAAAATACGTTAAAAATTTTTTTTTGAATCCAATATTTTATACATGAAAACGGAGTCTAACTGCACCGACATTGTACCCAAAACGTTTCGTTATGTTCAGAGATAAATTTCCATGATATTAAATGCATGAACAACAGTTCTTATATTTGATAATATTTAATTGTTTTCGCAGAAAAAAAAAATGTTTATTTCCGAGAGATTAGTGCAGCGCTCTAGCGGTGGAACCACGAACTATTTCAACAACAAAATGAAAAATGGCGTTTTATTTTTTTATTTCGAAAACATTAAAAAAAATTATCAAATTTAGGCACCGTAAAGCCTTTTATTAACGTTTTCAATAACGAATCTTTACCTTTTAAACATAACAAAGCGTTTTGGCACGGTTTCGTTGCGATCGATCTCATTTTTATGTGTAAAATACCGAATCAAAAAAAAAAATATTAAACTTTTTTTTATTGTTAAAAAATTTTCACCGCCCGGCTGACCGGCCGGTTATGTAAAGGAACTAGAACCTTTAGGTAAATTGTTTTATTAATCTTTTTTTTTTTTTTTTTTTTTTTTTTTTTTTCCTCCAACTTTTTGTAAATTGATGTAAAAAAAGATCAATATATAAATTAAATTATTATTATTAAAAAGTAATACAAAAAATGGATTTTCGGTGTTTCCATTTTAATTATTTGACGTTGATGACTGTTATGCGTTCCCGAATAATGGAAATGTGAGTAATTATTAACGTGGGATATAGGAAACGAATTTTCAAATTAACCGAATAGGTTATTATTCATCTAAAAGGCTCGACACCGTGAAAACAGAGGGCTGATGTGTGACGTAGTGACCTGTTAATCTATGCAATGCAAAACATGAAATTATTGATTCTTTTAAACACATCTTCATTGATATAAGATCCCGTTTCAAAAATTATTTCATTGATTTTCTTTTATTGAATTAAGAGTACACAGTGCTAAGAAATCTTTGAAATTCTTTCCTGAAGATTTCTTACTTTTTGTTTTTTGAAGCTTTGCCTTCGTTTTTTCGCTCAAAGAAAAATGCGATTTATCCACTGCCGCGACTACTCTTTACGGAAGCCCTGAAAGGTCACATTTCTATAATCGTTTTTTATTGTTTGTTCCGGAACAAGCAATGTCTGTTCCGGAACAGACAACGTTTAGTTAGAAAATTGTCTGTTCCGGAACAAGTAATGTCTGTTCCGGAACAAGCAATGTCTGTTCCGGAACTGACAATTTTAAACATTGTCTGTTCCGGAACTGACAATTTTAAACATTGTCTGTTCCGGAACTGACAATTTTAAACATTGTCTGTTCCGGAACTGACAATTTTAAACATTGTCTGTTCCGGAACTGACAATTTTAAATTAATTGTTTGTTCCGGAACAAGCAATGTCTGTTCCGGAACAGACAACGTTTAGTTAGAAAATTGTCTGTTCCGGAACAGACAATTTTCTAACTAAACGTTGAATTTCCGTTGCAACTAGACATTGCTTGTTCCGGAACAAACAATTAATTTAAAATCGTCAGTTCCGGAACAGACAATTTTTTAAATTGTCTGTTCCGGAACAGACAATTTTCTAACTAAACGTTGAATTTCCGTTGCAACTAGACATTGCTTGTTCCGGAACAAACAATTAATTTAAAATCGTCAGTTCCGGAACAGACAATTTTTTAAATTGTCTGTTCCGGAACAGACAATTTTCTAACTAAACGTTGTCTGTTCCGGAACAGACATTGTTTGTTCCGGAACAGACATTGTTTGTTCCGGAACAAACAATTAATTTAAAATTGTCAGTTCCGGAACAAACAATTTTTAAAATTGTCAGTTCCGGAACAGACAATTTTCTAACTAAACGTTGTCTGTTCCGGAACAGACATTGCTTGTTCCGGAACAGACATTTTTTAGTTAATTGCTTGTTCCGGAACAAACAATAAAAAACAATTATAGAAATGTGACCCTTCAGGGCTTCCGTACAAATGATTTAATTATTAAACGCTGTCAGTTCCAGAACAAACACTGCTTGTTCCAGGACAGACAATGAATTTAAAATTGTCTGTTCCGGAACAGTCTATTTACTTATTAAACGTTGTTTGTTCCGGAACAAGAAATGTCCAAATCTTGTCAGTTTCCGGAACAGACAATGTGTGTTCCGGAACAAACAATAAAAAAAAATATACATACTTGACCCTTCAGGGCTTCCGTACAACAACCTTCGAAAGGAAACAAATACGAGATATTTTACATCACATACAAGTGAACCGGGCTGCCTATACATAAAATCGGGCGGTCGTTTTTATGGATATAAACGTTCAGCAAGGGTTTATAAAGGGTTTCGGCTTGAATCACCATGAGAAATTATACGAAAAATACTTCTTTTTGTGGAGGAATTTCCCGAATTTTCCCTGACCACAGAAGTTTCATGATAAAAATTTGCAAAATGGCTGAGTTTTAAAATGTCGAAGACATTCATTCATTTTTTGTCATTCATTTTTTGACATTAAAACTCTAAAGCACAGTTATCAAATCTGGCGCTAAAAGTCTCCATTAAAAAAAAAAAAAAAATTAAGTTATTTCCTGCAAAAAAAAGAAGAGAAACTAAATCACAAAATGATACGTTTTCCCGAAGAGAAAACCTCCGTCAACGTTCTATTTGATTTTGCCATCACTTCAATTATAGGAACGAAATGGAAATCGATCGAAGAGGACAAAACGACATCTCAGGAAGCCTTAACTCCGAACAGATCAAAGCCTCGAGGTAATATTTACTTCCATTTTTATTTCAGAAAACGAAATGTAATAATTCAATAAATCAGTTTGAATTCTCTTCTCTTCTGGTGTCATTTTATATAAAAGGTTTTTTTTTTTTTTTTTTTTTTTTTTTTTTTTTTTTTGAAGATTACACTGATACGATAGGAAATCGATTTTAAAACATTTCGATAAAAACGACTAATTTATTTATATTTTTTTGTATTTGCAAAAGTAATTCGGATGCAAAACTGAAGCCAAACCATTTGAATCTCTTTTTTATTTTTCATTTCATTTTATTTTTTTTATCGGGATTCGGCGCTTACATTATTCATTCAAGTTTTCCTTTTTTTTTTCTTTTTTTTTTTCCATTCCATCTCTGTTTATGTTGTTCACGTCTATTTTCCTTTTCTTCTTTTCATTATAACGATCACATAGTGAGAGAGTTACAAAACAATTTTTCTTTATTTTTTTTTTTTTTTCATTTCTTCTTTTTCTTTCAAGTCCCGGCTCCGAGACGGAAATGGGCCATCATCAGAGCGATTGTGACTTTGGAAATCGTTGCTCTAAAAAGATCTAAGGAGTCGACGCCAAACAGCCAAAATCATGTTGCCTCAATACTTGAATGGTTTCAAAGTTACTGATTAGGGTGGCTCTTATTTTTCCAAGTTTGGATTTTCGCAGGTGCCACCCCCTAATTTTTTTTATTTGCATGAGATATAGTATCCCTGAATTTTTTCAAATTTTTAACTCGACGGGAAAGCTTGTCTCACCGAGCTTTTAGTTCGAAAAAATCCCATGAGAGCCAAAAAATTGATTTTTTTTTTTTTTTGTAAAGAAACTCTCGTTTCCTATCGGAAATTTTGCGTAGATTTTAAATCTAAAAATAGTTTTTTTGTATCTGGTTCGGTTTTTGAGCAAGAGGCCAAAATAATAAGACGAAAAAATTGAGTGACAAAACGCACGAAGTCTACAGTTTTCATTGACTTTGACTTTCGGTCTCATAAACCGAACCAGATACAAAAACAAAAGTGTTTTCAGATTCGAAATTTAAACAAAATTTCCGATAGGAAACGAGGGTTTTTTTTATAAAAAAAATATAATCAATTTTTTGGTTCTTATGAGATTTTTCCGAACTAAAAGCTCGATGAGACACGCATTCCCGTCGAGTGAAAAATTTGAAAAAATTTAGGGAAACCTACCTCATACAAATAAAAAAAGTTAGGGGTGGCACCTGCGAAAAGTTAAACTTCGCTAAATAAGAACCGCCCTATTATTGATTTTTAAAATCATTCTCATTCTCCAAGCCAAAAAGCATTACTAAAAAAAAAAAAAAAAATAATGGGGACCAGATACAAAAAACAAGTAGCAATACTGCCTCAATTAAAAACAAAAACAAATGTAAAATTTTTAAATATTTTAGGCTTTTTTTTTTCTTTTTTCAAATTAAATTGAATTATACGTAACCGGATTAGGTTACAATTTCCAATTAATTGACGAAATTAATGTTCATGCCCTTGAAAAAAACGAAGCCTATCATCCTGCAATTTCATAATTCCCCAGAAATAAAATAAAAATAAAAGTTAAAAAAAAAAAGTATGCTCATCGGATATATATCAGTCATAAAACCGATTAGCTCAGCCGGAATGTATGACCAAAACGAAAAAAAAATAAAATAAAATAAAAAATAACGTATTAATAAACTCGTAAACACGAAAATATGTTTCTTTCGCCATATAACCGAATTATTGCAGTTAATAATAAAATAACTTAATTCTTTTTTTTTTTTTATTTATAAAATAACAGGTATGAATCCCTAACAGATACCACGCCTTGATGAACAGAGAAACGTCTGGTATTTCCTCCTCCTGCATCATGCATGGAGTGCAACTCATCCTCCATCAGGGAAATGACCGTGACTCACGTGGGCAATAAAATTTTAAGCAATAATGGACCAAGCAAAAAAGTGAAACGACTAAAAAGCTTCAACAGCAAAAAAAAAAGTTTCAATCAAAATGTTTTAACGGAAATATTTTTAACAGACAATTAAACCTTGTCTCCATTAATGGTCTGATAGGAAAACCTCATCACTTTTCTTTTTCCCTTTATCTTCGGTTAACCGATAAGATAGCAAAGAAAGTTTTTTTTTTTTTTTCTTTTTTTAGTATCTCGAAAAAAAAAAGAAAGCATTAAAGTTTCAAAGTTAAAACTTTTCACATTAAAACAAATTTCCTGGAGAAAAAAAAAGACTTGTTTTCTTCCTTTTTCCGCCTTAATATTTCAGCAATAATATCTATATTTTTTTTTTTAATTTTTTGATTCATGCGATATAATAAAGAATCGCTGACTCATATAAACAATCCAAATTCCAATTTTTTTAAAAATAAGTTTATTATGATTATCCTTGAATTAAAAAAATTCTTTAGCCATGAACTCACCATCATAGTGAATCCTTTTTTTAATATCCTTTTTTGCAAGTCGAAAATTTTTCGTATCCTTACAACCGGTAATGACGATCACAACAAACCAAAATACAACAAAACCATTCACATTTTCGAAACAGAAAAACCAAAAAAAAGGAGCCGAAAACACAAACTTAACTCATTCACAAACACACGAGAGACATTTTTTTGTTTTTATTTTAATCTATTTCTTTTATTATTTTTTTTTTCAAAATGCCGAAAAACAAGAAAACGAAACTAAGACATTCTTAACCTAGAAATAGAGTAAAAAATCGAAACCGCAGCGAAACCTAACTCCTATCTCAGGTAGGGTTCAACGGATACTACTTGCATTGCATTGAGTACGGCGTGGGATAGTCGATCATGTCCGTTATAAAAAACTATTTATTTTTTATGTTTTTTCACTATGAAAAGGGAACTTCTTATTGAGAACCTGACTTACGGACAGGTATACCTGCTCGGCTTCTTTGATGACAGGTGCGTTTTTTTCTTCTTTTATTTAATTACCGATTCCTCCGTTAGAGGGAGTTACCGAATGGGTTGAATTTAAAAAAAAAAAGAAAAAAGTAATATCTTAATTAACTGCACGAAGATTTTAAATACAGACCTGTCACAGGGAAAACCTTAACCCTTCCCAGCTAAAAGGTCATATGTGCTCTAAACTTATGTGAAGGAGTCGCGTACATGTACCGTTAAGAGATTCTTACTGCTGAATCAGCAAAAAAGATGAAAAAATACATATATAAACCGAAGCCCTATCCTTGGCTTTAATTTAAAAACTTGACCGAATAGTACAACTTTATTTTGAAGGGGCACCAATTTTCTTTCAAAATACTCTTTGAAATAATTTAAATTTTACTTTTTTTGTTTGATGACATGGTTATGCAAATAATCGTTGCTCCAAGAAGTTCTTCCAAATAAAGTCATTTTCTTAGGAAAAAGAAGTTTTGGTTAGAGTGGAGAATCTGGGTTAAAATTTTATAAAATTTTTATAAAATTTTTATAAAATTTTTATAAAAATTTTATAAAAATTTTATAAAAATTTTTATAAAAATTTTATAAAAATTTTATAAAAACTTTATAAAAATTTTATAAAAATTTTATAAAAATTTTATAAAATTTTTATAAAATTTTATAAAATTTTATAAAAAAATCTTGAAAAAGTAATTTTATAAAAATTTTATAAAATTTTATAAAAATTTTATAAAAATTTTATAAAAATTTCATAAAATTTTTATAAAATTTTTTTTTTCAAATTTTGCACTTTTTGTCTAAAATTTTGTCCATTTTATATAAAATTT